>OU744285.1:15017500-15642500 GCA_916610205.1 Griposia aprilina | reverse complement strand
CGAGGGCGAAAACTCTCATCCACTGAACTATAATAATTACAATTGTATTAATATTAAATCATGTTAAAAACTGTTCGGCATCCGTTGAGTCATCGGGGTAGAAGGTTTGTGCCAGAAGATCGGCGGATTGCTCTGGACTGAGCGTCTCACCTGCGGTGTTTCTCAGGAGCGCGTCGTCCTGTCTTCTGGCTGTCTTCCTTAATACCCTGTAGATGCCGTCCCACATGCTCTCTCGGTCCTGGTTCGAGCAGAACTCCTTCCAGTTGGCCGTGGCAGCTTCCATTGCAGTCTGTGTGTATGTTTGTTTCGCAACACGTACTCTTGGATGGTGAAGTGTCTCCGGCTTGCGGCTGCATTTCGGATCCTTCTCTTCTTATAGTCGTTGCATCTTTCTTGAGACGATCTAGAGAAGGACTCCACCATGGGGGCTTTGCGTCGTGTTTTGGCGATCCCAGTTTTGGGATCGCATTCTCGCATGAGCGGTGGATGTTGAGTGTATAATGTGTGATGGTTGTCTCCAGATCCTCAGGGACTGAGACGTCCGAGACTCTGACCGCTGTGATGTCTCCGTCCGCCAGGCTGGTCTTGAAGTGGGTGCTGAAGTCAGACCACTTTGCCTTCTTAGTGTTGTAGATGCGCGTCGAGATTGTCCTTAATGGTTCCAAGGCCTTCTCCAAGCGCATCGAGAAGATAATGGCGTTGTGATCTGAAGTTGTAAGACTTCTTTCTACACGCCATTCCTCGACCTTGCCTAGCAGCGGCAGGCTGCATGCCGTCACATCGACGATGCTCGTGCACCACCTGTCTCCTCTGTAGATCTCGAACGTCGGTGTTTGGCCTGTGTTTAGGATGTGGAGATCCCGCTCGTCGAGGAAAGAACTGTACGCTGCCCCGCGATGGATTTCGGAAACACTTCCCCACCACTGGCTCCAGGCATTCACGTCTCCCCCCACTATGATGTTGTTCTGTGTTAAATGATAAATAATTATATTTCTGTAAATAGGATTGTACAAACACTTTTACACGTCAATCATATTTTAAAACTAGATGAGGTCGGCGTTTCCTATCTGACTACTCTGAGAAGAAAGGTCGAAACAAACTCAGAGGTGACAGTCTCTTTTAAAGTCCAGACATAATCTTGGTCAGATCATGTGAAGACCATGTAGATTTGTCTGAAATGGTCTTTTGAGGAAAAAACACACAGATCGAGTGGACCTGTCCAGTCAGTGCACGCATTTGTCAGTAATCGTGCAGCTCAACTCAGAACTTAAGGAGCTCAACGATTCGACGAACAATACCAAAGAAAGGACATTTGGGTAGGCCACAAAAATTACTCAAACTGCCAGACTAAGATTAAAACTACCTGAGAGGGGATAAAAAGCAACAATGACCCACATAGTCTTCATATTCACAATATTAAAATGAATATCATGTATTTGTTGTGTGTTGAGTCTCCGAAAGATACGGTGTTATTTCCTGGTCACCCTCGAAATAGACCGAGAGCACTCCGAAGCTGAGCTGGCCCACCTTCAGTAAAACAGCGGCAATGTTCTCGGTCACCAGCTGGGTCGTGGATGACGTCCAGATTGTTTCCGAAAACAATGATCGCGGCCTTGACTGGGTTTTGGCGCTTGAGGCTGCACTGGATGACTTGCGTGCCGGGACTCTGTGTCATCACACCTGTTCTTCCTACATAGGGCTCCTGAACAAGTGCTACTGAAATTCCTCTAGCCTGGGCCACCATAAGGTGTTCCTCTGTGGCCAGCTTGGAGCGCTGAAGATTGACCTGTACGAATCTCAATCTTGCTGTCGGTCTTGATGCGTTTTCGAGAGTGACGGGTTGGTTTGTGTGTGTGTGTGTCTTGGTCGCCTTTAGCAATAGGAAACGCGCGACCTCGCTATCCCATCCCATTTTTGGCGTTCCTGGCAGTCTTCGCTGAACGCTGTGTGTGCCAGGTCGCTGTCCTTCCCGTGGGCCACCTTGCAGTTCGCGCAGGTGGGCTGTTTGCCGTCAGCTCGAGTGAGGCAGTCCCTCGCGTTGTGCGCTCCGCTGCATTAACTGCAGAGTTCTTCAGCGGCCTTGCATATGGACTTGTTGTGTCCATATCCAAGGCACTTTGAGCACTGGACAAGGGGGGACTGGTCTTCAATCGAGCATCGCTTAATGCCCACGTGGACTTTGGGAACTGCGGTGAGGCTTTTCCAGAGCTCCGGTGAGAGCTCCAGAACAGGGTGGCACTCATGGGGGTTCCTCGTGCGCTTCCTATAGCGCACCTTTAGAGTCTGGCCATCCACAGCGACGTTCTGCAGAAGGTGTTTATTCTGCGCCTTTAGGAGATCAACGTTCTCCCCGTCGCTGTAACTAGACAACAGTCCCTTGATGCAGCCGAGGGGGTTTTGTGGTTTCGGCTCCTGGACCTTGAGCCCTGAGTGCGACTGGAACTGGTCCTTTATTTTGTTTAAGTCCGTCTTGCTCGCGCACCTTAGGACCACTTTCTGGTTGCGCGCTTTCCGGACCGTGTCGACTCGGGATTCACTTGTTTTGCGGTCCAGGGCGGTCCTGATCCTCTCGATCACGTTGTCTCCAGTGTGCTGGGGGTTCGTTGACGAGACAATCAGGGTGTGGTTGGGTTGTGTGGGTGGCTTGGGGGGCTTGGGTGTGCTGGCGACCTGGGCAAAGGTTTTGGGGACCTGCTGTTGATGGAGCGGTCTGCCCGCTTTGCCCAGGTCTGCTACCCCCTTCTCGATGTTCTGGAGGGTCATTTTTACCTCCCCGACTGCGATCTACGCTTCCAGATTCAGCGCAGGGGACGTTTGGATTGGCGGCTCTTTGTCGCGCAGTTTTGGATTGACGGCTCTTTGTCGCGCAGTACGCGGAGGTCTGCCGAGACGATCTCCAGCCTCTCGGAGATGGGTTTGAGGTGTTGTTGTATGTTTATGAGTGGCTGCGGTGGAGGGGGGGAGGCTACGGGCTTGTTGGCAATAGCCTGTATTTGGATGTGCAGTTTCTCCATGTCCTCCTCAAATTTCGAAGCCATGATTAGGCCTGTCTCCCGGCTAGTCATGTCCGTTTCTGATTCTCTTGGTCGCTTCAGATCCTCCTTGAGCCTTTCTAGGGCCTTTCGGAGCACGTCCAGCTGGTTTGATATGCTGGTCATACTGATGTCCAGGCGTGGAAGACCGGCCCCCATTGTCTCCCACTTAGGATCCCCCGGGGCTCTTGCGCCTTCCTGCCTGGTTCTCTCGTGCTCCTTTTGGTTCTTGAGGCTCGCGGATGTAACCTCGTCTTTCACCTCCTTGATGCTCTTGAAGCCATCAAGAGTTTCGTGACCGAGCCATTCCCGGATCCCTTTTGCCTCTTTTTTCGTCTCCGAGACGTCTGTCCTTATCATGGAGAGCTCTACTTTCATCTTCATAAGCTCTCGAGTGTGAGCTCTCTCGACCCGCACAAGCTCTTGCGCGTGTCGAGAGCGCTCCTTCTCGGGATTGTGCTTGTGACGCGCTCTCGAGTTTGCCAATGAAAGTGACGTCTCGTACAGGCCTTGCAGGCACTCGTGGACTGTAACCTTGCACTCACGCTTCATATTCCCCGCAGCTTCCAGTGCGTCTTTTGCCTTCTGGAGCAGGTTGATCGCTTCCCTGGTGGCCAGATCCATCCCCACCCCTGTGCCCCTTCTCGGTGTTCTGTAAAGGAGGCTTGGCCGTCCACTCTGGGGACGGTCGGTCGTGCTCACTGTAGAGGCCACCGAGCTTTCCTCGTCCGAGATGATGTGGTGAGGGGGGAAATGCCACACTGCTTCCAGTCAATCACTCTCTCAGCGACTCGTGCGCTGCTCCGTCTGCGGCGTCTGAGGCGACCGCGGCACCGATGGTAGTGGCGGTAGCCTGCTCGTTACGTCTGGCTCCGACGACACTGCCCTCGGGTCCTGTGGCTTCTGCGATGCATGCGCCGCCTTGTCCGAGATCACTGATTTGGCCGTATTTTTGAGAACTTTTTCCCTAAGTGGTCTAGGGGCTTTAACGGACTCCGTGGAAGTTTTGCGGGAGGTGGTGGGCTGTTTGGAAGACATGTTTTTTTTTTTTTTGTTTGACTGTTTAAATGGGAGGAGAGGTTATGTGGGATATTTATACAATGATGATAACTTAAAGCTAGTGTTACTTATTATGTTATACCTGTGTTAAATTACTGTCTATGCTAATTTGTATGGACTCACGGATGCTCTGCTGGTGGTCTGCATCTGCTGTCCGATGAGGAGCCCGATAATTGATGTGGCTCGATGTTATAAGCCATGTGTGCACGCTGGTGATGGTCCTCAGTGGTATCCTGCAGTTAAGTTGGATCGTTGCGTGTGCGTGGTACCGAATTTAAGGTTTCTTTGATGAGTTATTCACCGCTGAAGTTCCGCAAGTCCTGCTCCGCAACCCGTGGAGGTAGACACTTGCCCACACGTATCCGCGTGTAATTTTGGCAATTTTTTTACGCGGAGGTGATGTTGATCGTGCGATGTATTATCGGTACTAGACTTAAGGGTTTATTCGCATGAAGTTTAGATTGAAATAAGTACACACACAATTGATCTTCTCAACAAGTGTTAATTACAGGTTTCAAGATATCCCGTTAGGTTGTATACGGTTCTCATTGTCTTCCAGAGTTGTCACCACACCAATTCATTAAACCATGTGTATGAAGAAAATAGTCATCCACCGCTCATTGTATTGAGAAGATCTTCACTTATTTAAATAGATCCCTTAGGAATCATTATGTTTCAAATGATTAAAATATATTTAAAATAGAATAATATATGACGGAGGAGTGACCTCCATAGCATTTTTAAAAAGTGTGACGTCAGCATAGCTGACGTCACTGATGTTGTATTCATGGTGATCACACATTTTTGATCTTCAAAAGAAAACTTCACGACTTGTTTCAAACTTCGTTTATTTAATTTAACTGGCAGCGTAACGATGTCCCAGAGAGGTCCGCACTGTCCAGCGGCTCGAACAAGAATGAATCGAGCGCTTTTTTTTTTTTTTTTTTGATGCTGGCTTTAATGCAGGCGGCCACTCGTGGGCCTTCCCTGCGTCACCGGGCTTCGGTGGGGCCAGAAGGGCCTCTCACCTAGCAAATAAAATAACAACTAGGTAGCACAGATTAGGGCATCCCATAGTGGGATTCGAACCTAGGCTTAGGGCGCTACCGATTACTGAGCAAGTGGGGACTTGTTGTATCTGAGAGATATTATTATTAAAGACATTGTTTTGGATTAATGGCACCGCGTGGGCGGGCGGGTTCACAGGACGGGGGGAGTGTTTTATTACTCTATTTCGCGGAGGTACTCGCCGTCGAGTACGGGATGTCTGTGTGAAGTGTTTTTTGCGAACTGACTTTACACTCTCTTGAAAGAGAGTAATGTCGTCGTCTTTATCTAATAGTGCGTGTTTAGGGCGTCGAGTGTGTGATATACGTGAGGGTGTGTATCTAGAGGCTGATGCCACTAGTGGGTTAGTGTGATTAGTAGCAGAGTCGAAAAAGCGTATACTAGCTTTTTTGAGGAATTGCCTGATGGTCGGCAGATTCAAATCGACATGGAGTTGTTCATTGCGTACGTACCAGGGGCTGCCCGTGGCTCTACGCATGAATCGATTTTGGAGGGTTTGCATCTTAACTATTTTTGACGGCTTGACGTGTGAGAACACTACGCCAGCATATGACATAATAGGGCGTATGCACGTGGTGTAGATTCGCACCTTTGACTTAAGGGCTAATTTACTGCGTGCATTGAGTAAACAATGGAGGCGACCGAGCGCAAAAGCAGCACGTACTGTCTTTATGTGTTCGGTGAATAATAATTTATTGTCGACCCCTAGATATTTAGCTTTAAGCTCCCAAGGGATCTTATGGCCTGACATATATATTGATCGGGTATGGGTGTATGCGTTGCTGTTTTTGCCTTTTTTGACAAAGAGTACAGCTGCACTTTTATTAGGATTTAATTCTATCCGCCACTTCGTGAACCTTTGCTCGAGAGCGTTGGCTGCTGATTGAAGGTGACGGTGGATGAGCTCAGTACTGCGACTTGAGTAGTAAATTGCTGTATCGTCGGCGAATAGGGCCAACTGACACTTGTTATGTTTGGGTATATCACTAGTGAATAATGAGAAGAGGGGGGGGGGGGAGAGCACGGAGCCTTGGGGCACACCAGCTCGGATCGGGTGAGGGGATGAGAGCGTCTCTCCTATGCGGTAGCGGAAGGTGCGATTTGACAAGTAGTCTCGTATGATGAGCACGAGACGGTCAGGCACATTAAGTGTGTACAGCTTATATATTAAGCCGTTGTGCCATACTTTGTCAAAAGCTTTCGCTACATCAAAGAAGAGTGCGCCAGTCATGCGACCCATTTGGTAGCCTGCACTAATGTGCTCGACTATTCTGTGTACTTGGCGGAAGCAGCAGTGTTTGGATCTGAAACCAAATTGCTCGTCGGGTAATAATCTATTGGATGCGGCATAATCTATTAATCTTTTTGCTATGATGCGTTCATAGATGTTCCCCATAGTACTGAGGAGACTTATGGGTCTGTAGCTGGACGGTTCAGCTTTAGGTTTGCCGGGTTTATGAAAGCCTATTACTATGGCTTCTTTCCACACTTGTGGAAAGAGATTGTTGTTCAACAGTATGTTGAAGATTGTTGTCATAAGGACAATTAGCGGGGCTGGGAAGAGTTTAACCACTCGGTTATTTATTCCGTCTTTACCAGGGGCTTTCCTGGGTTTTAAGTTCCTAACAATCGAAAGGACTTCGTCAGGTGTTACTGGGGGTAGGGGTTTATCTGGGTCCTCGACGGGAGGGAGGGCGGACCTGCGTTCGACCTCTGCGTTCACTATGTCGCAGTGTGATTGGTCGACTGGCAGTAAGCTTGGCGAGCATTGTGCCTCAAGGCTGTTGGCTAGGCATTCGGCTTTTTCTTCGTTTTCAAAGGCTGGGCTTTGATTAGGGAGAAGTAGAAGGGGGATGTCAGTAATAGTATCGGACTTGAGCTTTTTGGTTAGTTGCCAAAATGCTTGATGGGAGGGCTCGATGGTGCTCATCAGCTCGTCCCAGCGTTCGTCCCGCATTTCTTTGATACGTGACTTGACAGCACGCTGTAGGCCACGCATCAGAGTACGGTTGTCGGCATTAAGGAAGGAGTCATAGGCACGGATGGCTGCATTCTTCTTAGTCAACAGTGCGCGCACATCGGCTGGCAGTTCCCAGCGATGGTCGTCCATCGCTGGTTCCCGCCGTGAACTTTCGTTCACTGCCGTTTGTACGTGACCGGTGAGTAAGTCGATCGCGCCTAGTGCGTCTGAGACTGACTCTAATTGGTCGGGTATTTTGTCAAGGTGGGCTGACGTAGTGGTTTTAAGGCGTTGTTCAACCTTTTTCCAGTCTGTTACTAATTTAGTTGGAGTGGGCAGACCAGGATCGTAGGGGCCTGAGCGTGATGTTAAATTTAAGATCACTGGTCGATGGTCTGAGTCTAATTCTTGTAGCGTTTCTATTGAACACAAACGTAAGTTAATGTTCTTTAGCAGCGCTATGTCGAGAATATCGGGATTATGTTCTACGTTACCGGGAAAGTATGTGTAAGTCATCGGTGCTATGACGTCGAAGTTGTATTTGGAAGATAAGCGTGAAAGCTCGTTACCTCTCGGGTTGGTTAATCGAGAGTTCCAAATAGGGCTTTTTGCGTTTAAGTCGCCTGCCATAATGACAGAGTTGTCTAGATTCATAAGTATACTAATATCCGATTCAATCGGATTAATAGTTGGTTTAGACGGAGGAAAGTATGCCGATACTATTGTGATGGTCGGATGGCCGGTCATACCTAGTCGACAGATTGAGGCCTCTATATGCGAGAGTGGAGGGGTGTCTATGGGCGTGCAATATAGGGAGTTTTTGAAATAAATGAGAGTGCCACCCCCTTGTTTTCCGGGCCTATCATTGCGAACTAAGCGGTAGTTCGCAACTTTAGGTGCTCGGTGAGACGGTTTGAGGAAAGTTTCTTGAATTAGGAATAGGTCAATTTGATGGTCGCGAAGCAACGTCGCAATCTCATCGCGTTGGCCTGCGATGCTATTAGCATTGAAATAACCTATTTTAAGGGAACGGGGCTTGACTCTGCTACTTATGCTTTGTGAATCCATTACGGAGTGAAATTAATATAGAAAGCTGACAAGTCGGCGTATTCCGACATAAGGGCCATATTAGCCTGGAGGTTGCCTTTAGCTGCGATGAGCTTGGCGTGTAGTTCATTGCTTCGGGCAATGATATTGGGGTTGAAAAAACGCGCTAGCACGTCGAAGGTGCTAGGGCTACATGGGGCCGGTGGGGGCGCAAATAAGGGCGCGGCCACACTGGGTGCTGTGGTGGCGGGCTTGGGGGCCTGCTTGAATGGGGGCGCTGGGGCGCGGGCTGGGGTTGTATGCTGGGTGGCATGCAAACCTATTGGGGGCGGTATTGAATGAGCCATCAGCTGTGGGCTGGCTGGAGGGGCTGCCTGTTTAGGCTTTAGAGCGGGGAACGCCTGCGCGTGGTTTAATAGATTCCACGGCGATGTTCGTTGCGGACGCAGATGGTCTGGGAGGGTTTTGACCAGGGGGGTGAAGGTTTTGGTCTGGGGTCTAGGGCGTGGGGCTCGGGGGCACCCGCGATAACTCGCGGGTTGTCCGGCCTCGCCGCATAGCACGCAGCTAGGGGGCTCTGTGCAGAGCGCTAGGTCCCTGGGGCGCGAACAGTCTACTGTTGCGTGGTCGCCTAGGCACTTTACGCACCTGGGTCGCGCGAAACAGTTTCGCTGGGCGTGTCCATACAACTGGCAGTTGTGGCATTGCCCGGGGAGTCTGTTTTTCATAGGTCTTTCGACCTTGAAGCCGGTGAGGTGGCATATCGACTTGATGTCAATAATAGCCTTGCCGGCCTGAGAGTTTTCGAGTACCACTATGATCATGTCATAGGGAGCACCGTTACGTCCGCGGTGCATGCGGTGGACCTCTAAAAGAGGGAATCCTTGAGCTCTGATATCTTCAGAGATCTCGTCTATTTTGAGTTCGTTGGGTACGCGCTTGATCACGCACCTGAACTGTCGGTCCTCGCTGAGGGCGTAGGTGTGGAAAGACACCTTACGCTCCTTCAGGAGCTTTGTTAACGAGCGGAAGTCCGCTGAAGTCGGTACTTGTATCTTTATGCCCACCGCGGTAGGGCGGGCGTGGGTATAATTTATGCGCTCGGAGGCGCAGGCCTTGGAGACCGTGGTCCACAGGTCCTTGTCGTGAATGTATAACGGGGGGGGGTGGGTGCCTTGGGCGCTACAGTGGGTGTAGCTTGAATGCCCTGTTTGGGGGAGTCGGGGCGGCTGCATGGCGCGGGGGCCACAGCGGGGGTAGCGGGCGTGAGTGCCAACTTTTTGGCGGCCTTTTTGGCCTTACGGGCTGCCGCTGTGCGCTTCCTTTTGCATTCGACTACAGTGTAGTCGTCGGAGGAGCTGGAGTTTACGGCGTCGGGGGGGGGAGAAAGCGGGGACGGTGGTCCTGTCCTCATCTGCGTCTGAGTAGTCAGATATGTCTATGTCAGGGATAGACTTTACCGGGGAAGGGGTGCGCAAGTGCCCGTCAGCAAGCTGTGGGCTGCGAGGCTGCGTATCAGCAAGCTGTGTGTTGCCGAGGTCGAGGTCGGCCGAGCTAGTGGGACTAGCTGGGCTGTCTGGGATGGGTTTAGGTTTAAGCCTAAACGCGGCTTATTGGTCTGCATATTTCTTGCAGATATAGGGATCATTCAAGAGGATGTCCCTGATGAACTGCAGTATGGATTGGTCATCCATACTGCGTTTAGTGGTGGGGAAATTGGGTGCTATAATAGCAATTAGTTGTCTAACCCCAGCCTGAGGGCCTGGGGGTGTGAGGGTTGTTCAACCCTCCCTGCCTGTTAGACAGGGAGGTGTGTGTGTGGTTGTAAGTTCGTCAGTGACGAGGGACTAAGTAGCCCTAAGGGCTATGGGTCGGGTAGCACTTGGTCGAATAATAACCCCAGTACTCACACGTCTACTCGGTCCCGGAGAGTAGCAGCAATCCCTGGAGAGTAGACACAGTCACTATTGATATTATTGTTGTAATGTCTCTGCTTACAAAGTCAGATTTATCACTTCTTTGTTTTTAAGTACAATGTCACTGAACAATGACACTGCACAATGCCAACAAACGAATGTAATCACTTTATTAATTACGCGCACAAGTAAATTAGTTACGCGGGCGCGAACCGGTTTCGCGCCTTTTCTAACGGTCGCGCTTCGATGCGCGGAACCTAGCCAAACACAACGGGCGCGGCGGCGCACAAAAGCGCGGGAAGGGCGACGTTCACGGGCGGCGGCGGTGGCTTGTACTGGCGGACCGCAGGGGCTCCTGGGTCGACGCACAGTGGCTCAGCGCGGGCTTCGTTGATGTTGCTGCGGCTGCTGTATCGGTTGGTTGAATTAACTGTGGTGGACGCACGGTTGATAGAGGGTAGGTATACGTGTGCTCGGGGCGAGCACTCGTAGTCGTATATGAATCGAGCGCTCACAGTGCGGCCGTATTTATAGGAATCGTCGCACGTGCACATTTTTAGGTTAAGTATGGAATTATGTAAATTACAATTATTTTGTTAGTTTTAAATAAGAGAAGTAGTAACATGTTAATCAACGTATTTTTACATCGTAATTAATCAATTTGTGAACTAATTTCAATCAATCAAATTAGTAAACTTAATAATTTAATCCTTATAGACGAACTATTGTATTTGCGCCGATACGGCCATACTGACAGGCGGTGCGCGCTCTGCACCAGCCTCGTTGATACTTGTTGTGATTACCTGTAGATAAATTTTCTATGAGTTGGATATCTGTTATGCAACTTACGTTGCTTTTTGTTGGTTGTTACATAATCATACAACTGTGTTGTATGTTTGGAAATATAGAGGTTTGTAGGTTCTCGGAGGTTCTCGAAGGGTTCTCGAAGGTTCTCGAAGGGTTCTCGAAGGTTCTCGAAGGGTTCGCGAAGGTTCTCGAAGGTTCTCGAAGTGTCTCGTAGATTCATTTTAGGGTTCTCGGAGTATCATAAATTTGTTAAAAGTTTTGTTGGGTTGTTTAGAATTGAGTTTCTTACCGTTATTCTGATGGGTTGTCTTCACCCTGTAGGTCGTGGTTTAGCTGCACTTGCAGCTCTTCTCGTGAGGTCGTTGGAATAGGCTCGGTTGGTGTTACAGAGTCTCGATGAGTAGGTGATTCATTTCCCGCCGATACGGTCAACTGTTCACCCGGCTGTGGAGCACGGCGCAGCTGATCATGGGCGACCTTGCGAGGTCGTCCTCTGTCGACAACTTTTTTTACCAAATATCGGTAATTTTCCAGTATTCTACAGACTTCATATGGCTCGCTGAATTTAAGGTCTAGCGCGGTTTGGTTGCGAGAGTTATTCTTAATCAATACGTAGTCTCCTCTTTCAAAATGATGAATTTTGGCTTTACGTAGGTTAAAGCGTTGTCTGTCTTGTTCGCTAAAACGAAGCATTTTCTGTTGTACCTGTTGAGTGAGTGCTTCGATATCAATGGTTTCATTGTCAATATCCACCAAGTTGAGAAGCTCAGGAGGTACGCAGTGCTTCCGTTGTGTAATGGAGTGTCAGTGGAGCAACACCAGTGACACGGTGAGTTGTACAGTTGATTGCCAGTTGAAGTTCTTCAAGTGCTGTGTGCCACTGCTCTGTTTCATAGTTTTTGATCATTACCAATGCATTCTTGATGGTTGCAATGACTCTTTCAACTTGGCCATTCGCTCGGCTGACTCCTGGAGCTATAGCGTGGATTTTTATTCCGATTTGGTCACAGTAGTCTTTGAACTCGCCAAAGAACTCTCTTCCTCCATCGACTATGATTTGGACTGGTTCGCCAAATAGATACACAGTACGTTTCAGAGCAGCCAATGTACTGTGTGGATTTTTGTTGCTGGCGAAGTAGAGTAAAACGTACTTCGAGAAAGCATCAATGGTGACTATGACGTACTGCTGATCATCTGGAGTGCCCAGCTTCCCTGTTATGTCCATATGAATAACTTGAAAGGCAGCCGTTGGTTTTTGTATTGGATGTAATTGGGCTTGAATGGCACCGGATCTTCCTTTGGATGTTCGGCATATTACGCAGTTATCCACAAATCTTCGAACAGTAGAACTCATTTTCTTGAACCAATAATTTTCTTTGATCTTCTGCAATGTCTTTTCCCAGCCGGGATGTTTCAATGCAGTGTGAAAAGAATTGATGATACTCCATTGAAAGGACTTGGGAACGACTGTACTAAACTGCTGACCGAAGACAGGATCATTGAAGTTCTTCTTTAAGACGTTGTCCTCCAAGACATAGTCTTCTATAGGCTTATTGTCACCGAGGCTGTCCATTATTGGTCGTAGTTCCTCGTCCCGTCGCTGTTCAATTTTTAAGCCAGTTTAAGTCTCTTGTCATAATATTGACTGCCAAAGCAGTTGGGTTTCTACTGACGAAATCAGCATGCTGAAGACGTTCACCTTTGCGGTACTCGACCTCAAAGTCGTAGTTTTGTAAGAACGCCCACCATCGATGAACCTCGGCAAGAGATCTTTTTTGTGTTTGGATGCTTTTAATGCGTTGCAGTCCGTTATCACGGTGAATTTTCACCCATATAGATACTGGCGAAAGTGTTTTATAGCACGTACTACTGCCAGTGTCTCCAACTCGTAGGAGTAGTAGCGACTTTCAGCCTCCGTGGTTCTCATACTCATAAAAGCAAGTGCATGTTGAGGTCCATCAATTACCTGTACAAGTACTGCACCAAATTCAAGGCTACTTGCATCCGTATATAGTTGTATGGGTGCTTCTTCTTGGAACAATGTAAGTACTGGAGCGGACGTGAGGCAATCAATGATTGTGTTACGGGCTTTCTCGTGTTCATCTGTCCATACCCATTTGGCATCTTGTTTCGTCAGTTCGTAGAGAGGCACCATTATACGAGAAAAGTCCGGGATGTATTTTCGGAAGTATCCTGCCAGACCATTGAACTGCCTGACCTGTTTGACAGTCTTGGGTACTGGAGCTTTGACGAGAGCCTCTACTTTTCGAGGGCTTGGTCGTACTTGTCCATCAGAAACTACGTTTCCGAGATATTCGATGGATCGTTTGAAGAAACTGCACTTGTCAGCGTTAATGGAAAATCCAGTGTTTTGTAGTGCTATAAGGATTCGCTCCAGGTGTGATATTCCCTCAGGGAAATTTGTGCATTTGCTCAGCACATCATCCACGTAGACCTGTGCAGCTGTTCCCAGCAATGATGTTAGAGCTCTGTTGATGCATCGCTGGTAAACTGAACAAGCATTGCTCAAACCAAACGGCATGGTAAGATATTCATATAAACCATCTGGTGTGACGAAGGCGATCTTCTCTATGGAGGTGTCACTAATAGAAATCTGGTGGAAACCAGCTGCCATATCAAGGCTTGTGTAGAAATGACCATTTGCCAACTGGTCAATCTGATCAGAAATCAGCGGAAGCGGATAATGGTCACGTAGAGTATTCGAGTTAAGTTCTCGAAAGTCTACGCAAAGTCGATCGTCACCATTCTTCTTCTTGACTAAAATGATGGGGCTTGAATAAGGAGACTTGCTCTCACGGATGATGTTGTGTTCTAGAAGTTCTTGAATTATGGTACGAACCTTCTCTCGTTCTACTGGACTGAGACGGTATGGTCTTCTTTCCACGAATTTATCGGGGTTTTTCAGTCTGATTTCTAGTTCGCCAATGTTGACTCGAGTTTTGGGATATCCACGAATAAACAGGTGTTCGTACTTATTCAGAAGTCGACGAAGTTGCATGACTTCGTCTTCGTTGGTTAGATCGCAGTCAAGGTTGTTGAAGAGAGGAGAACTTGTAGTCACATGATTGACGAGTGTTTCATGAATGAGCTTCGTCTCATCGGAAGTGATTATACACTTAGATTAGTACCATGGATTAAGTTCATACCCACTAAAATATCTGTTGACATTTCATTGTCGGGCAATACGTAAAACTCCAGCTCGATACTGATGATGTCTATAACGCATACAGTTACCAGCTTGGTTAACGATAGTGCGGGGAATTGACCAATTCCTTTCAGATAGTTGACTACTGGTCTCCTCTGACCAGGTAGAACCGTTGCGATAGTTTCTCGTATAATTGAGCATTCTGCCCCGCTGTCGAACACAGCCTGCAAAATCCTTTCGCCTATTTTGATGATGATTGGAGCCAGCTTATTGCGCTTGAAGCAGGTTTCATAAGTGTGTCCTGGCTTCTTGCAATAGGTACAGGCAGGCGTGGTTGGTGTCTTTGCGTCCTTGTTGCCAGATTCAGGTTTAGTCTCCGAAGGTTTGAATCTGCAATCGTTGGTGGAGTGGTTTGTCTTTTTACATATACGGAAACTTGATGTTGATTGTGTATTGTCCGAAAAACGTGGTCGCTTGTTATGTATTGCGGAACTTGAGCTTTGATGAGGACGCTTCTTCCGTATAGATGTTGCAACCGAAATGAGTTCAGGAACAGTGGTTGCTCTGGCATTCAATAATTCGATACGTAAACGTTCATCGTTAATGCATCCAACCACTGCTTCTACAGCGTGTTCGTCTCCCAATTTGTCTTTAGGTCACTCTTCTCCATAGGATCCATGCGCGTGACAAAAATTCCGCAATGTCTTTTGACGAGTCGTAAACATGTTCTCCGAACATGATGATGTCACGGGAGTATCTATTTTCAGGTTCAAGCGTGGTGATGAGGTTCTTCCGCAACTCTCTCCACGTAGTAGTAGTCACCATCCAATCATCGATCCGCATTTTTGCACGCCCCTTTAATAGGCTGCAGACTTTCATGCGGACATCGAAATCATTTAGATTGTAGGCTTCAATCGCTTGATCTATATGCTGGCACCATTCTCGTACACCAACGTGGATGTCCGGGTCGAACGACGGTAAGTAGACGTCCTTGATCCTTATTTTTGGTTCGGTGGACGGAGCACATAAGCGCTCCGACATTTTCTGCATCATCTCCATCATTTGCATCAGGAATTGTGGTTGAATCCCATCCATCTGCATTCCATGGTAACGGTATGTTTGCGGCCTTGATTGCATTACAGCTTCCGGTGGTGTATTTGTGACGACCACAGGCTCATGCCGCTGTGTGTTGGTTGGTTCCGGTTGATCAGGTAGTGAACGAGCTGATGAGGAAGCGGCTTGGGTAGGAGCTTCTTGGAATCCCACTTCCGATGACGGAGGAATGATCTCCATAGCATTTTTAAAAAGTGTCACTGATGTTGTCTTCATGGTGATCACACATTTTTGATCTTCAAAAGAAAACTTCACGACTTGTTTCAAACTTCGTTTATTTAATTTAACTGGCAGCGTAACGATGTCCCAGAGAGGTCCGCACTGTCCAGCGGCTCGAACAAGAATGAATCGAGCGCATTTTTTTTTTTTTTTCCTAATTGGCAGCTCGTAGTTTTGACCACTAAGGTCTTGGCTACTTAACCGGGCAAGCCTGTGGGTGCCTTAAGCTACTAACTTAAAGCCTCCAGCCAGGGGCGAAATTCTTAAATACTAGGTGACCGCACGCTGAGGGCACCCCCTGTGGGTTACGAACCTTGGCTTAGGGCGTCACTGAGGGGAGGGCAGCAAGGTGGCACAGGCTGGATCGAAATTATATTATTATTATTAGGGGAATTTAAAGCTACAGGCTCAGCTACAGCGCGGGCTGGCGCGTCGTCGACATTTTTAGGTTAAGTATGGAACTATGTAAATTACAATTATTTTGTTAGTTTTAAATAAGAGAAGTAGTAACATGTTAATCAACGTATTTTTACATCGTAATTAATCAATTTGTGAACTAATTTCAATCAATCAAATTAGTAAACTTAATAATTTAATCCTTATAGACGAACTATTGTATTTGCGCCGATATATAAAATAAAATAAAAAAACCCTGCCGGCAAAAGAAAAAGTCATGTTGAACTATCTGAGGTTATGTAAGATCACCACGTCATATGTGACTATGTGTATTTTAAATTAGTACTCACAGCTTATTTAATAATATTTCATTCTAGGGCTGGTCCTAGATATATACAATATGTAACAAAAACCCTGTTGTTCCTTCTACCTACGTTTTAAGAATCGGTATAGATACGTAATAAAGCAAGTCATTTATAAAAACTGTTCAACAAAAATAATTAAAATAAATATTTAATTATTAATACTTGTAATGTTTAACTGATTTATTACCTCTGCAATTCTGTATGAAGCGATGACGCGAAACCAAAAATAGGTACACCGATCCCGCCAATCTCTTTGATCGGTGCCGCCACGCCGCGGCACCGCCGCCGCTAGTTACCTATTTTTCTACACAAGTTCATGACCTTGTCAGCTGTTGTTTATCAGTATCACTTTAACGAATGAATCTTTTTTTAAATGTTGGTTTACGATGCTGAAAGTGACTTGGTTTAATAGCATGCGGGTTTGTGAACGACTACACGTGCTCATTGTGCGAATTAAATACACCTGTTCTGACAAATAAGCACTCGTCGGTGAACAGTATCCATCTCCAAAAATCACTCTCTTGTTCGATCTTGTCGAGTACCCATCTACTGTATTCTATTCTTGGCTCGTAGTCGGAGGGAAGTAGTGATTGGACGCGACGTTAGTGAAATGGGTGCTGGCCATCTTCTTTGAGTACCTACTCTCCAAACGCGCATATGGTTTACTCCGAGTTCGTGTCCCACTGAGCGCGTACTTCGCGTTGGATCGTGCTCAAACAAGTTGCCTGCGTCAGCTCGATGTTGGGCTCGTCCGTTCACACTGCCGGTATTGTACATACGCATGTGCAAATGTTGTAATGCCATCGCCGAAGGTACTGGTAGACTCGCAAAACGTTCTTGGTAGAGTCTGCGTGCTTCTGGATAATTGCAGTCACATTTCCCAAGACACATTAACGTATTAAAATATTCTACGTTCGAATAAGACATGGTTAACGTTTACGTAAACAAAACACAAGTCACTCACTACGTAGGGACGCTGACCTATCCTCTTTCTTTCAGCTGGCAACTTTCCCATTCGTCTATTATATTAATTAAGTACTATCAAATTAATAAAGTGAATAATTTTATTATTATTAATATATGTGTGTTCTATAGAAATTTTTATTATTAATTCAATTTGATTATTTCTATAGATCGCAAGTCCTCTGATGCGCTATCTAGTCATTTTATTGTGGCAACTACACACTTCTAGTTCACACAGTTGCTAAAAGAGGGCTCAGCTATTTCGATTTTTACACTTGAATATTTAATTGTTGTAAGGAGAGACCCTGGGCGTCGGGTGTCGATACCCGACTCTGCGCCACCGTAGGCGCGGGTTTGCGGACGGCGAGCAATGGGCAGCTTGCCGGCCGGTAAGGACCAGACCCGGGTCGACAGCGCGTTGTGAGATGTCAGCATAATTGTAGGGGTCCAATAGAACCGACGCACAGACGGGTATTTGACCCTAAAACGCGGTCAAGTCATTTTCAAAAAGGTCCCGTTTCCTAGAAATTAGCCTTACCTGCCTATACCCAAGGGATTAAGGAACAATGGGCGGCCATATTTTTTACCTGATTCTTGTCAGAACACACCTAGTCAGACGAGTTTCGACTGCACTGTTGGTTGCAGGTTTATTTTTGTAGTGAGTGTTTGATAAGTTTCTAGTTTTCATTAATTGATAAATTGCTAAATTCAGTTTCCACCGAATATTTTCAACATGGATATTGCAGAACCAGGTATGTTTTATTCAAATATATTGTTATTTCTAAAATAATTTGTTTTTATCTAGAGTTATAGTATTTTTGGATAACTGCATTATTTTTCACTAATCATTCTCATAATCAAATTTAGAAAAGGCTAAAAGTAAGATAATCGGGCATTATTGGATTAATCTAATTTATTGTTTGGTAGGACATATATTTGTGATATATAATATAGAAAGAAAAATTGCCACTTTTTGCCTCTTATATGGATTTCCTTTATTTTTATGTTTTAAGATCTCCATAAAACAAACTTTGTTTTGCGGTTGTGATTATATTTTTGGATTTTAATTGTTCTAGGAACGTCAGGGGCTCGAGTGTTGACGCGAATGGATATTTACAACATGATCCATAATTATTCTGATGGATTTACGATTAAAAAACTTGATGAAGTTGAAGGAGAGTTAATAAATGACTCTTTTCTTGATGTCGAAAAAAAAAAAGTTTTTCGTCGTAAATTTACGACATTCAAGCATGACTTTAAGTCAAGATGGCAAGCAGCAAACAGGACTAAACATATTTTTTTAAATAACAACGAAAAATGGCTTCAAGGCACTCTTGAAATATCTCGGAAAAGACTTCCTAGCGGTAATACAGAGTGATGAATTTGAATGTTCTGCGGAAGCTTCCGGTATAACTGGTACCAATGAGGAATTAATAAAAAGGTTCGCGACAATTTTGGAAGTTATTTCGAGTGGATATGACATAAATATTGAAAAGTTTTCTTCATACTGTGACAGTACAGCAGAACTTTATGTTAGCTTATACAGCTGGCATCCGATGACACCCACTGTACACAAAGTGCTGATGCACGGGCCACTCATCGTGAAAAACGCTCTGATCCCAATCGGAACTTTGTCAGAAGAAGCAGCAGAAGTTAGGAACAAGCATTTTCGAGATTATAGGGAAAATTATTCGCGAAAGTTTTCCGATGAAGATTGTAATAGGGATATTCTGTATAGGCTGCTGCTCACTTCAGACCCGTGTCCTAGCTCAATTAGGCCTAGACCTAAGAAAAGTTCTAAGCCTTTTACCTCTTCCGCAAAAAAAATGGTAACTGCCATTTCACGACAGTGGTGACTCGGACAAGGAAAAAAAAGATTAGGAGTACTTACTTACGTACTTACTTCTTACTGCTTACCATGCGTATGTGGGATCCACTCTGTCGTATGGGTTACTATATTGGGGAAACTCGACTGATAAAGAAATTGCGTTCAAAGCCCAAAAAATGTGTATTAGGTCTATATGTGGGTTACGCCAAACGGATTCATGTAAACCACATTTCGTAAATCTCAAGCTTTTAACACTCCCTGCTCTATTTATCTACCTGGCCTCAATTTTAGTTAATTCAAACATTACAAGCTATGATACGTTAAAAAGCAGAAGACTTAAACATACCTTAAGAGATAAAACGTCCCACACTAGAGCGTACAATAATAGTGTTTTCTGTATGAGCACAAAGATTTATAACAAGCTACCTATGGACATTAAGACTATAAATTCAATTATTATTTTTAAAAGAATGCTGAAAATTTTCTTAATTAAAAAGGCCTATTACTCAATAGCAGAATTTCTTGAGGAAAAATAATTTTGTTCAATAAAGTACCTCACTAAAGTGAATATAATTCAGTAAAATATTTTTTAAAGGATTATGATAATTAATATTAAATGATTACAATACTGTGACATAATTGAATTAATGAATAATGATAATTTTTAAATCAGGTAACTCATGACATGTGTATCTTTATTTAGGTATGACTTTAATAATTTATAATTAATATGATGTAAATGATAAAATTATATAATGTAATTAAAACGATGTCCTATATAAAATTTAATATTTATAACTTTTTTCTTTTTAATTAATGAATGTAAATAATGCATGTTCAACTGTTACTGTTACAATTATAAGCATATATGCATGATGAAATTGCAATGCCCTAACAGGGCCACTATGTTCTAAGAACTGATATCCTCTGTTAAGAACTTTATTTATGTACACATAGTTAGCAATAAAGAATTTGAATTTGAAAATTACCATACCGTTTTCTAGTTGTTTTTTAATGTTTAATAAAATAAAAATGTAAAAATGTGACATATTTTTTCTTTACCTTTTCCTAAACACCTAGATTCCTTTCCAATTGATATTTTGCCATCAACTAGGTGTTGAATCATGATTTTTCAATAAATTTGTCTACATAAGCATATTTCGGATATTAAAAAAATATTGTTAAATAGTTTTGGCCACGTTTTAGGGTCAAATACCCGTCCGTGCGACGCCTGCCGCGATCGCGGATTGTTCGAAAGAGTTACCGTGGCCCTGGCGCACAGGCAACTGAAAGAACACGAGTGGGTTTCTTCGCTGTCCAAATTTTGTATTTGATCTGGAGGTGGATTATCCGGTTCGCTGTCACTTCCAGCTTCACTGTCTGATAATGTTTGTGCTACGTCGTCATCAGATAACAGATCTTCTTGTAGAAGAGCTTCGAGACGACGAGTTTCACGTTCGTAAGACATGCTAAAACTGTTGTATATTGAGCCTGTCTGGGTTCTGGTGGAACTGGGCGGGGTTCTTGAAATAAGACGACAAGTACTTGGAGTTTAATTTATATTGGGACCAGCGTCCATCTCTTCTCTTGACTTGACTACTCCAGAGACATAGACAAACAATTCTTATTTTAAGACCATATACTAATATGTAACAAAAACAAGGTTTATATATAATTAGAAAATAAATACCTAAGTAGTTTATTGAAAGATTGACAAAATTATGCAAAAAGTTTACTGATTACAGAATAATAATAACCACAATAATTATACTATCACAATAAAATTAAAAATAAATAAACGAACTTATCAAAAAGTTAAAATTTAAAAATTAAGCTATGACTATTTGACTTACCCCGGTCTCACGCACCGGTTGGCGCCAAAACTCCAAGACGTGCGTGCGCGTCGCCGGCGTAGGGTGGACTAACGGTGGGGGACAAGCAAAGAAGAAAGTACACGAAATCACAACTCAATTCGATGGCGAATTAAAAAGTTATTCGACTTTTTCGAACTACCCGGTCTTACAGACATACACGTCACAAATGGCGAGTTAAATAAAATCTAACATCGCTTAGTACCCTTTCGCGAGCAATACTATTTACACCTCCGATTTTGATTTTATTTATTCTAAACATTGTCGAATAACATTTATAAAACAATACTAATAGATTTCCCCGCTTGCTTACCCCCCCCCCCACCTTTTTTTGGGCTACGGCAAAGTCTTTGCCAATGCCCGTTTGTGACTTTTTATTTGGCAAAGTAGTTGCCAATGCCCAGTTTGAATTTGTAAATGTTTCATTGCCAATGCCTTGTTTTCACCCATAGAGAATATAACCACTAGAGAGCGTATAGGTCGATTTCTTCGAAGAACACGACTCACTACCGCGGGCCGGGGGACGAGGATGAACGCGCGGCTGCAATTGATCAGTTCAAGCTCAAGTTGCATAGGTATGCCTATCGTTAGAGCTGCTTACTTCATTTAGGGAAAACAGTCGATATCGATTAAAATCCATTGATTTTAACATTATGAAAAATACTCAATTAAAATCATAGAAACAATATTTAATCAAAATGTATGAACTAAAAAAAAAATCGAGGCGCAGTCACGCGGAGAACGGGCAGTTTAGTGGTTGTTATTGATTTTTAAAATAAGTTAATTTGGTATATGTTTTTCGAATAAAAATTTTAGGGTCGTGATTGTTCTTTGTAAAAAATGATAAACGAGCATCTACATATTTTTGAACTATGCATCTTGCTAATTCAATTAAATGATTTGTTGATTCTATTTCATATTGATGAAAATTAATATCCGGGAATAAAATACCCCCCAATCAGAGATTTTAAAACCGATCTTATAATAATCGGTACTATATTTTGAAGACAGCACTTTCGAACCACTCTCGTTGATCGCCCTCTTATTATAAATTTCACAATGATTACAAATTTCGGTTACTGTGTTGGATCTGTTCAATAACTTGTTTTTAGTGTATTTTTGAAATTGTAAGGCGTTTTGATTTGGTACACCAATGAGCGCTCCAATGCAAGTTTGGAATTTTATTTGCTTTATCAAAGCATGGACAATATAGCCGGCCATATATTCTACTACTTTTTCACCGAATTCAGAATTAGGCAACAGACTTTCAAGGCCCGAAAAATCCAAGCTCTCATTCTCAAGATCTATGTTTTGGTCTTTGTATCTTATTGTAATATTGATGCGGTTAACTGCTGACGTGCATTGCAAAATTGAAATTTAGCCCAGAGCGCTGCAATTGCCACTACCACTATTTTTTATTTGCGCATAGGTCAGGAGCTTCTTGTATATGCTTTCAAATACCCTAGCACTAGGATTGTTGTTTGATCCACCGTATCTTATACTTCCAAACAGGTTTTCCAAATGGTCCTGGCTTATTTTATGTAGAGGAAGATATTTTAAGGCGCACTCTGAGTGCAGGACCAAATTTTGGATGAGAGCAATGGCACTTTCTATACACACACAAAATCCTATGAATCCGGTATATCGAGGTGATTTAACGAGTGGAACTTCCTGTTTTACTTTTCTTACAATTACTTCTGCGGACATATTTAGTATAGCATCTTTTGCGGTCTTTAATTGAAATATAACATTCGCAGCATTTTCTGCATTGACTGCTCGTTTTAAATCAAATCCATGGGTGTGCGAGTCCAGAATATCAAACAGGTCATTCATCATATCCAGAAACTGTTGTGGGAGTGACTTCTTGAAACTCACGTAAATTAAGCTTTTCTTTGCGATACGTGAGTGCATCTGATACACTCTGTCTAAAAAATTGTGTATCTAAGCTTATTTTCATAATTTTAGATTTAATAAATATATGAGCAGCCCTTAGTCGATAAGCTAGATGAAAATTTTCCGCTGTTTGTAGATTATGTAAATTAACAAGATGTTTCCACGATATAATACTGCCCTGTTTGTCTTTCAAATACCTATAAAACTAAGTTGCATTTTGCACTAACTTGATCGTGTGCCGAATCTAAAAATACCGCTATTTTTGAAGTATTGCAGGGATTTTTAAATGTGAAGTTTATTTGATCAACTTCAAACGAACAGCCTAACTTTTTAGCCATAGTAATGTTTGCTGGGCAGCCGTCAAATGTAATGGCTTCGACGTTTACACCTGCCTCTTCTACCAAATGGATCGCCTCTGTTAGAAGAGCGGCTTTTTGTTCTGCATTAATTCCATTTATAAAAAACTAGCTGACCCGGCGAACTTTGTTCCGCCTTAAAGGCAATATCACATGATCACATTTTTTACTTTTTAAATTAGGATAATTGTAAATTAAAAAAATATAATTATTCAATGATTCTTTATTTGCCATTTATTGTAGCACCTTGTGATAAACTACATTTTTTGTTTTTTTATCAGGCGCGAAAACAAATAACGCGGAAGGTCTTCCGACCCGTGAACATGCCACATATAACTGGCCATTGGAAAAACATAGATGTTCGAGATTAAGACCACAAACTTTCAACGATTGGCCTTGTGACTTATTTATAGTCATGGCGAATGCAAGACGGATCGGAAATTGAAGTCGTTTAAACTGAAATGGCATGTCGGTTGGGATCATCGGGATCCTCGGAATGAGAACTTCCTCACCTTTGAATTTTCCTTTGAGTATTGTGGCGTAAATCAAATTGGTCATCAATTTACTTACCACCAAACGTGTTCCGTTGTACAGTTTTGGTTGGTTTAAGTCTCGAAGCATGATTACTACGGAACCAATCTTTAGTCGTACATTGTGCGGTGGTAAGCCAGGTACATCCAAGGAGTTTAAAAATTCAATTGGATAGTTGGTGGCATCATCTTCATTTGTTACACAGTCAATGGATTTGAAAGAATGCAGTGTACTAATGATCTCATTCTGAATTATGTAGGTTAGGTCATCTACATCTTTATTCTTAGCTGTCAAAATTGCTCGCTCACTCAACCATTCATTATTTTTGAGGTTAGTAATGATGTTTGGGAATACTTTGTTGATGAGTTCGTTTTTCGATGAGACAAAGCTACAGAAATTCGGAGGAAATGAAATCAATCCGCTCGATTCGTCGACAGGTACTCGACCATTACCGATAGTGAGTAATGTTGATCTCTGAGGTTTGCTCGACGATTTCGCATTGCCAACCGAGCCGTTTCACGGGCTGCCTCCCTTTGCTCTTGTGAGTGAGAAGCATGAAGTCGAGCCATACTAAGGCGGCGCTCTTCACGTGCAATTTCTTGCTCTTCTTCAGTGCTTTCATTCGCAATGTTTCGATTTACTCTTGCATTACGGCTTTGTCGAGAAAGATTTAATCAATAATCAATAATAACTATAATATCTATCTATAATAATTTGATCGTCTTGGTCGCGGCATGGTATTTTTATTGATGATAGACGGCACAGCAATACAATATTAGACATTTTGAAGTTGAAGTTTGCTTTGTGGCTTTTTATTAGAAACTTTAAACCGGCAGAGAGTATTTATATTCCTTGCTTTAAACGAATGCATCAACCGGTAAGACTTTTTTTTTAAATATGCTCAGCTGTCAGTTGCGTTTTGTTATACCATTTTTAACAAATCAACCGCTGACTTATATTTTGACTGAGTTGTTTTGTTATTCCATGTTAGTTGCGTTTTGTTATACCACGTTTTATGTCACGTCACACGGGAACGACGGAAACGGCATAAAAAGTATCCTATGTCATTTTCCCAGTTCTTAGCTACCTCCCTACCAATTTTCAGCCAAATCGGTTCAACCGTTCTTGAGTTATAAATAGTGTAACTAACACGACTTTCTTTTATATATATAGATATCCAATTGGAATTTCCCAGGATGCATTTATTGGCACCAGCAAGAAAACAAAGGCTTCTTTAGCTTCGTCTTGACAATCATAGTAATCATAATCTTCTTCATAAAGTTTATTTGTGAAACATAAGTATACAATAGGACATACATATAAAAAAGCACGCTGTTTTGTCTTAAGACATACAAATATGGTAACATGCAAAGTAAATAATTATGCTAAAATAAAAAATAATTAAAAAATGTCATTAACAAAAACAAACATTCCAACAGAAAAAATAAAAATTGAGATGTGAAAATTTTAAATGTAGCATTAATAATTATAACTGTTTCTCGTTTAAAAACTCATCTATTGTATAGTAGCATTTGTCAAGAAGAAGTTTCTGCAGTACGATTTTAAATTTTGAGTATGGCAATACCCTATGGAATTCGGAATGTTATTATAAATTCTCGGAGCAATTCCGAAAAAGCTTTTGTACATCAAAGCAGTCTTACATTTTATGTTACATAATTGATTTTTGTACTGAGCACGGAATTCAGTTTTCTTGACTGCTGATAATTGAATAAATAAATGCGGGTTTCTTTTTACAAAAAGTGCAGTTTCTAATACGCTCAGGGGCACATTTATCCGGCCACCTACATTTTGTCAATTTCTTCATAATTCCATTGTGTTTTAATTAATTTTGTTATAATATTACATTGGGTGAACCTCTACGATAAAAAATAAAACATAATTATGTAAGTTATAAAATGGTTTAATTACGACAAAAAAAATGAGAACATGCAGTTTTCTTACAAAAAATAAAGACGAGAAAGATGTTAATAAAAAAAAATTGGGCTCTAAATTATCGGATTAATAACGTGTATTTCCTCCTCTGGCTCTAATGACTTTTTGTAACCGATTTGAAAGCCCGTCCATTATGTCTTGGATGTCGCTTTGGGGAATGTTCTGCCACTCCTCAAAAGCTGCAATTTTTAGCTCACTGATGGTTGTAGGAGCTGGTGTACGACTGCGGATCCGTCTTTTCAAGTTGTCCCATACATGCTCTATTGGGTTCAGGTCAGGACTCCGAGCTGGCCATGGTAATCGCTGAATGTTGACGGCATCCAAGTAATCGTTGACAATTCTCGCGGTATGTGCACGAGCGTTGTCGTGCATTAAAACAAAATTGTCGCCAATGAATGGTGCAAACGGAATGACATGTGGTTCTAGGACTTCTGTCACGTACCTGTGAGCATTAACGCTGCCTCTATCGAAGATGACCAACTCTGTGTGGGCGTCATAACAAATGCCACCCCACACCATTATTGAGCCTCCCTTGTAGCCCACTGTTTCAACCACAGCACATTCAGCAAACCTTTCACCGCGGCGTCTATACACGCGCTGACGTCCATCAGGACCTCGTAAAGCGATTCTTGATTCATCAGAGAAGAGCCTTCCAGTGTTCTGAAGTCCAATTTAAATGTTCTCGAGCAAATCTAAGTCTCGCTCTTTTGTGAGTTGCGGTCAGTTCTGGGACTCGAACTGGTCGAAATGCTCTCAGATCCCTCTCTGCTAACCTTCTTCTTATTGTTCTTAGGCTCACACTTACATTTCATACCTCAAACAAGCGGTTACGAGCCTCAGAAGCCGTTGTGAACCGATTTCGAAGAACGTTCGAAACGATGTAACGATCATCTCTCTCTGATGTACACCTTCTACGACCTTGCCCTTGGTCTTCTTGTGTAGGAACCGGTCTCTCTGTAACGCCGGATAGCATCTTGTATAGTGGTTCGTGGGTATCCAAGCATTCGTCCAATCCGACGCCGACTAAACCCAGCGTCTGCAAGTGCCACTGCCCTGGCTGCTCCAGCTGCGTCCAGAGACATTTTTATTATGTAAATAAAATTACAGCACCCCAAGACCCAGATTTTATTCGAAGAAATGGTATCACAACGTTTTAAAACGAATGTATCCTTCACACAAAACGACCGGCGAGAATGTCAAAATTCTACTAAACTGATTATTGTTGATTAAAGACACACAAAAGTAAACAAAACGTGGGTATGATTGTTTTTTTTTAATGCAGATATACCCACTTACCGAAATACACCTAGTAGTCAAAGCGTAACTAAACATAAACAAACGATAAGTGATTTGAGATGGGTGGACGGTTAAATGTGCCCCTGAGTGTATCTATAGTGCCGGAAATGTTAACAGTTTTAATGATTTGAAGTAAAGCATACAACTGTCTGTGCTTTGTAGACCGCACATAGACCTAGTGCAACGCTTTTTTTAATATATCATAAGTAACTCACATATTGCAATATTATTACAATCTGAGAAAAAGAAAAACTAATCTTATAAAAAGCATCTGACTTAGGTCCGTACTCGTACAGTGTCAATGTAATTGAACTCTGGAATATTATCATACTTAAAAAAAAAAAAAAAAATATACTAAGTATAAACGAAAAATTGTACACATGTTTTCAAACTTAGTTTGCTCTTACAAACTATTTTTGAAAAGTCTAACTAAACTATATAGAACTTCTAAAATCAGTCTCAAAGTAATAGAATATTTTAGTAAAATCATAACAAAAAAATGCCAAGAAAACTTTCTCTTTGTTTTCATTGATGGTGAAACTTATAAAAACATGGAGTAACACATAATATTATTGAGCACTTCGAGCACCTGAAACGAGATCTTTTGTTTCTTGTGCTTGTGCTTCATACATGACATCTCCTAAATGATGGTAGCTCTTCGGGCCAGTGTATACCAAGTTGAGAATATCGAATCTCTCGAGGCACACCGCGTTTCTTGGAAGCATCATCATCAGGCTGAGATACAGTGTACGTAGCACGTTTCCAGCTAAGTTCTGCAGTTCTCTTTCGAGAAGTGTAACCATCAAGAAGCCCATAGGCTAGTCGTTCCCGAAATTTTTGTTGGCTTATATTTTTGTCTTTATGCACGGCTTTATAAAAAATAAATGAATTTATTGATGCAGATTCTACTAGAAAGTAGAATAAGCGCATCCACCATTTATTGGATCGACGTCCCAATTTGTAATGAGATCGAAACTGATCAAATTGATCTACACCGCCCATTCTCTTTGTGTATTGTGCAATGGCAAGAGGGCATTTGGACCCAGTTAAGCAGAAAAGATCCAGCAAACGTTTCATTACTTTTGAGTAAATGCAGTTTAAAGTTAGGCAGAGAATAAAAAAATCGTATAATACTGTACCTATTTGAAAGTCAGTAGTGTAGTAGGCCATTACATATACATTATTTTGAAAGTAGTATATTGTACATTTTCATATGAAGAATATCTGTAATTCCTGAAAAACTATGCGTGGATCTTTTATGCAAAATACAATATTACAGTAATAAACATTGGTTTAATGTGTGGTTCATTTTAGAAGGAAGGAAATTAAAATCTGTACTTATATAAAAACAGTTTAATGAGAAAAACTAATTCAAATTGTTGCTTTGAGATGAAAAAAAATATATAAAAAAATGAATCGGCAATCACTGGTTGGTTTTCCAATTTATTTAAGCAATATCGCTTTCCTCAGCTTCAAACTCTACCTCAAAATCAGGTTCGACACCAAATCCATCAATGTCGTCTTCTACATTATTGTCGCCCGTTAGATTTTTGTAGAAGGTGTGAGCATCTCGTGGAATTAAATGCATAAGGCTTTTGATATCGCTCAATTTCGCAGCTGCTATAGGTTTACCATTTGGCCAAAGCATATTCATCATATCTCTGGAAATTAAGCGTTGTCTTCCACGTTGACGTTTTTTCAGATCCACCTCTTCATAATCATCCTCTAAACTTTGTCACATAAACAAGGAAAACATTGCTTCCTTTTTCAATAAAATTTCTTTAGTTTTAAGCCAGGATATTTTCTCACCAGTAATAGATTTTTTTTCTATTAGTGATTGTATTCTCAAGATTTGCTGATCCAAGAAAATCTGTGGCTTCCATTCTGTGCACTTGAAGAGGTTTATTTTTTTTGCAGGTTCTCATTGTTGTCAACAGGGGCAGTAAATGAAGCACTGATATATTCTGTTTGTGCAGAGTTTATTGAACCAAGTTAAAGACACTAGAACAAAGGTGGTGTACATAATTAATATGGCCGATGGCGGAAGTACATACTTGACAGGGGTCGAAGGGGAACCGGAAATACCAATAGTAGTGTTGCCAAACAACAATATTAACATTGTACCACAACACCCTCCCTCAATGTTAAGATACCTAACATACAACAAAAGCTAATCAATGAGCCCTAACATGCCTCTGAATTTTTGAAATTTAACTCTTATCTAATGGCTTTGTTAAGACATCAGCCGGTTGTACATTGGTTCCAATATGCTTCAATACAATTTGATTTGGAAAAACCTTCTCTCTAAAAAATAAAACCTTAACATCTATATGCTTTAGTTTATGGTGAAACTGTGGATTTTTACAGAGGCTTATCACTGGCATATTATCTTCGAAAAGTACAACTGCTGTTTGAGTACCAGACAAATTACAATACAATTTACTGAGTCAACAGGCTTCGCTTGCTGCCATACTTAAGGCTATAAATTCCGATTCAGTTGATGACAGATATAGTAGGTTGCTTTTTAGATACCCATGATACACTACACCCCAAAACTTTAAACAGGTAACCTCCTGTAGACTTTTTGTCTACTCTGTCACCGGCCCCATCAGAGTCAACATAACCAGTTATGATATCAGTACAACATACATTTCTAGCAAATACTAGACTTAATTCTAGGGTTCCCTTAATATACCGTAAAACACGCTTTAGAGCATTCCATAAATCCAAACTTGCACATGAATGATATCTGTTAAGAATGCCCATAGCTGCACAAATATCTGGTCTAGAACATAACATGGCATACATTAATGAACCTAATAATTTTCTACATCTTTTCTCAATATCCTCATTTTCAGATTTTTCTCTTTTTAAAATGCTATGATCATAATTTTGCTCCATAGGAGTCGAAACAGGATTACATTCAAACATATCAAAAACTTTTAACAATTTTTCAAGATAAGCACTCTGACAAATAGTAATTGTTCCCTCCCTCAAATTTTGAACAACATTCATGCCCAAATAGTTTCTTATCATACCTAAGTCCTTCATTTTAAAGTTTTTATTTAATAACAATTTTAAATCGTCAATTTTACTTTGACAAGTTGAAGCTATTAACAAATCATCGATGTACTATCGGCCCAAGTTAAGCATGCTCACTTAAGAAAATATTCCTGCGAGAGCGCAGCTAGTGACAAACCACACCCCTTCCTAGTTTCCCCCAATTAGAGACAATATGCATTTGTGTGAGTAATGAGCGAGTAACATAAAATAACAAACATTAGCTAGAGCGCGGCATTGCCAATTTGCTCTCGCTAATTTTTGACGCTTCCCTTAAATTCCTATCGCCATTTCATTTTACGACCTGTTTATTTCTATCGGACTGATTGCCTGCCTAACTGTGACCTCTGCTTGTATACCGGACTGTGATCGAAAGCCTCTTCTTGACCCTAGCTTGTATCCTGGACTGTGTGTGTATTGTGTGTGGGCTGTGACTAACGTGGTGCAACCATGACGACCCGAAACCTGATTCAGGAAGAAAGGAATCAAATTATTGTTTTGCATAGACAAGGGTTAAATATATCCCAAATAGCAGTGGAGTTGAACATGCAAGTAAGTTATGTTTTTGTATTCAGATAGAGGGAGAGATATAGAAATAAATAAAGTGATAGTAATATTATTATTTCATAGTTTGCATTTTTCCTTATATTGCAATTTAAAAACAAATTCCATGAAAAATATTGGTATTCAGCTGCATCCGGTTAGACTGGAAGCCGGCCCCAACATAGTTGGGAAAAGGCTAGGCAGATTTATATATAAAAATAATAACATTATTATAACTTTCAGATGGTATCTTTTTAAATTCTCATAAGATATTACCTACTTATAGTAATGCATTCAAATAAGATTGTTCTTTTTATTTATTTTTGCTTTCAAAGACGTTGTTGGAGCCTTTTATGACCCGATAATAAATCCTAAACCAAAACAACCTAAACAATGGTGCCTTATCTCACAGCGTCGTTGCCGCATTTTAATTAGAAAAACCAGAGCGCATTCGTCGCATTTCTAGAGGCTTGATCATTATATTTCAAACTACAATTTTTTTTCGCCCAAGCACAAGATAATTGTTTTTTATAATTATTTTTAACATTTATTTTATCATAATACTGCAGATGGAAAGTAATTGACAATAATGTAAATTTTTGTTAGTAGTGCTCGTAAATACTTACCAAAAAAACTTAAAAAACATTGCACACATAGTTTTAAATACTAACGATTTAGTGCTTGGCTGGCCGATAAAATAGCAAGTACTTACTATTTTTTCGGCCAAGCACTAGATCGTTGGTATTTAACCACGAAAAACCTTTAGAAATGCCACGTTGCCAGCTCGCACGGGATAAACACTTTTAAATAGTAGAGATAAAGCACAAATTTGCTTGGGACAGTTTCATACAATGTTGGAATTTACGCTATGGCATTTTTCTTACTCATAGGTATACGAGGTGTAAATTGCAATATCTGAAAACCTCTTAAGGGGTCATTGTACTAATCATTATGAACAACTTTTACTACGGGACCAAACCTGAAATCGCGAAAAAAAAAACAGCTGTTCCCTACATTTATGTTCGCGTAACTCGTCAAAATGTATGGACCAGCTGCTTTTTTATCGCGATTTCAGGTTTGGTTCTCATAGTAAAAGTTGTTTATAATGATGAGTAATGACCCCTTAAGAGATTTTCAGTTATTGTATTTACAACTTGTATTTTAAAATATAGTTATGAATGTTATAACTACTTAAATTAGTTATAGAAAAGTTAAGAGTTTATTTATCATGAAGTCAACCAAAATGTACACCTTAAGTATTTCAATACTTATAATTTTTATTTATAGTGTACTAGTTGTGCCCTTTGAATAAGACTTTTGTAGTGTACTCGTATTATTATACTTAGTTCCTATATTATGTAAAAAATCGATGCTGATTGTTTTTTTTTTTTTTTTTTTTCGTTAGAGAACAACGGTGCGCCGCTGGGTGCGAAGATATGAAGAAGGAGAAATTACAGAACGCGTTCGTGCACCTCGACCCCGGGCTATAAACGAAAACGAGTTAAATAATATGATAGCCACGTATGAAGAGAACCCGTTCACGCCCACTCGCAGTTTCGCACAAGAATACGAAGTTTCGATGCAAACTATTAGAAACGAGTTGCATCAAGCTGGAGTCCATCACAGACGTCCCGCAAAAAAAAATATTTTGACGCAGGAGCAGAAAGCTGCTCGCGTGCGATTCGCTCGTGACTACAGGGACTTCGATTTCTCTTACGCCATATTTTCTGATGAAAAGTGCTTTAGGTCTAGCCAACAAGGTCGTCGGAATTTATGGCGTGTAGATAACACAAGATACGAACCTCGAAATGTGAACCCAAATGCAGAATCGGGAAGAATTGTAGTGTACATGTGGGGCTGGATGAGTGCTGCTGGACCAGGCGAGCTCGCTTTTATACCAGGGAGGGCAAACGGCCAAACGTATTTAGAGGTGCTACAAACCATCATGGTACCCACAGTGCGCACGGTGTATCCACAACTGGACGTGCCAGAATTTTATTTTTTCCAGGACAATTGCCCGATACACCGTGCGCGGGTTGTTCAAGAGTGGTTGCGAGGGCAACCACAAATTAAAACAGTGCCATGGCCCTCCCGATCGCCAGACTTAAACCCCATTGAAAATTTGTGGGGTTTAATGGTCCAGAGATGGGATAGTAGAGCAGAAAGAACGAAGGAAGCACTTGTCACACATTGCGAACAAGTTTGGGACACATTCAGAGGTTCGAATTTGTGCGAAGTCCTGGCTAGGTCCATGCGTAGCCGTTGCGATGCTGTGATAGATGCGGGAGGAGCAGCGACGAAATATTAAGTTAATATAATTTTTAACATGCACTATGTTAATTAACGAAAGGCGTTCCCGTTAACCCGCAATAGTCCAAACATGCTACAATTAATATTACCATTTAAAAATTCGCGAAAAAAAGTCAGCTGCTCCCTACATTTTGTTAAGCTAGGTATGCGAACATAAATGTAATGAACAGCAGATTTTTTTTCGTGAATTTTCGAATGGTCATATTTTGGTAGCATGTGGACGCTATACTATTGCGGGTTAACGGGAACGCCTTTCGTTAATTAACATACTGTATAATTACATTATACAGGGTTATTTTTCTAACACCTGGTAGGACTATATTAGTACAACCACTTTTGATCTATGACTTTTTAGAATACCAAAAGTAAACTTTCAAGTTTTTGTTGTAATATTTGTAATAACACTTTTTAGATCTGTATTTTGTAGTAAGTACCGCTGCGACCCTGCATTCGCAACGCACTGTTTGTTTATTTAACTACTTACATATTTTGGTACCGCGTAGAGTTGTTCAAATTTAGAGCGATCAAAATAAATATTTTTAATTGTATTATGAAATTATTTTTTATGAATTATTAAAAGTCATACAACAAAAGTTGTTATTTATGATGTTAGTATTATAGTCCTACGAGCTTATTAGTGTTTTATCATCAAATGACTTCTCCCGCTCTGGGCGGAGCGGAAGGTCGTGTCATACTTTTACTGACTAAAACCCACCCGTGTTCCTTCAGTTGCCTGTGCCAGGGCCATGGTATCTCTTTCGAACAACCCGCGACTCCGGCGGCTTGCAAATAACCCTGTATAGCTATTTTTATTAGGTTTATTTTTATTATTCCAATTTGTATTATATTACTTCGTTGATTAATGTCACAGGGTAGACTGTAGACCGTAATCATAGTTTAAAATATTGCCAACGATTTTGAAGTCTTCTTGTAAAATTATTGATGTCAATTTAGTGTCATGTTGCCTTTATTGGTGGATTTGTTGTTTTATTTACAATCAATGTTGTCGTAAGCCCCGATCTCGTTAGTTTGTTATTTTACATATTCAGTAGTGTCATCATATCCGTCCACCTCATAAATAATTGATCTCATTTGCTTGATAAACCTAGTCTGTAGTGTAATGTAATTATTGCAAATTATAAAAAATATTAAGATTAATCTTAAAACTTTTCAATTTCATTAGAACTGCACGAGCAATATTCTCCTAATCTTATTTACTGACAGGCTTTTTGCCTGTTGTTGTTGTGTTGTCTGTTTGTCATTGTTGTGTTGATTTCATATTTTGAACTTTACGATATAAGTGTAGATAAATACAGTTTATAAATGATATTATGAGTAAGAATCTTTTCACTTATAATATTTTGCATTTTGATGATAATTTCTGTGTAATTTTTTGTTATAATATGTTAATTTCTGGATGAATCTTTAATGTTTTGAAAAAGTCTATTAAAAATAAATTAAGTTACTTATATTGTTTTTTTTTCTACAACAGCAAATCCTTAAAATTGTTCTCAAGTAGATTTTAACTAACTGTTTATTTTTTCACACTGAGATTACAGCCGATAGTTTCATACAAAAAGCACTTACTATACATCTTTTATTATACAGATAAGATTTAAATATCAACCTAAATAAATCTTTAATCCTGCATAATGTTAAATGAACACAAACTAAAAATATATATTTCACTAGTACCCAACATTTTATTTCAATCCTTTCACTCTCACTGCTGCCAAGGCACAAATTATAGTTTAGTTTAATTACTTGATAAGCTTCTGAATTTTAAAGTGGCATAGGAACTGAATCATTGTTAGATTTGTCAAAAAAAAACTTAACATGCAATGCCGGTAACGCGCCTGTAGCGTTGATTTCGCTTAAAATCATGAATTGTCAAACTTTGACTAGAGCATGAATTATAAAAGAGTAAAGTGTTGGTTTGATTATAATCCAGTCTTAAAGTGCTCATCCTGCACGGCATGCCTGGGCATTTTAATTGCAACGATACCTTGTTCGTTATACAGGCTGAAATTTAATTCATGGGTATCCTCTTAAGGGGTCATTGTACTAGTCATTATGAACAACTTTGACAATGGGAACAAATGAAATCGAGAAAAAAAAATTGCTGTTCCCTACATTTTGTCGAGTTATGCAAACATAAATGTAGGGAACAGCTGATTTTTTTTTCGCGATTTCAGGTATGGTCTCATAGTTGAAGTTGTTCATAATGATGAGTACAATGACCCCTTAAAAGGATGCCCATGAATTCAATTTCACCCTGTATTATTTTAATGAATAAAAGGTAATATTACAATTACCTACTGTTAAAAGTATTAAACCAAATACAAGGAACAACTGCAAAACATTTGAGATAATCCTAAGGTAATAAAAAAACGTATGGCCCTTGTATTAAGCCGTCCTCTATTGTTTAACCGAATTTCCAGACATTCCCACTAAATAACAATGGGTCTTAGATAATGAACTTATTTTTATTTCAGTTGCAAGAGTTGTGCGGCTTGCGGCCTTGCGTTAGCTACAAACAAAAAGCTCTGATAACATTGTATGAACTGCGCAGAGTATTGGTTCAAATATTACTGTAATTTTCAAGTATTCCCAAATTGCCCAAGTATAAACAAACACATAGAAATTTAGATAGTTATTTACTTTTAATAAAGTCGATTAAACACAAAAAATTTCAATATAAACATTTGATACCTTCATGCAGTGCCGGTCAACGCACCTATACCTAACGTATTCAGGGAGCCGTGAGATAAAAGGTAAACAAACCATAAATGTCCGTTCAATCGATTTTGAATGCTATTGTGTTGGTGGCATGACAAATGGCAGCTGCAGTAAACAGTTGGTATTGTAACCACTTTTTTGCCTTTAATGCCATCCATAAGCCTACGGAATAGAAGTCAAAATCGGTGGAACGGACTGTAATAAAACGGTTCGTTTCAATGTCTCATCTTATTGTGAAGGGAATATGGTGCGGTTGCTGCGGCATGCGGCATCACATAGGATATGGTGAAAATTGGAGAGGCAGTGAAAGTGTTCATAAATAACCTATATCTATAGACCCGATAGAGAGAGGAAAATATTAAAGTGGATTAATACATATAAATTGTAGTTTATTAGTTATTACAAATTATTTTTGTAAATACTGCAATATCAATAATACATTTTCTAAACCAAACAAACAGAAGATATGAGTACTAAAATTAATTCTTGTCCATAATAAAAAAACAATTCAATTCAATAACAAAGAGCTCACGCCGCCGCCGCGCCGCGCTGGCCGTGCCCATTAAAAACTCGTCTCTTAGCAGAAACAAGTGAGCATAGTACTCTCCTAGTGTGAGTGTCACACATTCTATACATGATTATACTAATACGAACACCACTAAAATACGCTTTGTGCATCCTATTGGTCAAAACTCGTGCATTGTGCGATCGAGTCGTGAGCCGTGCTATGAGATTATCGCCTTAGAGGTGAGCATGCAGAAGTTTGGCCGATAGTACAAAAGTAAGTATGTTTTATTACTATTTTCGGTCTTTATGTACAAACAATATTCAAAGTCACTTCTTACAAATCCTAAGCTAGTTATAACATTGTGAAACTTAACATTCCAATTTTTGGGAGAATCCTTTAAACCATACAGAGCTTTCCTGAGTTTACAAACTTTTCCTTGCATTTTATCACAATATCGAATAGGTAACTTAATATAAAAATCACCAACTATCTCTCCATAGAGAAAAGCACTACAGACATCTAATTGATATATAGGAAAGTTATTCTGATTACAAAAAACCAAAAACATTCTCACTGAAGTTAATTTTGCTACTGGACTATATAGTTCTGAATAACTTAAACGTTGCTGGAAACCTTTAGCCACTAGACGAGCTCGTAAGACACAATATTACCTTTCTCATCTCGCTTTCTCTTAAAAACCCATTTTGTATCAATAATATCACAATCATTTGGTTTCCTTACATAATCCCAAGTGTTATTTTCCTCCAATGCTTGAAGCTCCCTTGCAATGGCACCTTTCCAATTTTCAGCATCGCTACTAGACATAGCTTCAGTGTAGGTGCTGGGGTCACCGTCATTTACTGCTGTAAATAGTCCCAACTCATACTCTTCTAAGTAACTTGGAGGTTTAATATTTCTCCTGGGTCTCAAATTAAGTGGCCTCACATCTGTATGCGTCTCATTCTCTGTGTGATCTTCCTCTGCATCCTCAAATGATTCCTCTTCTCTAATGTCTCTGTCTTCTCTTTTCTGACTACTACTTTCCTCCACAAACTCAATCCTTACTTCTTCTTCTTCTTGCTGTCCTTCCTCTGATGCTGGAATTCTATCCTTGTTCTCATTATAACAAAAGCTATCTTCATCTATAACAGGGATACCAGCCTTTTCTTTCCTTTCAGGTACTGCTTGCGACAAGAAGATAACATCACAATGCACCTCAATTTTCCTTGTGGATGGAATAAATATTCTGTACCCCTTTACATCATTTTCATAACCCATAAATAAACCTATCTTGTTTTTAGGGTCTAACTTGAGTCTCTTTTCTTTAGGTACAAGGACAGACACACGAGCTCCAAATACTTTTAAATCATCTTACCTCTTAGTCTAGTCTTACCTCCGACAGGACTTGGGCCAGTTCGATTTAGTACATAAGCCGCCGTGTTTACTGCTTCAGCCCAGAAATGTTTAGGTATACCTGATATCATTGAACGAGCAGCTTCTACTAAGGTACGCATTTCTCTCTCAGCTCTCCCGTTCTGCTGTGGCGTGTACACAGTGCTTCTCTGATAGGTGATGCCATTCTCATTAAAAAATGTACATAAATCAGTATTCATGAACTCAAGTCCATTATCGCTCCTTAGTATTTTCATTTTTAAACCAGTTTCTCTTTCAGCTTTTGCAATAAACTTCTTAATCAAGCCTTTTACCTCATCCTTTCGCTTCATAAAGAATACCTTGCGATAACCTGAGTGGTCATCCTTCAGAAGCAAGAAATACCTAGCCCCTCCAAGCGATTGGGTCTCCATAGGTCCGCAGACGTCTGCATGGACTAATTCTAGCGGTTCGCTAGCTCTAGACGTACTGGGGGCAAAGGGCAAGCGATGTTGCTTTCCCGCCAAACACTGCTCACAAGCGACAAAATCTTCAACAATGTTTCAAACTCCTTTACGCGACAAAAACTCTCTCACATGCGTAATGTTCTGATGGCACAATTTTCGATGCCAAACACTCAGATTTTCAATCCGTTTGGACAAATTTAATAATCCAAAGTTCGCAAACTCACACCCACCATCAACAACGTCCGAAGATTTGCAAATGTCAGAAACGTTGTTAACACGTTCGGATGCACATGTCATTGCAAATGTCGCTGTAACCATAGACTGTTCCGATTGCGTTCCATTCAACGAAAACAACATATAATACATTTTGTTGAGGCGTTTAGATATTGCACGAACTTCACCTTTACTGTTCACAAATTCACAACGATCTTTATTCGACACCAAACCAATACCTTTGTCCAAGACAGTTCCCACCGAAAACAGATTGAATTTCAGTTCAGGCACAAAAAGCACTCCACTAAGTAATGTTTTGATAAACTTTGCGCCATTCCAAGCATACAGTTCCACAGTGCCGCGCCCAAATACATCAAGAAGTTTACCGTCACCCACAGTAACTTTCATTGAGCTTCTCACTTTGTCCAGTTCCATGAACAATTCTCTTTTGCTGCACATATGCTCACTAGCACCCGTATCCATAAACCAACAGTCTCCTTGGTCAACTTCTTGACTCATACACATGAAGGCGTTCACATCCGGAGCCTTTTTGCCTTCCTTGGACTTCAACAATTTGCAATCTGACTTTAAATGACCTCTCTTCTTACAATAATTGCAGCTTCTTGTTTCTCTCTTTCCTTTATCTTTACAGTCCCTCGAAAAATGGCCTTCCTTACCACAAGTGTAACAGGATAATTTTTGCTGCCTGCTAACACTAGCCAAAGCTACCTCCGGCTGATCGGGCTGATCGTTCCTTTCTTCCTCAATGAGCAATCTTGAGGTCAACTCATTTAGTGTTTGCTTCTCAATGGGAACAGACTCCCAGGCTGAGCGGAAATGTTTGAATCTCTCTGGCAATGACATGAACACCTTAGTAATTGTCATTCTTTCTGAAAGTGGTTCACCCGCTTGCTTCAATTTTGTGTTGATTTCTTCCAACTTTGACATAACTGTTACCACCGAGTCATGACCAAACTGGAGTGAGAAAAACTTTTGCTGAAGTAGGTGAATGCTCACAGCAGACTCTTTTTCATAAACAGACTTCAGCTTTGTCCACATACTAGCAGATGTTGTGCAAGACAGTAAATGCGTGAGTGGAGCTACATCCATCCGTTTGACAATTAGCTCCTGCGCCATAGCATCATTTTCCAGCCATGATTTTTCCTCTACCTTTTTCTCCTCCAGGGGCTTTTCTTCGTTGCCACAAACGATATTGAAAAGACCTCTTCCTCTAAAGATGACTTCCATTTGAAACTTCCAAACCGCCCAGTTGTCCCCTCCTGACAACTTCAAAAACTGATTATGCGAAGATTGCTCCATTCCGCCACGCCAGTCTCTAACCTCAAATTTTTTACTCAATGCCACAAAAACTCTGCTGCGACCCGAAAAAGAGACCTAAGGATCTGGGCCCATAACCTGTCAACAGGGGCAGGAAATGAAGCACTGATATAGTCTCTTTGTGCAGAGTTTATTGAACCAAGTTAAAGACACTAGAACAAAGGTGGCGTACATAATTAATATGGCCGATGGCGGAAGTACATACTTGACAGGGGTCGAAGGGGAACCGGAAATACCAAGAGTAGTGTTGCCAAACAACAATATTAACATTGTACCACAACAATTGTGTTCATATAATCTTCAGGTAGGTAAACTCTTTGTTGGTGTTTCAAAGCACATTCTATTTTTCCGAAATCGGTGTCGTTAGGCAAGAAGCTGTGTCCAGACTCTAAAAATCTAATACAAATTTGTTGTAATGTTGGGTGATCATTTAAAAAAGCTTTAAGCATAAGGGTGAGCTTAATGTTCCTATTTTGGCCGCCGCAGGAATCGCTCCACAAAATAAGATTGGTCACTCCTTCTTTCAACCTTTCAGATAGGTGCTTAATAAGACAAGAACCTACTTCCTGGGAGCCTCTCCCAGCTTCACCTTCTACCCAGATGTTACAGTGCCCTTGATCATCTGATCCAGTATGTATCCCCATATTGTACACCCATACCTGCCTTTTATAAAATACAATATTCGTGGGAATGCGTGGAAGTGGCAACGTTTTCTCTAAATCATATGTAATCGTTTCTGTGTAAGGATCAGTTTTTGCGAGAGCCATGTCACTTTTCAGTCGTTTTTTAAGATCTTCTGCGGTTTTAAGATGGGCATTATGTTCCTCTATAATCTTTCTCTTAGCTTCTTCATCCATAATCAAATTCTTTTTATTTTTGTAAAAGTCGCATTTGTTGCTGAATGTGCTTCTTCAGTGTAGATCTGGTAAATTTTAGGAAATGTCATATCTGATCTTAAAAATTTCGCAGCTCCTACTTTCTCACGACAGTAATGCGAAATGTACGTAGGGAGCTTTTTAACAATACTTATGAAAAAAAAATCGCTTTCCTCATTAATTTTATTGCGACCTCCACGTTTGTCCGAAATAGAATCCGACCTCATCTTTTTAAGTGCTGTATCAATCCTTTTTGGAGTTGTGTGAATTGTTTTTACAAACATTTCCCTACATATTGGAATACCTTTCAGGAAATACTGTCGTGAAAATGACCTGTTCTTGGAGATATTTTGTGATTGTGATACGTAGCGTCGTTTGACTGGAACTTCTTTAACAGCAACTACTATGAACATATTTTGAGCATGATACGACCCTAATTCATAGAATTTCTCAAATTCAGCTTGCCGGTCTTGAAGTGAAATCTTTTCACTACATTTTTTTACACAATTACAGTTAAAATCAATAAAAATCTTAGGGCTTACTTCTTTTTTCTTATAATTAACGTAAGATAAGTTTTTATACTTTCTTTGTTTCCTTTCTTCTCTAGTCATTTGGCCAAATTTTCTTTTTCTTCCTTTTGAAGGCCTCCCATGTGTTTCTTCATCCATAGGCATTTCTTCTTCCAGTCGCCTGGGTTATTCGCCAATAGCAGTAGCCTGTTCCAAATCTACTCTACTATTCATTTCCGGCTGTACACTGGCATCAAAACCGGTTGATATTGCATGTCCCATTTAGGCATTACGAGATTCATTGTGGATAATTATTGCTTGTGTCGTAATTATAGACGCTGATATGTTCGAGCTGTCGTCACTAGAACATGCTTCAGCAAAACCATCAATTACATAGTTAGGGTCTTGCACGGATTCGTCACTGTCAAAATCTTCACATCCTTCTAAAACACTTAATAGTTCTCTAGTTTTTGGAGACATTTGAGGCATTGGTGACGGAAGAGCTGGAATAGTAATTGGAGTTAACGAGGAAAAAGCGGGGGCTTCAATGCTCATTTCCCCTGCCATAAGCGGTGTTGTAGTAGTTGTTGAAGAAACCTCCACCACATCATTATAACTGTTGAGGTTTGTTTGTGAACGAAACGTCAGTTGTCAAGTTGACTTTATAATAAATAAGAGGGAGGAGGTACTCAGTAGTAGAAGAAGACCGACCCAGAGATAAGCCATGTTTTATTGACCACATAATCCCGAATTATTATAATTCCACTTTTGTGAACCTTAATACAAAAACATCCAGAGATTCGGCGACGGACGCTGGGCGCCCGTGAGCTTGCTGCACATCTGGCGACCGTGACAATAGCAATTGTGGAATTTAACCGGTCACGCGGCCACGCCACACACATTGCACAAGATGGACGCCGCTGTGAAATGCCCCTCGCAAACAAAAGAATTGGTAAAATACAATAGAGAGAGAAGCATTCTACGAAGGCTTTTCACGATCGCGGCCAACTCCATCGAAGAAATTTTCAAAACCGGTGAAGCGAGGGTGACCGAGTTAAAATGTGAGTTTAACAAATTACATGACATGAACACACGAATTTCACATTTAGATTCTAAAATTAAAGACGAAATACTAGATAACGAAAGTACTGATGCGCAAATCGAAAAAGAAACGGCGGATGAATATAGCAACAGATTTATTATTATAAAAACTAAATACGAGATAATTTTAAATAAATCTGCTAAGACAAGCACAAGCGGAGAACACACACAAAATAGATATTTCAAGCTGCCCGAGATAAAATTTCAAAAATTCGATGGTGATATTCGTAATTGGTTATGCTTCTGGGGTCAGTTTTCAAAAATAGACAGGGACTCGGGGTTGGATGATGATGATAAAATGTACTATCTAAAGCAGAGTATTGAAATTGGAACGGACGTCTACTCATTAGTATTGAGCTACCCTCCATCAGGGAACACATACAAAAAATGTATAGAGGAACTCAAACAGAGGTATGCACGAGAAGAATTGCTAATAGAAGTTTATGTTCGAGAATTACTTGCATTAGTTTTAAAAGGAAAATCCAACCTTGTGGAGCTATATGATAAACTGAATGCGAATTTAAGAGCCTTGGAAAGTCTCGGCATCAGTAAATATGAAGCATTTATCCTACCTCTTATAGTCTGCCCTGCCCCTTGATATTTTAAAGATTTGGGAGCGACAAAAGGGACATATACAGACCAAGAACCCAGAGGAGGTCCTTGTCAGACTGATGGATTTTTTAAAAGCGGAGATTGAGAGCTTACAAAGAGTTGAAATAACTAGGAACCTGGCTCAAACTGATAATAATGGCCAAGAGGCCACCGCTAACTGCCTTCTAACACATAATAATGATACGAAAAAGGAAATGCAACCCAAGAACAATTGCCTATGGTGCGATAAAAATAATCACTCAAGCGCTGATTGTTATAAGCTGCACAACCTCACTGTGGAGAGAAGACTAGAAATTGTAAGGAAGAAAAAGGCATGTCCCATATGTCTAAAGCTTGGATATTATCCAAAAGCATGCAGAGCATATGTGAAATGTTTTATATGCCAGAAGAGGCACTCTACAGCACTTTGCACTGAGAAAAAAGAGATAAAATGTCCACAAAAACCTAATAACACTACAACCAATCTATCCACACAGAACTACAACACAGAAACCTTACTTCAAACAGTGATAATCAATGTGAGAAATGGAGAACGAGTCCTACCTGTTCGAGCTCTATTTGACAGCGGTTCCCAAAGGAGCTATATTCGAGAGAATATTGCAAAGGAGCTGGAGCTGATTCCCACACGACAGGAAAAGTTGAATCATTGGTTGTTTGGTAACATAAAAACTAAAATAGAACCTCACAATGTTTATAATGTAATGGTAGAAAATCTTAATTCAAATTTTACAATGTATATTGAGGCCCTCAGCCAAACTTCAATTTGTGGAAATATTCCAAAATAAAATTTAAATAATGAGACATGTAAAATTTTAAAAAGGCATCAGGTCTCCTTAACTGATACAAAATCTGATATATCAGCAATAGCAATATTCCTATTTAACATACATGCACCCTGCAAAATCGGCTCCTATTAATATTAATAGGAGCCGATTTTGCAGGGTTCATGTTGACAAGTAATGTTATTGTGATGGAAAATGGTTTGGTGGCAATTAAAACTAAATTAGGTTGGACAATTCAGGGCAGGCAAATTAGCACTTCATCTGATAATACTGCTTTTTCTATGTTTTGTATGTCTACTAATAATAATTTGACAGATTTTTGGACTCTTGAAACTCTTGGCATACATGATCCAGCAGAGATGAAGTCTAGAGAGCAAGGTGAGGCTGAGGCAGTGAGCTGCTTCAAGGAGACAGTGACTACGCTATCGGATGGCAGATATGAAGTGGAGCTTCCAGTCAAGGTGGGGTTTGATGATTTATTACCTAATTATGATGTTGTAAAGAAAAGGTTGGATTTAAATACTAAAAAGCTGATTTCAAGCGGTAAGTACCAAGACTATGATGCGATGTTGCAGGAGTGGTTAAAATTAGGTTATATTGAGCCTTCTGATATGCATCATGGTCGTAATTTTGGTCATTATTTACCGCATAAAGCTGTATTTAAAGAATCTAGTCTGACAAGTAAGATAAGGCCAGTCTTTGATGCTTCCTGTCTGGATAAAAATGGGCTGAGTCTAAATATGTGCTTAGAGAAAGGTATTACTTATATTGAACATATACCTAAACTAATAATTGGGTTTAGAAAAGGCGCTATTGGCATAATATCTGATATTGCTAAGGCCTTCCTTCAAATCAGTGTAAAGCCTGAGGATAGAGAATATTTAAAGTTCCTTTGGTGGGAAGATGAGTCTCTAGAAAGTGTAATGGAATATAGACTCTGTAGAGTGGTGTTTGGGTTAACATGTAGTACGTTTTTACTGTCAGCTACGATAATGCACCACTTAGATAACATATCAGATAAGTATGAACAGACAGCTCAGCTTCTTAAGAACTCATTTTATGTTGATAATTGTATCACAAGCTTAGAATCTGAAGAAGAGGCACGCAGGTTTATAGAGGAAGCAATAGAAGTCATGAAAGCAGCACAGTTCGACCTGAGAATGTGGACAACATCACCACTTCATATCAATGAAGCTGGTAAGGATATTATATCAGTACTAGGCCTGAACTGGAAGACAGTCTGTGATGAGCTTTCATGTAACATTGGTGATCTGCCTCTTCCGGAGATGTTAGGTAAGTTAACTAAAAGATTAGTACTTTCATTGACTCAGAAGGTATTTGACCCCATAGGATTTACTTGCCCTGTCACCTTGGCCCCAAGACTGCTGCTACGAGAAATGTGGATCCGGGAGTTGACTTGGGATGAACCTTTACCTCAGGATTTAGCACATAAATTCCTAAGATGGTATAATGATTTGAAATATTTAAAACAGTGTAGAATACCTAGGAGATTAGCAGGTAACAAATTGACTGACTGTAAACTAAGCTTACATATGTTTTGTGATGCTAGTAAAGATGCAATGGCTTGTTGTATATTCCTACGGGCTGAAAAAGACGATGACGTCACTGTTCAGTTAGTCGCAGCAAAGTCTAGGTTAACACCAAAAATAATTTCTATTCCTAGACTTGAGCTTATGTCTGCGGTGATTGGTGTAAGACTACTGACAGAAATGAAGAAAGCTTAAATCTAGTCTGTGATGAATATTATTGGACTGATTCTAGCGTCATTTTATATTGGATATGCAATAATTTATCATGGAATGTATTTGTAGGCAATCGCGTTAAAGAGATAAGAGAATGTACAAAAACAGGAAAATGGTCTCATATTCCAGGATCTCTCAACTGGGCTGATCTGCCGTCGCGAAGCTGCGATGCAAAACAGCTGCTAGAGAGCCGGTGGGTTCAAGGTCCAGAATTCTTGCTACACAGTCCTGCAGAATGGCCGAGTTCCCCGGTAACAGCAGATGAAGCGGAAGCTACAAAAGAACTGAAAAAGACAGCTAAGTTAACCTGTGTCATAAATGTCTCAGCAGATGAGAAGTTCTCAGATAGACTCCTATATTTCAGTAAGTATAGTAAGATGGTACGGGTAGTTGCCTGGATAACCAGATGTGCAGATAAATGCCTGAAAAAGAAAGTTAGGACATTAAATAATAATGACACAAGTGAGGAATATGAGAAAGCTGAAATAAAATTATTCCTACTACTACAACGCGAAAATAATGATGTCCTAGAGTCAAAGTGTAAGAACATACATACATTTCAAGACCAGGAACAGTTGTTAAGATTTAAAACTATGCTATTATTATTATCTGACATGCCTGAAAACACCAAATATCCTATTTTATTACCAGCTAAGAATGTGACAGTAAGCAGGTTAATAGAACAGAAGCATATTCACCTACAACATGCAGGTTCAAACACTTTAATTGCTGACATCAGGAAATCATATTGGATTTTTGGTATTCGTGGAGTAGTTAGGTCAGTATTAGCTAACTGCATGTTATGCAAGAGATACAGAGTGCAAGCACCTGTGGCGCCCTTGCCTGTGGATCGAATGCAGAGCTCCCTATCATTTGAAGTGTCAGGTGTAGATCTAGCAGGGCCTCTATTCTTGAAAAATGGTGAAAAGTGTTGGATTGTCCTATATACCTGTGCTGTTTACCGTGCAGTACATTTGGATTTAACTCTATCCCTATCATGTCCTGCGTTCCTTATGACACTAAGAAGGTTCATTGCTAGGCGAGGCCGAATAAAGGTTATATATTCAGACCACGGTACTAACCTGGCTGGTACTAAGAACTTATTGGACGGTATAGATTGGGATAAAATTCAACAGGACACATGTTCTGAGAAAATCAAGTGGAAACTCAATGCACCCACTGGTGCTTGGTGGGGAGGTTTTTTCGAACGGCTTATAAGAATAATGAAAAATCTGTTACGCAAAGTTCTAGGTAGAGCTAATGTAACTTATGATGAACTTTATACTTTATTGTGTGAATGTGAGTCAATAACGAACAATCGACCACTTACTTACGTTCAGGATGATAGTGCCAATTCCTTGGAGCCCCTAACACCAGCTTGCTTCCTGCAACCATTACCTAGTTCAGACACAATTGACCTAGATCACCTTGACTCAAAAAGCTTACTAAAATACCTACAAAAGTTGCGCGACGATTTTCGTCATAGGTTTAGGACAGAGTATTTGACTGAACTAGTACAGAGAGGTAGAGAGAGAGGTAAGTACGATGAACTTGGAGAAGGCCAGGTAGTATTAATAGAAACGGAGGAGAGAAGAATCAAATGGCCCCTAGGTGTTGTTACCAAAATATATACTGGAAAGGATGGTATTGATAGGACAGATTCAATTAAAACAGCTCTAGGCTGTAAGGTGAGACCCATACAACGTTTGTACTCTCTAGAAATCTCATCAAGTGAGGTATCAGATCTGCCTGTCCCAAAACAGTTCCAAGAAAAAGACACAAAAGGTAAAGTAGCACATACTCCTATACCTAGCACTGTGCAAAATCCAGTCCAGGAGAAGGATGGTTGTACCACGCATGTTCCCAGTGAGCCTGATAAAGTCACACGACATGGCAGAAGAGTAGTGATACCTAGTAAGTATAAATTATAAATATTGACAATTACATGCTCTGTAAGAATGCTATTTTTTTTTATCCATCTTTTCAATTTTAATTGTTAAAGTTGTGGCCACTGCCACCCATTTTTTATCACAGTTTGTGTAAATCTCACAGTTTTTTTTTTCTTTCTGTGTTAGGAGGGACACACTCTTAATTGAGTTATTATTATTTAGTATGTAAGACTACTAACTAAAATTTGTAATGTTATAACAAGGTCTTGTAATCATTAGCCTAAAGTATAAGATTGTATCACAGAAGTGAGACTGATTAATGTAACTTAATCCTAATTCAACAATATTTTAATTTACTTATTTGTAATGTCTGCCTCAAAAACAATTTCCCAAAGAGTTCCTTGTATTTTTAATTTGAAATGTATAATTAATTGTAATAATTTTAATTTGATGTTTATGTTAGTTTAACGTTTCGTTTTGTTTATTTTATTTACTTTTTCTGTGTTCGGAGGATGTTGAGGTTTGTTTGTGAACGAAACGTCAGTTGTCAAGTTGACTTTATAATAAATGAGAGGGAGGAGGTACTCAGTAGTAGAAGAAGACCGACCCAGAGATAAGCCATGTTTTATTGACCACATAATCCCGAATTATTATAATTCCACTTTTGTGAACCTAAATACAAAAACATCCAGAGATTCGGCGACGGACGCTGGGTGCCCGTGAGCTTGCTGCACAATAACCATCACAGTTAACTATGTTAATGCGCGGTGTTAAAGGGGAATACGGCGGAGCTTCTATGCTCTGGTCACCAACTCCATAGCTGCCCACACTAGACATCTCCGTAGCCGAAAGCGGTTTGCAAGCAACAGGCATCAATGAAGAGTATTCTTTGTTTTGCTGACTTCGAAAAAGCAGATTTGATGATATTTTTGGTGTTGCATTTTGTTGTTTAGCCAAGTGTGTACCTAGGCAAACAAACAAGCTTGTAAGCAAATTATTAACCAAAACGCGGCTCGTCAGTAGTAAAAAATATCATAACAGGGTTAGAAATACAAACGTAGCGAAGCAGTGACAAGACTTAGTAAAATAGAGTTGTTATTTAGCCATGCGTAAAACTCGTGCCCTGCATTACTTTTTATTAGACTAGCTTCCAGCTGCAACTTCGCCTGTGTGGTATGACGATAATTTTTCGTATTTGGATGATTCCATTTAACCATGTAGCAGTAACAAACATACTTACACACCGACAGACTTTCGCATCTATACCTAATATGAGTAGGATAGTAACAGTAATACAACAGAATTTCAATATAACTACCAAACTTAATAAAGTTTGGTAGACGTACCTGACTAGGAATCTAATCGGGCTGCTTTGAGGTGAGTTTTCTATAACATCTGCTGACAAGACGTTATCTGTGTAATATAAAAGTTGATTTAATTTTGTTAAAAAGTGTAAACTAAATACGGCATCCTATATACCGTACGCAAAATATGTGCCGAGTCGTGGAGTTGCGAACACAAGCCCCGATTACAATACAATACATCCTTTCTAAAGAGATAGGAAATGTGTATCTTGAATTTTCAGAAAAATGTGAATAGGTTAGGTAGTTTTACTTCGCTCTCGCAACATCGCTCTGCTCAATCTAGTGAAAAATACACACTTACAGTTCGCGCAAAACTTTATGAGCCCTCTGAAGTTAGGCCCGAGTACGTAACCGCGCATGGTACAGTTGAGCGCACAATCATTATTGTAAGATTTAAAGAAAAATTCATAGTACATTTATGCATATCAAAAAGTGTTTAGATTTTAGGTATTTTAGATTTTTTACGTGCAGTTAAGATATTAGACCAAGCAGGTAGGTATTTATTTAAGTTAATTAAAAACTTTAAATATAAAACTTGTGTATTTATTTATTTATAACGGAGCTACACCTTCCATAAACATTTCTTCCCGGCTAGTAGAAAGGAGATCATCTGAAGAAGCGTTATCATAGCTCTCATCAAAATCGGAATCTTCAGTCCCAGTCTCTGAACTGTCAGATTCATTTTCACTGACGTGAATCACAAATTGTTCGGTCATCTGGTCGATTATTACGTCACTTTTTTATATTCTTCTTCTATACCTCTAACTTTAATACATAGTGCGCTCCATTCCGGCTCACCCATCGCGTTCACCTTTTCTTCAACTAATTTCATTATATTATTAATATTCCACGTAACATTTTTCTGCGCTACGTATCCTTTAATTGCCGCCCAAGCCATCTCAATCGGGTTCAGGTCAGGGTGATAGGGTGGTAGCCGTAATACAGTATGATTGTGGGCGCGTAATATGTTGTCAACAACATACTTTTTGTGGTTTTCTTTATTTACACAAATTAATTTATATAGCTCAGGTTTCAGCATTGAGGGGCTAAAAGTTATATTCTTATCTCGTAGCCAAGCCTCCATTTCTGACTTCCGAGAACTGGACGTCGGTGCTGCGTCATCGAGTTTATTATGGTAGGACGCATTGTCGACTACCACAACTGACTTTTCCGGGAGATTGGGTATCAATTTAGTATCAACCCATTTTAAATAATTTTCGAAATTCATATTATTATGATAATCACCCGTTTTAGTGCCTGCTTTAAATAATAAAAGAGCATTTGGCACAAAACCGGTTTCTGAACCGGCGTGCACAATAACGATGCGTTGGCCTTTTGATATATTTCTTTTCAGACCCTCTGTGGTACCGTCACTCCAGGCTTTTGGTTTTGTGTGTGAAGAATCTACATATGATTCATCAGTATAGATGATAGGTCGTCCTTCTTCACGATATTTTGAAAGTTTTCTCAAATATTCAATTCTTTTTAATCTTATGTTTGTATGCTCTATCAAAAGTTTTCTGTTATTTTCGGTCCTTTTCCATTTAAAACCAAGTCCTTTTAAAATACTTCTTAAACTTGAGGCGGAGCCTTTGAAATTTATATCCTGTCTTAGTTTATTTAAAAGTAATTTTACTGTTGGCAATTCTTTCTCAGTTTTATGAAAGTTGTGTACGCACCTTTTTATAACACTGAGATCAAAGCTATCGATCCCGGTGATTTTCCTTTGCCCTGATCTTTTCTTGCCTGGCGTACGAAAAACTGGTGCCATACTGACACTTGGCATGTTTGGGTCTCTTGCAGCCGCTAAAATTCTCTTTATTGTACTTAAAGAGACACCTGTAGCTGCCGCAGTTCGCTTTTGCACCATTTTCAGGTCATACTGTAGACCGTCTTCTGCTTCCTTTTTCATGAAGTTGAAAACATCAAACACCATTTTACGTGTTTGGCGACGTAGCACATTAAAGCGTCCGCGAGGCATATTTAATTAAACCAAAAAGTTCGATAACAGTAAGAAACCACAGTAATAGAACAAACAAATAACAAATACAATATAACGGTGACAAAACTTAACAACAACAATAACAGAAACAAATTAAAATAACGAAAACAAATAACAGTAACAAAAATTTACAGTAGCAATGAAAATTAATTGTTGCACTCGACTGTACTTTCGTCTACAACGCGCGCAAGTGTTGTGTACGAACGTAGCACTCAGAGCAATAGCGCACTAGCGGCTTGGACGCAGCGGCCAGGTCGCGCGGCCAGGCCGCAGGGATCGATTTGCAACGCGGCCAAAACCACGGCTACGATCGTCAGTTGCATGTACAGCGCGCTTCAAAATGGACGTTGAGGAAATAGCAGTGCTTTTGTATCTTATAAGTAAGAAGCGGAAAAAGAAAAGGAAAAAATATTGGGTTCATCCCTTGCTTCGTGAAAGGCGAACAAAAGGATTATTTTATACTTATTTCACGGACCTTCAGCAATATGATGACAAGTTCTTTAATTATTTACGGATGAGCAAGTCTACGTTTGAAGAATTGTTAAGAATATTAAGACCATCTATCACCGGCACCGTCACTAAATTTCGTCCCTGCATTTCTGCTGAGGAAAAACTCGTTGTAACTTTAAGGTAAGCCTATGCCTATCTACTTTTATTTAAATCATTTCTTTGCGGTCCCTGTGTCTATTTTATGAAAAAGAATGCAGGTAGATAAGTAAAACTAGTAGGTACATAAAAGTATTTAAGTACTGTAATTATCATAATCAAAAGTGCAGTTGTTCAATAATTATCATAAAAAGTTTCAATTATTTCTGAATCTTGCGAGGCCTGCGAGTAGTTTGATTCGGGTGATTGGATAGAGTTTTCTGCTCTTTGTGAATCCAAAGGCGGCGCCGGTTCACTGGGACGTAACAGAGAAGGGCGGCAGCTCATTGTGGCAAGTGGTTCATTATCCAAATTCTTAGTAAAATATCCCTGTTGATATTCTTGATGGCTGGTATAACTGCTTCGAGGGTAAGTAGGTTGGTTGTGCCTTGTCATAGTGGTCATAGGTTCATAGTGGCTTGGATCATATCTTGTATTTTGTGCTCGGTGGATTAGATTAATTATTTCCATCTTAGTTGTCAGCTTCGCGGATTCGGGTATTTTTTTGAAATCCTTTACTAAGGAAAGCATAAATAATCTGTCTTCGTCTTCGAGAAATGATTCATGTTGAGTTCTTGAATTAATGCTTTCTTTTAAAACCGAAACAAGGTCTTCTTTTTCCAAATTATTGTCTTCCTTTTTCTTCTTCGATCTTGGTTGTCCTTGAGATACTGATTCGGGGGTGGGAAGGACTATATTTTCCGTAACATTTAAGTTTGATTCTGTTGTATTCGGTTCTACCGTATCTTTAAGGAACATCAGGTTTTGAAAGTATACATAGGGAGATTTACGTTTCGCTGCAGCACCACTTTTTGCGCCTTTGACACGTCGTAGCTCCCTGAGGAATGAGTCCCTTATATTTTTCCATTTTTTTTGGAGTGACTTACCTGGAAATAAAAAAAAAGTTATCATAACGTGTTTGTTTGTTCCAGATACCTAGCATCTGGATGCTCCTTCAGAGAACTAAATCATTCATTTCGCATTGGACACACAACTATTCGAGAAATTGTACTTGAGGTCTGCGTCGCCATATGGCAAAATATAAAAGACATTGCCTTTCCACAGCTCAATAGAGACAAATGGCTAGAAATAAGTGAAGGATTCAGGAAGAGTTCGCAGTTTCCTAACTGTATTGGAGCTGTGGACGGAAAGCACATAAGAGTCATTCAGCCGACCCATACAGGGTCACTATATTATAACTACAAAAACTATTTCTCTATTGGCTATATGCGATGCCAACTACAAATTTATATGCATAGACGTCGGCGCATATGGAAAATGCAGCGATTCATCGGTATTCAAGAACTCCCATTTTTATGTAAAACTTACAAATAATAATTTAGACATACCAGACAAAAGACCGATAACTGAAACAGGTGTGCCTCTGCCTTTTGTTATAGTTGGCGATGAAGCATTCTCTTTGTCAGAAAATATAATGAGACCATATGCCGGAAGAAATTTGACAGACAAGAAAAGAATTTTTAACTACCGCCTTTCCCGTGCACGCCGGTACATAGAATGTACTTTCGGGATACTAGCCAACAAGTGGCGAATTTTTCATCGTCCTCTTGATGTACACAGAGAATTTGCTGTTGCAATCATAAAAGCATGTTGCGTCCTTCACAACTACGTACGGGAGCGAGATGGGTACAAATTCGAAGACACCTTGTATATTCCTCCGACTATTGAAGAAATACCTCCCTGCCAGCCGTCAAGAGGAAATAGAACATCTACTCAAAACAGAGATCTATTTGCTGACTACTTCGTGGGTGAAGGACAACTCCCGTGGCAAAATCGAGTAGCTTTGAGAACACAATAAAATAAACATTACTTACCGAGTTCGTTTTTTTCAGTTGTACTTAAGTTTTCATTTCCAAATATTTCAATTATTTCTTCCCACATTATCCTTTTTATATCTCGGTTGGCATAGTCTTCACAGGACATGTCCCACAACGCCCTCCTCGTCTCGATTTCTGTTATAAATCTTTCCGTGTCGAAAGACATCGCGATAATTACAAATCACGCTGTAGCTCTACAACACGTGCGGCCGCCACGGCTAGTGCGCGCACACTGGTGATTTTACTACAATACTATAGATCTCAGTGGCCGCAGCGACCAGCGACTGAACACTGGCCGCAAACGTGCCGCTCCGATCTCGCTGGCCGCTGCGGCTGAGTGTGGCCGCTGGTCGCGTGCGACCAGGTGCGCGCGCTCTGTGGCGATTTCATACTAAGGTATCTATCTCGATGGCCGCCGCGACCTGGCCGCTGCGGCCAAGCCGCTAGTGCGCTATTGCTCTCACACTAAGGTACGGCGCAATGGGACGCGAGCGGTGGTACGGCGCGGGGCGCGGGGGCCGGTGCCCTCCCCGACGCCCTGTCCCGTCCCGCGGATACCTATAATATGCGTACTGCGCAGCCACTAGCGTGTGTGTTCCGAGAGCTCATAAAGTTTTGCGCGAACTGTAGCTTTGAACATGCCTCACATTTAGACACATTTTGAGACTAACATAATAAATGTACTTTTTATTATCATCAATGCAATCATATTTTGAGCATTCAGCATTTGAAAAAGTTTGAATTATTGAGGTTATAAAACGTAGGAAGTTACTTACTGTCTTTGTTTTCGTTTTGTTCGTCGTCATCGGAACTATATCCCAAGTAGGCACCTCTTAAAACATTGTTCGCACGTTCCATATTCGAATATTAAAGGTTTTATATCAATTTTCATTTACTTCGGTTGAGCTATTATGAGCGCACAAACGAACACTACACTACACAGACGTCACGTAGTTAATGGCCGTAGAGCAGGGAATTCTATGAGTGTTACCAAGTAAAAAAAAAATATCATTATCATGTAAACGGATAAAATAAAGTTGTATTTGTTTTATACTGAACAAAACACAATAACATAATAATATCGATTTTTTAAATATTTAAGATTCATCAAAAGTTTACTTTGAATCTTTTATTTATTTATTTATTTTGGATCGCCAACAGAGGCTACACAATAACATGCATGTTAACCAACACAGGGACAAATAACAGTGTGCGCCTCCAATTACAGGAGACCACATCATTCACTTAATAACTAGGTAGGTACAAAAAGTTTGACACGGTAAAACATTAAAATACAATCATACAGAAAAAAAAAAATACAAATTACATAGCAACAAATTCAAAAGATTAAAAAAATAATTCAAAAATATAAAATAAAATAAAAAATACCATAGATGTCAAAGGAAATCAATAACAAAATATTATGCCTTGGATATTATAACTCGTAATAATTTAAAATTACAATAAAAAAAATATTATTAGCAGAATACATCCAAACATCATGGATGTGTCAAACAAAGGCAAACGTTACATTTGACATTATGCAAATTAGATCCAAAGCATTTGGCTCCTTAAGTTTTTGAAATAAAGTGAGGTATCTATTATGCAAAAAGATCCAAACTGCGTGGTATGAAAAGTATACAACAATTCGTTGGCTCACTATTATAAGGTTCTAAGTTAACTTTAATGAAGTTGAATTTTACTTTTAAATTTTTGACTTTAGTAAAATGTATACATGTAGCCCTAATGCCTAAGTGACATTTTAATATCTTAATTTAGGACTACATAATGCTTTCTAGGAACAAAAAATTGGATATCGACTTTTATCCCATTCATTGCCACTTAAATTTTTAAAACATCACCTGGGTGCCACTTAATATTTTTGATGATTTCAATAGAAAATACGAAATTGAGTCTCTTAGTTACAAAAACCGCAATGTCCGTTGTATGACATCGCGCGTAATTTATGATTTTCGTATTTCGCATTATTGGCCCTGTGGGCTTTAGTGCAACTATAGTAGTTTGATTTAAAATAATATAGTTAATCAAATACTAAACTTAATCATGTAAAATCTTTATGAACTAGAACAATAACCAGAAAAACATTATGGACTTTGCTGACTTTGTAACACTCGGATGGACTTTGCGGTTTTTGTTGCAAAAACAACATGGACTTTGTTGGCTTTGAAACATACCTATCCTGGCCTAGAATGATTGAACCATATTGATACTTTGTACTTGAAATAAAACTATGATTGTTTTATGAGAAGTTTATTAGTTAGACAAAACCGATGTTAAATTATAAGTAATGGTGACTCTTCTTGTTCTTCACATACCGACTCTTCAAGGAAATCGATATTGTCAACCATATTTTCGTCCGGTATTTCCTGTGTTGATGGTACTACTCTGTTATAGTACTCCAAAATCTCTAAATCACGCCATTTATCCCCGAAATGAGTAGATAACAATTTATTAACGTCCCTAAATTTTAACGGTTTTACTTGTGCGCCCTGTGGAATAGCGGTTGGAGAAATCATAGCCGTGTTTTTACCTTTTTTGCACACGCTTTTATATTGACCTGTTTCAAATCTGTAGTGGAGTTCTCCTCTAACTCCAACCATGTCATTGCTTTTACTGGCTCGTTTCAAATAAAACCTTTTGCATTTAGAAAAAGGTACATGCCATTTTGTAGTTATCAAAAATATATCTTTAACGACGGTTTTCCAGTTGCATACTTGAACCGTAGTAGCAACGTTTATGGCGGTAGAATGTTTTTCCACTACATCAAAGTATTCTTTCGGTTTGATTATATTTTCAAGTTTCCGTAACTCCTTTTCAATACGAGCGAATACTCTGTCCGGCGGAAGAAATGAGTGTCCCACAACTGGGAAGACTACTTCTACCAGATGTATTTGGGCTGGTGCATCTTTTGTTAGCCAACGTGAGAGCATTGCTATAAGCATAGAATTTTTGTTTTGACCGGTGCACCCGTCGGCCATAAGTCGAACTTGATTACATTCTGGTGGAAAATCTGTATTGCAAAGCCGATGGTAAACTGAAGACACTATGAGATTTGCATCTTTTGCAAATTCATCCTCTGTCCAGCAATAACTGAACACATTTTCTTTTGTTAATGCTGACTATGCGTAATTTGATACAAACAGGAATGGACAATGCTGTTTTTGTAGCAAACTAAAAAGTTTCACAGCCGCTTTCTATTGGACTAAGTGGGTTTAGGTTCATACGACTAATATAAAAATGATTTATTTTGTCTATGGATTTTTGTACAATAGCTAATTCATTTTTACTTTTTTATGGACATTGCGGTTTTTGTAACTAATAGACTCAATTATTTATAATTTTTATTTGAAAATAAACCCTAAATAAAAAAAAACCACTCAAAAATGGTAAACGCAACAAATGCGTTGGTGGCACTGGTAAAAGAATTTAAAACGTAAGTGCCATTCAACACACCGTTTGCGTTGACGTTTGGATAGTATTATGCAACATGTTCTTTATTCATATAGTCTGTTTATTTATAATTTAGTATTAATATTTCCTACTACCTACTCTTACTAATACAAATTATAAATGCGAAACATTGTGTGTGTTTGTTACCGTACGTTTGCACTGCCGAAACATTTACAGGAAAACGTGTTGTGAACGCATAATGCTGACGCTGACAGAATACAATTATTTGATAGATATGATTATAGATTATTTGATATAATTATGTTATAGGGTCAGGTGGGGTAAATGCGAGTACCATAACTAGAATGACATATTCAACCATAGACAACATTTTACTTTTTAACAGTATAAAATTTATAATTGCCATGTATATGAAGTATTTAGTAGCCTAAAGTTTTAAGTTATTTGTTTAATTAAAATCACTCTGATAACATAGATAATCAAATAAAAAAAAATTGGGTCACTTATTACATTTACCCGGTGTTCAGGGCCAAATGTAATAATGTTGGTCAATTTCTCAGGGCTTTAGACAATTGCAAATCAGGGGTAATAGCAATGGGGTGCTAGGACAGGAAACCTCCACGTGTGCCCGTGGGCTGGAGTTTCCCTTGGATACATCTGGGGGAAAGGCCAGTTTCCGGGACGGTGCATCCTGGGGTGCGGGCAATGACTCCCCATTAGGCACTGTGTGCCTAATGGGTCTAGTTGTCCGTACGCTAATATCCTGTCGGAGGAACGCTCCAACGTGTGTCTCTCTGCTTAAGCAGAGACGCACAGCGGCGGAGTAAGAGCGGGCTCGGTGTGCACTAACTCTGCCGCCGGGCAGGCAGTAAGGAGTCTTCTGCTTCTGCCACCGTTAGTCTCGTAGCCCCAAAGATTGTCAAGGTTATGTCTCTGACTTTTGACGGGGGTCGAGGGTCTTGGCTTAACCGCCTGGGCCGCGAGGAAGATAACCTCTATAAAAAATTCCTCTAATATCAAGTTTTGGTGCGTGGCGAGGGTATGAATGGCTGAGGAGTAGTGTCATCTACAACTTTGTAGTTGTAGGTGGCGCATCAGTCGCTAGCGCACCCCCAGCAGAGTACCAGTGGACCCTCTGGTTGGGTTACAAATGAACACTTGCCTAGGGACAGGGGGTGAACCTAGGATGGACGTTTTATATCCCCCACACTCGTGGGAACAATTATGGAAACAGATAAACAAAACACAAAAGAACAGGAAAGTAGTAGAGAGGAAGGGAGCGATGCGGGGTCGGAGTCCGACGCCGCATCGGGCGTGAGGGGCTCATTCAAGTGCCCGGAGCGCGTTGTGGTAGGGGCTGCTGAGAAGAACCGAAGGCTCTTCCAGAAGCGCCCCAAACCAGGGGATAGCCAGGGGTCGTCCTCTGATGGCGGGAGGAGCGCCACCCGCAGAAAATTTACTCGGCAGGGTGGCGTTCACGATCGGGGTAAGGACAAAGGGTTCACCACCGAGAAGGACAGCGAGCCGAGCCGAGTCAGTTCAGCCGAGCTGGCCCAGCCAGGCGAGAGGCTCGCTAGGGAGGGCAACCCACACAGGGTGGAACTCTCCGAGTCGTCAGGCGGTGAGCCAGACGCCGCTGGCGGCTCTAAGCCGGAGCGAGTGGCCAGGTTCCAGGAGGTCGTGGTAGCCGCAATCAGGGGTGTGGCCTTGAAGAGGATTCAGTCCTCTAAAGACAAGGTCATACCCACTGCCACGGCCTCCATTATGGCGGCAGCGGAGGCCTTACACCTTGGGCCTCCGTCGGACGGAATGTCTGAGATGCGGGCGGAGGTCGCCCGCTTGACAGCCGCCATGGAGCTTCTCCGAAAGGAGAACGAGGAGCTCCGAGCGGACCTGGCCGGCCTCCGGGCAGCCGGCCCTCGAGAAGTGCCACAGGAGGGGGAGCAGCATAGGCAAGACCGGCCGGTGCCGGTGCCTGCAGAGGACCGGGTTCTGACCCTGGTGCGGCGAGAGCTGGCTGCCTTCCAGAGTCGGTTTTCCGCTCTGGAGGCCATTGTTCTGCGTCCCCCGCTAGCGGCGAGCCGGATTTCTTTTGCCGCCGCTGCGGCCAAGTCAGGATCGGCAGGGCGAACAAAAGGCGGGCCTGTGCTGGAACCTGCGGGGCCGGCCCCAGCGAAGTCGGCGCCTTCCAAGCCCAAGAAGGGTAGGGGGCCTACTCAGGCGGCGACGGCCCCAGCCCTGACGGCGAGACGGCCGCCACCCCCTCCGCCTCCTAATGCTCCTCCGGCCGACGCCGAATGGCAAGTAGCCGGAGAGAAGCGGAAGGCTTCAAGGGCGGCCAAAAGGAAGGAGAGGCGGCAGCGGCGCAAGGAGCGAAGCGTCGCGGCTAGGCTCCGCGCCCCAAAGTCCGCAGCTGTAGTGATTACACTACAGCCGGATGCGGTGAAGAAGGGCGTGTCCTACTGCGACGTGCTCACCAAGGCAAGGGCGGCGGTGAACTTGGAGGAGCTAGGGGTCACCAATGGGATCCGTGTAAGGGTCACTGCGACTGGAGCCCGGATGCTGGAGGTCCCCGGTGCGGCCAGCGGCCCGACCGCTGACGCCCTGGCCGAAAGGCTTAGGGCGTCCCTAAATGCGGACGAGGCCCGAGTCTCCAGGCCCTGCAAGTGCATTGACATGCGCATCCTGGGCCTGGACGACTGTGTGACGGAGGCTGAGGTAGTCGCCGCCGTCGTCAGGACTGGGGGGTGCTCTGCCGAGCAGGTGAGGGCGGGCACCATTCGTCCTGACCACACGGGGATGCGAGCCGTGACGGTGAGCTGCCCCGTGACGGCGGCCCGGAAAGTTGCCGGGGAGGGCCGAAGGCTCCTGGTGGGCTGGGTTTCCGCGCAGGTGAAACTGCTGGAACCCAGACCTCTGAGGTGCTTCCGCTGCCAGGTGGGCAACCACGTGGGAGTGCAATGCACCTCGGAGGTGGACCGCAGCGATCACTGTTTCCGCTGCGGTCAGCCCGGGCACAAGGCCGGCTCGTGCAATGCCACGCCACACTGCTTTTTATGTGCGGCAGCTGGCAAGCCGGCCGATCACCGGGCTGGGAGTAAGGCCTGCGCCCCACCCGCCAAAGCCAGGGGCAGGGGTAAGCCCTCCGCAACCGCCGTCACTGCCGCACCCGCCGCCACTGCCATCGCCGCTGCTGCCTCCACAGTCGTCACCGCCGCTGAAACCGCGGCAGGGCCCTCACAAGGGCCTCGGGAGGGGGCTGAAATGGAGTGCCACTAATGGCCCCATTACGCCTCCTCCAGGCGAACATCAACCACTGCGTCGCCGCTCAGGATCTGTTGCTCCAGAGCATGGCGCAGTGGTCGATTAATATCGCCGTGGTCGCTGAGCCGTACTTTGTCCCGCCCAGGGATGACTGGGTGGAGGACCTGAGCGGCTCAGTGACCCTAATTTCGACGGCCGCCGCCGGTACCCCGTCGCTCGAGGCAGTTAAGAGGGGACGGGGTTGCGTGGCAGCACGGTTCGGGGAGATTGTTGTCGTAGGGGTGTACTTCTCCCCGAACCGAACTCTCGCCGAGTTCCACAACTCCCTTGCGGAGTTGAGAGTCGTCGTCGTCGGGTACCATTCCCTCCCCGTGCTCGTGCTCGGGGACTTCAATGCCAAGAACACGGCTTGGGGTTCCCGGTATACTGACGCGCGGGGTAGGATGGTGGAGGACTGGGCTCTGGAGACAGGCCTAGTCGTCCTAAACCGGGGTTCTGTCCCCACATGTGTGCGGATGCGGGGTGAGTCAGTGGTGGACATTTCGTTCGCCAGCCCCGCTCTGTCGCCGCGTGTCATTGACTGGCGCGTCATGGAGGGGGTGGAGACGTATTCCGACCACCGGTACATCCGGTTTGACGTCTCCGCCCAGACCTCGAGCGCGCTGGTCCGACAGGCCCCGAGTGGTCCACGGTGGGCGCTGAAGCGGCTGGACCGGGAGCTCCTCCTGGAAGCCTCGATCGTGCAGGCCTGGGTGTCATCACCGGACAGGCCTGCTGATATTAACGACGAGGCGGAGTGGTTCCGGGAGGCCATGTCCGAAGTATGTGACGTGGCAATGCCCCGGGTCCAGCCTGGACGCGCCTCGCGCCAGGTGTACTGGTGGTCGCCGGAGCTAACGTCTCTGCGCGAGGCGTGCGTTGCTGCGCGACGCCTGTACACCAGGCACCGCAGGCTCCGTGTCCGTCCTCCGGATACGGAAGCCATTCAGGCGGAGCTGTACGAGGGTTACAGAGCGGCGAAGACCGCCCTCCGAGCGGAGATACTGCGGGCCAGGGGACTGGCCCGTGAGGAGTCGCTGGGGACTCTGAACAGGGACCCTTGGGGACGCCCATACAAAATGGTGCGGGAGAAACTCCGCCCATGGGCTCCCCCACTAACGCAGAGTCTCCGGCCTCAGCTCGTGGAGGGCGTGGTGAGCGCTCTGTTCCCTTCGCGAGGGGAGCACACTCCCCCGCCCATGGCTCCGCCTCCTGCGGTGCCCACTGTGGACCACATAACCGACGACGACGACGATTCTCCTGAGGTGACCGAGGTAGAGTTGAGAGTGGCGGTACGTAGGCTGAGTGCCAAAAATACCGCCCCAGGACCCGACGGCCTACCTGGAAAAGCCTGGGTCCTGGCCTTGGAGGCTCTCGGGCCTCGACTTCGAGGGCTCCTAAGCGCATGCTTGGAAGGGGGCCAGTTCCCACTTCGTTGGAAGACGGGGAAACTGGTCCTCATTAAGAAGACGGGGCGCCCTGCGGACTCTCCGTCCGCTTACCGGCCCATTGTGCTGCTCGACGAGGTGGGCAAGCTCTTTGAAAGAGTCATTGCAGACCGCCTCGTCGGGCGGCTAGTGCGGGTGGGGCCGGATTTGGCGGAGAGCCAGTTTGGTTTCCGCAGGGGGCGCTCTACGGTGGACGCCATCATGCGCGTGCGAGCCCTCACGACGGGGGATGCTGTGGCCCGGGGTGGGGTCGTCTTGGCGGTGTCTCTAGACATCGCCAATGCCTTCAATACCCTGCCCTGGAGTTGCATCAGGGAGGCACTCCGGTATCACCGGATGCCGACCTACCTCTGTCGCATAGTCGAGGCCTATCTGACGGACAGGGCCGTCATCTACCCCGGTCACCAGGGAGAATGGAACCGGCGAGAGATGTCGTGCGGTGTCCCACAGGGATCAGTCTTGGGGCCGTATCTGTGGGACATCGGGTACGACTGGGTGCTGCGCGCCGACCTCCCTAGCGGCGTCAGCGTCGTTTGTTACGCTGACGACACGCTAGTCCTGGCACAGGGGAGGTCGCACCAGGCGGCGGCCGAATTAATGACACGCGGGGTTGCGACAGTCATTGAGAGGATCCGGCAATTGGGACTCGAGGTGGCCCTGCACAAGTCCGAGGCCATGTCTTTTCATGGTCCTCGGAACGCGCCACTCTCGGGTTCCCAAATAATGGCGGGAGGGGTTCACATCGGCGTCGAGTCGACGATGAAGTACCTGGGACTCGTCCTCGACAGCCGGTGGAACTTCGTCGAGCATTTCCGACGTTTGGCTCCCAGACTGGACCGGGCTGGGGCTGCCTTGAAGCGGCTCCTGCCCAATCTAGGGGGTCCAAACGCCTCCTGCCGGAGGCTCTACGCGGGGGTCGTGCGGTCCATGGCCCTTTACGGGGCACCGGTGTGGGCGCGTTCATTGAGGCTCCGACCAGCACGCCGTTTGAACGCGTCCCAAAGGGTCATGGCCATCCGGCTGGTCCGGGGATACCGCACGGTCTCCTGCGAGGCGGCGAGCCTCCTTGCCGGATTGCCGCCATGGGATTTGGAGGCAAAAGTCCTCGCGCACATTTGGGAGTCGCGCGAGGAGGCGAAACGCCGGGGCGTTACTCCGCTGCCGCGAGAAATCGCGGCACAGCGGACAGAGCTCCGGCGGGATCTCATGGCGGCATGGAGAGTGCGACTGTCGCAACCCAGCGCTGGGCACGCCACAATTGCGGCGGTAAGTCCCCTCTTTGAGGAGTGGCTTGAGAGGCGCCACGGCGTCCTCACCTTCCGCCTGACGCAGGTCCTCACCGGACATGGCTGTTTCGGGAGGTTCCTGTTTCGGATAAGGCGGGAGGAAACGCCCGGGTGTTGGCATTGTGTGGATCGACCGGAGGACACGGTGGAGCATACGGTGGAGGTCTGCCCGGCTTGGGCGGAGCACCGCCGTGTCCTCGTGGCGGCGATCGGCGGCGGCGATCTCTCGCGTCCGGCCCTGGTTCGGGCCATAGTACGGAGCGAGAGAGAATGGGAAGCAGTCACCTCCTTCTGCGAAGCAGTAATGCTCGCGAAGGAGGAGGCGGAGCGCGTGAGGGAGAGGCAATCATTGCGCCCTCACGCCCCTAGTCGCCGCAGGAGGAGACACCCTGGGCGTCGGGAGTCCATAGCCGACTCCCGGCCACCGTAGGCGCGGGCCTGCGGACGGCGAGCAATGGGCAGCTCGCCGTCCGGTAAGGACCAGGCCCGGGTCGACGGCGCGTTGTGTTCCACGCGCGCCTCAAAGAGTTGTCAGCATAATTGACGGGGTCCGATAGGGCCGATGCCTGCCGGGGTCGCGGATTGTTCGAAAGAGTTACCGTGGCCCTGGCGCACAGGCAACTGAAGGAACACGGGTGGGTTTTAGTCAGTAAGAGTCTGACACGCCCTTCCGCTCCGCCCAGAGCGGGAGAGGTCATTTGATGATTTCCCATCCAAAAAAAAAAAAAAAAAAAAAAAAAAAAAAAAAAAGGGGTAATAGCAATAAAATGCGAAAATTGAATTAACTTTGGTTTTTTATTTCAAAGAGATCACATGAAAGCTTACAAAGATATGAATTTTTCCTTACAGACTACTTAAATCAATCAAAGTGTTTACGAAATAATCATATTTCTGAATTTGAAATCAAAGTATATTATACCATGCTTGGTTATTGTAGGATTCGGCAATATTTTCACGATGGAATCAGCGGTGATTGTATCAACATCATCTATTATAGGCCATGCAAAAGTTGCACCCTTACGTCGTACAAACTTTACCTCCCAACGACTGTCTATCTGTTTTTGCACGAAGCCTACGTAATATTTATGTCCTTTCACCAAAGTATATTTAACTATCACCCATTTGTTAATATGGATATCTAGCCCAGTCTCCTCTTCTGCCTTATTTTCTTTATTCATTTCTGTCATTGCTGCTTCATTGTCTGACTCAATAAGAACTTCAGCTTCCTCTTCCACCCATTCACTTTCGTCAGAATTTGCATAGTGCACTTCATTATCTGAGTCTACATCTGTAGTGTCACTTTCTGAATCTTCAGTCTTTTTCTTCACTTTTCCTTCTTTCTTTCCATTTTTTTTGTTTATTTTAGCTTTTTTGTTTGCGATTAACTTTTCTTTTTCCTTTAACACTTCAAGCATTCTAGCAGACGTAACAACTTCAGCACCTGAGGCAACCTTACGTTTCTTTTCTTTATTCAAAGGCAGATGTTTTTGTTGTATAGTTGAAAGAATCATCTGTTCAAATGATATTGTGGGCGCGGTATTAAAGGCTAGCATCTCATTTGATTGAGGATTTGCTGGTACGGAATTCTGTGACGATTGATAATTGACAATTGACCATTGAGGTGTTGTGGGAATGGCCTCCTCCTCGGAAGCTGGTAGATTTAAAATTGATGGTGAAGAGTTATTAAAAGTGGGCCGATGAGGATCAGGACTCGCCTCATTATCTCTCGCAAGCTCTCCTACCAGGTGCCTCTCCCAGCGCTCTAAAGCGTCCTTAGAAAATTTTCCTCTTGGAATGACGTTAGAATTGAATGGAAATATCCCTGATTTTCTAAATCCACTCATGATAACATCTTCACTGACACTGGTCCAAGTTTCTCCCAAAAATTGTGAGAATAGCGCTTTAGGTAGCTTTTTACCAATATTCTGACGCTGCCAAGTGGCAACAGTTTGGTCCCATTTTTGTTTAAAAGATTTGAATACAGAAACGTCTAATGGCTGCAGTTGGTCACTTGTGTGGGCTGGCAGTTTAAGAATTGTTATGTCTTTGGCCAAAACAGTTTCAACTAGGTCGAGAGACACATGTGTGGAGTGGCCATCGTATATGACCAGTACAGGCCGTTCGTCACCCAGAGCTGGTATAAGGACTTTTTCAAAATAGTTTTTAAACACCCCTGTCTCCATCCAACCATTCGGGGTGGCAGCGTAGGCTGTATCGGGATATTCCTTGTCTGGTGGTGCCTTCCACTGGTCCCAGATATTTTTTGCCTTGAAAATGATTAGAGGTGGCGCTCGGCCACCTGCAGCATTAGCAGCCAGCACAAAGGTCGTGTTTTCTCGTCCAGATGTGCTGATAACTCTGGATGAGCTTTCACCTCTTTCTCCTACTATTCTGGATTTCGACGGGTCTATACTGAGACTGCTTTCGTCCAAATTCCATATTTGTTTGGGCTTGTCTTCTAAGTTTAGCTCCGTCAGAACTTTTTTTAAAAGGTCAAAATAGCCATAGATGATGAATGGATCCGTGGCAGCCTTTTTTCTCGCATACTCCAATGGTTCTGGCTTTCGAATTGACAAATGATGGCGTTTTTTGAAATTAAGGAACCAGTCTTCCCCTGGTATGCCTCCCTTAAATGGGGTTTCAATTTTATTCACGTTAACGTACTGGCCTACTAGCTCTATAATTTCCTTTCGACTAAGACCAAAGCCCCATTTAGCCAGTGTTTTAACAGATGTTGCCAAAACGTTTTCAACATTCTCGGGAAGTGCAGTTCTGCGTCCTTTACATTTTTTTATAGCTCCTCGAGTTCCCTTGTTACGACAATACAACGTTGCAAATGGAACTCCGTAAAGAACGGACGCCTTGTGTATGGTAAGCGTACCGGCTTTTATTTCATCAAGAGCTCTTTGTAATTTTTCCTCAGAGTATTTGGGTGGTCCTTTTTTTTTTAGATAATTTCGCACCATCTGAAAAGAAAGGGGTAATTGTAATAAAACTTTACATTTGCCCCTTACCATGTTATTACAATTGCCCCAACACCAAAATTTCAAGGGGTAAATGCAATAATAGCCATAAAAAAACAACCTTTACCAGTTAAGTAAAAATTTGCATTTAGATTAATTCCCAACACAGAATATTAACATACTAATACAAATAAATTAAAAAACTTACGTTTCTTTCCAAGATGAAAACCGATTGAAGGTTACGTTATCAAAGTGTGTAACACGCGGCATCGACGTCACTCAACTAATGACGTTTCATTCACTCATCGATCTGTCAAACTCTCTTTCGAATTGATCGGCGCGAAGTTCCAAAAGTACCTTACACACATCAGAGATGGCAGCACCAGTTTTCTTTAGTAGTTAGGCCGTAAACACCCTATTGCTAATACCCCGTTATTGCAATTACCCCACCTGACCTTATGTCTGTTTGCCAAATTTCATCCAAATTCGTCCAGCCGTTTATGCATGAAGAACGTCTAGACGAATTTGAAAAAGTCATGCGGAATCGACGATTTTAATGGATTGCAGGTAAGTAAACAATATTTTAGTAAATAAATAGGTTGAAATTATGACAAAACAAAAAGAATTTAAATGAAGATACATTTATTATAAAAAAAAATATATGATCGAGAGGTTTGAAAAGAGAAAGGGGAGGCCTTTGCCCAGCAGTGGGACACGAAACCAAACTAATAAAAAAAAACAATAAAATAGTAGTAGTTGTAGTGTTAGTAGTTGTGATACTCTTTAAAACAATCTTTTATACAAAACCCATATTGTTCGGGACAATCGCGGCAGAAATAAGAAGTGTCTTTTCTGACTTTTTTTGAAATCCAGCACTGCCTACACCGACGTCGTAAAATTTTTCTCGTTGTGCCATCATTTTTACGAGAACATTGTTGAAGAACGTGCACTTGATTTTTTGGAACTGAACCTCGCGTTGTGTCTTCTACATCAGTATTTAACAATTTCATTATGATTTCAAGCCTATAATCATAAAAACTTTTCTTCGTCGAAAAAATGTTGTGCAGCGTGTACGAATTATACAACATTTGCTGGAACACGTGCACCCCTAACTTCTTGTACCACCGTATTGTCTTGTGCTCACATGAGTAGTATGCCAGCATTTGATCCTGGTGATCTATACCACCCATGTATCTATTGTATTTTACTATAACTTCAGGTTTGGAAACCGTTTCACCGCGTCGATTCGTAACGCTAGTCACGTCAGATCCATGTTGTGATGAAATCATTAGAACGTCTCGCCGGTCTTTACATTGCAAAACACAAATACCACTACTATTGAATTTCGCTGTGGATTCGCCACGTTTCAATTTTCTTTGCAAGACTTCTTTTGGATTGTTTTTTCTATTGACACGTAAAGTACCCGAACAATATGTTTTTAGAGTCAATAATTTCTGTGCAAGATTCACTGAATTATAAAAATTATCCATGTAAACGGAATATCCCTTGTTTAAGTAATTAGATAGTAAATTCAAAACAACTTTTTCAGTGTGATTGGCACCTCCCACTAAAGTATCAGAAGCGCCAGCATATACAATAGTCTTCATAACTACTCCATATTCGTCGGTTAGGATATAAAGTTTTATACCGTAGGGATGCTTTTTGCCTTTGAGATATTGACGGAATATTATACGACCCCGAAACAAAACCATTGACTCAACTATAGCCAGATTTTTAGACGGGTAATAAATGTCTTCCATTCGCTGGTTAAAATAGTGAATTAAACTATTTATTTTTGACAGCATATTATCGGACAAGTCGTCTTCAAAATTTAATGATCTCATAATTAACAAAAATCTGTTTCTGCTCATATATTTCGAAAAAGCTGGTAAACTAAACAGTGGATGTTTTTTCCAGTAGTCTGTGACTCGGTTTAGTTTGATAGTTCCCATATGGAACAAAATACCAAAAAATGTTTTAATTTCTGGAATAGTTACATCTTTCCATAGTCTCAGTCTGCTTTTAGGATCCAGTATATTCAATAGTAACTTAGACGCGTAATTGTTAATTTTTATGACTAACATTGTAAAAAACTCATCAGTCGCAATCAATTTGAAATAGTCGTATGGTTCATTTGTTTCAGGAAGTATTTTGAGCTTTTTTTCATATCCATCAAAATCTATAGGTACTATAGAAGGATCACGTTCAGTGTTCCATTCATCATTAGTTACTTGTGATGTTTCGTTAGAATTTATATTATTATCTTCACTCACTTGCGTAGCATCTACGTTCAACTGCGTCGCGTCTTCATTCAATTGCGTCTCGTCTTCACTCGCGTCAGAATATAAGCAATCATCTGATACATTTTCCTGACTATTTTCTTCTTCTAATTCGTCATCTTCCAATTCCAGCATCTTAATAAGATCTTCTTCAGTTAATACCTTTTCAGAGGGTAGTGTTGCTTTCGGTTTTTCTTCTTTATCTTCCCCTTCAAATATATTTCTCATTTCGTCCATTATATCATCATTACCCTCACTTTTTTCTTCCAAATCAGTCAGTGTTACTTTATTATCCTGTAAGACTACTCTTTGATTTTTAAGTATTTTAATACCTTTATTTCGTCTCATTCCTCCTCTTGTTTTAACACCGCTTCTTAAATAAGAAAGGTTTTCATTGGCTGGAGGCGAATATAAAAAAGGTGAATGTTTACTAGTGGAAGGTTGGGGTTCTATTAGTACATTTGAATAGCGATTTGAAGGTTCCTGACTTTGAAGAGACATTCTATGTTTACAGTAATGCGGACTAGCTGATGAAGTTGAAATTACATATGAGTCATCCCTATCTTCACATACAGATTGGATTTCCTGAAGATTAATCGATGTACAGGATTCGCCTAATGAATCGGCAAGCGATTCTTCAGCTAATTTTTCAGAAACATTATATTCTGATCCACAGAAAAGTGATTTAGCACGTTTTGATCTTTTAGACGCTTTACTTGTTTTATGTTCCGTTGTCACGGTTTCAAATCTGAAAAATTAAAAAAAAATACAAATATTATTTATGTTTATTTATGATGTAATTCGGTACCTATATTTAAAATACTCACGCTTGTGGGGACGGTATTTCGTGAATTGTGTAACGTCGTCTCGGTGTCATGCTACTGAAACAAATAAAGATCCATCAATTCAGGAGACATTATAGATTACTTATTCAAACAATATTATATAAAAATATTTTAACATAAAAGAAATATTTTTTGATTACTTAAATAATCACCAACCTCTTGTTACTATTAGGATTTACATCTTCTTCCTTTAAAGCTAACTCTATTAAATGATCGCTTCTTCGTTTCATCGTTGAAAAGGATACCTACTGAAAATCAAATTTGTTATTTATTATATCACTCCATTTGAGATGTGCGAGGTAGCTAAGCTAACACGCTGGATCGTACCGTACTGCGTAGCTGCAAGAGTAAACTAGAGAGGTCAGCACGCATCTTTAGCACACATTCTTAGCAAGCATCCTTAGCACTCAAATGGATATGAAAAAGAAATTGCTATGTTAAACCCTTTTCCACTAGAGCAATCCTATTCGTGTAAATCAGGCACATTCTAAGCAATGTAGCTTAGCATAGCTCAAATGGAATCGCAGCCTAAAACTACCATTTCTTTCACCGTAATACCAAGGCATATTAGTAAACAAAATCAATCAGTTCAGAAAAAAACATGGAATAAAGAAAAACCTTTTCTATTTTGAGTGCCACATCGGGAAAATATCAAAAATATAATGCTAATTATTTAAGCATGCATTTATTTTAGTACTTTGTCACAATTAGTTAGTTACAAAAAAAACATTCGTCAGCAGGATAGTGTTCATAGACAGCAAAATTACATATTATGCACCAAAAAAAATTGCTTAAAAACATTTTTTTTAACATTTCGTCTTCATTAGTAAAAATAAAATGTTGCAGCGAATACAAATTTGTACTCTGCCCACAACCAATACATAGGTCACGTTTTATAAAATGCGTCAATGGCCATGGCCATTTTAAATTTTGTTGCCAATATAAAAAGAAGTCTGTTCGCTCGAAGTAATTATCCACGTCCAGAAGGATTACCATTGTAGATAATGTTATGATCTAGCAATAAGTATACCTCCGTATATTCTTCGTAATTCTCTGAAAATGACCTGTAACAAATAGAAAATAGCGGATAGTTAATTCGAATATTTTCTGTACATCTACTCAAAAAGTAGGTACAAATAGACAACATACTCGTACATTGTAAAAAAATCTGGATTTCTGATTTACATTAATAGTTTATTAAAAAACCAACTTAATAGACTGGTTAACACAGCCAGTATCTGTTTATAATAGACTAGCTGACCCACGCAATTTCGTCTGCGTCACATAAGAGATCAGAAAAAGCTCACAAAGGAAATAAAATTTCCCCCGTTTTTGCAACATTTTTCATTTATGCTCCGCTCCTATTGGTCGTAGCGTGATTTTATATAGCCTAAAACCTTCCTCGATAAATGGACTTGCCAACACAAAAAAATAATAATATTTTTTCAATTCGAACCAGTAGTTCCTGAGATTAGCGCGTTCAAACAAACAAACAAACAAACTCTTCAGCTTTATAATATTAGTATAGATTTAATCAAAATGTTAGTAGGTATAGGCAGAAACATTAAATGTTTGCATCATTTCCATAGTACCTACCGTTTTGACGTAAATTCATTTCGAACCGACGAGATCGACTCGTCGGTTGTACTGTTTTAAAAGATTTCGGCCAAAGATGAATAGCATTATAGATTAAAAAATACGTGCATATATTTTTGGCGTGATTTGTTATGAATAAAACCATCCAAAAAAGATTTTTACTGCTATGCCAATGAACGCACCGTATCCGTTCATGTGATTTCATTTTAAAAATACACAATGAAACAGCGGAAAAAATTATAAATTAAGAATATTGCTTACCTTTATCTCCCAATTCACAAATACAAACAATAAACACTCAATAAAACTTCAGTTATTCCCAAATTAAAATAGACCTTCACAGCACCAACCGTTTTTTCCTTACCAAAACAAGAATGACAGTCCGAAGCAAAAACCAACAGTGTTTCCAGATTTAAAAAATGTTTCTAGCCGTGAATGTTGCCAAATATTTAAATACATTTCTATAATTTTTATGTAATGCCAAATAACGTCCTACAGCACACTCAACGCATATGGTGCGTTGGTGGCATGACGTTGCACTCTCGATCAACGCAAATGGTACGTTGGTAGCAACGAATGGGTTATACCTACTCTGAAATATTAACGAAATTAAAATAACATAGAACTTTGTGATTGAAAAAATATTTATTTATTTATTTTAAGGCCCTGCGCAGACGGCACACTTTTTGTGCGATCGAGTCTGCGGCGCACAAAAAGTCTGCATGGCGCGCAAAACGTCGGTCGCGGATTTTTCACAGACTCAACGCACACGACGCACATCTTCGATCATTTTGTCGGCAGAGCTGTAGGGACGTAGACGCTATGGAAATCGTGCAGAGATCGCGAAGTATTATTTTGTACATGAAGTACAGAAAAAGAAGAAGAAATAGAGAATTTTGGGTACATCCTATACTTTCGGGAAGATTACTGAAGGGACAGTTCCATACTAAACATTCAATTCTGAAACCACATCCGGCAAATTTTTTCAAATTTTATAAAATGTCTGTTACTACATTTGATGAGTTGCTATTTATTTTGAGATCTGCTTTGACTCATTCAGAAACAACAATGAGGAGGTGCATTGGTCCAGAAGAAAGGCTGTCTGTGACACTCAGGTAAGTAAATAAAATATATATATTTATATAATCATAATTATATTATTTATTATTTCTCTCAGTAACAAACTAAGTTTTTTATTATTCAAATGACAAATAGGTTTCTGAGGTACTTATTATTTAAACCAAAACATTATAAACAAAGATTTTCTTTTATTAATTAGGGAAAATAACAAAACATAAAAATTTATAAGAATTACGTGGATTTTCATGGCAGCAATTTTTTAAGTATGTTGTACTTTTAAACAATAATGTAGGTACGCAATAATATCGATCTATTACAAGTGAATTGTCACTTAGATTGTAAATAAAATTAGGGGCTTATCCTCCCATCTGTTGATTTTTTTATGAAAAATACGTATGGGGAGGTCTGTTCTTTTGTTTATTTATGTGAAATAAAGTGTACTTGTGAACATAACACAATAACTTTTTGAATTAAATGGTCTATTTATTTTATTAAAATTACATTAACACGAGAAACTGGTAAAATTTCCCTCACATTGATTATACACGACTATTACAATTAAATTTCAAGGTAAACCTATACCAATGTATACATATCCTGTTATATAATTTAATAAAGATTCTAATGATATAACTGGTAATGAGCTAGCTAACGTAGTTTTGAAGATAAGGTCGTTTTAATAAGACGCGCCGAACTTTCTCGCCAATTTTTCGCAACTTTTCGCAACGTCCACAGACAAGGTATTTCGCCGCGGAGCGGTCAACCGTTGATAGGTTAACTACTAAATCACAATTATTATGGCAGATTATTATTATTAATCATGTATTTTGGAAAAACAAGTGAATTGTCACTTTTAAATAAAATTTGGGGTTTAATTACTAAATCACAATTGGGAGCTTAATTACTAAATCACAATTGGGAGCTTAATTACTAAATCACAATTGGGAGCTTAATTACTAAATCACAATTGGGAGCTTAATTACTAAATCACAATTAATATTGCTGATGTTATTACTATACCTTGGGAAATTAAGTCTTTTGATTGGTGGTGTATCTAGTCAAGAAAATAATTAGCTTAACAATTAGGTACTTAACTAATTTTCTAAAATCACAATCAGCCTTTTATTGTTTTTTTTTGTTTATATGTTCATAATATACCTACTTTACACCTCGCCAACGTCGTCGTCGTCGCCAAGAGAAAAAAGTGATTCATTTTCGGGAGAAATTATTGATGCGTAATCTCTATGAACGGGTGAGGGTGTATATGACGAGCCGCTTGGCCTACTTGAGTTTTGTAAAGAGATTGGCCTGGGAACGTATTCCGAATCTTCTGCAATGTCACTGTAGTTAGGGGGCTCAGTACTCGGTCTCTCAGCAGTGTCATATTGGTTAGACATATTTGAGTTCATCGATGGATCGGTTACAATTACTATTCGTTCATTAGGTATATCCAATACTTGCTGTGTTTGGTTGTGAATAGACGCTGAACTGCTTAAGGACTGTTTAAAATTTAAAACTGTTTGTAGTAATTGTATTCTTAATTGCAACTTTTGGTCTGATGAAAATTGTTTGACATAAGGCAGAAGCGACCGCAGAAATGATTCATCTTCATCCATATCCCCTAAGATTGTTCTGCTTTCTGAATGACGTAAGTTGTTGTTTTTCATCAGTTGATTGCCTTCTCTTAGTATTTCTAAATACTCCTCATCGTAACAATTAGTCTTGCTCTTCGGTTGCGTCTTTGGTCGTTTAGAATCAGTTGTTCCAGTATCTGAACTCTGCACTGTGACGTTTAATGTTTCGGCACTTTGTTCGATTTCGATAGAAGATTCATTATTCTCTACCACTGTTAATGGCAACAAAAATAGCAGTGAATCAAAGTAAATATATTTTCTCTTCTTTTTTCTTCCGCTTCCAGAAGGAATATTCTTTTGAGCACTGAGTTCCCTTCGGAAGGAACTTCTCAAAGAGTTCCACTTCGTCTGTATATCTTTTCCTATAAAAAAAGAAATAATTATATGTAGATTACTAAAAGTTAGGTATTCATTATAGTTTTTGAACTATTTTTTTTTTGCAGGTATTTAGGACGAGGGTCATCGTTCGTCGAACTCGAAGAAGATTATCTGATTGGCGCATCTACTATTCGTTCTATAATTAACGAAACCTGTACATCAATATGGGAACTATGTAAAAGTCAATGCTTTCCTGCTTTTACGGTGCAGAGATGGCTAGAGATTGCGAAACAATTCCACGATCGAACTCAATTTCCTAATTGTTTAGGAGCGGTAGATGGGAAGCACATACGTCTTAAGATGCCGCCAAATTCGGGTTCTAATTACTATAACTACAAGTCATATTTTTCTACTGTATTGATGGCAGTAGTTGATGCCGATTACTGTTTTACATTTATTGATGTTGGCGCCTACGGAAAATTCAGTGATTCAAACATTTTTAAAAACTCCACACTTGAGAAAGGAATTCTGGATGGTAAAATAATTCTTCCGGATAAACAAAAACTACCCGGTGATCTGAATGGACAACCAATGCCGTTTGTTTTTGTGGGAGATGAAGCCTTTGCAGTTTCATCACACATAATGAGACCTTTTCCTGACCGCCATTTAAGTGTCCAACAGCGCATTTTTAATTACCGGTTGTCTAGAGCACGAAGAATGGTAGAATGTGCCTTTGGAATTTTGTGTAGCAAATGGAGAATATTTCAAAGAGGTTTAGACGTGAATATGCCACTAGCCATAAAAATTATAAAAGCAGGGTGCATTCTGCACAATTTTTTAAGAAAAAGAGACGGTATTTGTTTTGAAGACACGTTGTTTAACTGCCCTTTCGAAGATATATCTAATATTGGTGTGAGAGGGACAGATAATGGAATAGAAACGAGAAAGTATTTTACTAACTACTTCACCACTTCTCTGGGAAGTGTACCCTGGCAGTATAGTAAAGTCACATGAGTAAAGAAATTAATTATTAATTATGTATCAATTAATTAATTATTTTGTTCAAAATACCAAGGTATAGGTGTTATACATAATAATCAATGCGATTTTGATATATTGAATCTTGTTGTGTCGATTCATCAATCGATAACTGTCATTCGTTCATTATCATTCAATGTCGATACCCATCCCTAATTTTTGCATAAGAAAAAATAAACAAATAACCTCTATGTTTTTCATCTAATCGTTTTTTTATAGTTTTGCAAGTTTTATCTCCAATTACTACTAAAAAGTCTAATAAAAACTTAAACTTACCGTATTTTGTTTTTTCTTTAGACGTCATACATGTCCAAACAGGAGCGGAATAAACATTACAGCATACTTCTTCCCACATTTTTCTTTTTAAATGTCTATCATGATATTCTGCCTTAGAAGTATCATAAATTGCTGGTCTGTTTTGTATTTCTTGAATTAACATAGTTACATCGACCTCTGGCGCCATGATAATAGATCGCGTGCGTTACGTCCACCCCTAGCAAATTCAGATTGCCGACTAAAGTGTGCGCCGTCTGCGTTAGCGCGCGTTGAAGCAAACGTTCAATTTTTTTCACACACTTTGGGTCCGTTCACACAGACCGGCTCGGAGAGCATCGGCGCGCATTTTTCTTTTCACACAGACCGGATCGTATGCGCTTGGAGTTGGTCGGAGCGGAGCCGCCAACTATTTCACATAGACCGGCTGGAAGCGACCTGAAAGCGGATGCGCTCGGAGCCGGTTGGATGCACTCGCAGCCGGTCGGAATCGCTCGCAGCCGGTCGGATACGCTCGCAGCCCGTCGGATGCGCTCGCAGCCGGTCGAATGCGCTCGGAGCCGGTCGGATGCACTTGAAGCCGGTCGGATGCGCTCGGAGCCGTTCGGATGTGCTCGGAGCCGGATGGGTACACTACAAAGGCAGTACCAGTCTTCCACGCAGTCCAAGTTTTGTTTTCGGTGTTAACGTGTGCTTTTCGGAACATGGATTTAGATAGCTCCGATGAAGAAATATATTTGTTAGCAAGATTGTTTGAAGCAGAACAAAACAAACGAAAGCGCAAGTGGAGACAAATATGGGCAAAAAATATTTGGAAGAATCGATTAATCCATGGGGAGTTTCACACCATTTTCGAGGAATTGAAGAATGATAGCCTTAAATTTTATGAGTATTATCGTATGGAATATTGGCAATTTTTAAAATTGACAGATTTGTTAAGAGTACATATCGATGGCTTAATCTGCAAATCGGCCAACTCCGTTTTATGCAATTTTAGAGGGAGGCAAAAAAACTGAATAAAAAATTAAATATTTACAATATCCATATTCCAAAATACTATTTGGTGCTTTTTTATTTTGCATACGGAATTAACTGAACATTATGAAAAAATATATTGATCACATACCTTTAAAATAGATTTTTGGAGTTGGCCTATTTGTAAATTAAAAAATAATAAAAATACGGGAGTTGCCCACTTTTCTGTGACTCCTATATTTAGATTTATATAGAGTTTTTTAGATTAGTATTGGGTAATAAGAGAAAAAAAAAACTATATTTTTATCACTTAATATGTTTTATTACGTCTTATAATGTTACAAGAAAAAAAAAAAAAGTAAGTCTTCATTCATGTGGTATGTTGTCGTAGAAGTCCCTGTAGTCCACCGGTAGGGTAGATTTTAATTCCTGGAGGTCTTTGAACTTACGTTTTTTAATTTGTAGCCGATTTTTATGAAGATTCGGTAAGCTTTCAATCGCCGAGGGTGTGATATTTCTATCGCATCGTTGTGGTAGTAACTGCCACTCATCTTTAAAAATCTTAGCTTAAAGTTTATGTTCCCTTTTTTATACTGCAGCGCACGAATGTCTGTGACCTGAACACAAACAATAATAATTATACCTAATCAATGAATTACACAGTAAAATGTGTTTTTTACACTTCTACTGAAACCTGAACGAAAAGAGTTATAAAAATGAATAAAATAATAAGATCAAATATAAATAAAATCAAAGGTACCTTAGCGTCTCCTGTCGCTTTTCCTGGTCTTATAGATTTATAATATTGTAGACTTCCAAAGGATTTAAAAAAATCGTGGGTTAAATAAGACACGTTGTAGGGCTTAGGGTGTATGCGTGCTCCAAGACAAACTCCTACATATTCAGCTGGTACATGAATAACTTTATTTTTCAGCTTCCTCTCTATGGCGGCATGCATAGAGTCAGCCTCCATCTGGGTATGGCCAACCTCCAAATACTTTTGCTCAATTATAATATTGTTTAATGTTGCCACATTCAGTAAAGCGTTTGCCAATACCACGTTCCTATTTTGTGCTGTACATCCATCACTGTACAATATAATTTTAATATCCTTTTCAGGTTCTCTGTGAATGCTCGGCAGAAGATTATTTGTAATAAACTTGACTATTATGGTTGCATAGTTGTCAGACGATAGGGCACCTTCAGTCTCGTTCCATAGATAGCAAAATCCATCTTTGTTTCTCAAATTGAATAAACAGAAATTGTGTGTGCATAGCTTAGTTTTATAATATAGAGATGAAACATTAGATTTAGGTGCTAATAACACAGCTTGTGTATCCATCGTAAATACGAGTTCTTCTGAATTTTTATCGTTTTCTTTTTCGATTCGGGCTTCATTTTTTCTTTCTATGTGCTCCTTATATTCTGTATCAGGTATATTTCCGAGTTTATGGGATAGACATTTTTCGCACTCATCTTTTTTCGGCTTAAACAGTGATATGTTTTCAATTTCTAAAGTGTTGCTGAATTTTGCTATAGAGAGAGGTTTATTATTCCGCGATGCACACCAGTCTTTTTTGTAGAATTCGTATAGGGCTCTTTTTGATGTCCATTCTGGTAACAAATAAAGCTTTGATGTAGATTTGCGGCAATAGTGGGATTCCATTTTTGGTATATTGTTCAAAAACTCTTTAAGTGATTCTACCTCTGCTTCGTGGGGATTTTTTCTGGCAGATACATTTTGGTTTTCATTGTGAGAGGTATTTTCTTTATCTTTTTTCCAGTTCCAGATGGTCATTTTGGTGATACACAAAGTGTTTTGAAACATCGTTTTGCAGACCCTCACACGACGTTCGTCATTCAAATGCAAGTTATAAATCATTGAGCTTTTTCTCTTTGTAATAGATGGGTCTTTTCTATCTCTTGGGCGTTTTGTAGGCATCTCTTGTACTAGACTATTTACGAAAACCTTCTTTTCTCCCCAAGTCATCCCCCAAAACTTTTCATATATTACTTTTCTATCATCTTCTGTAATTTCACAGCATTTTAAAGCACTTTTGTCATTTGTCTTACATTTGCATCGAGGTTTAAGCACTCGCTTATTCTTTAGTGTTTTTTCCCATTTCCCGTCAACTTTTTTTCGTCCTATATACTGCCTCCCCTTTTCCCGATTAAGTTTGTTTTTGTATTCATTCCATGTTGCTTTGTTAACCTGACACCTTTTTCTTCTCTTAACTCTCATTGGTTGTTCTTCACTATTAGAATCCGAGTGCTCAGAATAGGGTACAAGTTGTTCATTATTGTAGTCACTATCATCGCTTATATAGTTGTCAATCAAGGCAGCATTGTTATCATGACGTGGTGTAACCTGTGAATTTGTAGCTGGTCCGGATGATTCCATGGATGCTTCAGTAACCAATGTTAACAGGCCGGAATTCAGAGATGAACCTTCGGCTATTGGTTCCATTTCCGTGATCCCCTCTGTAAGAGCATCAGATATTAAAGCCCCATCAGCTAGTGGAGGAATTTCCATGACCACTTCTGTAACAGCATCAGATGTTGCCGCATCATCAACTAATGGGACAATTCGCATAATTACTTCTGGAACAGCTTCAGATAATGACGAATCAGCAGCCAGTATAACAGGCATATTTTCAATCGATTCCTTTGTGAAAAATATTATATCATTTTGACGACTTCGGTTGCAAGCAGCTTCAACCATTTTTTTCGCCCTCGACATTTTCTTTGTCTACAATATAAGTAACAATCCCATTAAATATTTTTTAACATTAATTTACCTAAAAACACAAAACTGGTAACTCCTAAATCAAGAACAAATTGTCACAACAAAAAATGGCCAACTCCATCATCGCACTTTTGTAGGTTATTTATGGTTTTCTTTTTGAGTATTCACAACAATTATACCTTATTTAAATAAAGTCACTTACCACCAATTCCATGTATTGTTTTCAGGTTAAACTATCTGTTATTTACGCACATTGACAAAAATATAAACTCAAGCCACGAAAACCTGTTCTTTCTTGCACGCCGTCCAGTACAAAATGGCGGCTGGCACCGGAGTTAGCCACTTTGACGTGTTGCTATGTCAGTGTTGGGAGTTGCCCAATTTACGTGCACGCGATTTTTCGGTAATTTTGAAAGCTAGGGAGTTGTTTCATTTTGCATACCGTAAGTGGCAACTCCGCGTACTCGATGACATCAAAACATGATTTTGGGTCAAAAGTGGAGTTAGCCGGTTTGCAGGTTAAGCCATCGATATAACAAAAAAACAACCGACTTCCAACAAAAACACTAAAAGATGTGAAAAATAACTTTAATATCGGAATTCGGTGTCTTTGGTTTTGTATTTTCGCTTTTGGCCACCGACTTCCGATATTAAAGTTATTTTTCACATCTTTTAGTGTTTTTGTTGGAAGTCGGTTGTTTTTTTGTAAAAAAGTTTTTATTTTTCACTTTTTAGTTGCGGTACCTACCCCACAAAAATTCGTATACCACTACTTGGTGTGTAAATAACAGTGACAGGAAATTATTAGCACATCATCCATATAAACTAAGTGGCAAAAATATGCAGTATTAAGGATAACTCAAAAACTACTGGTCAGACCTTGATCAAATTTAAATGGGACCACATGTGAAGCACCAGCTACCAAATACAAAAAGAATCTTCCAAATCGGTTCAACCAGAAAAAAGTTATGAGCTAACACACATAAAAAAAAAAAAAAAAAAAAAAAAAAAAAAAAAACATACAGACGAATTGAGAACCTCCTCCTTTTTGTGAAGTCGGTTAAAAAAGACTACAAATTATCGTTGCGCCATTCCAGTCGAAGAAAGATTAACGGTAACTTTAAGGTAAATAAAAACAATCATTTTAGATTTGTGTTTCATTATTTTTATTGTTTGTGTTTATTAATTATTTTGTATTTTGTGTGTTAGTATTGTACCCGTAACTAGTCTGATAGTTTTGAGAAATATAGGTTTCGTTTGACAACTGTTGGTAAGTAGATTGATTAGAGGATGACGGAGAATTTATTGGCAAAGAATAATTCAAATCTGCACTATTTTCATACAGACTTAATTCAGCTTCATTAACAATGTCAAACACGCGCTTTTTAATTCGTGCTTGGACTTCTTTTGGAAATGTTTCCACTGTATCTGACATAGACAAAAAAAAAATGCGTAATGCCTTGTCATAGGGTTTAGTATTTTTTTTTTCTTCAAGATATTCTTCGAAAACCGTAGCAACATCTTTGTTTATGCGTGGTCTCTTTTTCGAGTCGGAAGTACTTGCAAGCGATTCAACTTCGGAATGGTCAGAACGTTTAGATGATGTCGATGCTGGTGGTAGTGGTGTGCCAGGTTCCGATTCATCCGATGATAATGTAACATTAGATATTTGGTTCCGATTGCGAAAAAACGGTATTATAAAAGAAAGTTCTTTTTCAAATTTTATTAATTTGGACGTTGTCGCTCCATCGCCACTCTTGCCTTTTCGGTTATGATAGGCTTTTCTGAAGTTATCTCGCAGTTTCTTCCAACGATCCATGCACTGCCTAACTGGAAAGTATAGAAATAAATAAATTAAAAACATCACCCTGCTTTGGTTCATTGGGTAAATGAGCATGCAGTCAGTGGACTGTTTTCTTTAATTTATACTTCGTTTTTGTACGGCAAACTTATATTTAGATTTTTTTATTGTTTTTACAGATTCCTCATTACTGGTTGCAGTTTCAAAAACTTGTCATTTAATTTCCGAATGGGAATTTCTACAGTTCATTCAATAATTCATGAGACAATCAGAGCAATTTGTGATGTTTTGATGCCCTTAGTTATGCAGATACCAGATGAAGAAATGTGGGAAAAGGTCTCTCGTGATTTCTTTAATATTTGGAATTTTCCTAACTGTTTGGGCGCTATAGACGGAAAGCACGTCAGTATACAAGCACCAGATAATAGTGGAAGCTTATACTATAATTATAAAAACTTTTTCAGTACAGTGTTACTAGCTGTGGTAGACGCGAAATACAGTTTTTTAATTGTTGATGTCGGATCGTATGGTAAAAATAGCGACGGTGGAATTTTACAGAATTCAACATTTGGAAAAAAATGGAACACTAATAAGTTAAAGCTGCCCCCAAATAAACCTCTAACGAATACCACTGAAAGCTTACCACATGTTTTCATAGGAGATGAAGCATTTCCTTTGAACATATTTTCATATTGCGGCCGTATCCGAGAGAACAAACAAGAACAGAATTATCAAAAAAAGTATTTAATCTGCGTTTAAGCAGGGCAAGAAAAGTCGTAGAATGTGCATTTGGAATGCTAACTCAAAGATTTGAGATTTATCAAAAAAGAATGAAAATTCAACCGAAGTACTGTGACTTAATTATATTAGCAACTACATGTTTACATAACTTTTTAATAGAAAATCGGACGCCATCACCAAGAGAAGAGAATGTTCTTCACAGCACTATGAATTTATTAACAGCGATGACAGACAATAATGATGAAAATAGTTCTATCGACGCAGGTATAACGATAAGAAATAAATTTAAGGATTATTTTTCAGCAAGTGGTGCTTTAGATTGGCAAGATCAAGTGGCCACTCGAGTTTCTTAAGTTATATTTAATAAAAATTGTCGTGTGCGTTCGCGCAGCGGAATGTTGTTGAATTTAAAGATATTAATTATGCAGATATTTAGTGTATGACGTCGTATAATTGTGTATGGTAAAAAAAAAATTGTGTACGCAGCCATTGTGGAGAAATTCACCAAAAACTGATTCCGCTGGGCGAACGTTGTCCTGGCGGAACTTATTTTAATCCATAGACTTTAGAAGAAAAGAGGTGTGTCCAAAAATTAGTGTGTATTTGTGTGTAATTGTGTATGTATGAATAAAATGAGTGCATGCATACTAAGGAATGAATTCGCCGACATGAAATCCTCTCTGACCCAGCAATTCAATGAAGTTGTCAAGGAGTTTAATACAAGGATAAGTGGCATGGAGCAGCGTGTTACTCAGCTGGAAAAAGTTCAGGGTCAGGTGGATCAGCTTCAGGCGCGTCTGGATAAACTGGAGGAAGAGTCTGATAATAAGGATCAATGGTCGCGGATGAACAATGTGGAGGTGAAAGGTCTGTCTCCATCAAATAATGAGAACCTGTTCCAGATAATATCCAGCATTGGTGCAAAAATTAATTACCCCATTACCAAAAGTCAGATCAACTTTATTACTAGAGTGCCTACGCGTGAAAAGGATCATATAAAGCCAGTAGTTGTCTCGTTCTGCAATCGTTACGTTAAAGATGATTTTGTTGCTGCAGCCAGATATGTTTTCAAGACTTCGCCACTAACAACTGGCCAAATCGGATTAGCAGGAAATCAGAGAATATATATAAACGACCACCTGACGATGAAGAATAAAATACTGCTATCGAAAACTAAAAAATTGGCGTCCGAAACGGATTTTCAATATGTATGGGTCAAACACGCAAAAATACATGCCAGAAAAATGGACACAACCCCAGTAATGATAGTGAAATCAGAAAAGGACCTTTCAAAAATTATATAATAATAACTATTAACTTTAATCCAACAGTGTTTACATATTTTGTTAGTTGTGCCTACAAGAAGTTTGAGAACCGCAAGCCGTTGTGTGCTACTTGCGTTTTCCTAATTGTTCTGTGTCATTACACGATGTTCCTGAGTAAGTTTCTTAAAAAAATCACTTATACGAAATTATTGTGTCAAGGTAATCGCGACCTAATTGCTTTCATGCTATGGTCTGATTTCGAATATTGTGGTGTGTCTGTTATTACCCTTTTGTGCTGCCAGCAATCCTTATCTTGCTACCGTTCGTCACCTTTTGTTTCTATTGAAAGCTCATTTGGTTTATGCTTTTCAAAGTTATTTATTTATGAACACTGTGTTCTACTGTGCTTGATACATTATTGTAAGTTGTTGCCTTCTACCTCCTTTAAAACACTTTATCGAGAAATTGAATACTTCTTATACTTTTTGGTGCGTAACGTAATTTTGCTTGCCCTTTTTAAATGTTTATTTTATTCTGTCGTAGTATTTATTAGTGATGGCTACTCTTAAGATATACTATCAAAATGTGCGTGGTTTGCGTACGAAAACGAACGATATATATCATAAAATATCTCTTAGTGCGTATGATGTCATTGTGTTTACGGAGACATGGCTTGTGGATGATATCTTTAGTAGTGAGCTGTTTGATGGTCGCTATTTAGTGTGGAGGCGTGATCGTGATTGCTCTCGAACCTCTCAAAAGCGGGGCGGTGGCGTTTTGATAGCGGTAAAAAGTGAGCTTACTGTTGTAGCACGACATGATTGGCGAAGTTCTGCTGAAGACATTTGGGTCTCACTTATCTTAAAACGGTCTAGGCCTGCGATAAATTATAATTTGCATATTTGTGCCTTATATCTTTGTAAACAAAACCTTGGCAATTCATATTACAATCAATTGCATAATTTTAGTGTAAATGCTAATCACTTAATCTTGACCCACCCATTGGATAAATTCATTATTATGGGTGATTTTAATTTTGGTAATAATGTTGACTGGATTAATTCTGAAAATAATGAACTGATCCCGCAGAATGTGTCATGTAATTACTTAAGCGAGTTTTTTGATGGAGTTGTCACATCTAACCTATCCCAATATAACGGTGAGAGAAACAGCAATGGTAGATTATTGGACTTAGTTTTTTCTAATGACTCAGTCAATGTTACTGAATGTCATGATCCTTTAGCATTGCCTGTAGACCTACATCATAAACCATTGACGATTACTGCCGACTTTGTTGAGATTCATAAATTGACTGATAAATCAACTAAGAAGTATGTATTTTCTAGGGGTGACTACACAGCTATTAGGTCTGAACTGGACGAAATTAATTGGAATGAGTTATTACTTGAAGATTCGTTGGATAGTGCTGTTGAACTGTTTTATAATAAATTGTATGAGCTTAGAGACAAGTATATCCCAATCAAATCAGTTAGACAATCATCTTATCCGCCTTGGTATAATTCTGCTTTGGTAAAAATACTGAGAGAGAAATATAAATATCACCGAAAATTCAAAACGTATGGTAATATGTCCGACTATCACTCCTTCTCTCTTTTACGGAATAGAGCAGTAAGCTTGGAGAAAACTTGTTTTGAAACATACATGGTTAAGGTCGAATCCTCGATCATTGAGAACCCAAAATATTTTTGGACATATGTGAAGAGCAAAAGAAACACAGGTACTTTTCCTAAAGTAATGCATTATGGTGACAGGACCGCGGGTACAGGTGAAGAGATCAGCAATTTATTTGCAACATATTTCCATTCTACTTTCCAGGAACCTGATCCTGTGCCCGCTACTTCCGGTGGCATTAGCGTTGAAGACGGTGTGTCGTGCATCGGTTCGATTAGTGTATCTCTTTCACAAGTTTTAAAGTTATTAAAGGCATTGGACCTTTCCAAATCTGGCGGCCCTGATCTTATACCTCCATTATTTATCGTAAATTGTGCCGACAGCCTTGTTGTACCACTATGCATTTTATTCAAGCGGTCACTTTCAGAAGGCATAGTTCCGAAAATTTGGAAATCGGCATTTGTTACCCCAGTTTTCAAAAAAGGTAATAAGTCGGATATCTCTAACTATCGACCAATATCCAAGATATGTCTGTTCTCAAAAATTCTCGAACGCATTGTGTTTACTGATGTATACGCTGCTATGAAATGCAACTTTGGTGATGAACAGCATGGTTTTATTAGGAAGCGTTCCACTACATCTAATTTAATCTTGTCCCATGAATTTATATCAGAAGGTATGGAACAGCGTGCGCAAGTTGACGTTATTTATACTGATTATAGTAAATGCTTTGACCGTATCGACCATAGACTGCTCTTAGAGAAGCTATTAAAAGCCGGAATACACGGAGATTTGTATCGTTGGTTCTCTTCTTATATTGAAAACAGAACGCAGGCTGTGGTACTTCAGGGGTACACGTCTGGATGGAGTTCTGTCCCCTCTGGAGTTCCCCAGGGTTCGATTTTGGGATCCCTTTTATTTACTTTATTTATTGCTGACGTGAAACACTGTTTTGAAACATCTTATATTTTACTTTATGCTGACGATATGAAGGTTCATAAAATTATCCGAAACATATCTGATACACACCTGTTACAAAATGATTTAAATAGATTTGAAGAATACTGTATACGTAACAGGCTGGAACTGAATGTTTCAAAATGCTTCCACTTGACTTTTACTCGTCAGAAGTCTATAATCGATTCCACGTATAAGCTTTACAATATCAATATAGGCAAAGTCAATAGTATTAGGGATCTTGGTATTATACAAGACAGGAAGTTACTCTTCGATCAGCATATTGATAGTATAGTAAATAGGGCGTCAAAAGCACTTGGGTTTATAATGAGAACCTCAACATGTTTCCGATCGCTAAAACCGATCAAAGTATTGTATTGTTCGTTCGTACGCAGCCACCTTGAGTATGCATCACAAGTCTGGAACCCTCAATACGGGATCTACAAGTCTCGTATTGAGGGCATCCAGAGAAAATTTCTTAAGTACCTTGATTACAGGGCAAAGCAAGTGTCTCTTGATTACACTCACCGATGCAGGAGGTACCATTTTCTACCACTTGACCGTAGACGTCATATTAGTGATGTATGCTACTTGTTTAATATCGCAAATGGTTCAATCGACTGTCCTGAACTTGTTTCAAAATTAACGTTACGCACTAATCAGATGGGACTGCGACAACGACCACTCTTACATGTACCTTTTGCGAACACTAATTATAGGCGTAATGCATACTTTCCGAGAGCCAGTCGCAGTTTTAACGAAGTTTCTTGTGAACCCGGTATTGATCTATTCTGCACCAATGCAAGCACAGTTAGAAAATTATTGGCAAAGCCATTTTTTGTACAGAAGACACCTTCTTGAACCATTTATTTTACAAGTTAGCTTCAATTATAAACAATTAAATAAAATTAACCAACTTTTGAAATTAATATTCAAGATTTTTAATCGTAGTTTGTTTGCTTAATTTGTTAGATTATTTTGTACTAGGGAACTAATATATATATATTTTGTATCTATCTGTGGAAGCTTGTAATTAGCAATTTAGTTATATATTTTTGTTGCTATAATGTTATTAGTCTGTAAGCTTTCCTAAAATAAAAAAAATAAAAAATAAAAAAAAAAAAACTTCGGAGAAATTCAAGTTTCCGCTACGCGAACGTTTGGCCATTAGCTAGTTTTCATATAAAGCGCTTACATAGAGAGCTGTAGATTTTTACATACGTTGTTTTGAATTTGTTTATATTTGTTTAAAAAACAGATTTAGAAAAAATCGTAGGGCTTAAAAGATAAAAATATAAACGTAAAATACACTTAATAGGTCTTAGTTCTTAAAGTATGCACTTTGGGGTCTAGATTTTCACGTTTATACAAACCTTGTAAGTATCTGAAACATGTTGCCAAGTATCAATGATGTTCCGTTAGTAATTAAAGAGTTAAAGGACAATTTTACCATGAATAGATCACTGTTTACAAAACAGTCAAATATCACGACGTTCTAAAGGAATTGCATGGTAAAATGTATGCCAAAAATTAGTTTATTCATTCAACTATTCACATGCAAAATTTCATGTCATTAAATTTAGTAATTAAAGAAATCAATTAAAATACTGACGAAGCATCGAAAACCTACATAACCCGACCAAGTTCGGATAGCTACAAAAAAGCGGCCCAGCCATATATCTAAGAGACGTTCTTAACCTTCCAATATAGTATTTACTAATATGGTACAGTTCCGTACACAAGCGTTAGGAAAAAATAAAACAATTGCATTTCTTGAATTAAAAATATTTTTTTAATAATAACCCAACTATCTACGATAAAAACAAATCTTCAATTAACAAGTACTTTTCTATTTAAATATCCGTGTACAAAAATTTTTTTTATTAAGTACATACTTAATTATGTTTCATTACACACTTAAATAAGTAATTATAATAACGTTAACAAACGCTTGCAACGACAGCAATAAACTTAAATGTGTTTTAACTAACATAGGTTTAATAAACGATTATGAATATAAGGGTAAGTAAAATATTTAGAGCTTCAATAATAAAATCACAGATTAACAATCTCAGATCACATAACTAGACTATTCAGTTGTTTAGGTTTGAGAGTCTGCCTAATATAAAAATAAATCAACATTTAAAAAGTACTTATAAAATAAAAAAGGTATTTACAACTCAATACCAATTATTAAATGAGTAGCAAATACAGAAAAAGACCTCAACATTTCTAAGTATAATGTACACTAGCTTAAAAAAAAATCACAGATTAACAATCACAGATCACATAACTAGGCTATTCAGTTGTTTAGATTTGATCAACATTAAGAAAGTGCTTATAAACTAAAACATTGGTATAAAAAAGGTATTTTCAAGAAAATATTCTTAAATGAGTAGCAAATACAGTAAATAACCTCAACATTTCTAAGTATAATGTACACTAGCTTAAAAAAAAATCACAGATTAACAATCACAGATCACATAACTAGACTATTCAGTTGTTTAGATTTGATCAACATTAAGAAAGTGCTTATAAACTAAAACATTGGTATAAAAAAGGTATTTTCAAGAAAATATTCTTAAATGAGTAGCAAATACAGTAAATAACCTCAACATTTCTAAGTATAATGTACACTAGCTTAAAAAAAAATCACAGATTAACAATCACAGATCACATAACTAGACTATTCAGTTGTTTAGATTTGATCAACATTAAGAAAGTGCTTATAAACTAAAACATTGGTATAAAAAAGGTATTTTCAAGAAAATATTCTTAAATGAGTAGCAAATACAGTAAATAACCTCAACATTTCTAAGTATAATGTACACTAGCTTAAAAAAAAATCACAGATTAACAATCACAGATCACATAACTAGACTATTCAGTTGTTTAGATTTGATCAACATTAAGAAAGTGCTTATAAACTAAAACATTGGTATAAAAAAGGTATTTTCAAGAAAATATTCTTAAATGAGTAGCAAATACAGTAAATAACCTCAACATTTCTAAGTATAATGTACACTAGCTTAAAAAAAAATCACAGATTAACAATCACAGATCACATAACTAGACTATTCAGTTGTTTAGATTTGATCAACATTAAGAAAGTGCTTATAAACTAAAACATTGGTATAAAAAAGGTATTTTCAAGAAAATATTCTTAAATGAGTAGCAAATACAGTAAATAACCTCAACATTTCTAAGTGTACCTCATATTTTCTAGTTTCAATAATAAAATCACAGATCACATAACTAGACTATTCAGTTGTATAAATTATTGCATGAGGCATTATGTTTTTGGAACTATTTTGAATTTTGCTACATAAATCGTCGTAACACTGAAATGATTTATTAGTGTACGGGGGTCTCGAACAATGCGCCTTGTAATGACCAATACCTGGCATTTGTAAAGGTGGAACATATTCAATAATAGCCAATATTAAAAATAGCTTATTATTTATTTCAATATTACGAGGTATGTCCTCTAGATTTATGTACAAATTATGTAGTTCAAAGATAATTAAATGATTTAAATCATATTTAAAATCGACAGTGCCTATTCCACAAAAATTACAAATAGGAGGATTGTCACTCCTCATACCAGATTCTACAGACTCTTGCAATTTGGCAATGCCTTTACACTTAATGATATCAATGTTTAAAGGTAGGTATTTACATTTAAAATTGCTGTCATTTATGGAAACAAGGCATTCTTTATTTGAACAACATTTCTTTCTGTTTCCAGAAAAGTATGGCAAACAGATGTCTTCAATTATTTTTGTGACATTGCATGCACAATCTATAATTTGGCACTGTCTTGCATCAAGTGTATTGTCATTAACATTAAACAATGGATTTAGTAAAATTTCTCGTTTTGCGTATAACGTTTTGCAATTCTTTTTCGTATTAGATAATAGGATAAAAAAACGAGTGAATGAATCTTTGCTAATCAAGGAATCTATAAAATTACGGAAAGAGATACGGTCAGTATATGCGACTGCGAAAGCTTGAGCCACTGCGTCAAATGCACAGGTATTAGTCACTACATTTTTGATGTCTTTCGATATTGATACGTTACCATTTTGTAAGATGTAAGGCTGATTTTAGTCTCACGCTCACCGTCAGCGCTCATAGCTCAGCGCGTAGTTTGTCAGCGCTGAGGCTCAGCGTGGCTCGTTTTAGTATCGTACTGACCGCCATACTGTACAGACGACGACCAAAATGCGGAGTGTGTTAATTATTGCTGCTTTGTACTATCTATCCCAAAAAATAAAAACCGGCGACGACGAAGACTCCATGTTCATCCATTGATTGAGCAGAGAGCCGTTGCAGGAGAATTTGTCTTGTTATATGGCACTTTGAGGGCTGACGAAAGTAAATTCTTTAATTACTTTCGAATGTCAACTAGAACTTTTGACGAATTACTGGCAAAGATACAGGATAAACTGGTCCATTGCAGCTTACGAATCGTGCCTATACCACCGATTGAACGACTAATGGTGACTTTAAGGTAAGAAAAAAATATATTTACTCATTTTATCATTATATTTATTCATGGTAAATTGTAGGTAACAAAACAACATATTTATTATTATAATGTTTCATATTATAGGAAAGACAAAAAAAAACAAATTACATATTATTAGTAATTAAACATAATATAATTATTCATCAGTACGTCTAGCTGTTTGATAACCAGAGTTACCTGGATTTGCATCATTGGTTTCGTACCCTGAGTAACCTGGAGTCTGATAATTGTATGATGATGCATACGTGTCGAATGTAGATCTTGCGTCATTAGAGTAAGAGCTATTTGAGCTATTTGGTCTGTTCCAATTTCGAATATTCGTGGCTTCGCGCAGCACTCTCGATCTAAACTCCAGCTTTTGTCCTACATCAAAACTTTTTAAGATTGGACCTAAAGAAGCGAAAAAAGCCAGGTCGTCTGCGGCAAGATCTGGTGTTTGATTACTTAATAAAGTTAATAATTCTTTTTCAAAAGGAGAACTTTCTGGATTTGTTTTCGGGCCCCTTCTTTTTCTCTTTTCCAGCCAAGGTTTTTGTGATGATGGTGAATCAACACCACGGTCATTCTGCTCACCCTGCTGAGTGTTTGAAAAAACTTGCTGCGTGAATATATCTTGAGAGTGTTCTGAAGATACCATACTATCCAATGTGTTATCTATATTTGCTAAGGGTGAGGGAAGGGAAGGGGAGGGTATGGTTTCATTGAGTGATTCATCAACTTCATTCTCAACTGTTGGAGCTAGGAAGCTTAATTCGTCATAATAAATGTACTTTTTGTATTTTGGTGCAGCACTTCCAGAAGGCGTTTTTTTCATTGCGTTTTTTGTTCTAAAAAACGCATCACGGGCTGTTTTCCATCTTTGTTGGACTAGTTTGCCTGAAATAATAAAACCTTTTTATTTTCAGATTTCTTGCTACGGGTCGAACATATACGGATTTGCAGTATTCATTTAGGATGGGAATCGCAACAATCAGTAAGATCGTGGACGAAGTTTGTAAAGTAACATGGAACACGCTACACAATGAATGCATACCATCAAATACACCTGATATGTGGCTAAATATTGCTAACGGTTTTCTACAAAAGACCAACTTTCCAAATTGTATTGGAGCTATTGATGGCAAGCACATCCGAATCGTAAATCCAACCGGTGGTGGATCAATATTCTACAACTATAAAAATTTTTACTCCATTGTTCTGCTGGCTATGTGCGATGCAGATTATTGTTTTACATATGTAAACATTGGAACATATGGGAAAAGCTCGGACTCGACTATATTTCAAAACAGTACACTCTACAGGAGCCTTGAACAAAACACTTTAAATATTCCTAGACCGAAGCCATTGCCTGGAACAAATACTCCAGTTGAACATGTAATTGTGGGTGATGGTGCTTTTGGCATATCCAATAAAATTCTAAAGCCATATGCACGATCCAATATGACCCACAAGAAAAAAATATTTAATTATAGACTGAGCCGTAGTAGACGATACATAGAATCTACATTTGGTATAATGTCAAACAAGTTCAGAGTGTTTCATACACCTATTAATGTGAGTTTTGATGTTACAAAGAATATAGTTAAAGCATGCTGCGTATTGCATAACTTTATAAGACTTCGCGATGGTTATCGTATAGAAGACACACTTACAATTGAGGGTATGGTAGACCTGCCAGCTGTACCTACAAACAGGTCTGGACACGCTCTGCGAGAACATTTTGCTGAGTACTTTGTTAGCCCTATTGGAAGCGTGCCCTGGCAAGATTCGTGTATATTTTAACTTGAAAAGGCTTTATCCTGTAGTAGTGTAGGTATTTAGATAATAAAATAAGAAAGTAAACAAACCAAGTTGTTGTTTTTCTTCTCCTGAAATATTTTCGAACAATGTGTCCGCAATATCCTCCCAGGCTTTGTTTCTTGCATCTTTATTTTTGTAGAGTGGATCGGATGCATCCCACAATTTCTTCCTCAGGCGTACCTCATCGATAACTCGACTTGTATCCACTTCGCGATTCGCCATGACTGTACGCGCTGACGACGTCCGCTCCGCTCGACGCTAGAACGCTCACTGAAAGCAGAGGCGCTCGGGCGATCGTCAGCGCCGACAGCTACGCGGGGCCGACGCGCGACGCGTACGGCCGCGTAGCTATCAGCGCTGACCACTGTGCGCGCTGATAGGTACGCATCATTTAAAAACGCATCCTAGAAGTCCATATATCTCGGCCATCAGCGCTGACGGTGCGCGTGCCGTCGGCGTAAAACTAAAACCAGCCTAAAGAGGCTTCGACGAGATAGTTTTTGTGTTGGGAATAACTAGACCTCTCCAGTTTTCTATTTCAACAGGATTGTCTTGAAAAATAGATTGCTCCTCGAAATCACCTATAATTTTCGTGTGTTTAACTTGATTTAAAATCATATGTTCATTCTTATTCTTAATTATCTTAGTAGCAGTTTCAGAATATTTAGCTTTATTTAATTTGATCATTCCATTAATGTAAGTGTAATGTTGTATTAAAAATTCGTCTAAACGTATTCGCTCCTGCTTTGTATTGAAATATATGGTCTTTATATCTTTGAAATGATTTTCAACATTTGAGCTACTCCCAACATTTCTAACATTACGAAAATACTTATCCATAACGCCACTCCACATTGGCAACTTTCTCAATAGTCTTTTTAATGTATCATTTATTTCTGGTAGATAATATTCGTTTTTATGTTCGTTCGGGTCAATTAACATTAAATACAATTTTTCGGTTTCTAGAATATTGTCGTAATATTGAATGAGTGGGTTTGTACCTGCATTGTTGGTGTCATTCTTTTCATCGGCTAATACAGAACATAATGCCTCATCATCGTTACAGTTATCTAAATCTTGGATGTCAACCTTATACTCGCTTATATTCGCTAAACACGCTACAGCTTGATCATATTTCTTGCATGAATGCCCATCTAAATCTAGGGTTACATATTCATGTAAAGATACAGTAACGATATCTTTGATTACTGATTTGACTTCGTCATAGGACTTAAGCAAGTGAATTTTTTTTATACAATTTATATAGAAGTATTTACATTTTTCTGTCGCTTTATCGAAACAGCTTTGTTTGTATAATTTTTTGAAATAATGAGACTTATCCAATCTAATGTAACATGCTGGTATAGAATTATGTTCACCTTCTAATATCGAAAAGCACTGCGCTAAATATTTGTTTGTGTCGGTGTTTAAAAAACTGCGACATATTGCTCCTAATAGGGCAGACGAATCATCACTGATAATTTCATTCGGCGTATTACGGTTACGCGCCCATGTGCTTAACCACGTGGCTATGGTTTCAGTAGTATGGGACTGGGACGCCATATAACATAAAGGTATACTTGTGTTTGCAGTGTATGCCACAACGGCATACAAAAAGGTATGTTTGGGTTCTTTAGTTCTTAAATTATCGTTAACATTTGGCGGTGCAATTACTTGAAAAATCGAACCGGTTGCATCGATGGATAAAACGATGTGTGTATTTTTTAATACTTCATCATAATATTTACCTTGTTCTTGGGTCCAAAAATATAAAAAAAACGGGACTAAACTAAATTTTTGAACAAAAGAATCAAAAGGTGGACTTTGTGACATAGCATAAATGGAGAGAATTGTATTCTTATCGAATTGGAGTGCCCTTTTAACTTCGTGTCGTATACGCCTCAAAGTACTTAATTTCGGAAATGTTGGAGGTTCACATGGATCATTTATGCCTATAATTTTGTCTGCCATCTTGGCTCTAACTGCTAATGCCTTATTATGTTTTAACATTACTGCTAATTTTTGTTTTCTTACAGAATTAAGTTTATTCTTTATAGTCGAATCATGGACAAAATCTTTTTTATATCGGCTTAGCAAACAAGTAACATCTATGAAATTACTAGTTATTGGATCAATAGTGACTAAAATATTTGCTCCACATTGGGTACATTTGCCATCACATTTGATATTATTTAGCTTTAAATTTGAAGGAACGTAATTGCTTTTAAATGAAAAAGTGCATTGAATATCCGTTTTTGCCCATATGTGGTCTTGTAGCTCATTCGTCCAATTATTTTTTAACAACTTGTGATTTGTTGGTTCTATATTTCTGTACTCATAATAATCCATTAGAAATTTTACTTGAACTTCATCAGATTCGTCTGTAATATCAACATTGTTTTCATCAGAATCATCAAAATAATGTTTACTGGTGGGTATGTTTTCACAGTGGTCAAAAAAATAATTATAATGGCGTTTAATTGACAATTGTATGGCAGGTTTCTTCATGTGGTAATTAAATAATTCAGCTAACTGCTTTTGTATACTGTCATACACTTCATGGCTAACAGGAGGAACAGATTTAACAAACGTGTCTTTATGTATTCGTACTACTACTTTCATATTATTTAACGGTATAGTACTTTTTCTGCCGGCCATTTTAAATTTTTCCTCCCGTCGGCGTCGGTAGCGCCGCGCGATGCGTTGGATCAATTGGTTTGGTTTGTAGAATTAGGTCGTTGAGGTGTTCGCTTCTAGTGAGATTAAGACGCCATTATAATCTGAAACATTAATAAAAAGTATACATTTACATAGGTACATGGATTACTACATAAAGATAATGAAAAATTGTGATACTTTATTAGTTGCTTTCCTTTTAAGGGGAGTATGTCTTAGTGATATAGAATCATATGCATAATTAATTATTGAAAAACAGCCGTTATTGCCATCTCTACACATAACCCCACAAAAAGAAAGTCAATAATAAACATCTGCCTTATACGTATATGTATTTTGCATATTGGTAATAAATATAAGGTGATTATTCAATAACAATATTTATTTTCAACATTTCGTTACAATCTAGTCGGTCGTTTAGTTAATTCAGTAGTTATTCTGTAATTTTCTATTCAGTAGTTTGTCTTTAACCAGGAAAAACATCTACTTGGTTACGATTTTATTATAATATATTACTACTATTACTATTATACTTTAAGGTACACACCAAAATAATACATAAATTTTACAATAAAAAAATATAATGTACAAAGGCGAGCTTAACTCATTAATGAGTTCTCTGACAGCAAACCTAGAGCGAAAGAGAGATAGTTCTTAACAGGACAGAAAACAAGTGTACATAGTAAGAAAGGGGGGAAAAAAAAGATAAACTACTCTAATTATAATATTATAGGTACCTACATAAAATAAACTACAGATAGAAACTAAACAAATAACAAATACATAAACATAATATATACTCAAATGATACATACTTATAAATATATACTTAAACTACAGTTTATATTGACAAAAAATGTTCCAAAACTACCAACGAAGGGCTATCGCGTAACGAATGAGTGAGTTCCACAGACGCACAGCACGAACAGTGAATAAGCCATTATAATATGTCTAGTATAATTTATTATTATGAATTTAAATTCTAAATAGAATTAGATCAATCTGTAGATATTAACTTGGGTTTATGGTGTCTGTCCAATGTTAACGTAACACAATTATTATAATTTATATGCCTCATAAACTACGTAAATGAATAAGTGTATAGTTATTAATTTATTATAAAATCTTACCTTATATCTGTGATCAGCTTCTCACTATCACTGACTCAATATTCCTACTACATAATTATGTTAAGCTTCACTGTTACACTATAACATTAATAACACACTTTGTCAATATTATTATTATCGAGAATTGGCGATGCATAGCAAAACAACAGCGCATACGCACATTGTCCTTGACTGCACATTTGTTTGTGACTGGGGATAAAAAACAAAATCAGGTTCAAGTTCAACAGCAAAAACGAATACGCGCGGGCCGCGGCCAATGAAAACATATTATTGCCCTCTCTTTTCTTCAAGGATGGAAGTACCGTTTCAAGCGGGAAGCCGCGCGCGTCCTGTTCGACTAGCAGTTTGTGGAATATTCCACAGACGTTAAATTACGTGCGTTCACAAGAATATAATTAAATCAAAATATTAACTTTTAAAAAATGTGAATACCTATCGGAACTCCGGAATTATTCCAGTCAATTCTGGAGCTGAAAAATCAGAACAATTGAACAAAAATTTGGTGTACAAAAATAAATGACCTTTAAATTATATCGAAACAACAATTGTGTTATCACCTATACCAATTCAATACCGGTATTATACGGTAAATTTTGGGATGTTACCTAAATATATTGCATGGACGCTTTTTTGTAGCTATCCGAACTTGGTCGGGTTATGTAGGTTTTCGATGCTTCGTCAGTATTTTAATTGATTTCTTTAATTACTAAATTTAATGACATGAAATTTTGCATGTGAATAGTTGAATGAATAAACTAATTTTTGGCATACATTTTACCATGCAATTCCTTTAGAACGTCGTGATATTTGACTGTTTTGTAAACAGTGATCTATTCATGGTAAAATTGTCCTTTAACTCTTTAATTACTAACGGAACATCATTGATACTTGGCAACATGTTTCAGATACTTACAAGGTTTGTATAAACGTGAAAATCTAGACCCCAAAGTGCATACTTTAAGAACTAAGACCTATTAAGTGTATTTTACGTTTATATTTTTATCTTTTAAGCCCTACGATTTTTTCTAAATCTGTTTTTTAAACAAATATAAACAAATTCAAAACAACGTATGTAAAAATCTACAGCTCTCTATGTAAGCGCTTTATATGAAAACTAGCTAATGGCCAAACGTTCGCGTAGCGGAAACTTGAATTTCTCCGAAGTTTATGCATGCACTCATTTTATTCATACATACACAATTACACACAAATACACACTAATTTTTGGACACACCTCTTTTCTTCTAAAGTCTATGGATTAAAATAAGTTCCGCCAGGACAACGTTCGCCCAGCGGAATCAGTTTTTGGTGAATTTCTCCACAATGGCTGCGTACACAATTTTTTTTTTACCATACACAATTATACGACGTCATACACTAAATATCTGCATAATTAATATCTTTAAATTCAACAACATTCCGCTGCGCGAACGCACACAAAATTGTCCGCTACTTTTTGAGTAGGTATATTGTAACGTTCAGATACTCAAACGATTTTTACGAGTAAAGTGAGGGTGCATTTAAACTCATGTTATTCCTGTTTTGACTTTGAATTTAACAAGTCACAGCACGTTAAGAAGCCCTTACTTTAGAATTCGTTCGAGTATCTGGAGATAGGTGTAAAACAATAAAATCTTAGTAGGTACTTACCACTTAATCCCACACATTTGCTTATTTCCTCCCATGCATTGTCTTTCATTACCCGATCTCTATACGATGGCTTGGTTATGTCAAATAAACACTCGTATTTTGACACGAGTATTATTAATTTTTCGTCAGTCATGTTTTCCTGCAAGTGCACACAACTGTTCCGTTTTAAACCTTCGAATGCAAGTTATTCGAGACACTATAGAAAGACAATAGCAGCGCGACAGCCGGCTTTCGCTTGGTCGTTGAAAGGATTGTGCTATCAAAATGGCGGTCGGCGTGGACAAGCGCGGACGCAATCGGAACCGATCGGCTGCGCGAGCGAGAAAGAGCACGCAATCGGAGCCGATCGGCTGCGCGAGCGAGAAAGAGCACGCAATCGGAGCCGATCGGCTGCGCGAGCGAGAAAGAGCACGCAATCGGAACCGATCGGCTGTGCGAGCGTTAAAGAGCATGCAATCGGAGCCAAACGGCTGCACGATCGAGAAAAATTACGCGATCGGAGCCGGTAAGCTCCTCTTATTATTTCACACCAAGCGCCTTCAAGCATTCTTAATCACAAAAGCAGTGCACATGCAAAAATAAACCTTTATATAAATACTAAAAACTCTGTTTTCAACGTGATAAGAATCTGCTCTCCTCTCCGAGCCGGTCTGTGTGAACGGACCCTTTTTGTGCGGAGCGGCGCGCCGCGTGTGGCTGACTCTGGCTTGGCCACCATCAGGGATTTTAATTTGAATAACACAAATATTTAGTCGCTAATTAGTCGAAATTAGTCGCCAAATATCAGATTTAGTCGGTCACTGGTTCAAAAGTTAGAAGGGTTTATAGGTGGCCGATATGGAGAGAGTCTCCCCAGCTTGGCCACATTTATATCTCAAAAACTAGGATACCTAACGAAGATCTGTTTTCTCCCAGATTTAGTCGCTAATTAGTCGAAATTAGTCACCAAAAATCAGAATTAGTCGATCACTGTTTCAAAAGTTAGAAGGATTTATAGGTGGCCGATCTGGAGAGACTCTCCCCGGCTTGACCACATTTATATCTCAAAAACTAGGATACCTAACGAAGATCTGTTTTCTCCCAGATTTAGTCGCTAATTAGTCGAAATTAGTCGCCGATTCACAGATTTAGTCGGGTCTTAGTTTAGAAGATAAAATGAGTTCAACTTTTAAGGTATAGTCCAAGAGCTAGATCGAAAAGATAACGAAAAATTGCCAAGATAAAAATATTTCTGTTAATATGTGTAATATACTTCTCGTTTTATCGGTCTAAAGTCATTAGAAATGTCAGAGAGATATAAATTCTCAATTAAATAATTTTGTTTATGTTATAAATTGCTATGTTAGAGTAGGTTAATTTTCTTTGAAAACATTACACCTGGCTCTTGGCCTATTTGGTGTCAAGATGTACAGTCGCATACAACTGTTTTACCAAATTATAATGTTAAGGCCTAAATTACGTTAGAATAATAAAACTTCTGTTGCCAAATAAGAATATATGATGTATCTACCTAATACTATGCTAGCACGGGGACCCAGCGCTCTTAAATCAAAGATGTATATACCTATCTATATATATTATATATTAGGTATCTAATACCTAATATGACACCATTTGGCTCACAAAAAAAAAAAAAAAAAAAAAAAAAAAAAAAAAAAAAAAAAAAAAAAAAAAATTTAATCACAGTACAAATTATAATCACAGTAAAAAATATAATTACAGTATAAATTTTAATCACAGTATACATTTTAATCACAGTAGAAATTATAATCACAGTAAAAAATATAATTACAGTATAAATTTTAATCACAATAGTACTTTTAATCACAGTACCTATACATTTTAATCACAGTAGAAATTTTAATCACAGTATCTATTATTTATTTTTATGAGTTTACCTACAACGTGTAAATTAAGTTATGCGGTATTATTTCTGTGGAAGGTAAAGAAATTAAATCTTGCAAATCGTCAAAGCATTCCCAAGTTTTTGTAGACTTTCGGTAGCATCAACTTCTGTAATGACCTATAGCACCAGGTATGTACTCAATCACCGCTAAAGCAGAAAACTTTTGTTTTTTGACTGTAATAGTCACTGGTATGTTAGTCAGATTAATTTGAGAAATACCAGTCGTTTCAATAAATAAAATAGATGATAAGTAGTAATGAAATCTCACTTGCTTGCCGCAATCAGAGCACATCCCTTTGTCTTTCTCGATTGTTAATTTAATCGATTTGGATAATGCTGAAATGCCATCTTTTTTTATTACATCGATATTAATCGGTAAATACTGACACTTTCTTAATAAATTACTATGACTAGAGCACCGCTCGCTAGTGCATTTTTTTTGGCGCATTGTGCTATAAAATAGTGGATAGAGAATGTGATCAATAATTTTGGACGTATTGCATTCGCAGTTAACAAGTTGGTGAAACGTGTCATCCTCTGTCCGAAAGTGCTTTAATAATAATTTAGTTCTGTTTCTATATAACTCGGTTTTATCCCCACTGTTCTCAACTATTTGTTGAATAATTTGACAAATTGCAACATCCTTATTCTCTAATAATAGGTCTTTACCTATGAAATTGCCGTTTTGTATGAAAAAATTTAAACGAATTTTTTTCATGAATTGTTTATTTGTATTAATCGAAGTAATCACCCATGCAATCAATGCATCTTTGCCATCGCAGTGGCAGTTTATTGATGCCCTTCTTAAAGAAATCAGCTGGACGGGAGGTAACAAATTCTTCAAAGGCATTTTGTACTGCCTCTCGGGTATTAAATTTTTTTCCCGCCAAGAAGTTATCCAAATTCTGGAAAAAGTAGTAGTCTGTAGGCGCAAGGTCTGGTGAGTAGGGCGGATGACGGAGAGCTTCCAACCCCAGTTCTTGCAACTTGGAGACCGTCTGCTGTGCAGTATGAGGTCGCGCGTTGTCGTGCAGGAGCAGCGGAGACGAGCGATTGACCAATGCTGGTTGGAGATGCGCCAGCTTCTCCATCATTGTGTTCAGTTCTTCACAGTACACATCTGCAGTAATGCTCACCCCGTTTGGTAAGAAGCTGTGATGAATCACACCGGCGCTAGACCACCAAACAGTGACCATCACTTTTCTAGGGGTAAGTTTTCGTTTAGGGCATTGTTTAGGTGCTGAACCAGGATCCAACCAACTTGCTGAGCGCTTACGGTTATCAAACAGAATCCATTTTTCATCGCAGGTAACAATGCGGTTCAAAATTCCTTCATTTGTGTGTCTGTTGAGCAGTGCAAGGCACGTCTCGACGCGTACTTCGCGCTGGCGATCATTGAGTTCGTGGGGCACCCATTTGTCAAGCTTTTTTACCTTGCCAATTTGACGCAAATGGACCAATATTGTTTTGACGCTAACGTCGAAAGCTGCTGCTAATTCAGCCGTAGATTGTGTATCATCAGCTTCCACAATCGCGTTTAATTCGTCATTGTCGACCAAAGTCTTCGGACGACCGCGAGGTTCATTTTTCAGGTCGAAATTTCCAGAACGGAAGCGAGCAAACCAATAACAGGTGGTGCGTTGGTTTGTAGTGTTAGCTCCGTAAACGTCGTTGATGTTGCGTGCCGCTTGTGCCGCGTTGCTGCCACGACGGTACTCATATTCCATAATTACTCGAATTTTTAACGTATCCATGATGACGAAAAAGATTGAAATGCGATGAAAATGTAACACTAATCAATAAAGAAATGACTACTTTTAGAAAAAAAAATCCATGTTTTTAAAATAAAATTAATTTGAAATTAGAATTCTTAGCCAAACAAAAATTATTTTGATTTGAAATGGCCAGTACTGCAGAACGGCAATTTCATAGGTAAAGACCTAATATATGTTTTTTAACATGGGGTCGATCAACATAAGCTATAGCCAAACTTTGAAATATACTATCAAAAGCACAAGTATTAAAGGTGTCAACATTTTGTACATACGAATTAGTTACAGAGCCATTTTTTAAAATATGGATTGATTTAGGTTTTTTTGATTTAGGTTTCATCTGTCCTCTCCAATTTTCCATGGTGGATGGAACGTCCAAAAATACAGACTCTTGTTCGAAGCTTTTGCGATCATCTGTTTCTAAAGTTATAATGTTTTTTTTGACAGGTGTGTTGTCTCTATGTTGTCCTAAATCACTAATGGCTAATTTCAGGCAACCTTTTACTTGTGTTATATGCCTGATTAAAAAATCATCAATTCTTAATCTTTCCCTATTAGAATCCATTAAAAGAGTTTTTATGTCTTTGAAATAACTTTCTACATTTGTACTTGATGGATTAGGTTTGGATAAGTAAAAATATTCAGACATAATTTCACCCCATAAAGGTATTTTTTTTAAAATTCTATATAAATATGTTAGAAAAGTAGGGAAATAGTAAAGGTTTTCGTTATCAAAATACGGTGTTATGTTTTCATTATATATTGTTTCTCGTGTCTGTACGTTTTTACAAAACCTTATCAAAGGGTTTCCATCTATATCATCATATTCTTCTATACATTCAGTTGTTATATCCTCTTTAGACATGTCACTAGGTATTGTTTCTAAATTCGTAATTATTGATTGTAATTTCAATAATGCATTACTACACCTGGATACCTTGTTTTGGTCTGTTAACCCACCATATCTGTTAAAGGCGAGTGTTATAATATCATCCAAAATATTTTTTAATTGGCTATAACTTGCAGTTTGTCTAAGTAGTAAGACACATCTAACATAAAAGTTCTTTACACGATTATCTACATGTTCGAAGCATGATTGTCTATACAGATTTTTAACGAAATGAGATTTATCGAGACGAATGTAACAAGGTATCCTAATATTGTTGTGATTATCGCCTTCTAATATGTTAAAGCAATTTTGTAAATAGCTATTTGTAGAAATAAACCCTGTAAAGTTTGTTACAACAGCACCTAATATTGCAGCAGAATCATCAGAGACACATTCATTTGGTGCGGATTTACCACTCAATCACTGCTTTAAAAACATACTAATATTTTCTTGCGTATTAACTTCAGATAACATATGGCACAACGGAATACTGCTACCATCTTCACGATAGCACATCATTACGTATAAAAACACGTGTTTTTTCTGTTTGTTTGCGTTTTTTGTAAAGATATTGACTTCTGGTAATACAGTTCCTTTGACAACAGAACCAGTCGCATCTATTGACACTCTAATATATCTTTCTGATCTAGAAAATAAATTATAAAAATAATTTTGTTCCCTTGACCAGTACAGAATAAAAAAAGGAAATATGGAAATTTGTCGAATAGTTTCATTGTATGGTGGTGTAAATGCCATAGACCAAACTGATAACACAGGTGAAGAGTGAAGAAAGGGAGCTTGTTTCATCCTACTTCTAATTTTTTGTAGAGCTCCTATATTTGGTATAATAGGTGGTTCTACATCACCTATTTCCATGTGTTGATTAGCTAGCAAATTTCTGAGTAATTCCACTTTGCCCCACCAAGCCCGCCACCCTGGTGTGGCAAAGTGGACTGCCTAAAATTTTGCAGTGGAATATGCCCCACTATTCTGATTTGATGGGGCGGATAACACTAGCATAAACACTTTGTGGATTCTGCCCCACTAGGGTTGGCACCTCAGGATTTGTGTATGAAGGTTAATGAGGCGTAGCCGACGGAGTCCCGCTTAGCGGGACTCCTACTTCTGGGCGGTTTAAAAAAAAATAACCACGAAGGGGACGGCGGGGTCTTTCAGACCCCGCCGTCCCCTTCTAACCTAACCTGTCCGAGTCGGGGTGCCCCAAGTTGTACCAAATACCTGGGAACAATTTTTGTTTATCTGAGAACGAAAATATTTCGTGGCGATAGATGATATAGTAACAGTGTAACAGTAACTGTGACTCGTTGGGAATTATTATCCAAAACATTCCCAACGAGTCACACTGTTACCCGTTGAGGTGTGACTCGTTGGGAACAAGCTAATAAATACAGCAAAACTATATAATGTATTTATTTAAATCCAGGAAGATTTAATATGTGATAGTTTTTTACAAAAGTAGAACCTTAATACACTGTTTAAATAACCATTTTGATGTATTTAGATTTACGTTTGCTTGTCTCAGACTTGTCAAATCCTAACGTCAGTGGTTACATTTATTTTTTTTACAAACAAATGTAAAAATACATGTTAACCTTCATACACAAATCCTGAGGTGCCAACCCTAGTGGGGCAGAATCCACAAAGTGTTTATGCTAGTGTTATCCGCCCCATCAAATCAGAATAGTGGGGCATATTCCACTGCAAAATTTTAGGCAGTCCACTTTGCCACACCAGGGTGGCGGGCTTGGTGGGGCAAAGTGGAATTACACAAATTTCTAGTAATTATTGGATGGTTTTTTGCTAAAGTTTCTTCTAACTGTTGCTTATGGTACTTTGTTACCCTAACTTTTACAGATTTATCGTGTTTATAATTTTTGTTGACATTTGTTATCGAACATTTCATTTCATAAAAATTTTCGGATGATGTGCAGCAGTTTTCAGAGTAATAAATATTGAGGTTTGCTTTGCATAGTTTGCAATAGCCTTGGCAAAGAATGTGACCATTTGGTTGAACTCTGTTTTTTTTAAATATCCATATACATTCGTTCTTGCTCTGTTTCCAAATTTCTTGTCGAAGAATGGTAGTCCACTTTTGTTTTTGAAATCTTCTTGCGGACTTGTAGCGTGAATTGGGTGTTTTGGGATCATTGCGGTAATAGTAATATTTTGTAGGCTCTATTTCTCGCCACTGATAAGCATCTATAATTATAGAAAATGTAATTTCACTATCTGTTTGGTTTTCCAAATCTTCATTTAATACATAATTATCTCCGGCAGATGACGTTCTGGTTGAAAATTCTGTCTCCAACACGAGTTCACTACACGAAATCGATTGTTTTTCTCTTTCTTCCTCTTGTTCAACATTTGAACCAAAAAAAAGTGCGTGGTTTTTCTTTATGCTAAGAAATATTGCATCCTTAGACATTTGTTTGTCAAATTTATTAAACAGGAGATCATAAATTGCATCATTTCTTTTTGGCTGTATTGGGTAAAGTACATCTTTATGTTCAAGATATACGGTTTTCTGGCTATCTAAGTTAACTTTAAACCCGCGACCGCGTCTTGACATTTTAGATGGTTTCTGAAAGTAAATAAGGGACTAACTGAGTACAAGCTAAACTGGTCAAGAGGAGAATAGAGACGCGTGGTGTCAGGTGGAAAAGCGCGGCCGCCGCGGTGACGCGAGCCTGCCGCGGCAGGCTCCGCTGGCCTCGCTGCCTGCTGCTGCCGGTCGCTGCTGTTCCGGTGTGAATCATCCCTGATATACCACAGACAGTTTGAACTTATAATATACTAGCTTCTGCCAGCGGCTCCGCCCGTGTGAATGTCGAAAATTATCCCTAGTGAACATATTCCCGCAATAAAAAGTATCTTATGTACTAAAAAAACAAAGATAAAGAAATGCTACTAGTTAATTTACGTGGAATTTTAAGTTTTGTACTTAAATAGTCATAGAATTTATTCATACTTAGCCATGTTTACCTACGTAGATCAGCCGCAGCCCTACGTAAACATGGCTATGTACGAATGTGAGATTAATCTAGGTAAATAGCTTTTTTTAATACAAATATCTCATCCACTGGTATTTTTTCAAATTACATAATAACTGAATGTTAAATTACTAGATAATTTTGCTTACCTACTATATTTTTTGCATTTACAGTTTACCAAACTAAGCATAATAATAATATATATAATTTCAAACTTACCCAAAGACTTCTCCTTATGTATTCTTTACACAGATATAATTAGTTATGTGCAGTTTCATACACTGCTTTATCTACATGAGTGTAGATAAAGCAGTGTTGGTAAATAAACCGGTATTATTTGAGTTCATAACTATTCTTAACAAGTTCCACTATAAACTGGCTGACTTTAATTTACGTCACGGGCAACTCGCTCTATGTAGTTCATCTGTACACGCGCATCTATCTCTTTCTTACTTACCATACATAAATGAAACGGAGCGCACAGGAGCGCAGCGATCTTGCTGCCAGCGACTTCCAAATTTTGTTCTATATTATAAATAATTACATTATAATATTTATTGTAGATCTGTTTCTAGGTAATGCTTGCTTTCCTTTTTGGTAGGTATATAATAACAAAGAATAACTGTATATTTAGGTTTATTTAGAAACAAACATTCCACCTTAAGGCGATCCCCCCGGCAAAACCGCGTTTTTTGTCGTTATTCAGAGGCTATTAACTCAGTAATGAAGCGTAATTAACTATATCTAAAAGCACATTATTAATGTTCGATATCTTGTCATCACATTGCACATTTTAATTTATTTTTATGTGTTATAAATACATTTAAAATCTCCTTGTAAAAAATGTTCTAAAATTATTGATAGCATGCTTCTTTTGCTAAAGTTGACGTTCTGTTAATTTAAGAATTACACCAATGGATAGATAATTTAAAAATCTAAATATTCCACATTTTATTTTATTTGAAAAGATCGCTTATCTTTTTTTATTAAAAGAATTCCAATTTTATTGTGGATTTTGTGATAAATGCGCGGGCGGAGTGAGCGGGACAGAGCGAGACTTATCAACGGGACAGAGAAGGACCGAATACTCAAGGTCGTTTGGTCGGGGTAGCGTCTTAAGACATAATAGGTATTGTCTAGAAACTACTTAAAGTGTTTTGTACTTGCTTGTACCAATGTATGGAGAAATTTATTACTTTAATATCTTTTTAATTACACACCGACTAAATCTGTGACTCGGCGACTAATTTCGACCAATTAGCGACTAAATCTGGGAGAAAACAGATCTTCGTTACGGCGCGTACACATAGAACATCCGTTTTACAGGATCCTTTTTAACTGATCCGTCGCTACTGGAGGTAATATTCACACAGCATTTACAGGACCGATTTTAACAGATCCGACGCTACTGGAGGTAATATTCATACAGCATTTACAGGACCGATTTTAACAGATCCGACGCTACTGGACTTTCGTTCTTCAGTGTATCGCCTACTTTCTACGAGAATGGACGTTGTCGTGTTGTATTGGTACTATCGTCGTCTGCGGCGGAGGAAGCCCCGGCGTTATTGGATACATCCACTATTAAGGCAAAGATTTTGTCGTGGTGCTGTTGTGCGTCAGCTGAAAGAAGACGAATCTAAATTTTTTACTTATTTCCGAATGACGACGTCTACTTTTGATGACCTTCTTAAACGATTAGAAAAGGATTTAAAAAAGAAAGACACAAACTGGAGGAAAAGCTTGTGCCCTGAAGTAAAACTAGCGATATTTTTAAGGTAAGAACTTTAATTTTTGTTATTATCAATTAAAATTTAAAATGACAAAAAGGTTTACAAAAATGAAGATTTATTTCAAAACATAGACAGATCTGGCAAGTCTGACTCCTGGCTGAATGTAGATTCTACTGATGGCGAACCTTCTACTGATGGTGTAGAGTCAAGATGATGTGGCCTACTAAAATAACCTTGGGTGTGGTAGTGAGGAGTGCTAGAACTTTGTGAATATGGAGGCCACTCGTAGTTTGACTGACCATATCTTCTACTTTTAATATTTTGTAAAAGGTTTATCACTCCAGACTGAAATTCTAAAATTTGATCGCCATTAAGTGAAGCCAGTTGCGGCAAAATACCTTTGAAGAACGATAAATTGGGATCTTCAAACTCATTTTTACTTTTTTTTAACTGATCATTCATGTATTCAATCATTTTGGCGTCTACTTCATTCACATTTCTTTTGATTGCCTTGCGTTGCGGCGGGGCTAAATTTTGTCTTTCCTTTTGTCTGTCACTACCACTTTGTTCCGTAATCTGATCAGGTTCATCTTCGTTGTCTTTATTACTTTCTACTGTTTCCGTGATGTTGTCATTAGCAGGGACGTTCTCGTGTGTATCACCTGGGGTGACAACTTTTTTCAAAAATAACATTTGATTGTGATATTTGTAAGGCTTGGTATTTGAGGCAGCAGCTCCAGATTTCTTCAATTTCTTTTTCTCACTCAATGTTCGTATCCAGGCATCTCTAGTCGAATTCCATTTTTTTATAACATATTTTCCTGAAGCAAGTAAATAATAATATAAGATGGTTGTCAATAGCTTAGTAAGTGAAAGGCGAATAAGAAGGTAGAATAGACTTGTCAGTAATTAATTACCATATTGGTCAGTGGATAAGTCAAATTGACAGTGCAAGAACTAATCGGTCAGTAAATAATGGGAAGCAAAAAAGTATTACTAATGTTTAAATCAATTTATTTTAATTAGGTAATTTTATAATTTAGTTCAGTTCAGTTTAATTTTATTTTATTTATGTACTATATATATAAGTATGAGTTTTGATTTACGACTTTGCTAAAAACTCTCATAAAAATTTCGACTTTCCATACAAAATTTGTTGGTCACTATAATATTTTATAGTTTTATAATAAAACAAGACTTATTCATCAAGCCATCTTTAATAGTCTGACCATAGAGAAGTACCTCTACGAAACATAGACATATACATAATCAGTAATAGACAAAATTAACTAAAACTAAACCCTTACAGTCACTAACGTTACTTTGTATGGGAAGTCAATATATGTGTAATAATATAGTAATTGATTAATTAATTTTTTTTAGGTATGCAGCGTCTGGGTGTACATTTCAAGAACTTTATTACGTCTTTCGTGTCGGTGTGTCAACTATAAGCAACATTATTAAGGAAGTTACACGATGCATATGGAACAACTTGAATGACGAGTTTATGCGACTTCCTACAACAGTGAGTGAATGGGAGCATATATCAAATGGATTCGACACAAAAGCAAATTTTCCCCACTGTTTAGGAGCAGTGGACGGTAAACACATCAGACTTCGAAAACCAGCAAAAAGTGGCTCAATGTACCTAAATTACAAAGACTTTTTTCCATCATATTATTAGCGATCGTAGACTCTGACTATCGTTTTCTATATGTTAGTATTGGGTCGTATGGAAAAGAATGCGATTCATCAATATTCAAGGAGTCGACATTTTGGAAAATGATGCTAGATGGCAGTTTACAAATACCAGAACCTTGCCCATTAATAACAGGCTCAGAAACGAGAGTTCCCTACGTCATAATCGGCGATGAAGGTTTCGGTTTACACGAAAATTTAATGAGGCCATTTAGCGGGACGCATTTAGACGTAAATAAGCGAATATATAACTATCGTTTGACCAGAGCTAGACGATACGTTGAATGTGCATTTGGTATTCTTGCTAATAAGTGGAGAGTATTCCACCGGCCTCTAGACGTCAACAAAACAACAGCTATATGGATAGTTAAGGCATGTACCGTTCTACACAACTTTGTAAGGGAAAAAGAGGGCTTAAAGGATGGCAACACATCCGAATCTGAAGCATTTCATTTCAATAGCCTACCTGATGATGAAACGCTACGAGGTGGTCGAACTGCAAATTCAGTTCGAACGGAATTCGAAAACTATTTCGTGTCCGAATCTGGGTCAGTTTCTTGGCAGAATGAAGCTATTTAAAATAAAAAACAATGTCTCCATTACAATATAAAATAAATACTTACCAAATTCTTGTCTTTCTTTTTGTTCCATAGCTTCAAAATCCTCCTTTAGAATACCGCATATTTCGCGCCAAGCTGCGGTTTTTGCAATTTTATCTTTATAAATCTCCAGTGTTTTGTCCCAAAGAACTGGTCTACTTTCAACACAATTTATCAAAACTTCTTGCTCAACATATTTTTCAAACGCCTTGCTTGCCATGATTATGATAGCACTGGACACGTGCACTACTCTAGGAATGAAACCGGCAAATGGCGGCTGTGTGTAGCACATCGCACCCCGCGCACCCCCGTGCAAAGCCTCGTGCGGTTTCAATCCGATAAAACGGATTAGTATAGTATTACTGGATCCGGAATACTGTGTGAACTGGCTCATACAACTACATACGCTAATAACATATACGTTTAAACGGACCTGTAAAACGGATTGCTGCTTATTTTGTCGGATCAGTATTTTTTACTGGATCCGGAATACTGTATTCTGTATGAACTCGCTCATACAACTACATACGCTAATAACATATACGTTTAAACGGACCTGTAAAACGGATGTTCTATGTGTACGCGCCCTTAGGTGCCCCAGTTTTTGAGATATAAATGTGGCCAAGCCGGGGAGAGTCTCTCCAGATCGGCCACCTATAAATCCTTCTAACTTTTGAACCAGTGATCGACTAATTCTGATTTTTGGCGACTAATTTCGACTAATTAGCGACTAAATCTGGGAGAAAACAGATCTTCGTTAGGTATCCTAGTTTTTGAGATATAAATGTGGCCAAGCTGGGGAGACTCTCTCCAGATCGGCCACCTATAAACCCTTCTAACTTTTGAACCAGTGACCGACTAAATCTGATATTTGGCGACTAATTTCGACTAATTAGCGACTAAATATTTGTGTTATCAAAATTAAAATCCCTGATGGTGGCCAAGCCAGAGGTCAGCCACACGCGCGCCGCGGCGCGGTGCGGTCTGCCCGAATTACACGGATTTTTTGTGCGCCGGACTTTTTGCGCGTCGTGTGCGTTACTGCATATAATTGCATAGGTTCTATTTTCACAGACTAAAAAGTGCGTCACGGATAGTCTGTCGTCTGCGCAGGGCCTAAACCAGAACTTAGGACTTTGTTCCTCTGAAATAAGTGAAAGAAATCATCATTTCAGCCCAGAATCACCCACTGCTGGGTACCTATAGTATAGGCCTCTCTTTTTTTCATGTCACAGTAGCATTAAAAAACATACCATTAAATATCTTTATTTATCATAAAAAAGTATGCTTATTTAGACAAAATAAGTCACTAAAAGTTAAATTTAGACAATATTAAAAAGTTATGAGTCACATTTTATTTTCTGAATATTGCCTCATAGTACTCCTTGTCCAATGTAGGCATCTACCGATACATAGACCGTATATTATCCGTTTTAGTCTTGCACAACACAGGTCTTTTTAACTGTTTTGGTTCGGTAAAAAAAATTGTGTTTACATTCCTTCGGGAATTCTGGGGTCTCAGATTAGCTACAGTGTATGATTCTGCAGTGTGTGAACATTTAAAACTCACTTCTAGTTGTGACTTCGTAAATCGAAGCTCTGTCACTTTGGAAAAAGGAACTAGTGAATATTTTAGCCTTGAACAGGCTTCTTGAAAATTAAAGAAATCTTTGCCACTCATTTGCATGATAGAATAGGGTTTAGCTGAATTTACCTGCAATAATAATCTCATGAGAGATACAGGTGAATAATATTCAGCTTTTAGGAGGACTCTATCAATACAGCTATGCACATTGTCAATTTCTTGAATGCAAGAATGTCCAGGTGTTGAAAATTTTAAAGTAATTTGTTCCAATGTAGAAAATTTATCAATAAGCTGTCTTAAAGCAAAGCTCATGATACTGTTGCGGTTCTGTGGAACACAACTATCACTCCATAATATAATTGATGTGAAATGGGGGTTGTCAAGCAGAACCTGTGTCAAAATTTTGTATACTGCACTTGCTATATCATTTCCACTTCCTCCAGCAGTGTTCTCACTCTAAATGGCACAGTACACTTTTTTATTAGTAGAAAGATGGCCTGTCATGTTGTAAGTAGAAAATTTACTTTTGTAAAAAAAAATGCTTACTTCTGCCTTGGGACAAGATAAAACATTCTCTAGATCAAAAAACAATACTGGAATTGTACCTTTTCTGTCTTTATCACGGTTTGATCTAGCAGCCATCTTTTCTGTTTTGTGCCTGTTTATCTTCTCTTGTAAATCTAATGTTAATGTATGTCCTTCTTTGTAATTTATATCAACCTCCTCACATAAATCACATCTGTCTTTTTTAGGTTTTTGAAAGTAGATATTGAAATCATTACAGAATATACGTCGATATACTTCTTGCTTAACTGGAAGCTTGTTCTTTTCTGCAATCCAGGCAATATACAGAGAATACATTTTTTTGATGGTCAAAAAGCATTCTAAATACTCTCTAGAAGAGTCTTTCCTGCAATAATGTGATGGAACCCGGGGAAATGAATTAATGTGTTCCTTAACAAGCAGTCTATCTTCTTCAGCTGTGGCTCTTTTTGTATGTTTTCCTTGGTTACTGGGTACAGGAGTATTTGAGATATTATTCTTTGTTTTGTGTATATTATATATTGGTTTCTGGCTAATCACTAAAGTATCACAGAAGAAATTCTTACACACTTTTATCTTCGCAGAATTCACAGTGAAAAAAAACTGATAGCTGACTTTTTTCTTTGAATTTTCATCATTCTTTCCTTTGCGTCTCCTGTCAGGTTGTAAACAATTCGTATTATTCAACAAAAACATTCGTTTTTCTTCTGAAGATAATTTATAATAATTAGTAAAAATTGATCTTATTTCATCATCAGTAATCTTTTGGCTACATTTAAACACACATTTATTTAGACAATCCTTGCTTTTTCTTATCTTCTTTGCCGGCATTAGCTTCTTTCGACTAGACACGTATTCTAACCCCTTATTTCTTGCATCTTTTCGTTTATTAACCTTCCATTCTTGTTCATTTCTCTGTCGCTTACGTGATCGTTTTTTAGGTTGTGCTTCACACACAACATTTTCTTCATCAACGTTGGATTGATTGTGTACAGATCTGAAAATAAAAGAACTAGTTCATGAAAATTATCAATTGAAAAACTTCCTGAACTGTTTAGTATGAAATTGAAATGAACTCACCTCCTATCTTCTTCAGAATCCGTGGAACTCATAGAACTTGAGGATATACGACAAGGAGGTGATGGAGGCACGAAATCTTTATCTGCCACTGAGTCATCACTCGAATAGTCCATAATTATACGCCGCTCATCCATTTTACACAAAATTGAAGGGATAACCGTTATAATGACACAATAAACCCGTAGCATTAACCGCGAAATTGAGATGACTTTGACACTGACAGCTGACATGGAACTTTGGTCATAGACACGTTGATGTTTTTTCTCTAAGCAAAGTCCTATGTTTAACATAGAACCGTGTTATCGTAAAAATGAATAAAATCAAAATTGGAAGGTTCTATGTTTAACATGGAACTTCGTTATTTCTTTGCGTAGTAAAAATACAACATAGGACTATGGAAAATTTTTATTTTGTAGTAATAGTGCTGCCATCTAGTGGTTTGTTTTTTGAAAAGTGTGGCTAATGACACATAGAACCTTGTAGCATTCTTATCTCAATAAGTGCTAAAATTGTAACATAGAACCTTGTAATAGTGATCCGACGAATTATTGAGACTTTTAAAAGTTTTAAATAGATCCATGCAACATGAATCTTTAAAAAAAAAAAAACTTCTTAATATCTGTGTTCAAGCTACATGGTACTTTTTGCATTTTTCAAACTCAAACTCAAAGCATTTATTTCAAATAAACCAATTACAGGCACTTTTGAATTGTCAAGGGGTCGGTCAGTCAGAAAGATGAAGCTAGTTACCCATTCCAAAGCGTAGTAGGTACCTATGGAGAAGAACGGGCAAGAAACTCCATGGACACTCTTTTAAATCAAAAAATGGTTACAAAATATTGATTACATCGTTCATGTTGAAATTATGCATGTGAGAACGATGCAGAACGTTAAAAGCGTCCGTAATAAAAAGACAAAAGCAATTCAAATATTAAATTAAATTAAAATAAGCCGTGGCAGCCAAGAAATGACCAGTCCCCACTGACGGCGCCCGTTCACGAACCTGACGCATGGATCAGCACCATTCAGCTCAACCATTTTGAAGGGAACTTAATGATCCAACACACACGCCACCACCAGCGAGACATTAGAGTGAGCATGACAAACTCTCAGCCGCCAGGGCACATTCAAGTCAATGAAAGAAAAACCTATTAAATGGTAGCTTTATAGAGAAGGTGCATAGTACTCACACCTGTGCTATGCAATTATACAATACTAAAACATTGAATTTATACAATGCAAAGATAAGTTTTTAAAATCTTCAGCAGCTCCAACAGTAGTTTCAAATGCTAATCAATTATTTTATGCGCCCTTGTGGAGCAGGACCAGCGTTGAGCCAAGCATTTTTATCAGCGATGTAATCCCCCAACTTATAATATGCCTGGCTGCATAGTGTGCGTTTTATACAAGATTTGAATTTAGTTTCATTCAGTTGAAGAATATGGGGAGGTATTTTATTGAAACATTTTAAACAGTACCCCATGAAAGATGAGTCTACTTTAGCCAGCCTGAAACCTGGTTGAACTAATTGATCCCTATTTCTAGTGATATAATTGTGTCTTTCACCTCTTTTACTAAAAAGAGTTAGATTTTTCCTTACGTACATGATGTTTTCATAGATATATTGACAAGGTACCGTCATGATGTTAATATCTTTAAACCGTTCCCTTAGAGAGTCGCGCCTGCGGAGGCCATATATGGCTCGGATGGCTCTTTTCTGCAGAATAAAAATAGACTCGACGTCTGCAGCCCGTCCCCATAGTAAAATACCGTACGACATAATACTATGGAAGTAACTAAAATAGACTAGCCTCGCGGTACCTACATCAGTAAATTGACGGATTCAAAATTGGTGGTTAGGGGATGGTATCTTTGACACAGTATAACTTTTGTTAGGTTAATGTGATCAAACTGCCTGGATCTTTTGTGCATATATGAAACTTGATGAGTACATTATGGATACGTAGATAACTCGATTTTACAAAATTGTGGGTTGGATCTTTTCTGCTTAACCCTATACTTGGCAAGATTTTTTTTTTTTGAAATGTTGATAAATTTTACATAGAATGTATTCTGAGGTATTTATTGAGAGGAGAAAAAATAAAAACAAAAATATAATTTTATTAGTTTATGATTTATTGAATGTATCACATAAGGCACATTGCCAGACTCTTAGAAATTAACCTCATAAAATCTACGTATCACATTTGCCGCACTGCCAGGCTTTCAACAAGTTATAAAGATTATTATAGCAAACCAAAAAAAAAAAATTTTAAATTCTAACGTGAAAAAAAACATGAACTTAAATTATATTTTGTACTTCCGTACATACAATTAAAAAACAGAACCTCCTTTTAGTATAATAGTCGGTTAAAATCAACAATAATAGTTATAAACAGTCTTCGAACCTTCTAAAAATCTTAATTATTGGTAGAATGAGATCAATCACGAATATATACTAATTATACTAACAGTCTTACAATCACAAATTATTATCAGTCTTACAATTACTTTATTATTTTTTATGATACTCTAAGAAACAATTTCGTTCCGGCAATAAGCATAACCGCATTTTGCATTTTTGACAAAACAATTTGGTTTGCCCTTTTGTGCAATACATGCACCTCCCTCTGATGGATGCTATAGTTGGAAAATGAGCAATTTGATCATACCGAACAGCATCTGGGGGTCTTTCAGCTACTGGTTTCTGTATGGTCTTGGTTGAGCTAACGCTAGTCCTGCTGACATTGCTTGTATTAGTTCTCTCATATCTGCGTAGGCTTTCGAAAATTTCAATTCGGAATGTTTTCAGCGACTTGGGTTTTTTGGCTTCATGCTTGGCTTCTCTATCACGTCGATAGAGAAGCCAGGCATTGTTCACGCAAATATCGAGCATTTGCGAAAAAATTGGTAAATACCAGCGATGACCTCGGAACGGTGTTCGATACAGAGCAATCAGCATATCTGATAGATCAACTCCACCCATGTTGTTGTTATATTCTTTTATCAAATTTGGACAAGTCACTGGCATTTTCCTTCCTTGTTCTTTCTTGTAACGAAGTACATTCTGAATAGGATGCGCGTCAATAAATGTGCTTGCAGCTGTAACACATTTGTTATCGTACCATTTGACAACAACTATCTTATTTGTGTTGCATACGACTTGTGCGTGTGATCCTCTGCCGCTTCTTTTAAGATTTTTATCTGTGGGTAGTTTTTTCTCTGCTCCACGGAGCCTGTTAGATCGGATTGTTCCCAGTGCAAAAATTCCGTATTCGTTTCGTAAATATTGCAGGACTTCAACAGATGTGAAAAAGTTGTCAAAGCATAAGACTTTGCATGCAGGCTGGTGAATGGATTTCGCCAAAGCTATTACTACTTTTGCTCCCAAGCCCATACCATTTTCTTCATCAGTAAAAGAGTGAAATCTAAATGTGTCGTCTCCTCCATAGATCAGGAAGTCGTAAACGATCCCAGAGACACCAGCGCGAACAAATATTTTGAACCCCCATTTTTTAGGTTTATTTTTTATATATTGTTTGCGGCTGCCTGCTCTGGTTCCTTTATGTGGAACCATCATTTCATCAATGCTGAAACGCGTCTCTTCTTCTACTTTTAGACAGTTCTCACGGATTCTTTGAAGAAGTGGTCTCACTTTGTGATATCTATCGCCATCATCAATACAATTGTCACTAAAATGTAAATATCGCCTCAGTAACTGGAACTTCTTCAGAGTCATTATATCCGCTACTTTGTCGTATCGTAGAATTTTGGACCAATAATCTGTATACGCGTGCATTTTAACGACCCCCATAAATAAAAGGATTGCCAGAAAATCTTTGATATCATCTTCTTTGATATTTATTGAGCTGCCATTTTTCTGTGTGCTATAGATATTTGTTTGTTGCACTATGAGAGTGATGATGTCATCTGAAAAGAACAGCTTGAAGTATTCAATCGCACTCTTCTCTTCACGAGGCTCAAACGAGTTATCTTCCACTTCTGCAGAACCAGTAAACTTACAGCAACGCCAATTAGGTTGTAATCTTTTAGCAGGTATTACTTTTCGTTTTGTCGCAACAACTCTAGGTCTTTTTGAACGAGTAGCCGCTGAGGGAGAGGGTGGCAACAATGGTGACAGCACCTGGTTATAAAGCATCAAGTTGCTGGCTCGTGGTAAAGGTAGTTGCGAGGAGGTGGCCAGTAGTGAAGGTACTTGCGAAGAGGTTGCTAGAGGAGATGGTAAACTTACTTGATGAAACAAAGGTGATACCGGAGATAATGGACTAGCCTCAGCACAATGAAGCTGCCTTATTACAGATGGATTTGATAAAATTGATGGCGAACAAGGGTTGGTTGATGGCGATGACTGTGGGGGGTATATTACCAAAGATGTTGAAGCAACCACTTGATTTACTTCAGTATCGTCATCTGATAGAAGATTTAGATTTTCTATCGAAGAAGGCAATGATGGAGGCGGTGAACTGCTGTCGGAGTGCGCTGGGCGGAAGCAATACTGGAGTTCATCTTCAGCAGATGATTCGCTTTCATCCAAATCCGATTTTGCGTTTGGCTTTGGAACAAGCGCCACAAGTTGCCGAGCTCTTCTCTGTTGTTGAATGCTAAGCTGACGAACCACCTGTGACAGAAAAATACAAATAAACAATAATAATATCAATAATATAACAATAATAATATAAAATAGTTATAATAATAATAAAATTCACAATTAAATTGTAACCGTACAAATCAAGCAATGTTACGTATTTGATACATAACAAAAGATGTCTAGAAGGATGGCTACCTAGCAGTGTGTCATATCTGATACACTCGAAAAAAAATGTAAATTACAGTCGATTTTAATCCAGTTAAGTACTCGAAAATAGTGTTTCCGAGTAGCAAATATTATAACCTATTCGAATTATACAGCTTTTGAAAACAATTTGACCAAAATATAATAAAAAATGAGTATTTTTACCTTGCGACACGCAGACGCCTTCGATCGATTCGCCATCTTGTTTTCTACTGCATATTTGGTGTTACAAGAAATAAAATAGTATTTTTTAGTAGAATAGGGATTATATTTTGTAGCAAATTAAATAATAAATGTTTCGTAAATACGTCTCGGAACGTCTCGAGATATTCGCAAAGTTCAATGTATCAAATTATCCACCGTGCCAAGAATAGGGTTAACTGGGTCCATTTTGTAAAGGCCTTTTTGGCCTTTCGAAGTCTGGAAAAAATTTCGTCAATAATAAAAACCTTTTTTGAATAGTTTATTGATGATAAAAAATAATAATGGCTTAGTTTTGTTTTTCTGGCTTGACTTCATGACTTTTGGCTAAGCTGAACTTTTAATGTTGCCATGTAATAAAAAGCTTGGTCAAGTTACTTAAAATGCATTGCTTTACATTTTGCATTAATATACTTTGGAAATACATTTATGCATCACAATATAAATATGAAAATAAAAATTGTTGTTTGTGCTTAGAATAAATTGGTCATTTGACTTGACATGATTTGACATCAAGGAAATGATATCGCAGTATAATTCGAGTATGGTAACATCGTCAACAAAAAAAACATGACATTCCTTCTGTCAATCAACCGGCCGGCCTACTGACAACCATGAAGTACATTTTTCTGACAACTTGTCGTTTGTTGCTTGCGCGTGTGTCGTTTTTTGTGTTTTCCATCGATTTGCCGTGATTTTCTACTTTATCGACTGCTTCTTCTAATGGACTCTGAGATTAACTGTTCACTGGGTGACTAGTGCTTGCCTAAGAATTCTGATTATTATATGCCTATACGACGACATTTTTCTGTGACTCTGGATTACGATTCTGCCTGATATCTTGGATTTTGTTGTGTGTGTATCGATTTGTTTACCACGGTGGAAAGCAGAGATCTTGCAATGGCTGCAGTTAATAATAACTTACAAAGAGACGTATCTGGTAGTGAAGAAGCTGGATCAAGTACAAGGTGGTCGAGCAGGAATAATAGAGTACTGTTGTAGGTATTTAGTTGGAAGACGATATGATGGATGTTGCGCTCATACAATGACTGTAGGTGTCGTATCTAGGATGGGCCAGACAACAAACAAATAAACCTGCACCCGCAGGTTTTCTTGATGACTTTGTGGTTAGGGATGATGAGCAATATTTATTAAAAACTATACTTTTTTTATCTATACCCTATGTCCTACCCGTACCATCATTATAATGAATCATATATAAGACGGAGAAGTACGTCTCTCTGGTTATCAGCAATATTTAACTACTGTGGGCGTACTATGGGAAGTGTTGGTTATTGCGCAATAGAAAAACCGTTTGCAGTTCAAATCAAATTAAAATTTACGAACAAAATAATCACACACTGTAGGTACACGACACAACTGTAGGTACAGAATGCCAAGGAATAATATTGTTCTGTGCAAAACAAATAACTGTGGCTAGACTTATAATTCTGAAGTCGTAGTCCGTAGTTTATTTTGCTAAAAAATGCATTTCTATCAGTTATATTTTAAGTGGTAAGGAGGTATTTCTAAATTTCTTTTTCGATTAGGGTCTGTTGTTGACAAGACATAACCTCTAGAACTTCAAACTGGAATATCTTTAATTCCTGACTTCCTATATAAGTATAACTTTAGACAGTACTGTTTAGGAATTCAAACTCTGTCCTTTTAAAAAAAAATCATAGGCAACGCAATAAAAAAATGTCAACAATTTGTTTGAGAGTTTGCCATTGTTCTTTGGTAATGAACACACTGTAACCAGTCGCATTTCTTCTTAGTGGCGTTATAATACTCTTCAGACACCACGCAAATATCTCCAACAATTTCGTATTTTATGTCCCTTTCTAGTGAACTATCATGGAGAGAAATATGATCGTTCTCAATACTCGAATCTCCTGAGTTTTCTTTACGATTTTTGGTATCTTTTTCTTTTTTAATCCTTATTGCATAATTTCTATTCGATGGTATTTTCTTTGGTTCTTTCCCCTTTGGTTTTTCGTTTGGGATTCTTTCTTCAAATCCTTTATTTTAGTTTTTTTTTTTTTTTTTCTAAATTTGCCGGTGATGTCTTTTCCTTTTACTCTAAACCATAACTCCATACGAAGGCACTGGATAAACTTTATCTAAGATCTTTGAAGGAGTTTCTCCGTCATCGTTGCCTGTTTGTTTCATTATCCTCTCTAACTTCATAGGAGTAGACTGATTTTCTACATTTTCCTTATTCACCCCACTAGACGAAGGAACTGGATTTAAAATGATGTTGACCCTACTTGTGGAAGGATCTGGGTTTTTAATAGTATTAGCACAATTGGTTGAGTGAGCCAGGTTTTCTGCAGAAACCAACGGCAGCACTTCTCACTTCATCACGCAGCAATTCTGTGAGGAACTAGGTCTTATTGCACACAATGAAGGCTCCATTGTATCAGGTATCAACAATCAATGTTCCTATAGTGCAGAGTCTTATGACATAACCATACAATCATTATCAGGCGACTATGTAGCAAAACTTTGTACGTCTTTGCCTACATCATGCATAGACGTACAAAGTTAGTATACATAAAACTCCGTCATTTTCTGAGCTAATTTGTGTAAGATTTTTCGTTAGAGAAGGCGGAGATTAATAGATATTCAGTGTTGAACTTTTGAACAACATAGGACAGAGCGCAAGCTTCTGGTCAAGAGTTGTAAACTGTCAATGGTAGTCAATGTCAACAACCAAGCTATATTTTTTCCTTTTGACTTTAAATAGGTACTAGACTTTTAAGTTCAGAATTGCCATAACATTAGATATTTTTCCCACTTTACTGCAATATGCTTATCTAAGTAAGAACACAGAATAAACTTAGATTTATGTACAACAAAATAAATGTGTTACTAATTCATTTACTCCATGTTAATATAATAACAAACTAAAAATGATAACAGCACCACGACAATTCCGCTGTATCTACTATATAGGAAAATAAACCTTATGACCTTATAACTGGGTCATTTTCAGAAAAAGTGTACACTATTAAAAATATGCCGAAATTTATTGTTTTACTGTAATTCGTTTTTTTTTTATTTATTTTACAATTGTTATTCTTTTCACTATATGAAAATTATAACAAAACCTCATAATCAAGATTATTTACTGAAATACAATTAATTTATTGCCCCTGGGGAACAAAATTTATTCCATTCCGAAACTATTGGCTTTCAGCTAAAGAAATAAAATAAAACTCGTTTGGATTTAATCAAATAGTATAATTGGATAACAATGTATTTTACTTTAATACAAAATAGATAAATCATAAAATCAACAATAGCAAACATACTTAACACCATTTTAATTTCCATTACGTTACTCTTTGGACCAAATTAGTTCAATATACTTTCTGGTATATTTCTCAATTAGGATACAACTTAGGAACTCTTTTTATAATTACATAAATCAAATGACACTCTAAGGTAACAAAAGCTAATATCAATTAAATAGCGTTTCGCTCTAAAAATAATATTTAAAACAAAATATAAAATAGGACAGTCACGGAATTGACTGTTCCTATAACGGAATAGAATTCTTAAGACTATTGCACATTATCAAGAAAATGAGATCAAATTATTACAAATATTCTAATATAAAATTGAACACAACTCAAATTTTACACCTTGTTCAACATAATACGGGGTGTATTATTAATTTATTATGTTGAACAAAGTGAAAAATTATTTACCGTTGGGGGTAAAAAAATAACCATAATTTATAAAATATAAACATAATATATAATATATAAACATAATATATAAAATAAGGTTAAGTATTTAAAAATAACATATAATTTTTAAATAACCTTATTTTTAATTTACAACTTTTACCCGATTGCTTTGCTTTTAAATTTTTCAGTAAGTTTTTTTTTTTTTTTACATAATATACTCTTCTCCAAAACATTTTCGACAAATAAAATCAATATTATTATTGCCTTCGCTGCATCTGATACAAAACCATTTTTTACACGATATACATTTTGAAACGTCTGCCGACGGGAATTTAACATTTTTTTTACATGCGTAGCACACCAAACTTCGAGATATTACTGTCTTAATAGATGAGTTTTTATTTTGAGGGCTGTTTTCTTTGCCATCTGAATGTATTTTTTTCGCTACATTTTTTGTAGAAATAGTAGAAGGTGGTCTCTTACGCGAATGATGAGATGCGTTTTTCGTATGAATTTGACTGTCATGCACTATTATTTCATTGTTGATTTGTGTTTCATTTAGAGGCATTATTATCAAAGGAGCATACATCTTTTCAGATTTTTGTTCCTCCGGGATCATGTAACTTTGGTCATCTGTAACTTGTAAGCTGAACTTTTTTTCTGTCACGTCAGATACGGTAGATTCAATTAGAGAGTCCGTGAAATTCATATCCCAATTGATATTTTCAATAAGAGTTATGTCGGGACTGGAATCACGTAAGAGTAAAATTGGTAAGTTTGGTGACATTGCGCTAGCTGTTACATCATTGTCGGTATCTAAAAAGTCTTCTTTTAAATAATTTGTCGCATCAAGCTCAAGTAATATACTCGTAAGATTAGGCTCTTTTGTGTTAGCGATATTGCTGGTGGATGGTAAACAATCTGAAGGATTTGGATCAGAAGGTTCTTTATTTGTTGTGCAATTGTGTATGAAATGTTTCTTCAACTCATAACATAAACATGTATGATCTTTTTCAATTTGGCAAAAACAGCTTAACACTCTGTGATGTAAGTGTGATGAATTAGCAAAACATAGTACTTGATGTATTTGCATGGTTCCAGTTACTGGTTTTAGATCTATAGGAACGTTATTCTGAACTATTTGTATTTCAGAATCTTCAATGAAAAAGAAATTTATTGTTTTAGACGTCGACTTGAGCATTTCGAATGCTTCTTTTCCATTTGTGATATTCCGGCCATAAGCAACTTGTTTGTCTAAAGTTCTCTTTACCGACCCACCTATTCCATCCGCCACTCCCTTACCATGGCTACTTTCAGAAAAGTTCCAGGTACACATGTCAAGGCCTAGTTTAGTTGTATAAAAATTCAAAAGAAAAAAAAATTTTTTTGTCTATATTGGGAACTTGGTCCATCTGAGAAAAAATTAATGCATTTAAGTTCAGGGCATTTTGTTTTTAATAATTTAATAACGGGTAAGAGGTGAGCCCAAATAGCGTGTGGTTCATGACACTTATTGTCCGAAACAGAACAAACCGATTGTGATCCAGAAGCCCAGTAAATCATGCCACAATGCAAAGTAATTTGATTTTTGGAGGCTCCAAAATGGGTGGCTTGTACCTCTTCATGCGACTTGCATTCATAATTTTCGCTAAAATCACAAAGAATCAATGCCTCGTGTGGACCTAATGTTTCTATTTTCTCGCGATATTTACTTTGTTGATGTTTCCAGTTATGTATATGTATCTTATACAAGGGTATATTTCTTTCAAAAATCTGTATTAAGTCTACGATTGTGCCATGTTTTATATTTTTTACCGTCTTTTTTGTGATATATTTTTTTACCACCCCTTTTTCCACCTTCTCATAAGAATGGTCTACACGTTCCCACTGTTCTCAGTTAACTCTTTTAAACAGAGCCTCTCCTTCTAAACCATAAACCAGTTTAATATTTTTACAAATTGTGCATCTTCCATGCATACAATTGTAGGAATTAAGATCGCAAGATAATTTAGAAATAACGTCACTGAGAGACTTAATATTTTTCGAAAATGCACAGTTTCTGAATAAACTCAAAAACATCATTTCCATATTGCTGTGTTTTACGCATAAGCAGGTATTACGGTTGTGAATGTTTGGAGACAGGACATATGCTGGTTTGTGTCTAAAAAAAGTAGCGAAGCTGAATCTTCCTCCCTCATTCTTATAAATTTTGTACAAATTGAATAGTTTATCAGTAAGATATCGAATTTGATGCTTTTCTTTACTAACTGTTTTACACTCTTTCTTTCCACTTGTGCTACGACTTATATCATCACGTATAAAAAATAAATTTAACTCTTCTGTAATTTTACGTTTTTGCGATTTTCGAGCCGGTTGCAGTACTCTTATGCGCCCACGTAATCCTAAGAGTTTTGCAACGTATGACTTACACTTATTTTTCTTCACTACAACGGTATTAGCAACACTCTTTAGTACTCGTTTATCTGCTTGGCTTCTTGATTTGTTATAAGCTGAGCGTAGAGCACTTTCCATAACTTCTTCTCTTGCTTGCATTTTTATTATTTTATCATTCAAACTGTCTATCTTTTTTCTATTTGCTACTCTCAAACGATACATTTTCTTTCTTGATGTTTGTATTGTATTATTCAACACTTTATTCCTATTTAACGCAGTTTCGTACAGACGCCGCAACTTCCTAATAGTAATTAAATGATTTTTATTCATACATTTATTGGCAGGTGCTTCGGAGGATGTAGGGTCTTTATTCTTAGTTTTGTTATTTTCAACGTCACTCTTTTTCGCTTTCTGCCTTTTTTTCTGTTCTCTCCATTTTTTCCTTTGGTCAAATTTTTCTTTTTCTGATAATTCGGTTATTTTCTTATTCTTTAATTTTATTCTATTCAAATCTTTTGTCTTATACTCTTCATACCTTTCGGGGTCTTTCTTTAGTTTTTCCCGATATCTTTTCATCTTCTCGGCTGGCGTAAGTGGCATCTTTAAAGGCAAAAAAGTATCATTGAATATTGAATTATTCAGTATAAAATACGACGTGAACAATACTGACAAATGAACCTACATCCTAGAGCAAAATGACAGGTACATTATAATAATATTACCATGGGTACTGTAACTGTTGCCGTATTAATAAATGCAGTACCCATCTCTGTATTAAATATTAGTTACAATAATCACATTCATCTTCGCAATAGTGATCATATATGGCATAAAATGTACATTGCCGACACCAAAAAAAGTCAACATTGATTAAATTCTTCACTTTGGTATTATCAGATACAATAAAGTGGTATGGTTCATGGGTTAAAGTGATGGGAAATCCACAACCGAAACATTTTTCCGCAATTCGGAAATGAGTGATTAACCATGGCCATATTGATTCGTGCAATAATATAATATCATTTTTGTTTATAAATTTATCAACGTCTGCTAGGACAACCATTTTTACTGGGTAGATCAGATATAAAGTACCTGAAAAAAATATTCATGTTACATAGTCAACCAATTAAAATAATTATTATTATAAAAATGAATACATTTTACTAGAACGTGTGTCATTTTGAGTACATTAAGTTCAACAATATATTATAATATTTATCAAAACAAAATAAAAAACACTTATTGTCACATAACACTATTTAGCAAAATCTCAAAATAGTTTTGTTACAATAAATAATATATTAATATTTGTTATTTTTTACAAAGTGACACCGTAAGAACGTTACGAATTAGATTTGGAAGTCGTCTCTTTTTTTATTATTTAAAATCTATACTACAAATATAATGTATCATCTTCCTAAGAACTCCATTCCGAAACTTTTAAATTCCATTTCTACGTTACCTGCGTTTTGGTTACGGAACGGAAGTATCGGAAGTCTGACTTTAAACACTTTTGTTTTAATTATTTAAAACTAACACATCTAATCAACAAGCTTGGTATGAATTTAAGTTCACTGAAAGCTAATGAAGATATCAAAACAATTTGCAAGAAATAAACTTGTAAACTTACTTTGAAATTGGTCGCGGCTCTGGAAAAGCAAAACTGGACCGCTACCTGAGGTAATGTTGTTCGTCCGCCGGCCGCCGTCAAAATGGCCGAAATACTTGTTTTCACCCGTTGACAGCATTAAGAATGTTGCCGATCGAAAAAAAATACGCGTAAACGGTAGTTTTGATAGCATCATCTCGCAAAAATTGCGGTTTCGGAAGGGAAATTTCCATTTGAACTAGTTTGTGTCCTCACAGAGATTAAATTATTTAAAATATTTTAAGCGACATTAGAGTATTGCTGTAATTGTTTAACAAATCGTGCATAACTATACTTTCCAAAATACCAAACAATTTATTATATATACGTCAACAAAATTCATTAAAGTTACGTTATATTAATGAAAATGGTAGTGGGACAGCGCTAAAATAGATACCTTCTATCTTCATTTTTGAAAATTATGATACTATTGCTGTTTTTATAAGCAGCAATATTATACAATATTGTTAAAAACTGACCACAGATCCAAAGCTTTAGTGTTTTTTTTCTTATATGTAGATTATTATTCTTTAAAAAAAATACAAAAGTTGTGGGACACACCCAAACTGCAATGTACACTTTTTGTGAAAATGACCCAACTATATGACTCATCGATATCATCTCTCTAAGTTAGATTTCCTCCGGATTGGTTCGAAATCAGACCAATCCGGAGTAAATTCTAAATTAGAGAAATGTATTGATGATTCTTATGATTATGTAAATACACATTTGTTATTGTCGCGAATTATATTTTAATCAAGATACAACCTTACACTAACCTTCAAGTTGAAAAAAAAACGCAAGAAAATTTTAATTTCGCGGGTTGCCTTAGCACATCCCCTTTAAAGAGACCGATTACGATTGTCAAGATACATTATTTAAAGCATCCACCTCACACGCACCTTCCGTCATGGTTGTTTACCTACCATACACTCTTATTTGCAGTTTAAATGAATGAAAAAATAATTTGATTTAATACAAATATTTATTACAACTTCTAAATCGAGTACATGAGTAGACGCACCCATTTTTTATACGGGTTGATTACAATGAGCCAACCCGCAGACAAATAATAGCAGTATCTCTTAAAAAAATAACTGTTGTACTAATTTAGTCCTACTACTTTTTTAAATCGGTCAAAAATATTTGCTACCATACAAAACGAACCTTCGTCTAAAAAAGTATATTCCTGCTACTCTACGTCTTTCAATACTTACTGTGTTCTGAGCATTGAAATTTCATACCAAGAACTACGTCTAGTTCCAAAATAGAGTAAGCATGAAATTGTCAACAAAATGTTTTTAACCTTATTGCTTAGGTTTTAAGCTTCATTTAAGAATAAATATTTTTGTACTTATTATAAAAATGAATTTTTATTAGGGTAAACGCAGGTATTAACGACCAACCTAAGGCAATTTTAAAATCAACCATATTTTTTTAGTAGTAGTTGTTTCATTTTATATGCTAGTGTTATGTATAAAAAATGTATTTACTGAATCAAATACATATAAATAAAGGATTATCTTGTAAAAAATAATTTACAATGTGACTTAGTCGATTGTTGCAATTACCGACCCATAAAAACGGCTGTGAAGCTATTTACGATTTTTATGCAGCTATTCCCGATCGTGTATGAGTGGAGGCCTTTTTCCAGCAATGGAATGTATATAAGCTAGTGATGATGATGATTACCGATCTTAATAAAATAAAACAACATAAAAATGCAAATACTTATTCGTATTTTTTTATTATCGTTATTTTTAATAAAACAAATTAGTACTTCTTAGTAATACCTATGAACTAAATAATTATAAACTTTTAAATTAATCAACATAATACTATTAATACACATATATATTTTAATTTAAGGATTTCAAACTCTAGGATATTTCCTTATGCTATTGAGATCATAATCATTTTTTGAAAATTATAATATTAATCATCACAGTCACTGCTTCACCTCTTTTTAGAAATAAATTGCAACTAATTAGTTACATATATGATTTGGTACAACTGGTGCTTACAAACGAAACATTAAAATCACTTAAAAAATACATTCATCATCACTATCATCAGACTCACTGCTACTCGTATATAAGACGCGACGTTTAACTGTCTCTCTTGCAGAGTCTGACTCTAATAGACGTACGGTAGTTACTGTTTCAAAAGAATCTCTATCATTAATTAAAGTACTATTATAATGTTCATGTCCTTTTTTAGATTCATTTTCTAACTCACTGTTACAACGCACGCGACGCTTTGCTGCTTCCTTTGGAAGTAAATTAAAATCAAATTCGCTATCTGATTGATATTTACTAGGTCCTGCTACAGGAGAATCTTCTTTGTTAACCGCATTCACTTTAATAATAGGTTTTTTCTTCTTTAAGGTCGTTATTTTCTTCAATAGTTCTTTTTGTTCCCTTTTTCCAAGATTTCTTGTTTTCTTTTAATTTTTTTATTTTCTTTGTCTTCTTTTTCTTTTATAATTCTCCTTTGATATTCCATAAACTCATCAGATATACAGACTGTCGGCGTGAGTTTTTTATTTAATGTCTTCTTTTAATTGTCATCGATATTATTCTTCGGAAAGTAAAAAGAATTTTTGAAAGGTGTCGCATAATTCTTAAATGGTGTGGGAATAGCAGAGCTACCACTTGTTTTTGGAGCGGCCTCTTTGGTTGCATTTTTGGGTGATAGTGTATACTTCTGAAGTGTTTGTAGCGGCTCAGCGGTTATTTCAATTAAAGTAATATTTTCTGGTGCAAGATTCGAAGTGGACAAAGGTGTTAACTCGTTGGTAGATGGTAGAAGTATATTATCTTGTTGAGGAGTAGATGTGTGCAGAAACTGGTTGAACTTATCTTGTACAGTTAATAAGTTTACAGTAGGCGACGAGGGTAGAGGTTTTTCATTAAACAAAGATAAGTTGGATGCCTCTTCTCCCAATTCTTCTGAACCTTGCTCTATTGGCAGTATAAGATTACTCTCAGCAACTATATCAAAAATTTAGGATAGCCTCAGATATATCTGGCATTTCATTCACAAAATTGTTATTTAGTGTTGATTCCCCTAACTGCAGAATACATCCACTCTCTTGATTTATGGCGTTTTCGGGGGTAATTTTCTTCCAATATTCGAATAACTTTTTATAAGTTGGATCTCCCATCCATTGGCCTCCCGAATCTTTGAAAGTTTGTAAGGTTATAGGTGACAATCTAGCCTCGAAATCATGTTTAATTTTTTCTGCATATTCAGATGTGGTTATATAATTGATATCTTCAGTATGTTTTAAATTTGGCAACAGTTTACTGTAGTTTATTTTAGATGGATCAAATGGATATAATCCACAACATCGAAATCCGCTCTATGTATGGTTTCAGGCTTAAGGCATTGGTCAAAACATTTTTTTGCTGCCGGCGCAAAATCAGTGCGATTAAGCTTGGCATAGTTATTTTGAATTCTGAATTCATGCACAACAGTCCTCCATGTTCCGTTGACTGGTCTGAAAACAGCTACGTCAAGCGGCTGTAGTATATGTGTAGAGTTGGGAAGTAAAGCTACCAGGATGATTGGTTTTTCTTTACAGAATGTTGATAGTGGAAGTGATATGTGAGATGTGTGACCATCTAAAAACAAAACTACTGGAAATGGTAATTCATTTGTTACAAGCCACGGATAGAAGCAGTTGGTAACATATTCATAAAATGCTTCTGTGTTTATCCAACCCGATTCCGTGTTACCAAGTCCCCATCCACGAGGTAATGTAGGTACAAGATTTTTTGGTAAACGTTTATACGGAAAAAGTATCATTGGAGGTACTAGATTTCCGTCACCTGAAACGTTCACAAGCACAGTCAAGCACTCTTTTTCGTCATTAGCAACGACGACGATTATACACTCGTTTGCTACCTCTGCTGACCAAAACTTCTTTCTCTTTTGGGCATAAAAAGAAAGCAGTTTCGTCACAGTTAAACACTCGTCTAGGATCTTCTAAAACATGATGCAGATTATTTGTCATAAAATAATTGGGCATTCTGTCGAACCATGCACGTATAGCCGCTTCTGTGGCTTGATTTCGGCTTGAAGGAAGATATTGTGCAACGCGTTTAGATACTGTTGGATGTCTCTCTATAAAATTCTCAAACCAAAAATGGTGTGCCTGGCAGATGCCAGGCACACCATTTTTAAAAGGGTTTGGGCGATTTAAGTTTTGGACTAGCTTAGCCACTGCCTCTAATAATTGTTCTTTTGTAACTGGAAATCCCACCTTGCCAAGGTAGTGAATCCAGTCTACAATCTGTTTTTCTTCACTTAAATTAAGAACCGGTTGAACTCCGCAAATTTCATTCTTAGCGCTCTGACGCGTCGCGCCGTTCACTAGTTCATGCGGCACTAGTGTAGTATCAGTACTTACTTTATTACTCGATATTTAAGGTAATATTTTTAGTTATTAACTATGTCAGTTAAACGCTCACCGACGAAGAAACAGCTAGAAAAAGTAACAGCGGTTCCAACTTCTTCTCCCGTATTTGCCACCCGACCGATCCCGCAGTCTGAGTCATCTCCAGACCTCTCGACCTTGAATCAAGATAATAATGTAACAAATCGTAAGCGTAAGCATGGCGGATGTGATTGTATGGATCGGCTGGACGAAATTCGGGCATTATTGTCAGAGTCTTCCACTAAGTCTGAAGAGAAGCTTGCGGCTTTACAGGCCTCCATCTCTGGAATTAGTGCTCAGAACGCAGAAATACAGAAGTCTATGGAATTTATTTCAAACGATTACGACGACTTGAAAGTGAAACTCACTAGCCTAGAGTCAGAACGTGAAACTGACCGCTGCCGTATCTTTGAGCTGGAAGGAAAAATAGACTTATTAGAACGACAACTGTTTTCAACTAAGATTGAGATGAGGAATGTGCCCGAAATACAGGAAGAGGATAAGGAAAGCCTTCGCGCCATTGTAACCACGGCTGCCAGCGTACTTGGCACACCGATAAATGGTAATGAAATAAAGGATGTTTTCCGTACCAAGAATAAAAATAACATTTCTACTATTACTGTAGATTTTATAAGTGCAATAACGAAGGACACTATTGTTAAGAAGGCTCGCAAATTTAATAGCGCAAATAAACAAAACAAGCTATCTACAACCCACCTAAAACTTGACGGACCCAGTAAACCTATATACATCTCCAAAAACTTACACCTAAGGCTCAACGTCTTTATTATCTGGCTTTGCTGAAGAAAATATATATAAATACTGCTGGACCTCCTATGGTAAAGTTCTGCTGCGAAAGGCGACTGGTGGTCGACATGTCATTATTAAAAATGATGCAGACTTCGACAGCCTACGGCTAAGTACATGACTGATGTCTGGGTCCGGTTGTCTACCTAAAACACAAAAAATAATGTCTTGCTTGTTGTTTAAACACTTATCTTTTCAAATGTATACCTTTTTACTTTATAAGCCTAACCTACACACGAATTCAGTCATACAACTCACACAAACATACGTATCAGAAAATAATCTACACACAAATTTAATCACTCACACATACTTATCAGGAGATCAAAACTACACAAATTCAGTCACCCACACGTACTTCCCAGGAACTGAACTTTACTCTGAAAAACCTAATTTTACCTTCACAAACTTACCTCTAAATAACCGGTTTATATGTTCTGTATTACTCGGAATTAGTGCTGAATTAATTCCCGAGCCCGAGTTCCTCAGTCTACAAGCTGTGACAAAATTAATCATTCTTGTTAAAAATGCTGAATATTGATCAAGTATCTCAGGAAATAGATAATATTTCTATTGCTGATTCTTATACATGTACTCCGGATCTATGCCGAGATTTTGAAGGACAGAGCGTTTGGGGTTTTCGTAATATACATATAAACATCAGGAGTATAAAAAAGAATTTAGATCAATCTGTTGCCATGTTAACACTAACGAAAGTTAAATTTGATTTTATTATATTAACAGAATGCTGGTTGCGGGTTGCGGGTTATATCCCTGTCTTACAGGGCTATACTTCGCATTCTACAAGCAACAACCCAATAAAAAACGACGGCGTCGTAATTTACGTCAAAGACACAATTAACTGTACCACACATGAACCCTTATTTTCGGATGCCAACTGTCTAATAACATGCTACACTCGGCGTCACAAAAATCGCACCTCTTTAAGAATTCCCTTCAAAGTCATTTTAACCTTATTAATCAATGGTAGACATATGACTGTAAGGTATCATTGGAAAGGCAATTCATTTAAATTTCAGAATAAATCAATGGATTTGGTTTTTTGTTTACCAGGAAATAAAAAAAAGCAAGCAAATGCAAATGATTAAAAAGCTAAATTTTATTTTATCAGCAAAAATTACAAAGAAGTCCTTAAAAACAACTTAAAACCTAGTGTTACCCCCTCTAGCCCTGATGACTGCTTCCATGCGTCCTCTCATGGACCGAATTAATGTGACAACAGTCTCTTGAGGAATGTTGTCCCATTCTGCAACGACGGCATCTTGGAGGTCTTGGAGAGTGGTAGGGGCAGGATCACGTGCCCGTACTCGCCGTTTCAGTTCATCCCAAAGATGCTCAATAGGGTTCAGGTCTGGACTTCGCGCCGGCCAGCGCATAACAGGGATTCCAACTTCTTGCAGGTAGTCTCTTACAATTAAAGCGGTGTGACAGCGGGCGTTATCGTGCATTAACGTGAACCCACTGCCAACAAAACCAGCATAAGGGACAACCTGCTCCTCTAAGATCTCTGTTATGTACCGAGCAGCAGTCAGCGACCCTTGCCCGCGAGCACTTCCAGCCCGAGAAACGCACACAAGGTTCGTTTTACCCTCGATTGACATGCCGCCCCAGAACATGCACGAGCCACCCCCGTATTGCACTGTCTCTTGAATACAGGCTTGCGCGAATCGTTCCCCTTGCCTCCTATACACTCTTCGACGCCTGTCGTTGCAGAAAAGACACACCCTCGTCTCATCCGAGAAGAGCACAGCCCTCCATTGGTCTATTGTCCAATCCACATGGTCACGGGCAAATTGCAACCGGTCTCTCCTATGCTGTGCAGTTAATTTTGGCCCTGTAGCAGCCCTATGAGCTGCAATTTTCTTCTCCCGCATTCTTCTTCTAATCGTGGAGACGCTTACAGAAGTTCTGCGAGCTGATCGCAGTTGTTGTTGCAACTCAACAGCATTGGAGAACCGATTACGTAAAGACGTCGAAACAATGAAGCGATCGTCTCTTTCGGATGTGCACCGTTGTCTTCCAGATCCACGTCTTCGGATATAGCCACCAGTCTCTTGGAAGCGTTGGAACACTCGTCGAACGGCAAAACGACTCAAGTTCAGTTGCCAAGCAACATCACATTGCCGCATCCCTGATTGCAGTAGTGCAATGACTTGAGCGGCTTCATCTGCAGTGGTATCCATCTTCTGGGGTATTTTTCTTGCTGTAGCTGTTCACGTGTGTTCACTTTAAAGGTTGAATAGCGAATGACTCACATTTTTTTTTTTTTTTTTTTCCTAATTGGCAGCTCGTAGTTGTGACCACTAAGGTCCTGGCTACTTAACCGGGCAAACCTGTGGGTGCCTTAAGCTACTAACTTAAAGCCTCCAGCCAGGGGCGAACAATACTTAAATTTAGGTGACCGCACGCTAAGGGCACCCCCTGTGGGGTACGAACCTCGGCTTAGGGCGTCACTGAGGGGAGGGCAGCAAGATGGGACAGGCTGGATCTAAATTATATTATTATTATACTGGGGAATTTAAAGCTACAGGCTCAGCTACGGCGCGGGCTGGCGCGTCGTCGAGCAAGGGTCGGGGGGGGGGGACAATTACGTCGGGGGCGTCGCGTAGGACCTCGGCGGCGAGGTCGGAACGATGGCGGTCTGTGTTTGTGCACTGTACTGGTGGCCCTACTGCTCTCCTGGAGGAGGGTTATGGGGTCATCGGGGTCGGTCAGGGCATGCCTTGGACGGCGGGTACGACTAATGCGGGAGGGGGCATATCTGGCAGCCTCGACAACCAGAGGGTTGCGATGTGAGGCCGCGGAGTCGAAGAAGCGCTTGGAAATGCGCTTCATGAACTGACGGATAGTGGGGATTTTAAGGTCGAGATGGAGGATCTCGTTCCGAACGAACCAAGGGGAGCCGGTTGCCCTACGGAGGAACCGGTTTTGGAGGGTCTGCATCCTATGGATGTGGTGGGGTTTCGAGTGTGCGAAAACCACACTCGCGTAGGTCATGATGGGACGAATGCACGCTGTGTAAATGCGCAATTTGCACTTGAGTGACAATTTGCTGCGTGCATTCAATAGGGAGTGGAGACTACCGAGAGCGAAAGCGGCGCGCGAACGCGCCTGCTTTATGTGCTCGCCGAAAGAGAGTCTGTGGTCCAGAGTGACACCCAAGTATTTGGCTCGCTTCTCCCAAGGGATAGGCTTGCCGAACATGGTGATCGGACGGGGAGGGGTGGGGTTGAGTCTCGGTTTCGAAAATAGAACCGCTTGACTCTTATCGGGATTGACTTCGATTCTCCACTTCCTAAACCAGTCACCGAGTTGGTTGACTGTGGTTTGGAGAGTGCGAGATATCGCGTCGGGGCTTACGCCGGTGTAGTAAATGGCCGTATCGTCTGCGAACAGAGCCAACTGAGCCCTTTTACTCTTGGGGATATCGCTGGTGAAAAGCGTAAAAATGAGAGGGGCGAGCACGGAGCCCTGAGGGACTCCGGCGCGAATGGGACGGGGGGAGGATAGCGCTCCTTCGATGCGGAATCGGAAGGTGCGGTTCGACAAAAAGTCTCGCAGGATGAGCACGAGACGATCTGGCACTTTAAGTTGGTATAGCTTATATAATAAGCCATTGTGCCAGACTTTGTCGAACGCTTTCGCTATATCGAAGAAAACAGCACCCGTCAACGAACCACGTTGGAAGCCAACGCTTATGTGTTCGACGATACGGTGGACCTGTTGGACGCACGAGTGTTGGGTTCGGAAACCGAACTGCTCGTTGGGAATGAGACCTTTCGTCTCGGCATAGTCTCTGAGACGCTTATAAATAAGCCTCTCATAGATCTTGCCGATGACATTGAGGAGACTGATGGGGCGGTAGCTGGAGGGAGCGGATTTAGGCTTGCCCGGCTTTGGAATGCCGATGACAGTGGCCTGTTTCCACGCTTGGGGGAAGATGTTATTGCTCATGGCACCATTGAAGATGGTGGTCATTAGCATGATCAGGTGGGCAGGGAACAGTTGGAACACCTTATTGGTCATTCCATCAGAACCGGGGGCTTTTCGGGGCTTAAGGCCCTTTATGAGCTCTTGCACTTCGTCGGGGGTGACGGGAGGCAGAGGGCACTCGGGGTCTTCTACGGGGGGGAGGGAGGCTCTCCTTTCGACTTCGGCGTCGACCTCAGAGAGGTGAGCTTGGTCTACAGGTTGAGAGCTGGGCGAACATTGGGCCTCAAGACTGTCGGCTAGGCACTCGGCCTTGTCGACATCATCGAAAGCGATGGTATTGTCTGGGCGGATCAAGGGGGGCATAGGGATTACTTCTCGGGATTTGAGTTTCCTCTGAAGCTCCCAGAATGCTAGGTGGGTAGGCTCAAGTTCGCTCAGCAACTCATCCCAGCCCGTTTCCCGATGCTCCGCTACACGTGTCCTTACAGCTCGCTGTAAGTAGCGCATATGGGCTCGGTTCGCGTCGCAGGGAAAGTTGCTGTACGCACGGACAGCCGCGTTCTTCTCAGTCATCAGTTCACGTACATCGTCCGGCAACTTCCAGCGACGGTCGTCCGTCGCTGGAACTTCCCTTGAACAATCGTTCAGGACTGATTGTACGTGTCCAGTGAATGAGTCGATCGCGGCCGTCGTGTCAGCGATAGAGTCGAAGAGGTCGGGGATGGAGTCTAGGTGGGGGGACGTGTTGGATTTCAGGCGTTCGCTTACTTTCCTCCAGTCCGTTATCACTTTTGTGGAGGGGGGTTGGTCGGGGTCGGGGAGGCCTACGCGAGGGGCTAGCTTAAGCACAACTGGTCGGTGGTCAGATGATAGTTCGTGTTTCACCTCTATAGAATCCAACCGTAGGTTGATATTCTTTAAAAGTGATACGTCGAGCACGTCAGGGGTATGGTCAACCGAGTGGGGGAAGTGAGTGGGAGTCATCGGGGCGATGACATCGAAATTTAGAGGGGTACAGAGGTCGAACAAGTGTCTCCCTCGGGTAGATATTCTGGTACTATTCCAGGCGTGATGTTTGGCGTTGAGATCTCCCGCTATGATAACGGAGTCACTCAGGCCGAGGAGTAAGGTCAGGTCGTCAGTCAGGAGTTGGAAGTTCTCTGATTGGTTCGTAGGGGGGAGGTAGACCGATACCAAGGTGATCGGTTGGTGGCCTGTCATGCCTAGTCGGCAAATGGAGACTTCTAGTCGTGAGAGGGGACTCACATTTAACCCGGGTCGCCCGTTTTATACCCTTGTAGGGAGGTGCAATTAGTGGCCGTTGTAATGCGTATTTTGACAACATTTTTTTTAACGTTACGTGCTAATGAGATCTGTTGTGTTTAGGAATTCTAACTGTTGTTAATTTAAAGGTCGTTAAACATACTTTCAATTGATACCAATATTAATAAGGTTTAATGTATTCGTTACTGGCGGGACATGTTTTAAACTTATTTTCGAAGAGGTGCGATTTTTGTGACGCCGAGTGTATAATAACACAGCTATAATAGCAATTTATCGTTCTCCATCTTATTTAAACCTAACTAACTTCTTGTCTAGTTTAAATGATACAATAACATCCGTTAAATCTCAAAACAACATTCTGCTCATCGGTGATATTAATATTGATATCAAACCCGGAAACAATGATCATCATTCAGACGATTATTTAACGTTAGCAGCAATGCACGGGTTATTGCCTGCCCACAGTCACCCGACAAGGATAGACAACTGCCTGGATCATGTCATGATGAAGACTAAATCGCCTGCAAGGGTTCTTGTGCTGGACACCCACGTTACTGATCACCTTCCCGTAGCTGTTTTCCTAGGGACTAATAAAGCAACTACACCCCCACCAAAAAAAACCTCTCTCCGATATGACTATTTTTTTTTAATTTTTTTTTATTTTATTTATTAGGGACAAAAAAACAGGAACAACATGTAACACAAATAGGTAAACATATAACCCACACCATTGTCCACGAGTTAATAGATGAATAACTCAGGAAATGTATATACCATAGTATCTTATTATGTTTAACTGAATTTAAAAATTATTGATAGGTTAAGATTGTGGTGAAAGAGTATTTATAGCTAGTGTTTTAAATTTTTTACTTGAAAGAGAGAAGACATCTATGTCCATGAAGTGCGTGTTATAGGTTTCAACAAGTTGACGAAGGGGCACTCGTGCCCCGGCGTTAGTCCTGCATGAATCTACGTGGAACAGCCGGGGCACGCGCGCTGCCCGTCTGATAACAGTTCTAGGCACTGTATAGCGCAACTTATTTGTGATTTCAATACAGTCAAATCTATTGTTACACAAACCATGTAGCATCATGGCCATCAAAAGTAATCGCCGAGATTCTAAACTTAAAATATTAAATTGCTGTAATAATTGTGTGTAAGGAATCCTTGAATGATAACATTTATAGTTTACAGTACGTAAAAACTTTTTCTGCACTAATTCCAATTTAATATTATATTTGAGGTAGAACGGATTCCAGATAGGAATCGCGTATTCTAATTGAGATCTTATCAACGCTTTATATAGTAGCAAAAAAGTAGAGGGTCGCACGAAGTCTTTCGAGGATCTCGTGACGAAACCATACATCCGAAAGGCTTTATTTATTATGTTCTCCATATGCAAATCGAAGTGCAAACACGAATCAAAGGTCACACCAAGGTCGCGCACGGATTCTACCACATTTAAATGATGGCCATTCAGTATATACGAACACTTATGTTTGTTTTTGTTTTTAGTAATAGATATACTATGACATTTCGGAAGGCTAAGAAAGAGTTTGTTTTCTTTGCAGAAGTTATCAAGTCTGTGCAGGTCCTCTTGGAGCAGTAGGCAGTCATCGAATTTTTGGCAGGCTTTGTAAACTTTTACATCATCCGCATACAACAAAAAGTTGGAGTGAATAAAACACTGCTTTATATCGTTTATAAACAGGATAAAAAGCAAAGGACCCAGAATAGACCCTTGAGGAACGCCAGACTCGACAGTCACAATTTCAGATTCAAACCCATTAACCTTTTAACCGCCTACGTCGGATTAATCCGACAAATATTTTCTGGCCCATTTCGCCAGAGTCGTATATTTCCGACCAAAATATCACTGCTCGTTTAATCAGCTTTTTTTATTTAATTACGCTGTATTCTATCAAAATTATGTTTATATTAGGTAAATAGTTAACTAAGTAATCATTTACAGTTTAATACACTTTAGTCTTTTAATTAGAAGTCCTAAAAATAAAGTCCAAAGTTAGATGAATTACTAACATTATTTTTAGAAAATTGTATTGATGTGCAACGCCCATGACGACAAAATCCGACATGAGGGACGGGACATATGCCAAGATTTACTGATACAAAAATAAACATAAATTAAAATATTTCTCTTTATACTGACTAATTAACTTTAAAACAAATACAGCAATTGTTAATAAAACATGTTTTTACAAATATTTGTGAGTATTTCATTTAATTCCTTTGAAATTAAGTAAACTTACTTGTGAAATGTCAGCAACTGAGTTGATGGTTCCCATCCCTAGCCTACATCTTCCGAAACTTACTTTGTTAGTACGCCCAGCGCCACGGTCTGATAAAGACGACCGCTTCGTACGTCATAAACGAGTGCCGACTTCTGGAATTTTCCATCAGTGTTGTGTGTTTCTATCAGTTTTACGTTCGTGTGTCGATAAATGTGTATTGAAATTTATCATGACCACTCATTAAATATTTATTTTTAAAGACTTTTGTTTGTATTTCATAAAACCAGTGAATAAAACTAAATTGTGATTTCAGACTGTTGTATTATTTATTATACTCAAGTTTCTATAATAAATAAGTACCTGCATATTTAATTTCCATTTCGAAAAAAGACGGCATTAAACACATTAAATACAGTGAAAAATTCTGCCGTTTAGATACCTACGGTAAAAAACGTTGACTGAAGTAGTTGAGAAACACGGGAGTAGACAAAAATAGAAGGAAGAAAACCAGGAGTTGTTTTTGTTTCTTTGGTACTTATTTACACTGGTATTTCTTACTAGTGGATAATGTTAAATAAAACAAATATCAAAATATTTACTCAGTTGTTATTTATATAAAACGAAATATCGACATCGAAAAATTGTAGGTATTGCACATCCCTCTTTGTTGTAGGTATTTGTTTTTCGATTCAATGTGTCGGGCGCTGGGGGCACGACAACTGACATAAAGTCGGGCGGTTAAAAGGTTAATAACGACCTTTTGTGTCCTGTTATAAATATATGATGCAAACCATCGAAGTAAATTGCCTCGAATACCGTTGTAGGCAAGCTTTTCCAAAAGGACTGAATGATCCACCTTGTCAAATGCCTTCCGAAAGTCAGTATACACAGCGTCTACCTGGACTCTCCTATCCATATTTTCAAAGAGAAAGTTAGTGAAAATCATTAAATTGGTAGTTGTCGATCGCCGTTTAACAAATCCATGTTGTTCGGGTATAATAAGGCTATGTAATTGAGGGTAAAGAGCACTGTGCACAAGTCTCTCAAAAAGCTTCGACAAGGTGGAAATAATTGATATGGGACGATAATTCTCCACATTCTCCCTATCTCCACTTTTATACACTGGTGTAACAAATGCTCGCTTCCACACGGTGGGAAAGACACCTTTCTGTAGACATTTGTTGAAAGTTGAGTACAACGCAGCATAGATATTATCGGCTGTTTTTATAAAAAAGACCGGTGGAATACCATCGGGGCCAGCTCCCTTAGAAGGGTCCAGTGATTTGACTGCTCGGTGTATTTCCTCTTTTGCGAGGTAAATATCGGGTATGCAGACAGAGCTATCCTGGTATTTGTTCGATGGTTCCCAAGTGTCAGGATCAAATGTAGATGGTTCATAGACAGATGCAAAAAAAGTAGAAAATAAATTGCATATATCAGTAGGGCTATCAGACAAGGTATTTTTCAGATGCATACTGGCTGGGTAGTTATTCTTACCCTTTCTGCTGGCTACATATGTCCAAAAATACTTAACGCTTTTAGGTATACTATCTTCGACTGAATTAATATAGTTTCTAAAACAAATACCAGATTCATCCTGGAATAATTTACGGTAACTTGAGAAGTGATTATAGTCACACAGGTTACGATAAACTTTCCACTTTATCCACGCACGTTCCTTACTTTTAAAGATACGGATCAAAGAGGGTGTAAACCAAACAGGAAAATGTGAATTTTTTACTCGAGTTAGTGGAACGTGTTGTCTAATTATCCCATACAAAGTATCATAGAACATGTTGACAGCCGGTTCAGCAGCCAGATGAGCGAGTTTTGTATCCCAATCTATAGAAGCGAGTTCTGCATTAATTTCGGGATAATTAGCCTTATGATAGTTGTACCTAGGCACGGAACGGCATTTCACAGGAGCAAATTGCATGTTGAGATCGACAAACACAGAAAAAGGAGGATGGTGTGTGTCAGCCGGAAGAAATGACGTACAGGGTACAGTCTGACAGTCAGTGTTGGAGATAAACAAATCAAGTATTCGTCCGAGATTATTTCTAGTCTTATTGTATTGTGAACCGTTAATCAATGACATGAAGTTTGATATTAGCTGGCCGCTAGATGTTGTGGCATCTGCCACTGCAATATTACCCTGATCCAACCATTTTATATCTGGCAAGTTGAAATCTCCGACGACAAAAAATGACTCAGTAGTAGAATTATTAGCAATCAGATGTAACATGTCTAAATATTGCCTGTATATTGCATCAGTAGTTCGAGGTGGTAAGTACGCTACACTGATGACGTGGTATTTATTAGACTGGGATGCTGGTAACCGAACCACAAGCTGTTCGACGCAAGCATGGGTAAACTGTGTCACAATCGTAGTCGGACGCAGCCCACGAAGTGTGGCTATTAAGACACCCCCACCCTCACGTTTATTTGTCGCAGATCGGTCACGATCACATCTGAAGATTGTGTAGCGATCGTCAATAAACTCGCCATCGTGAATGCTAGGAATGAGCCAGGTTTCAGTAAGTATGATAACATCATAAGAACACGACAGGATGCTCATATAAAGAGTGTGCAACTTCGTACGAATACCTCTACAATTTTGGTAATATATCAGAAAATTGTTAGTAGCCATAGATAACAATTATTGTTATCGCATAAACCAATTAGTACAGCAACATGAAGCATTACGCTTAACAATTTGACATTCCAAACACAGTAGAACCAGAAATTATTACTGTTCGTTTTCATATTGGCCTTTAATGATGCTGTATTCAGCGTGAACATAAGATAAGATATTAGGCGCACCATAATATAAATAACAAAACATAATTGTAGGGGTAGATAACCGATAATATAAAAAACTAAGGGATATAAAACTAATAGCATAAAGACATGGATGAATGAAACATTCACAAATAAACACAAAGTGTATACATAGGTCGATGTAGATCGAAAAAATGAACACGTCATACATCTAAATTGCCTACTAGGCATAGTGTTAAGCACTAGCCTTCTCATTAGCAATAATCTTTTTGAGATCACTTTCGGAGCGCACAGCAAAGGCCGCCATCCCATCTCTTTCACGTACAAGGATCGTGGCATTCTTAATCCATACATATTTAAAACCACGTTTTCCAGCGACTTCCTTACACATACGAAATAAGGCCTTATTTTTTAAAGTCAGATGTTCGTTAATATAAACCTGTAATGTAGCGCCTGAAATCCCCAATTCGTCAGATTTGAGACTCTTCTTTTTACGGTAGGCGCTTAGTAAGTTGTCATGAAGAATCCGTGATTTCAATTTTACTATTACATTTTTAGGCTTAATATCTCCTTGCCGTGCGTGGGGCACCCTATTAATCGATATAATGTCATGCTGAGATACAGGAAAGCCTACAGCCGTTCCTATAGACTGAGCTATAGTAAGCAGATTTTCATTGCGCTTATCAGGCAAATTACATATTTCTATGTTACACTGGCGTGCTTGCTGCTCCATTGCGTCGATTTTCGTTTCCAACACTGCGACGGCGTGATCACTACTACAGTTTTCCAGGTCACATAGACGCCTTTCATAACCTTTACGCTCACGTTCCAGTTTCTCAAGTCGGGTTTTCATATCCTCATAATTCGCATTCATGACTGAAATCGATTTCTCAATCTCAGAGTTGGACTTCTGTATTGAAGTGTTCTGGTGTTTCAGTTCGGCCACCTCAGACACTAATTTATTGAGGATGATGTCTTGGTCGGTTTTCCAAGATAGTAACATAGTTTTAAGTTCATCAAATTGATTTGGCTCAACATAATCCTCCTCCCCCGAAAGCGTTTGCCGGCCCTTGTGGTAACGTCGGCCAAGTTATCATCGACGGTTGTTATGGCTGCCGCCATGCTCGCAGAAAGATCCGGTGCTGATTGCGTTTCATGTAAGGGCTGCGTTTTTGCCGACCCAGTAGGAGGCGTGCGCGCGGTCCGCAGCATAGCTGACGAACAATGCAGTATTCGAAGCTGAATAAAAAAGCTGGGCAAAGCGCTAAGGCGATAAGGTAGGGCAGCTAGTTGATTGCGAGTCGTAATTGGACCGATTTATGCAAAAATGATCCAACCCACAATCTCGACAATTTCGAGTTTTTGTGACTTATGTACTCTAAATAAGGTATATTTTAACATATCAAAGACTCGGAACTCTATGTTAATAATTGACGAAAATCCGTATGGTCCAAACCACAACTGTCATAGCGAACATCATTTTTTCATAATGCATAAATGTTTCAAGCTATTAGAATCATTTTTGCATTTTCTTGGTTGCCCTGATATAGGTTTTTTGTTTTTTGCTATAATGATTCAAACTACTTGGAACAATAATGCTTTTTATACAATATGGAAAATATTATAAAAATCATTCTGCTTAAATGTTCCAATAACCTTGAATCATTTTAACTCAATTCCAAATAACATTCGACTACAGAAGTATACTGATTCAGACCACATGACTATTCTATTTAATTAAAGAAAAACGAAAAATTCAATTCTTAAAAAACGATTCACGGTTAAATATAAAATTATCATTAATATCTCGGCTAAAAAGTAAACAAAATATTATTTTTATACCGAAAACTTTAACCTTTTAACCGCCTACGTCGGATTAATCCGACAAATATTTTCTGGCCCATTTCGCCAGAGTCGTATATTTCCGACCAAAATATCACTGCTCGTTTAATCAGCTTTTTTTATTTAATTACGCTGTATTCTATCAAAATTATGTTTATATTAGGTAAATAGTTAACTAAGTAATCATTTACAGTTTAATACACTTTAGTCTCTTAATTAGAAGTCCTAAAAATAAAGTCCAAAGTTAGATGAATTACTAACATTATTTTTAGAAAATTGTATTGATGTGCAACGCCCATGACGACAAAATCCGACATGAGGGACGGGACATATGCCAAGATTTACTGATACAAAAATAAACATAAATCAAAATATTTCTCTTTATACTGACTAATTAACTTTAAAACAAATACAGCAATTGTTAATAAAACATGTTTTTACAAATATTTGTGAGTATTTCATTTAATTCCTTTGAAATTAAGTAAACTTACTTGTGAAATGTCAGCAACTGAGTTGATGGTTCCCATCCCTAGCCTACATCTTCCGAAACTTACTTTGTTAGTACGCCCAGCGCCACGGTCTGATAAAGACGACCGCTTCGTACGTCATAAACGAGTGCCGACTTCTGGAATTTTCCATCAGTGTTGTGTGTTTCTATCAGTTTTACGTTCGTGTGTCGATAAATGTGTATTGAAATTTATCATGACCACTCATTAAATATTTATTTTTAAAGACTTTTGTTTGTATTTCATAAAACCAGTGAATAAAACTAAATTGTGATTTCAGACTGTTGTATTATTTATTATACTCAAGTTTCTATAATAAATAAGTACCTACATATTTACTTTCCATTTCGAAAAAAGACGGCATTAAATACATTAAATACAGTGAAAAATTCTGCCGTTTAGATACCTACGGTAAAAAACGTTGACTGAAGTAGTTGAGAAACACGGGAGTAGACAAAAATAGAAGGAAGAAAACCAGGAGTTGTTTTTGTTTCTTTGGTACTTATTTACACTGGTATTTCTTACTAGTGGATAATGTTAAATAAAACAAATATCAAAATATTTACTCAGTTGTTATTTATATAAAACGAAATATCGACATCGAAAAATTGTAGGTATTGCACATCCCTCTTTGTTGTAGGTATTTATTTTTCGATTCAATGTGTCGGGCGCTGGGGGCACGACAACTGACATAAAGTCGGGCGGTTAAAAGGTTAAGTTTATATGAACTAGGTATCATTGTGGAGTGATTATTTGTGAGTACCAAAATAATAATTATTTACAAAAAAAAACAAAGAAAGTATCAATAACACAATATAGTAAAAAGACATAATTAACCTTTTTTTTTAGTCTGTAACTGTTAATTTCGGATAGATTCACAGGACTTTTGCTGTTAAACAGCCAGTATTATAGCGGGTTACCTAAGCTACCTACTACTTTAGATTTATTTTATAATAAAAAACTAATTCATAATCAGTCTTTTATTTACTTATTTTATTTTCATCATCAAAACAACTATTATCTTTAAATAAAGGGAGTTGCATTAAAACTACATATTTATTTTCCAATCATTTAGTTTAATAGAGTTTACGAGTTATATTTTCAAATATTAGTTATTTATGTAGTTCAATTACCATAATTTGATATGACATAGCGACAATTTGTATCATAGGAATATTCTAATAAAGGCACTGAATAGACTTATTAGGTAATACATTTTGAAAACTGCTAAATAGGTAAAGTACAGTTTTTTAGAGATAAGTACTTATACACTTTCATATTCTTAAAATAGTTGCCTTGTAAAATGTCACATGAAACTTAAAAATATAAAAAATCAACAATCGTATATAATTATTATGCTCATTAACAGCCTTGTACTTATTAGTAAAATGTCACATGAAAATAAAAAATATTAAAAAATCAACAATTATTATGCTCATCAACAGCTTTGTTCTTATTTGTAAAATGTCACATGAAAATAAAAAATATAAAAAAATCAACAATTGTAATAATTATTATGCTCATTAACAGCCTTGTATTTGTAAAATATCACATGAAACTTAATTAGCAGTCATCAACAGTCTTGGAATTGTAAAATTTAAAATATCTATACCTATAAAATATCAATTAAAAAAATATCTCATGTTAATAGCAACCTACAAACATATTTTATAATTATCTACTGTGCTGGGCTGTGATATTTTTGAAAGCAGGGTGCAGCACACAAATTTACATTACATATCTTGCACATATATCGAGTCATCTTGCGTCTTTTTTCATTTGCACATGATTTACATCTAAGGTATTTCCCCATGATTGTGGGCATATGGTCTTTTGAATTACCTGGTAATATACGCAAGGGATTTCTCGCGCTTTCCCTATTTGTAATGGGTCTCTCTAAAACATTGCTATTGTGATAACGTTCTATTATTTGCCGAGTTACGGACAACTGAAAGTCGGCAAATTTTAAATTTGGAGTACCGTTTATCTTTTTAAAACAATAATATGCATTTAAAAGGTGCATATCAAATATATGGAAAAATAGTTTCTTGTACCATTTTATGGTTTTGCGTATGCACTGCAGGGATGATAGCAACATATCTGCAGTGTCAACACTTCCCATATTTTTTGAATAATCTAAACATGCTTTAGGCTTCATTACTGGCAATCCCGTACTTCTACTGGTTCTTGCCGATGGTTCCATGTCATTATCATGTATAGTTGTTAGCATGTATACATATTTCTTGTCCTTCCATTTACAAGCCATAAGAGGACCAGAAAACTGGGTTTCCATTTCATGTAAATTTAGTATTCTACCTAAATTAGGCATACCTTTTCTATTTTTTTTTACGGTGCCGCAAGCATAAATTTGATTATCATATAAATATTTAAATAATAAAGGGCTTGTGTACCAATTGTCTACATACAAATGACGATTTGAGCCAAAAAAATCTTTCATTAAAGTGGAAACAACAGCTCCCCCAACGCCTAAATTCGCTGGATCATTTATGTCTGTACTTGCACCGCAATAAACTATAAAATCTATAATCACTCCGGAATCTACATCACACAAAACGAACAATTTAATTCCAAATCTATTTCTTTTTTTTGGCAAATATTGTTTTATTGATAAACGACCCTTGAATGGCACAATGCTTTCATCAATGCATAGATTTCTATGCGGTGTAATAACATTTCTAAATTTTTCCCTCGCGTGAGTTATACATGATTTTATTTTCGACAAAATAGAATTTTCTTCATTTGGTCGGGAAAAATGTAACATGCCAAGAATCATACAAAATCTATTTCTTGACATTAATTTTGAAAATATAGGAGAACTCAATAATATATCTGTAGACCAGTGTTCTTCTATAGATAAATGGCGGTTTCTGGTCATCAGCATCATAATTACAAAAAATATGTACATTTCTGGGACAGTTACATCATGCCATGCATGTAGTCGTGAATGCATTCGCAAATCAACATTTAAAATAAAATAATTGTGGAATTTGTTTGTCATTTCAACAATAAATGACACGAAATCAGAGTCCATAAAATTCTGAAACATATCTAACTCCGTAACAATTTCAGCTGGGGTGAAATGTATACCACAGGCAACCTCATCAAAAGCAGCAACTTCGGGTGTACGTCTTTCAGCAGTCCACTCGAAAATTGGCGCTGTCTTACAATTTCTGTTATGACGAGCTTGTCCAGAAGTTGAAGGCGTATCTTCAGGCAATTCTTGATGCTCAGCAATCGTCGGCTGTAAAATAATAAATGTTTTTTTATTTAACTTTAAACATAAAAGAAATAGAAAATCGATTAAAAACACCCTGCGAAAAAAATACTAAAGCATAAAAAAGTTTCATTATTTTTTAAGCTAATTTTGTAAACTGGTAATACTGTAACAAAAGTGACAATTCACCATAATCGTTTGATGTTAAGGGAAGATATTTGAAGATAATTACATGGTATTTGTTATTTCGGATTTTAAATCCAAAGATAAAAAGTTGAAAATAATATATAGTCGAAGGTCATCTGTTTGACCCAAATAATAATAAGTTACCTACTGACTACAATTCAACAAGTAAGTATAATCTTGACTATTAGCATGTATTAATTTATTTATTTATTATTTTATATAAGTATTTTTTTTTATTGAAGGTGATATTAGGACTAGCCTTTAAGTTTAAAAGTATAATTTAAGTTAGATTAGATAGTTTTGAACGTCAGAAAAGTAACGAACATTTGTCAGACCTAACTATTGATGTACGACAAGAATAATCACGAAAATAATACCCGTAATAAATTCTAATAATTACGGTACCTTCGTACTTATCGCATCAATGTGTCTGATTTCAGGTGTAAAAAAATGTCTGGCAAACGACCGGGGTCCCCGTCCATACTGAGTGGATTTTTAAAGATGCGGTGTGTATCCGAAGTTATGTATGTGTATCCGAAGAAACTAAAAAAGAAGCTGCTACACAAACGTTCGTCGAGCCGTGTAACGAACAATCAGATGCTCTCCCTTAAAGTGACTGGTGACATTAGAGAAGCGACGGAGGATACCAAGGTTACCGTTTTGGTATTAATTGATTTCTCCAACGCCTTTAACGCCGTCAGCCATGATATTCTCCTTTCTATCCTCTCTCATCTTATGGTTTCACCCGAGGCCCTGGAATGGTTCTCTTCTTATCTTCGGGGACGTCAGCAGTCAGTTCGCGTTGATGAGAGCTCATCGAGTTGGCGCGACCTGGATGCTGGTGTTCCACAAGGCGGTATTCTTTCTCCATTGTTATTCTCCATTTTCATCAATTTTATAACTCACTGTCTTCGGTGTTCGTATCATCTTTATGCTGATGATCTTCAATTGTATACAGCTGCGCGGGTAGAAGTTTTATCGGACGCTATAGCCGATGTAAACCGAGACTTAGCTGCTATCAAGAAGTGGTCTGATAGTTTTGGGGTATCAGTAAACCCTTTAAAGTGTCAGGCCATTGTAATTGGAAGCCCGCACATGATGGGTAGGGTGGCGCTTAGCTCTCTTCCTCCTCTTATTTTTAATGGTACCATCATACCTATTACCCCTACGGTGAAAGATCTCGGTTTGCATCTTGACTCAACGCTTAGCTGGCAGCGCCAGGTTTCTAGTGTTAGTCAAAGGGTCAACGGTACTCTGCGATCCCTGTATCGTTTGAGAAACTTTTTGCCCGCTAAGACGAAAACTATGCTTGTGCAGACTTTGATTTTCCCCATCATTGACTATGGTGACGTGTGCTACTTTGACTTGAATGCGGTTTTGCTGGATAAGCTTGACAGACTACTCAACAATGGTATCCGATTCATATTCAACCTCAGGAAGTATGACCATGTGTCGAGTTACAGGACTGAGCTCAAATGGATGTCCATCCGCCAAAGGAGAAGTTTGCGCTCTTTGACCACACTTTTCTCGTTTCTCAACTCTCCCACCCCTCCCTCTTATCTTATGTCTCACTTTCAATATCTATGTTCTTCACACGCTAAGAATCTGCGTTCTTCCAACAATCTTCTCCTTCTCTGTCCTTCTCATACTTCCGATTTTATTCATTCTTCCTTTCATATTCAGTCCATTCTTCTCTGGAATGCGCTTCCTCTTGAAATCAGGACGGCTACCAGTCGGTATGCTTTTAAGCGGAAATTGCGGAGTTATTTTCAAAATAAATAGCGTAGAGTCATCTCAATTACCTCCTTCCCTTTTTGTGTATATATATAATATATGTATAATGTAGAAATATATTATAGTAAATATGTATGTATGTGTATTATAAGTTTATATTCTGTTTAGGTACTTGTATACCTATTTTATTTATAAATACTTATGTTATCTTTTTAATATTTATTATTATTATTAGTAATGTCTGTTATTTAGAGCACCCGCCATCTTATCTCTTCACCACCCTTGGTTGACTGGTAGAGAATGCCTAAGGCATTAAGTCCGCCTTTGTATACTTTTGTGTGCGAGAAGTTTTAATAAATAAATAAATAAATGCTGGTACACAAACGCTCGTCGAACCGTATGTTGGTCGTTTGGGAGACAATATATATTATGCTTCGGAAGCATTACCGAAGTTACTATATGAAATCGAACCTTCGGATCAACGAAATAAAAGTTTTTCAATGTTAATAGCATTCGAATTAGAGAGAGTGCCAGAAGAGAACCGAAGCAATTTATATGCTCATATTCTTAATTTAATCAGAATTTATAGAGGGGATTCCGATTTGTCGGAAAGCATAGATTTAATTGCAGAATTTTCTTCGGGCACCCCAGTACCATTAAATATAAAATACAAGAAAATTGATTAAATTATATTTAATCATTTTCTTGTAACGTATTATATCGATAAATTAATATGATGACCAAGTAGGCACAGGTTCTAAGACAGGCCGCGGGCCAGCAAGCCGGCAAACTTATTGGTCTTCGAGCTTCGACGCGAGTTTGCCGGCTTGCTGGCCAGCGGCCTTTATATGTAGGAAACTGTGCCTATTTGTCATCGCATTAATAATTTATCAATATTAATATAATTAATTTATGTGATTATTTTGTTTAAGATAGGTGCCTATTTATTGATTCTTGTATTACATTTGTTGATTATTGAATATGTTAATTATTAAATTAGTTGATTATTACACGTTACCTAATTTTTTAATTTGTTGATTGTTATTTACCTATGTGAATTGTTAAATTGTTGATTAGATACGTAATAACAAGAAGGCACAGGTACGTTAGGCAGGTAGGTACTTACATAGTCCGGCGTGCCAGTTAACTTGTTATTGGTACCTACATAAGTGTTAATTATGTGTCCAAAATTATACTTTTTATATAATAAGTACTTAATACAATTTAAATATCTATGGAGTTTTTTTTATTTAATCCTATAATGACAACTAAATCCTATTACCTATGTAACATTCTAAAGGTATAAACGCGAAATTTTGTTACCTACTCTTCCACGCGAAAACTACCGAACGGATTTTAAATTAAACTACAATAATTAATCACTAATATAGCTTAATTAAGAGAATGACAGTAGTACCTAAGTCTATATAATATTATTTAAACGCGTCGTCTTTAGATGAGTAGGTACTTACCTATATACTTACATAATACTTGTATAGATCTATATGTTTACTGTTGATTGTACTTACTATTAAAACATCTGATATTAAAGTAAAATTAACTTACCTCAAAATCATTTTCATTTACTGATCCCGATTCAGAAAACTCATCATCTTCAGTGCCTTCTAGAATACGCAATAGTTCTTCTGTACTAAATAACTCTTCACTTGCCATTTTTGCAATTATAATATTGGCAGATCGAAAAAAATATCGAAAAAATATTTTTTCAACTTCCCAGCACTTAAAAACATGGCACGCGCTTACGACGTCACGAGTCCGACATCTATTCATGTCATTGGCGCAGAAGGGATTGCAATATCGGTACTGTGCTAGGGATGCGCATGATTGGCGAAAAAGACAATATTCAAATCAACAATATCGACAATATAGAAAATATGATATTATACCAAAGAATGTAGTATTTACCTTTTTTGTCAGTGACTAAGCTTATATATTTTTTTAATAGTTATTACAAAAATTAAGCGAATTTGAGTAATTTAGCTGAAATTTTAATGAAGTTACTTGAATATTACACCACATCACTAGTAGGCATGTATACATGCCATTGGCGCAAGAGAACATGTTTTTCAGCCATTAATTAAGTTATTTTTTATCATAAATATTTGAATAACTATTTTGCAATTTTGTTCATTGTGTACAATTATATGTAATAACTGGGGATTCAGTTCTTATGATATATCAATAAAACACGTTAAAGTAATGATTTAATATGTTTATTTTGTATTTTTCTATGATCTGTTTCTTGGCATCTATAGATGTCGGTGGCGCACAGGGCACGCTTGCGCATGGCATCTATACATGCCATTGGCGTTCAAAAGGTTAAAATATGACGTCAACTTAATACAACAGGCTGTTAATGAATATTCTGCGAGTAATAGTTCTCTTGATACTATCTCAAAAAAATATAATATACACAGATCTGTTTTATACAGACACTGTACAAAACATATGAAAAGTCAAGGAGGTCAAACTGTTTTATCGAAAGAAACTGAAGAAGAATTTATTAAATACATAAATGTATGTGCTGACTGGGGCTATCCTTTGGAGGCATATGATTTAAGAATGCTTGTTAAGGTCTATCTTGATAAATTGGGTGTCCAGGAAAAGAGATTTAATAATAATATGCCTGGGCCAGATTTTGTATCCTCTTTTATGAAAAGACACAAAGATTCAATTACTCAGAGATTATCACAAAATATAAAGCGAAATCGCGCTGCTGTTTCCCCTGAAATAATAAAAAAATACTTTGAAGAATTAGAAATTTCATTATCAGGCGTATCTATGTGCAATATTATAAATTACGACGAGACGAATCTTTCGGATGATCCTGGGAGGAAGAAAATAATTACAAAAAAAGGCGTGAAATATCCAGAGCGGGTGATGAACCACTCGAAGTCTGCCGTTTCTATTATGATTGCGTGCACAGCTGAGGGAGAATTACTGCCTCCTTATGTTGTCTATAAGGCACAACATTTGTATGATACTTGGACCGTTAAGGGGCCAAAAGGGACTCGTTACAATAGATCACAGTCAGGTTGGTTTGATGGAAACATTTTTGAAGACTGGATTAAATCGGTAATCATACCCTATTTTCAAGGAGTACCCGGAAGAAAAATCTTGATCGGTGATAATTTATCGTCGCACCTTTCATTAGATTTAATTAAACTGTGCCATGAAGAAAACATAAGTTTCGTATTCTTGCCAGCTAATTCAACCCACATCACACAGCCATTGGATGTGGCCTTTTTCAGGCCCATGAAAATAGCTTGGCGAAATATATTGTTTCAATGGAAAAAATCCGATGGTCGCCAACAAGCATCGGTTCCAAAAGGATGTTTTCCACGTTTACTGTCTATGCTTTTAGACGCCCTAAAACATAATGCTAAAGAAAATATTTTATCAGGATTCAAAAAAGCTGGAATAAATCCACTGGACCCTACACAAGTACTCAAAAGATTACCTGGATATGACAGAGTTAGCCATCAAACAGAATCGATCGATGAATCTGTTCTAACAATATTAAAAGAAATGAGCTTTGGTACCATAAATGTCGCTGAACCTAAAAGAAAAAGAAAGATTGAAGTAGAACCTGGAAAGAGCGTTAGTCTTGATGAAAGTTATGCTGAAACAGAAATCGAGAACCAAGAGCCAAAGAAAAAAAATAAGAAGACAAACAAAGAAAGTAAAGACAATAACAAGCAAAAAGAACCAATAACACAGAAAGGAAAGGGAATCGGAAAGAAATCAAAAACACAAACACATCCAAATGTAACAGATGAAACGAAATCTCTCGCAGCTAACTTTTTACAAGATGATCTTGAAGCTGGAACGTCTCAGATGTTTTACGATCATGAAAGTCCAACGATCATGAAAACCATTGAACCAAGCACAAGCTTCTGTAAAGAAGTAGGAAAAACAACCTTATCATCACAGTCAATGAGTACAGGTGAGGCTAATGATTACTTAGATATAGAAACGGTACCAATTATTTTGGGTGATGATGTTGTTATTGATCATTTTGAAACGATTGACAATTTAAATGTTTCTGATGCCATGATTTCTAGTAATGAAATAAAAAACAATAACAAAATTGAAATAATATCTGATATTTCAGTTACAGATCCTAAACTATTAGCAAAAATATTATATGATAATAAAATGAAAAGAAAACAACAAAAGCATCGAAATTATTACAGAAATGATGAGGAAATATTATCCGATTTAATGTCTGATACTGATTAAAAATAAGTATTCGTATTAAAAAAGTGAGTTTGTGATAATGAGACATTTAAGTATAACATTACAGAATGAACACATTATGTTAACATCCTATTTTTTTTAATAATTACTCAAATTGTGTACTTAATTATTTTGACACCCTAATTATTTTGAAATGATTATTGTACTGTTTTGTATTGTACTTTTGTAATTGTCAGAAGATTATCATGTATCAGACTGGGTTGGTAATATAATTTTAATACGTATAATATTTATTAATTAAGTTTAATTGTTTTGTAGTCTTAATTCTGAGGCTAAAATTATTTTTGAACTGATTATTCTGTTTTGTTGATTATTGTCAGAAGACTATTATGTTTCACACTGAGTAGGTAATATAATTTTATTACGTTTCATAATCATTAATTAAGCTTAATTTTTTTGTGATCTTAATTCTGAGGTTAACATAATTTTTGAACTGATTATTTAATAAGCATTGTTATGTTTGCGATTATATTCTTCTTAATTTTAATAAAAAGGTTTTCTAATATATTATGTACACTCTTTCATTTCATTATCTTGTTCTTCATTGTTCTTGTTAAATTATGAGTAATTAGGTACATAACCTAATTACTCATAATTTAACAAGAACAATGAAATGACGACATACCTAACATAAAATATTTTGACAACCCTATCACTTTTCTCTATTAACCCCATACGTCGTATCTATTGACCCCGTATCCCGGGCAAATAGAAATTGACCAGTTTTTTGTCTTTTTCTCCTAAGTTGATAATAATTTGGCATTAAAATTGTAATTAGGTTGTAAAATAACATAAGACTCCCACAATGGAAGCAGCTTTACTGCCCGAAACATAGAATTTATATGATTAAAGTCGGTTTGAAAGTCCAAATTGTTTCTATTAACCCCGTTTTACGGTATCAAGTTATGAACGTCTTTGAGTACGAAACACGCACATATATGTCGAGTTATCTAGTTATGCATGCTATCTAAAGTTGTGATATTTAAGAACATTTCGAATTGTCTAGTTATGCACGCTATCAAAAGTTTTGATATTTTAGAACATTTCGAATTGTCTAGTTTTATCATTATAAAATCACACGAGTCATTTATGAAACTCTTTAAAATGGACATTATATTGTTTATAATAACAAAGCGTGAATTGTTACGTTTACTTACTTTGATAACTTAGCTAATGATCAAGCTATTTGTTATATGTGGGACGAAACGATTGGCGCACGAGGTGCTAACCAAATCGCTTCTTGTTTATGGGATTTGCTTCATAATTTACCTGCAAATGTAAAACAGGTCACATTTTATTCGGACACATGTGGGGGGCAAAATAAAAACAACACAGTTGCTATGATGTTCATGTTTCTATTGCATCAACATCCAACATTAGAAGTGATCAACCATAAGTTTCTTATCAGCGGACATAGTCATATGGAATGTGACTCGGACCATGCTATAATTGAGAGAACTAAAAAGAAGACACAGATTAAAATTAACCATCTTAATGATTGGATACAACTGGTTCGGTCTTCCAAAGTTAAAAACCCCTTTGAAGTGATACCTATGAAGCAAGAACAGTTTCTAAACTTCTCTGAATTAAGTTCAAAAAAAGGGCCGTTCACAATTAAAAAGAAAGACGTCTCTGGAAGCAAATTCCTATGGCAACCTGTGAAGTGGTTGCAATATAGAAAGCCCATTGGAGAAATATACTTCAAGACAAACCTTGACAGTGACACTCCATTTAAAGCAATAAACTTCAAGAAAAGAGGCAAATACATTATAGATAACATACAGTTAGAACCAGTGTCCAGAGAGCAATTGCCAGTAAGTCGAGAGAAGAAAAAAGATTTGCTGGATCTATTGCCTCTAATAGATCCAGTATTTCATGAATTTTATAGAAATATAAAAACGGATAATGATACAGAAAATATCGACCCCGATCTTGACGAAGAAGATCCTGATAAAGAAGAAAACACAGAAGAATAAGTAATTTAAAGTGTTTTTTCTTGTCATTTGGTTAAATTTCATAAATTTAAAAAAGAATAAAGGATCTTAATTTGTTTCTGCGATTAAACTTTGTTATTACTTCATTTGGTTTTTATTTAAATTCAATTATGACAGTTAGAATTTTTATCTTCCTTCAGGGAATAAGTTGATAAGTCGTCGGTGAACAATTGGATAAGTCTGTTTTTAAATGCATTAACAAATATTACATTTATTTTGTAACGTGGACTTAAAACAGCTCCTTAAAGAACCTAAATTCAACTATTAAAAAAGTAATCATCATTATTTTCGATTTACCAGAAGATCGTAAACTTTAAATTGGCTGCCCTGAAAAGTATGCATAAATGACATATCAACTTATTCACGCCAGGTACGGATATATCGTATCGCTAAGTTGTATGTAAATCGAAAATACGGCCGAGTTACAATACTGTATGGATATTATTACCGTGGTTTAGATTTTTCAACAATATTGGTAGGTAATAAGTTCTTAAGAGATTTTATTCGTCTTCGCTATGTTAATGGGTTCTAGGTTGAGTCTGGATGAAGCGCCATGCTTTTCCATGACGCCAGCCAATAAGCGTCCAGCTATCACCAATACCATGCGCCCTCTGTAGGGACGCGCGGCGAACTATCGGGCGGCTCTCACGCTTTAGAGTCAGCGCACACTGAACTGCAAACTGCTCGCGTTTGTGTACAGTAAATTTAGTCAAAGTGATGCCAAAATAAATAAAAATTGTATTAACTCTCTTGTAGATAACATGGAACCCGTGCCGTCAACAAGTTTTGACATGTATCAAAGACATGATCACGATGACCCACTAGAAAATATATTATCTTCGATGTTTTCACCCGGGCACAACATGCCATCACCTGATTACGAGATGCAGACGCAGGAAGTTTTAAACGACGAAGACCTCTACGGTATATTATTAGGTGACTGCGATAATTTACTTGACGACGAAATGGATGAAGATGAGGATAATCATCCCCAAGAAGAAGATGAAGATGATACCATTGAACAGCCAGGCCATGATTGGAGTATTGGAAATCCACATCGCCAGAATTTTCTTGATTTTCAAAAACAGACTGGTTTGAAAGTGGATATGATAAACAAAGAACCGTTAGATTTCTTTTTTTTAATAATGAATATCTAATGAATCTCATTTTAAGATGTTCTAACCGGTACGCGGACAAAATCACCAGCGGGAATCTCAAAAATTTTAGCAGAATGAAAACCTGGCGCCCGTTAACAATGGATAAGTTAAAGACTTTTGTGGGTCTCATAATACATATGGGGAATATCAAAATGAACAGGTTTAATGATTTTTGGAAGTGTCATTACCTCTTCAAAACAGATATATTTAGGCAACACATGAGCAGAGACGTATTTTTGAATATTTTGAGAGTTTTAAATGTACAAGAACAAGAAGGCAACGAAAGTTTAAAAAAGGTCATAACTTTAATTTATACGTTTAATGAAAAAATGAAAGAAATTTATTATCCAACTAGAGAATTGGCTATAGATGAATCATTATTGCTTTGGAGAGGTAGACTTAAATTTAGACAATACATGAAATCTAAAGCAAGCCGTTATGGCATCAAATTTTATGTTCTCGCAGATACTTTTGGAGTATGTCAGAAATTACACATATATGGCGGGTCGGGTGACCAGCTGGTAGGAGGACGTGGTCATGCAGAAAAAGTCGTCCATTTGTTATTAGAAAACTACGTCAATTGTGGCCATTCTTTGTATATTAACAATTACTATGCCAGTATATCGTTAGTCACACAACTTTTGGATAAAGCGACCTTTTGTACGGGAACTTTACGTAAAAACAGGGCCGGAAATCCCAAAAATATTACAATGAAATTAAATAAGGGAGAATGTATAATACTACACAATAAACGGAATTTAACACTTTGCAAATGGCATAGTAATAGAGAGGTTACAGTCGTGTCTAGTGAACATAACGCAGACATGGTTCCTGTCCAAAACCCCAGGCGACCACAACGAAGAGTTCTAAAGCCCAATGCCATTTTTCAATACACAAAATACATGCGCAATGTAGATAAAATAGATCAATTGCTCTCATACTACAACAGTGAACACAAAACTTTAAAATGGTACAAGAAAGTAATCATTCATATTATTCAAATATGTGTCGTAAATTCGTACCAAATGTTTAAAATGACCACTAATACGTCTTTATCGTTTTACGATTTTCGACTAAAATTATTAGAATGCCTTCTACCAGCTAATACTAGTATAATGACCACTCCGCCATCGCGACAGAGAATTCATTTGCCAGAACTTTTGCCACGTGGACCATCGCAACGGATTAAAAGAAAAAAATGTAGATATTGTTTAACAAATAAAAAAAAGAGTAGACACCATTTATTTCTGTTCAGATTGTCCTAGGTCACCAGCTCTATGTATTACCTGCTTTCGACTATTTCACAAATACTGATGATTACAAGCCAAAGGAAATTAAATCTTAAATTTTATAGTAATTATCAGTTTTCTAATATGCAAGCCAATATCCCATTACTAATATTGTTATAATATGCAGTGTAGGTATTTAAAATAAGTAATGGAATATTGGCTTACATACTAAAAAACAGGTTAATCAATGATCTGGTTATAAAAATATATATTTTTGTTATGTTTTTAATATTCTTTAATCAGAAAAAAATTGTAACAACAAATGATCTCGTCAGGTTAATAGGTTCACAAGCTCACTAATTATAATTGTTTTTGTACTTTTAATGTCTTAACAATCACATTGATCCACAATTAATAAATGATTATTCGATTTGAGTATCGTATTTTATTTGACCCGAGTGTGAACCCTTTGCATCATTCAGAAACGTTAAAATTTTTGCATAAGTGCGGGTACGAAGACAGGGTTTAATGTGGTTCATCTCTTCAGTCACTAACTGACCAAAAAGGATATTCCGTTTATCTGCACTTCCAATATTGTCATTGATGACGCTCATGCAGTCTTCGCATGTCAACATGTCAACATCTTCTTTCTTAATCTTTTTTTTTCTTTTCTTTCGGGTAGCAAAATAGACTGAGAATCTTGAGTATCGTCTAATAAATTGGGCGACCATGAACGTTTTTTATCTGAAATAAAGAATAAGACGTGAAATATTAGAGTAATTTGGTGTAGCATCGGAATCCTGGGCAATAAATCGGGAATAACTTAAATAATTGCATCAATTCATTTAAAGTTCATTTTGAAACGATTGTTTTTATATAAAAAAATGTCAATGAAAATAAGGTGTATAAATATATAATATCAGTACCTATAATAAAATAATAGTGGTATTATAAAAGTAAAAAAAGGTTTACTACCTCTGATATTAATTTATAATGATAATTTTACCTTTCCTGTCATTGAAAACTAAAATATATAAGACGGTACCTTAGAAATAAACTACAATTTATGTAACGAAAATAATTTACTTACCATTTATCGCCATATTCTTCTAATTTTCACGATCCAACTATTACAGAACCAAAACTTCACAAATAGGCGCCTAATCGATGTTAATTTATTTTTTAACACTAAATATGATCGTTATCGTACCACCAATTTCGCGCATTTGAAGTTTGTTGAACATTTTGACGTAAGAATTAATAATCATTTTAAACAGTGCTGAAAACGCCCAACGGCGTTTTATATTATCCATTTGAGGTGCTGAGGACGCCCATCGGCGTTATAGACGAAAACCACCCCGCACCTGAAATATAAAGTTAATTTTCTCTGCCGCAATGAATGGGTTAAAGAACTGCTAGAACTAGAGGAATCACAGCTACTAGTCGAATTACGACGAGGTCGGATGGAATCTACTGCGATGTCTTTGTATACAAAGAGGATTGAAATAATGAAATTATAGGAACATAACTAGAAAAAAAAATAGTACAAGTAAAAAAATACCTTCTGTTGATGTCTTTTGGCATTTTCATTTTCGTCTTGTTGAAAATTTTTGACGTTCAAAAGTGCCTTTTATGTGCCTATTTGAAATAAATGATTTGACTTTGACTTTTCTTGTGTTAAAATATCTATCTGAGAGTTTGAATCACTTAGTTGTACACTTAAATTATTTTTAACACCTGTAGCTAATTTAACTAACATCCTAGATCGTGATGCCATCTGAAAAACAAATTCGTAAAAGTTACGTTATTTTAGCATGTATAATGTAACATTTTAGCATAATATAAACCCAAACTTAAAGGTTTTCAAAAATGATGATGTAAAATAAAATAACCCATAGTATTTGAAAACGATTCATCAACAACATGGTTACATTCAAAGATATCACAAAGAAAACTTTTAACTTTTTCATCAATAATGTGACAATATTCAGTATCTCATTCTCAATACTCACGAGTTTTACAACAAAAACGAGTTAAATAACTAATATCACATTATTCAAGTTAGAGTAAATAACAACAAGAAACATACCTTTGCACTAAAAACGTGGTATACTCGTGATGCCATGTTTTTTGTGAAAAGCAGGAGCACTTTACTCGTTGCGCGTGCGGGGCAAACTAACGCGTCGCGTTGTCGAAGTCGTGCGCCACACCGAAAGAGAATCAGAATCAGAATCAGAATTATTTATTTGTTAAACATAGGTGAAGAACATATATACATTAATCATACATGTCAAGGTCTTAAATAGATAAGTGTTGCACTATGCTTTGTCATTGTTGACATACAAATATTAAAGTCAGGTTCGTCAAAGTTAACAAAATTTTAAATTATTCGTTCGTTACATTAATAATATGAATTAATAAAATTACAGAATTTAATCAAATAGTCATCCAAAATTAAAATAGTCATCCAAGTCAACATTAATAATATAAATTTATAAAATTACAGAATTTAATCAAATAGTATTATCATTAAAATAGTCATCGAGGGTATAATAACATTTCTCAACTAATAACTTGTGAAGACACTTTTTGAATTTCTTTAATGGCATATATTTATAGCATCAGGTATTTTATTAAAAATTTTTGGTGCAACACCAAAGAAGCTCTTTTTCATTAACGCAGTATTGCATTTCAACGTACATAGTTGATTTTCATATTGACTCCGAATGGGGGTCTTCTTAACTGTTAAAAATTTTGTAAATAAATGTGGATTTGATTTAATAAATAATGCAGTTTCTAATATATATATAGCTGGTAATGTTAATATTTTTAATTTCTTAAAGTAGGGAACGCAACTATCTGTTGACTTTAAATTACACATGGATCTTACACACCTTCTTTGCATCCTGAATACCAGTTCCCTATTAGTTGATTGCCCCCAGAAAACAACACCATAACGGAGATTAGAGGCTACAAGTCCATGATAGGCTGTTAACAGTGTTTCAGAATTAACTCTCTTAGATAATTGAAACAATAGATACGCAGATTTACTCAGTCGTTTACAAACCACTTCCAGGTGAGGTTTCCAAGTCAACTTATGGTCTACAGTTATGCCTAAGAATTTTGCACTCGTAACTTCTTCTATTTTACACTCATCGTAGGTAATATTAAGGGGTGGATTCTCACGTCGTTGATGAAACTGTACAATTTTAGTCTTACTCAAATTGATCACAAGATTATTATTATTTAGCCAATTAATGATGTTATTTAGCAAGTTATTGATCTCATTTCGATATTCGTTTGGATCAGTGCATTCTATGATAGCTGTACTGTCATCTGCAAAAAGTACAATTTTGTTTCTCAAATTTCTTGGGAGACCATTGATATATATCAAGAAAAGTAGGGGCCCGAGTACAGTGCCCTGAGGCACACCATACCTCACGGATCTCGCTTCAGAGACATATGTATTTTCTAATTTGCTTATAGGACAAATTCTGGAAATCTCAGTACACTGTGTCCTATCACTTAGGTATGATTCTAGGAGTTTATGAATGTTTCCCCGAATGCCGTACCCGTGTAACTTTTATAGCAAGATCTGATGATCTACGAAGTCAAAAGCTTTTGACATATCCGTGAAGATGGAGCACACAGGATTTTTTTTATCCACAGATGTCATTATACTTGACAGCAGGTCAAATAGTGCCATATTAATATTAGTATTTTTCCTAAATCCTTTTTGTTCATTGCAAAATAACTGAAACTTCTCGAAATACGTGTAAATGGAATTATATATTATTTTTTCAATAACTTTTGCAATGACTGGTATTTTTGCAATAGGCCTGTAATTTTTTATATCAGTCTTGTCATTATTTTTGTAAATGGGTTTAATAATTGCCTTCTTGAGACTAGTAGGGAATATACCATCAGAAATGCAAAGATTAATTATGTGCGATAACGGTGTCGCTATGACCTCCTTAACATCTTTTATTACTCTAGTTGAAATACCGTCGTATCCTACTGTACTAGTATTTTTTAAGCTACTTATCACTTTTATAATGTCAGTGTCTGAAACTGGTAGCATAAATAGAGACTGCGAAGTTGAGATTTCAATAACATTTCTACACGAATTTGTTAACGGGGTATTATTAAGGTTTGTTTTTGAATTATTTTCTATAATCTCTATAAAATATTTATTGAATTCATTCGCAATGTCAAGGGGATGTGTAAGAGTTGATTTATCATTTTGTATGGTCAATATTGGTTCTTGCGGCAGACATACTTTGGATTTGTTAATAACTTGCCAAGCAGCTTTTGATTTATTTTGAGACGTCTTTATGAAGTGGTTGTTTTGGGCCTTCTGGGTTAGATTTACTATTCTTCTATAAAGCTTGGAATATTTTTTAAAAGCAAGTCTATTTTTTGTGTTCGGATTATGCCTATATGTCCAAAGTAGCTGCCTCTGTTTTCTGCTACATATTTTTATCCCGTTCGAAATCCATTCGGTTTTTTTACAAGTATAAATAGTTACTATTTTTTCTGGGAAACACAATTTGTATAGCAATATAAAGTCATCTATAAAATTTTCGTAGGATTCATTTGCGTCTTTAGCTTCGTATACTCGTCGAAAAGTTAGGTTTTTTAGATGATTTTTAAATTTCATTAAGTTATCTACTGATATTTCCTGTTTAATTGTTTTCCAATATTTAATCATACAGGTTTTTTTAATGGGAACTTGCAGTAGTTGTGATGTATGATCAGATAGAAGTAAATCTATTATCTTAGCTTTACAACCTTTACGGTAAGAATGTGCAAAATTATCTAAGCAAGAGTTACTAGCCAATCTGGTTGGTTTATAAAGTTCTAATTTGAGATTATATTGCAAGAGAAAGTTTTCAAATTCTATTGTGATTTTATTTCTCTTTAACACATCAATATTAAAGTCTCCGGTTAATATAATTTTTTTATTTGTAGGTACGCAAAGTCTTCTCAATATATTGTCCAGTTTTTCATAAAATACATTATAATTATATTTTGGAATCCTGTAAATGCATATTACAATAATATGAGATGAGACAACGTGATAACTCCATTTCCCACGGTCGTATCGTCTCTTTCACTCATAGCTCCTCGAACATTCACTTTTAAAATGCCGCGTTTTTGTAGAAAATAAAATTCGACATCGCGGTTTTGAATATTAAATAATAAAAAAATACGTTTTTATGAGATGTCACGTTGCTCTTGTAAAGAGGCGATATTATCACGCCACTTAGGTCTATTTTGTAACAAGTTTAAATAATATTGATACCACACTTTCCAAAAGGACTGTTTTAGAGAAGTACACAATTTCCAAAACTTAAGCCTATTTTGTGGAATGTTACATAAATTATTTTCAGGATACATTGACATTGCACTACCTATAATAAAGTGACCAGGTGTTAGCTAACAATAGTCATCAGTGCTTGAAGATAAAGGTAAGAGTGGTCGAGAATTAAGCACTGCTTCAATTTCAATTAATACCGTATTAAGTTGTTCGTAGGTTAAAACAGTTTTTTGCAATATTCTTTTTAAGTGAAACTTGGTGCTCTTTACTGCCGCCTCCCAGAGCCCCCCAAATGTAGGCGAGTAACATGGTATAAAGTAAAATTGTATCCCACGCTCGGCAGTAAATCTTTGAACCTGCATTTGGTGATTCTGAGAAGCTTGCAATTTGTAAAGGTCGACTAATTGACTCCTCGCACATTTAAAGGTATTTGCATTGTCGCAGTGAATTTCGGTGGGCAACCCTCGTCTAGAGATAAATCTCCTCAAGCACGCTAGAAAAGTTTCCGTGGTCAAGTCTGACGCAAGTTCTAAGTGAACGGCTTTTGTCGCGAAACATACGTATACACATATCGCACGCTTAATCCAATACTGTCACTATCCAAAATTTTTACAAATCGACTTTTTAATGCCATCTGTTGGGAAACGTGGAACTATACGTCATCGCGCTTACACTGGTCTAAAAGGAACAGAAATAATCGCTAGATGGCAGTGGTCCGCTTCGTCACTAAACAAAATATTTCCCTCCCCTCAGAGCAACACTGACCTTCAACGAAAAAATACGTGTCGTCAAAGACAAAATTGACGATTTTTGAGTGCAATAGTGTCACTTTAGTGATTAATCCGGTTTACTAGTCATATTGTTGGTAAGTTATACATTATTTTAATTGAAATAGTGACATTTTGCGTTTAGGTTCACATTTGCACTAAGTTTTTCTCATATTTAGATCATTAGCTTGACGCCATAATGGCATTTTTCGCTTAGTGTCACGGTTGCATTAAAGTTATCTCAATATTAGTTCAAAAATTTGACGCCATAATGACACTTTTACTTTAGTGTCAGTTTGGCTTTAAAATCACAAGATAATTATTATTTGTTTGTTAGAGCATAATCGACACATTGCTTTTAATGTCATTTTTGCTGTCATTATTTTCATGTATACTGTTGGTAAAATGGTTTATTTAATAAAGTGACATTGTGCTGTCAGCGTTATGGCAATAATTAACGAAAAGTGTATTTTTAAAGTTCCTTACAAGGTCATACCATGACACTTTTACCGACGCACATAGGAGTATTACACATAAAAAACCGGACAAAATTGAAAATAGTGATGTTAATCCAACCGCACCCAAAATACATGTTTCTTTACCTACGATAACCGGTTGATCAAAAGGCAGACCCCCAACCCTCAACTCCCGCGCAAGTGCCACACAACGTCAGTCGGAACCCAGTCATCGCACTGTACGCGTGTCTTTGTTCTCGGCGCTCTCGTTTGTGTTTATCAGTTTTCTGTGCTAAAATGGCTTCGTGTAGCAAACGACAGGAGACTAACTATTCGGACATGGATATAGAAGGTTAGTACTATAGATTGAAGTTTATTTTACTACGTTTCTTCCAAATTTATTACTTGTATAGCCATCAATAAACAGCGGCACTTTTTTGACTTTTTTTTAAAGAAATTTGAAATATATTAGTGTTTTTGTTTATGTGTCGCGCCTTGTCGCCTCGAAATTTTTATGTGGGCATAAAATGTAGACTCTAAGGAAGTAGAAACATGAATAAAATGATCCCCCAACGTACCCCATAATTTTTTAGTGGTTCAAACAATATGGGGAAGATTATAATTATACTGACAAAGCTTATTTTTTTGTTTTCTTTTGTCATAGATCCTTCGGAAAGAGTCAAAAAAATCAACAGAATGGAGCTCTATACTATTATCAAAGAGTTCAAAGGAAAGAAGATTGAAGAAAAATTTTCGTTGTTGGAAGAAAGACTTGCGCAACTAACTTCATGTCCACCCGAAGAAACAAGTGTTCTTACCCGTTCTTTGAAATATTTCAAGACCAGTTTCAAAGAAAGATGGTCAGCAGCCCGTAATACTGATAAGAGATTCGTAGAAAACAATATGGAATGGCTTAATGTATCACTGGAACTACCTTCTTGGACCCACAAAGCAGGCCGACGAACAAAAGAATTCGGAGAATTGTGTGATCGAAGCAAGCGTCGAAGAACAAAAGATTTACGGGACCGGGTACCTGTTGAGGAATTGACGTACGCTGCAAGCGTGAGTCAAGGTACTTCGGGAAATGTTGATGCGTCTAAGATTATGAAAGAAATAACGTCAACGCCTACCAGAGCTAAAAAGTTCCGAAAAGCAATACGGTCAGCTAAAAAAGTACCAATCGCGAGAAAATACACACCACAAGAAGCATTAGCGTTATTTGTAGAAGGTAATTTTACAAGAGGGCAGTGGGAATTAATACAAGGTGGCCGAAAAGAAATTTATCCTTGCTATTCGCTTTTACAAAAAGCGAAAAAGGACTGTTATCCCGCCGAAGATAGCATAAAAGTTACTGAAACTAGCTTTGAAGTGGAACTTCAAGCTTTGCTGGACCATACAGCTTTGCGACTACTTCAGTATTTAAAAGAAGTGATTGAAACATTATCAGAGTTTGAGAAACAACATCTTACCTTAATATCAAAATGGGGCTGTGATGGATCTAGCCAGACACAGTTTAAGCAGACATTTGCCAACACTGGCGACGATGATGCCAACATATTTTTAAGTTCTCTTGTACCTGTGAGAATGGTTGTTTCTATTAGTGGAGAGACAAGAAAACTTGTATGGCAAAATCCAGTGCCTTCTTCAGTGAGATTCTGTCGTCCTATCCGGGCTCGGTTCATTCACGAAACAAAGGATATCACAAAGGAAGAAATCACCTATATTGAAGAACAAGCAAGGAATCTCAAAGAAACAACTGGTATGGAAGATTCCGTTAAAATAAATCACACCATTTTGCTCACAATGGTCGATGGAAAGGTGTGCAATGCCGCGACTGATACGGCTTCAACAATGAGATGCTACATATGTGGACAGACATCTAAGGACTTCAACAAACTTGAAAGAAGTAATGTTTGTGAAGAGTCTCTGAAATTCGGACTCTCCATTCTGCACGCGAGAATTCGTTTCTTCGAACTATTGTTGCACCTGGCGTACAAAGCGCCCTTACAGAAGTGGCAAGCCCGAACGGCAGAAGACAAAAATGTTTTGAAAGAAACAAAACAGAAAATACAAAAAAGCTTCAAAGAAGAGATGGGCCTTCTTGTTGACATACCCAAAGTCGGTTACGGCAATAGTAACGACGGAAATACGTCGAGAAGATTTTTTGACAATCCTGAATGCTCATCTCGGATTACTGGAATAAATATAGATTTGATAAAAAGGTTCCAAATCATTCTTGAAGTGATATCAAGCGGATATGATATTGATCCGGCGAAATTCGATGACTTTGCTCACACAACTGCCAAACTGTACGTGGAATTGTATGGTTGGCATCCTATGTCACCTACAGTTCACAAGATTCTGATGCATGGCGCTCAAGTAATATCAAGTCACATTGTACCTATCGGACAGCTATCAGAGGAGGCTGCTGAAGCCCGGAACAAACATTTCCGTAAATATCGCGTAGACTTTGCAAGAAAATTTTCAAGAGTGGACTGCAATAGAGATATTTTAAATAGGCTGTTGCTGACATCTGATCCCTTCATCAGCTGCAACCGAATAAAACGGAAGAAGAAAAGCAAGTCTTTTTCCCAGGAAGCTATTAGTATGCTGCTCACGAAAACACTGAATTGTGACAGTTCCGACGACGAAGATGTTGAGGACCAAATCACATGTGACCTCGGAGACAGTGATTCTGATTGATTCGGTCTCCTCATGATTATCCTCTTGAAAACCAATCCTGTTTTAAGAGTAAATACTCTCTTATATTTCTAATTTTTTTTTAATTGTTTTCTTTTTAAATAAATGCCTAATTATGATGAATTATTGACTTTTATTTCATAAAATAGTAAAATAAAATATAAAATAATTTTGTCCGGTTTTTTATGTGAATTACTCCTATGTGCGACGGCTAACATCTAAAATTGTTTATTTACGTTAGGGATTAGTGTACTGGAGTGAGATTTCAAAATATATTGCCGAACGATTTCAATATTTAGACTTTAGGTATTAATTTGCTCTGTTTTAAAGAGCATTACACAAACATTGATTTATGGCTTTTATATTTTAAGGTGTGCAAAACAATGCAGCGGCGTGATAAGTTACTGAAGCTTGCACTTGAAAATAAAGAAAATGACTGTAGTGATGAAAAAACGAACTCATATCAACCAGTATTTCATACTCTTACTCGTGTAGAGCCTCTACAGATTTCGGTTGAAAACAGTAAAGAGCCACGAAGTTTAAGCAGCAGTAGTTCATCTTCTTCGAGCAGCTCCTCCTCTTCGAGTAGCTCATCTTCATCTAGCATTGGTTCTCATATATCAGGTTCAATTAAGTCTAAAGAGTTCAACTTTAGTACGCACCATTTGACGAAAGCAGTTGAGAATCTACCGAGTACATCTAATTTGCAAAGTAGTATGATTCAAGAAACACTTCCTCTTCAATTACCTAGAGCAAGATCATTATGTTCTTGTTCATCCAGATCTAGATCTTCTACAGCATCGTCAAGAGCAGGTGATTTTTCCCCGGATGATGATGACGCTGATTATGTTCCGTCACCTAACCGAGCCTCATACTGGGAAAGCTTTTTTTTTCATTGGGAAATCGCAACGCCCCCGCAAGGGGGCGTGGCGAGCGGTGCCAGGGCGTTATGCCCCCCGGCCGCGGCGTCATGTATGGGACCCGTAAATACGGGCCCCTCGTTGGTTCGGCTGCAATGGCCTCGGCTTATTGGGTACGCGTCGCAACGCGTACCCATGTGTGTGATTGCTATTTGTTTTCTGTAGGCGCGCCGCGACGCTAATACATAGCGCCGCTTTCTTCACGACACCTCGGCGGTCAGTCCCCGCCAGGTGAGACCCCTGGTTACCCAGGGGAGGCCCAGCGAGGACGACCAGCGGCAGAGGTGCCGACTCGACGCTCCTACAGAATTAGGTGTTCGACCCCCGCCCGCCCCGCTTCCAGAGCTAGCCGGTTACGGTCCGGGCTAAGGAGTCGTCGTGAGTGTGTGAGCGGTATTGTAGTGTGTGTAACACCGCTCAGTGTCTAGGCGAGAAGCCGCCCGCGCGTCGCCTACGCGTGTGAGTATGGTCGCATGTATAGACGTGAGTGTCTGTAGTACGTTAACGTAACGTGCCTATATTAACTTAGAACACGCTACGCAACGGGTGCATGTAGGTAATGTAGAGTTCAGTTGAGTCGAGTAAGCCGCGTGTAACCTGTATGCAGCTTACTCGGGAGTCCAGTCCGGTGGATGGGGTCAGTTGTCCGCTAACAGGTCGCGGGGCAGGGGTCTCGCGTCGGGGGGGCGCGCATGCCAGGGCGCTATCTGCTTGACATGGGGCCAAGCAGATGCGTCGGCACGCGCGAACATTCCCGTCGCGAGGCGCCGCACAAACTCATCCAGGCTCTCAATCCCGAGGTCCCGGACAATGATATCGTTCCTCACGAAACGAGGAGCGTCTACGATGGTCCGCAACGCCTGGTTCTGTTGCGTGCGGAGCAGCTTCCGGCTCGACTCGCTCGTGAGGGCGAACCATGCCGGGGCGGCGTACGTCAAGATTGGGCGCACGTACGCTTTGTACACAACTTGACGCGCGCCGGGATGCGGGACGAGAGCACTGGGCGGAGCAGGTTGCGACCCTACCCTGCGCGGCGACCTTGCGGACATGTGGCCCCATCGTGAGCCGACGATCGATGGTCACACCCAAGTACTTGACCCGGGGCGACCAATCGATGTCGACTCCTTGTAGTTTCAAGGGTGGTGGGAGGGGCGCAAACCCGGTAACCATCGCCTGCGTCTTACCCACGTTCACCGACAGCCGCCACTTCGCCAGCCAATCGGGAAGGAGATCGAGGGCGCGCTGCATTTTGACGGCCGCGTACTTCGCGTTAAGCGAGGTAGTAATGTACGCGGCGTCGTCAGCATACAGCGCGAGCGTCGACTCGGGGGTAGTGGGGATGTCGTCGGTGTAACGCGAGTAACACGCCGGCGACACGCAGCTGCCTTGCGGCACGCCCGCTAGCACCGGGCGGGCGCCTGACAGCGCTCCGTCGACCACCACCCTGAAAGTCCTGTGGGAGAGAAAAGTAGAGACCACCTTAACAACGCGACGGGGCGCGCCTGAAGTGGCCAGCTTGTAAATCAGGCCGTCGTGCCACACACGGTCGAAGGCCTTCTCCATGTCGAGGAATACTGCCACCGAGTACTCCTTCTTATTTAGCGCGGCTGCGAGGTGGTGCAGTACCCTCGACAGCTGGAGCGTCGTGCTATGCTCCGCCCGGAAACCAAACTGCTCTGGGCGCGGCGCTATGTGTGGGAGCAGGTGTCGCAGCAGGAGTGCTTCGAACACCTTGGAGACCGTCGGCAGCAGCGTGATCGGCCGATAGCTCTCCGGCTTCAGGATGTTCTTTCCCGCCTTGGGCAGCATAATGACGCGCCCTTCCTTCCACGAAGCGGGAAAGGCCCCCGTGCGCAGTATCCCCGTAAACAGGCGCGCCAGCGCCGCAACCATACGGTACGGCAGGTGGCGCAGCACTGTGTTGGTGATACCGTCAGCACCGGGGGCCTTCCTAGGCTTCGTCTTGAGGATGGCGCGTCTGACTGCGCCCGGCGAGAAGTAAACAGCATCTTCATCGGGAGCTATCGGCATTGCGAAATAGTCTCCGAGGTGTTTCTCGACTGCTGCGACATGCTCGATGTCGTGGGTCGGGTTGGGGCGGAACTGACGCTCCAGGTGCTCGGCGAAGACCTCCGCCCGGTCCTCCGCTACATACTTGAGCGCCCCGTCGCTGTTGAGCAGCGGTCGCACCGGGGCTGGGGTGTTCGTGAGTTGGCCGCAGAGTTTGTGAATGGACGGCCAACTGTCCGTCGTCGCCTCAATTCTTTCCTCCCAGCCCGCGGCGGTATGCGCCTGAAGCTCGGCCTTTACCTTCTCCGCGAGACGGTTAAGCTGCCTCTTTATTGTTGGACATCTCAGCTGCTGCCACTGCTTGCGAACGCGCCTCTTGACGGCGATCATCGCGCTAATATGCGCCGGCAGGGGCGGCAATAGCACTCTCCCCTGCGGCTGCGTGCTAGTCGCCGTTTGCAAGGCGCTTTGGATGCAAGCAGTGACGTCACTTGCCAACTGGTCCACGTCCGCGGAGGTAGTGATTGGCCGAGTCGGCGTGGTGGTCTCTACTTCCTCTGCGAACTTCGTCCAGTCCGTTCGTCGACGTGGCGCTACGGGCTTCAGTCGGGCCGGCATACCCGATAAGACGACGAGCACGGGTTGATGATCCGATTGTAGCTCGTCGTCTATCACTTGTTGCGTGATCTGGCAGTGTAGCCCTCGGTGGACTACGATGTCCAGCACGTCCGGCATGTACCGTACGGCTTCGGGATAGTGGGTCGGCGTCTCTGGGCCGGACACCGTATAGCCGAAGGCTTCCGCGTCCGCGAAGAGCCGTCTCCCCTCGGTATTCGTTTGAAGTGAGTTCCACGCCGGGTGTTTACAATTGAAGTCACCGGCGAGGATGGTGGCGTGTGGTGTGCTGTCCACAAGGGCCCGCAGCTCGGTCACGTCCAGGTGATTTGCGGGCGGCTTGTAGCACGCATATATGTCTATGTCCTCGCCGGCTACGTGCAGCTGGACACCCAGCGCGTAAAAGCTGCTTAATGACGGCAAGGGGAGCTCTTGATGGACGACTCTTCGCCTCACTAGTACCGCCAGACCACGGTACCTCGTGTGGGCCGACCTTTCGTCCTTCCTATAAGCGAGATATCCCGGGAACCTAATCCTGTCCCCGGGTCCCAGGAACGTCTCGCTTATTAGCGCCACGTCGATGTCTTGTTCCCTAAGGAGATGGCGGAGGGGGGCGACCTTGTCCCTTAGGCCGCGGGCGTTCCAATGGATCACCCTTAATGGCCTAGCCATGGTACAAAGTTAGTAGCGTGGCCAGGCCATCAAGGATGACCGTCTCTATGTCCTGACCCTGCCTTATTGCTTTGATTAAGTCCATTAACAGTTTAATGGCGCAGGTTGTGAAGTCTTTGTTGGTCATTCGGGTTGTTGTTATTATTTCCTTGGTACCGCTAGCGACACCTCTTGTTGGAATGCGGAACTTTTCTTTGGTAAGTTCCGCCATTCCCCGCGGCGCTATGCCGACGCCAGCGGTACCAATGACATTAGATGTCTGGTTGTCAACAACCTGCGCCCTGTCTAAGGCAGGGGCGGCCGTTGGGACCTCTTCCTGGGTCGCGGGGGGGGGTTTGGGCTTCTTCCCCTTGCCTTTCCCCCCTCGTCCCTTCTTCCTCCGCTTCGAGGAGGAGGCTTGGTTCCTTTCCGTGGGCCCGTTGGCCGCCGCCATTAGCGTCGTGCCTTGAGCCTCTAGCATCGGTGTTGCTTGCGGCCCTTCAGTGGCCGCTAAGGGCCGGCGTGAAGTGGCCGTAATGGCGGCGGTCCCCGCTCGCTTGTTTCGGGTTTCTGCCCGAAGCACAGGGCACTGTCTGTTGCACGCTGGGTGCGGGCCACCGCAGTTGGCGCAGGTGGCCGGCTCCTCCCGCGGGCGCGGGCAATCTCGTGCCGCGTGCTCGCCCCCGCATCGCACGCAAGCGAGCGGTCGGTGGCACTGGTGCGAGCTGTGTCTGAAACGCTGGCACCGGTGACACTGGGCGGGCCCACGTTTGCCACGCCAAGCCTCAATCCTGACACCACGCATATACATAAATATGGTGGTGTCATATATGGCCCGGACGTCGGGGGTCTTCTTTAAAATGGCGTGGAACACACAGCCGGGTCGTCCTTGTGCGCCCTTGATATGACGCACATACTCCGGCTGGTACCCCAACGCCCGGAGCTCCTCCTCGATCTCCGTAGGGTCCGTGTCAGCTGGGAGTCCTCTTATGGCGATCTTCATGCTCTTATCCGCCGGCAGTGAGTAGGCGAACCACGAAACGCCGCTATCTTTTTCCAGGCCTACCAGGTATCTCTGGACCAGCCTGTATTCCTCCTCGCTGTCTGGGGTGAAGCGAACTCCACCCCCGTATGGACGAGCGTTAGGAGGCCGGCCCAGTTTGGCGCTGATGGCCCGGAAATGAGCGGCCCAGTTTGGCAGCCTCTCCACCACCAGCGGAGGGTATCGCAGCTTCTTCTTATTGTTGGGTTTCCCCGGCGCCGTCTGTGCGCCCGGGGGTGCGGCAGGGGGTGCGGTGGTTGCAAAGGGGGCAGGGGGGGGTATGATTAAGGCACTTACCCCTGCGGTTGTTATGGTGTGTAGGTGAGGCGGGGGGCGAGCGGCGCGCCGCGTCAGCGAATGTGGGCGACGCAGGCGTGCCCCGGCCCCGCGGCGCGCTATCGCGCTGTGGCCGCGACGGGTCCGGGCAGAGCCGCTTCGCTTCCTCTTCGTCGGTCGCCTCATCGGTACTCCTCCTGCGACGCTGCCGCTGGGGTCTGGGTTCGAGCCGAAACTCGTAGTCAAACCCCAGCGACGGCGTCGGTGACGCCGGCGACATCATCGCGGCGTCGGCGTCGGCGTCGGCTCCTCCCACGGTGGGCCGTCGTCCGGGTCGCGGCGTCGTGTCCCTAGACACGTCTCCGCGACCGGACGCGGCCAAGCCCACCGATGCCAGCGACATGCTCGACCCCACACGTGAGGAGCATGCCGACAGCATGGCGGGCGAGTCGTAGGCTGAGGCTCGGGGCGGCGCCGGTGAGTCGGGCGCCTGGGACGTCATACGTGCCGGGTACGTCCTTGACCCGGCACTTGCTGGCCGCTCTCGTTCCGCCGTCGCCGGTCCCGCCAGCGAGAAGCGGGGGCCGGATGTGGCGGTGCGCGGAGCTGGCACAGCTTGGGTAAGCCCCGGTGTCGACGCATGCGCAGCCCCGGAGGGCGCGGGCGGCGACACGAAGCGCGGCGGCGGCGCGGCAGTGCGCGCGGGGGGTGCGCGGGGGCGCGCGGATGATGTTGGTGGGGTGCGCAACAGGGGCGCGGGGGGTGGCTGCGGCTGCGACGCAGCGACACGCGCGGTGGGCGCAGCGGAGCGCACGGACGCGAACGGAGTCGCGGCGGGCGCAGCGGTGCGCACAGGCGCGGGCGGCGCCGCGGCGCGCGCATGCGGTGCGCGGCCTGTAGTCGCGACAGGCCCCGGGGCCTGGTTCGGCACCGGGCGGAACGCGGCGGGGCGGACAGGTACCGCATGCTGTCGGCTCGACGACGGCGTCGGCGCAGCACGCGCAGGCGCCGATGACGTCGGTGCGCCGGCAGCTGCGGCGGCACTCGATCCCCCCCCCCCTTCGTTCCTCCCTCTTCTTCCCCTTGGGGACGCTTTCTTCCTTCCCTCCTCTGCGGGCGAAGCCGGCCGGCGGCGCACCGGACGACGCGTCACCGATGTTCGGCATCGACGTCGTCCGGTCCAACACCGGACGGGACTCCGGGGTCCCGGCGTCGCGGCCCAGCGAGCCGCGCGCGCCGGGCTTCGGCATCCTTCGGGAAGTGGTCGCCGCGACCGCTACGGTGAGTAGGTACTCACCGAGCTGCACGGTGGCTCCCCCTGTGTTCGCACCAGTGCCGGCTGGAGACTGGTACAAACACAAAGAAAACAAATAAAATGTTGGGTCCGCACGGAACTAAAAACAATTATTTTTGCAAACGACTGCTCTCTGTGACCACTGGCTGATCCCTGGGAAAGCTCTAGCAGTGAGCGACCTGATAACGTTCCAGTCCCTGTGATTTCTCCCACCAAAAAGAAGCGTAAGGGTGTGGTAAATAATAAGAAAAAAAATCGCTAAAGAGTTGCGTAATTTAGGAAAACAATACGTTTCACTATCCAAAACTAAGAGAGTTATTTCCGAAAGGCAAATGGGTCCTCCTTGTACAGAACGATGTCGTTTAAGATGTTCAGAGAAAATTGACGAAGATCAGCGAAATTCTATCTTCAAACTATATTGGGAAATGGGCTGTATAACTCGACAGAGGGATTTTATATGTAAACATTTGACTATTGTTAGACCAAAGTACAGTTACAAAAGAGAGAATAACAATCGTAAACCAAAGCATGGTTTCCACTTGACAGTGAGAGAAAACAAAGTACGTGTGTAAAATATTTTTTAAAAATACTCTAGGGATAAATGATAGACCGATTAGAACAGTATTAGAGAAGATGTGTGATAGTGGTATTGTAGAACTAGAGAAGAGGGGGAAACATGGAAACCAACGTAAGGTTCTTGATGAAGTGGTACAGAGTATCAAAAGTCATATTGATTCCATACCGCGTATCGAGAGTCACTACTTAAGGCAACAGACAAGTCGGGAGTTTATTGACGGTGGTAAAAATTTAATGGATTTGTATAGGGATTACAAAGAAATGTGTGAAATAGAAGGAAAGCCAGCCGGTGAGCAACACACTTATCGAAAAATATTTAAACAAGATTATAATATAAGCTTTTTCATACCAAAAAAAGACATGTGTGAGTTTTGTGCTGCATTTGAAAATATGGATGTACTTAAAAAGGAAGAAAATGAGCTAAAATATTTAGAACATCATACAGAAAAAGAATTCAGTCGCGTTGAAAAACATGAAGATAAGCTAAAGGTTCAAGAAAATTACATAGTTGCTTGCTATGATTTACAAGCAGTGTTACCTCTTCCAATGTGTAAGACTTCTGCTTTTTATTACAAATCAAAAGTAAACTTTTGTAACTTCACTATCTGTGAACTAAATAAAGACAAATGTAATTGTTACGTTTGGAGTGAAGTGGATAGCTTAAGAGGAGCTAATGAAATCGGTTCCTGTCTTAGATTTTATAAAGGAAAAAGCGCAAACTGTCAATGACTCTAATTTAGAAATAGTTTTCTATTCAGACAATTGTTGTGGTCAACAGAAAAACCAATTTATGTTTTCTATGTACATGTATGCGCTGGCTAATTTCAAGATTAAAAGTATCACACATAAATTTTTAATATCAGGCCATACACAAAACGAGAACGACAACGTACACTCTGTAATAGAAAAACAGGTTAGGAAGTTTTTAAAATCATCACCAATTTATGTTCCTGAGCAGTATATAACTTTAATAAAATCAGCCAAAAAACGAGGCAATCCTTATAATGTTAAAGGAATGCTGTATTCCGACTTTTTAGATTTAAAAAATTTAGCTTATGAGTGTGGCACCCAATTTACCAAAGATACTGCTGGAGACACGGTGAGACTTTCTGAAATTAAAGTGATACAATTTATTAAGCAAAATCATGGAGAAATTAAGATATTTTTCAAAAACTCCTTTACTGAAAACCAGTGGTTTGAAATAGAACAAAATCGACGATCTCGCTCTAGACGCAATGCAAACCGTATGGGTTTTCCATTAAAACAACTTAATAATTCAAAATTAGAGTTATCCACCAGAAAAAAAAATTACTTGAAGTCCTTAATCGACAGCAATTTAATCCCACGTTATTATGCAGAATTATTTTACAATGGTATTTTGTACCATCTCCGACTAACCCCACCCCACCGCCGTCATCAACCCTCAACATCATACAAACCAACCTCCAACATAGCCAGACTGCCACGGCTAGCTTACGCAGAGCCCTGGAGGTTAAGCCCCGAACCATCGCACTGATCCAGGAGCCGTGGATCAGGAGCAACAAAATATGCGGCCTCGGTAACACCGGAGGTAAGCTAATTCTCAACACAAACAGTCCAGACAAACCTAGAACCTGTGTCTACATACCCAAAGAAATCCCTACCACACCACTCACTCAATTCTGTTCCAGAGACCTGACAGCTGTCAGGCTCCAGACTGAAGGTGACATTCCAGATGTCGTGCTAGCCTCGGTTTATATGCCAGGCGAGGACGCAAACTGCCCGCCGCAAGAGATGGCCGACTTAGTGCAGCACTGCGAGCGCACCAAGCTGGACCTGATCATCTGCACCGACTCAAACGCCCACCACCCGCTCTGGGGCAGCGATGCACCGAACTCCAGAGGAGAGGTACTATCCACCTATTTATTCTCTACTAACCTTAACATTGTAAACCGGGGCTCTGAACCCACTTGGGTCACAGTCCGAGGACAAACAATCATAGACTTAACGCTTGCTACAGAAAACGCGACAAACTTTATCACAAACTGGCACGTGTCGGACGAGCCTTCTTGTTCCGACCATAGAAGAATCCGCTTCACACTAAATACTACCACAAAAAACCCTGCACCTAGACGAAACCCGCGACGCACTGATGTACCCGGCTACAAATGTCTCTTAGCGTCTCTACTAGCTAGGCACCTATCACAGGTGACTATAAGAGACACTGCACAACTGGAATACACCGTGATAAAACTATCAGAATACCTAACCGAAGCATACCATGCATGCTGCAAACTAAGGGCGCCAAAAACCAACAGGGACAGGAACCCCTGGTGGAATGCAGAACTTAGTAAACTCAGAGATATACTTCGAAAACAATTCAACAGAGCCAAGAACACTAGACTCCCGGATGACTGGGAGATATACAAAGAAACCCAATACACATACAAAAAGTGTATCAGAACTGCCAGAAGAACAGCGTGGCGGAAATTCTGTGAATCCATCGAGACCAACAATGAAGCCGCAAGGGTGAGGAAGATCCTATCAACGGATCAGGACCGAACCCTTGGCGCGCTGAAAAAACCCGATAACTCCTACACACTAAGTGACCTTGAAACCAGCAAGGTCCTTCTCGAGACTCACTTCCCAGACTGTATAGTCCTAGAGGACAGGCAGTGGGAGGCTGAGCCAGTATGGACCCCAACGGGTCAAGACTGGTCAAGAGCCCAAAGCATTGTAACAGAAGATCGGCTAAAGTGGGCTATTAACACCTTCCAGCCGTACAAATCCGCAGGGCTGGATGGCATCTTCCCAGCCCTATTACAGTGGGGCATTGACCCCTTGACGCCATGCATGGTGGAGATCTATCGAGCTTGCATAGCACTCAGATATGTACCCCTAGCATGGCGTGAAGTGAAAGTCATTTTCATACCCAAACCCGGAAAAACCGACTATACACAACCCAAGGCCTATAGGCCTATAAGCCTCACATCCTTTCTACTGAAAACCCTAGAGAGACTCTGCGATAGACACATACGTGACGGACCTCTTCGGGTAAAACCACTTCACAAACAACAGCATGCGTACTCCACAGGCAGATCAACGGAATCCGCGCTACATAGCGTGGTATCCAAAATTGAATGCGCAGTGGACCATAAATGCTCGGCACTGGCCGCCTTCATTGACATTGAGGGCGCCTTTGACAAAACCATGTTTAATAGTATCAACATGGCCCTCGACAAACACAGCATAGACTCGACTCTAAGTGGATGGATCACCAATATGCTCAAAATGAGAGCTGTACAAGTCACCGTGAACGACACTACAAGGGCCATTGTGGCGAAGGGCTGTCCGCAAGGGGGAGTTCTTTCGCCACTCCTATGGAACCTGGTCGTAGACAGCCTCATCAAAACACTCAATGACAAAGGCTACTTCACAGTAGGTTACGCCGACGACATAACTATAATAATAAATGGTACCCACGAAAACACCTTATGCAACCTCATGCGCCAAGCCTTGAAAATAGTAGAGGTCTGGTGCAATAAACACCAGCTATCAGTGAACCCGACAAAGACCGAACTGATTCTCTTCACAAAAAAGAGGAAGTTGATGACACTCCAATTACCACGTTTCTTTGGTACTACCCTAAGCCTTTCAACCGAAACCAAATACCTGGGCATATATTTGGACAAACAGCTGAACTGGGCAAAACATACTAATTACATTACCACAAAAGCCAGCATATCCCTGTGGCAATGCAAGCGAATGCTTGGCAGGAATTGGGGAATAAGCCCCAAGGTCACTTACTGGCTGTACACCACAATCATCCGGCCAATTATTACATATGGCTCACTAGTCTGGTGGCCCAGGACAGATTTGAGCACAGCCCAGAGAGACCTAGGAAAACTACAACGGTTTGCTTGTGTAGCTATCACTGGCTGCATGAGAACCACACCCACTGCTGCCCTACAGGCGATGCTTGGACTGCCACCTCTACACCTCATCGTGCGTGAGGAGGCAGCCCTGGCTGCCTTCAGGCTGCACATAGCAGGGACCCTAAGCAAGGACTCTAGAGTCAAACACATACGCATTAAGGAAGATGCGATCAAACGACAACCTTTGATGGCATGACCCTGCGACAAGGCCCCGAAACTGCACTACTTTCAAAGGCATTATAACATAATACTCACAGAAGAACGTCGCGACTACTCAGGCCCGAAAGAGCTGAGAGTATATACAGACGGATCTAAGACCGACGCCGGAACCGGAGTCGGAGTTTTCTCGCACGATCTTAATATAAATATATCCAGCCCACTAGGAATGTTCAACACCGTCTACCAGGCGGAGTGTGTGGGCATTATACTAGCGGTGTCCGCCATAGAGGCCAGGAAAGTCATGGACTCCCACATACGCATACTCTCTGACAGTGCCTCAGTCCTCCAATCCTTGGGGAGGAAGTATATTACCTCAAGTATAATACTGGAATGCCACAATGCTCTAGAACGTGTGGCGGTGTCTAACCGTAACACAGTGACACTGCAATGGATTAAAGGGCACAGTGGATCACTGGGTAATGATGCAGCTGACGAACTGGCCAGAAGAGCATCCAGCGCGTCAGTCTGTGGACCCGAACCCATCGTGCCCATTCCCTTTAACCAGCTACGGAGATGGTTACAGGAGTACACCCATACACAAGCGGAGAGCTTGTGGACCTCGACACCCGGCTGTAGGCAGTCCAGGGAAGCCATGCCATCCTTAGATGGCAAGCTTACCAAACGTTTATTACGTCTGGACAGAAACGGTCTGCGCCTGGTGACGGGGACCATCACGGGTCACTGCTCGCTAAACAAACACTTTCACACAATAGGCATAACGGACAGTCCTCTGTGCAGGGCCTGCATGGAGGCTGAGGAAACCGTTGCGCATGTGCTCTTTGAATGCACTTGCGTCACACAAATTAGGTCACAAACCCTCGGGGCACCCATATCCTACACAGATGCTCTCAGCAGACCAGGAGATATCACCAACTTCTGGAGGGAGGTGGGCTGGTTGGAATAACCACCGACGGCCGCCATGGCCCACGCACAATGGTCCATATGAAGGACTAAGTGCGGAAACCATAACCCAAAGAAGAAGAAGAAGAATGGTATTTTGTAATTTTTAATTAAAATTTTCGATCCCATTAACATGATTTTTGTTGTTATTTTTATAATTTCTTACGGTACTAAAGAATCAAAGATTCGTTTATGTGATTTACTTATTTAAGTGGTTTTAATTTTGGTTGATGAATCTAATTCTAGTCGACAGATACAAGTCTGACTTAAGATTTTAATTATTTTAAGTATTAAGAAAAAAATTGTCTTGTTAATGCCATACTAGGCTTATTTGTTAGAAGATGATAATAATACTGGAGATTAGGTACATAGATTATGGAGATGTTAATTTTTTAAATACTTTTGTTTGCGTTAGTTAATGTAAACTAACAGATTTTTTTTTAAACGATTTATAATACTGGAAATTTAAATCTGATTATTTTACATTACATAGATTATGGAGAAGATGTTGATGATTTGAATACTTTTTGTTTGCGTTGGTTACTGTAAACTAACAGAATAAATTTTTTATGTTAGATGAAAGGATTTTTTAGGTTTATTTTAATAAATTTCTATCTGAACAAAATGTTTCTTATTTTTACCTTGTGGTCATAATTATTATTATGTAATTATGAAATATTTAATTTGTAGTAAGTATTTTTTTTATCACTGTTAAGTTAAATAAAACAGTTTTTGGTAATTAAACAATGGTTTTAAAGTTTTTATTATTTCATTTTTTGATTAAAAAGTAAGTCTACAATGCCACTAAGACGAAATAAAATAAAATAATGAAAGTAAAAGTGACACTTTATATAAATAACGATAAAATGTAAATATATATAAGTAAATTAAATATTTTTTTGTTCTCAAATTTGTGATACAACCGTTACCGATTATTTCTATATCAAAGAATAACTAAATTGTGTGTACATTCTTACATATCACTCATATTCATACCACAAAAAACGTATTTTGGCTCTCGGGTGAATCTTAGTCCGGAATATATTTTCGACGATTTTATAGAAAAAAATAAAACCTTGTGGCACAACAATTATTTTGTACTAGAATCATTTCTTGATTAATTTAAGTGAAATTGATAAAGGAGGCATCATTGTAAAGTTAACATTTTCGGAAATAAATCAAATAAAAAAAAAACACTTGTTGATGATAATGACAACTTGTGGAAGTAAATGATTTCATGGTGAGGATAAATGTCGACTGTTACGAATAATGATTTTGTGTTAAATCCTAATGTTTAAAGTTACAAAAAGAATGAAATAAAACAACTCAATTAAAAATCAACACAATATTTTAATCATTAAATCACAGATAGAAAGTATATTTATGTGTAAATAATATAATTTTTATATGATTTATCCTTACTGATAATTATACTAAATGCGAAAGTAACTCTGTTACCTTTTCACGGCTGAAGGGTTAAACCGATTGTTGTGAAATTTTGTACAAAGATAGCCTGTGACTTAGAGACGGATATAAACTACTTTTTTCTGATATCCATGCGGGCGGGGCCTCAAAAACTTGTATTAAATAAACTATTAAATGCTAAATTAAAAAACAACATACATATTCAAATACTTATTTTTCTAATTTCAATAGTTTGATTCACACTTTTGCAGTAATTATATTTATTTGGTAATCATAAACCTAATTAAAGGAACATTATACAGTGTTTTTGGATGTAGATACACAAAACCTTTAAAAAATATCAGAATCTGAAGCACTATCAATATGACGGTCTATAGGTATAAGCATGGCCGACAATACTTCTGATTCTGATCCAGGCTTATTAACGTTATAGTTTTCATTATCTAAATGAAGATGATTTTTAATTAGCTTATAAAATATGAAACTCGATCAACAATAAACGTGTCCACGAATCTGTTCAATCGAGACAAATACTCATTATGAGATAAACCTTAATGTTAATAATAGGAAATATTAATTGAAACATAGTATTTAAATTAAAATTTGGATTTTGGTTCTCCTTAATCACCATTATAAAGAAAGTTGCTTTATCATATTATAATGTCGGAAAGAACAAATATTCGTTTATTTGGATTTTGCGTACGGGTTCCTTGGTTACGATTTACGAATTTGGACAATGGAGCAACATAATTAGGATCAATGTTTTCAATGTTTCTATGGTTATAATTTGGTACACTTCCTAAATCATAGCCATGGATAAATAGGTATATAATATAGAGGGAAAAATTGTGGGTGTACGCCACAGGAGTATGTAAAGACACTTGTTGGCGGCTACCACCGAAATGGAAAGCCTGGACTTCTTCGACAAATTTCAGGGCATAATTTTCAGAAAAATCTACATGTAGACATGCTTCCGGAACCGTTAGGTTGTTTTTAAGAGTTTTAATGAAATTATATTGAAAATTATTTTTGTGGACATGATTCAAGAATGTTTTCAAATCTGCTTCAAGGTTATTGCTGTTTTAATATTAATTGAAGTCTTTGTTTTTTCAGTCAACTGTTGTTTTTTCTTAGTTTCATTGTTCAGAGTTATTTCTTTTATTGTTTTTCGCCATTCGTAAAATGATACATTGTTATCGGAAACATTTAAATATTCAAGATGATTTGACGAATAAGTATTACAACTTCTATTTAAACAAGCTAAATTTCTCGAGTCACAACACAGTTTTAATAGTAATTGCTCACAAGTTCATACATTTACTATACAAGCTCTATGCAAACCTTGTAGTAATAACTCCCTATTAAGATGTCGGGAACAGAGACAAGTATCCCTATTGGTAGGTTTAGGGAAAACTGTCCAAAAGGGTCGAAGTTTACAAAAAGTCGAGTAACTTATTTTTATACCGCTTTGAGATATAAATTTTTGATAAAGTATCTTCAGTGGGGCATTCAGATATCGTTTCTGCATCTTAAGTTAATTTTTCGTCACAAGCTCTTTTTTACTAGCACTTATAGAACTATTAGCATCATCGTTATAAAATTTATGAACTTCTTCTACGTATGATTTACTTATGACCTGATAATCTAGTTTTACCTTGTTTTACGAACTTGGAGATGTTTGTTTGGCTATCTTTATCCTTATTTTCTTGCACTTGAAGTTTCTTATTTAATCTTTGTATTGTTTGTCTTTGGCTTTCAATTGTCTTTTTATATTTATTAATAGTATTTATCAACACACATCTCTTCTTATACTTATTATAGCGTATTTTCCTTACTGCCACTTTCATTGCAGGAGTAATTTGATGCAATGGATCACGTGACATCTCAGTCTTGATCTGCCCCTCTGTCTTGTCTATAGCCTCCTCTGAAGCTTCTATTACCACTGAATCAAATGTAGGCGTCGTTTCTTTTTGCTTTTTTATTAGTCTGTACCTATTTTAAATAAAATCATCATAACTATTCAAATATGCAATTCAAAATATAGCTATCAGTAAAATTTCAGTACCTCACGTTGAGCGCGAGGAGTTCGTTCCTTTATAGATTTGATTTTACCTTCTTCTTTTCTTTTCTTATACTTGTTACGTCTTTTCTTTTGTTCTATGGCTAATAACTCTGGATCGTTTTTCATTTCTAAATATTTTCTCTTTTTACAAAGTCGTTGCTGTGCCCGACGGCGTTCTTCTACTTCCTTTATGTTCTTTGGTGGCATTCTGACCTTAAAGCAAAAGGACATCGTTTAAAATGTTTATTTATTCGTTTACTATATTCTAACTTACAATTTAACCATACATATAATTATCACAAATTATTATCCCAAAAAGCTATCATTAGTTGAAACAGAACAAATCATTATATTCTTTATCTGTCATTATACGCAACACACATTTTGAAGCTAATGATGTTGGTGAAAATGACGAAATCGAGAAAACAAGTTGCAACCTGTCGAAACCGACCAAATTCTGCTTTAAAACACATTGATATGAATAAGCTCACTTTCGATACAAAATAATAGCAAACAATGTGATTAATGTGACAATTATTTGCAACAACAGTCAGCAAAAGTATAATGACGACTTTGATAACAAATCATTAAGAACGAAATGTAAACTTACCTGGTCGACAAACACGACACGTTCACTCCGTTCAAAGCGTGAAGATCGCCTGAGGGAGGTGCGGGGAGCATACCGCGTGCTTCAAACTCAACGTAAATTGGAAAACCATAGAGAAATATTTGAAGCAATCCTTGCTGCGTATAATGATTTTTTTTTATGACAAACTTTAAGTCGTATTGGTTTCTTAAATAAAATGAATGAAATGTATATAATGCTCGGTTATTAGGAACTTTGATCATTTGAAGACGATTTGGCATATAAAAATAAGACGTACGAGTTAGTTTGATTTTTTTATCAGACGAAATAACCAAGCGCAGTCTTGTGGGACATGCGAGATAATGACGTTTGAGGAAGATTTTGGTTTAAATTACAAATTAAACTATGTATAATATTATTTTTTGATGTGTAAATAGTTGTGCCGGTTATTAAAGTATATTAAAACCCTATTGCTATTAATTAAGGTTTAATTTCAAAGAAGTATTGGGACTGGACATGTTTTATCCTCCCTTTCTAAGAATCACCCTCTCCTGAAAAGTTAACTTTTTTGGATAGTGACAGTTTTGGTTTAAGCGTGCGATATATAACCTTTACTTATTAATGATCGTCTTACGCGAGAGAGTTTTACATTAATTGGCCCAGCGAAATCCACGCCAACCTTCTCAAATGGGCGGCTGGTAGCTGTTACACGTGCAGCCGGCAAGGAGCCCATTAGTTGCTTGGCCACTGAGGCCTTTTGTCTGAAACACACAATGCATTTGTGAGTTATTTTCTTAACTTCTAATAACCCGTTAACAATCCAAAACCTTTGGTTTAGATGCGAGAGTAAAAGCTTAGGCCCTGCGTGCAGTAACCTTTCATGTTCACACCTTATAAGCAAGCTAGTAACTGAAGAGCCTTTGGGCAGTATGACAGGATGTTTTTGTGAATAAGCGATATCAGCATAATGTACTCTACCGCCAACGCGCAAGACCTTGGTTGTCGACAAAGGGATGCAATTCAGATAGATTTCCTTTCAAATTGTTATTATTGCTTAAGGCTTCGATTTCAGATTTAAAATATTAGGTCTTTACCTATGAAATTGCCGTTCTGCAGTACTGGCCATTTCAAATCAAAATAATTTTTGTTTGGCTAAGAATTCTAATTTCAAATTAATTTTATTTTAAAAACATGTTTTTTTTTTTCTAAAAGTAGTCATTTTTTATTGATTAGTGTTACATTTTCATCGCATTTCAATCTTTTTCGTCATCATGGATACGTTAAAAATTCGAGTAATTATGGAATATGAGTACCGTCGTGGCAGCAACGCGGCACAAGCGGCACGCAACATCAACGACGTTTACGGAGCTAACACTACAAACCAACGCACCACCTGTTATTGGTTTGTTCGCTTCCGTTCTGGAAATTTCGACCTGAAAAATGAACCTCGCGGTCGTCCGAAGACTTTGGTCGACAATGACGAATTAAAGGCGATTGTGGAAGCTGATGATACACAATCTACGGCTGAATTAGCAGCAGCTTTCGACGTTAGCGTCAAAACAATATTGGTCCATTTGCGTCAAATTGGCAAGGTAAAAAAGCTTGACAAATGGGTGCCCCACGAACTCAATGATCGCCAGCGCGAAGTACGCGTCGAGACGTGCCTTGCACTGCTCAACAGACACACAAATGAAGGAATTTTGAACCGCATTGTTACCTGCGATGAAAAATGGATTCTGTTTGATAACCGTAAGCGCTCAGCAAGTTGGTTGGATCCTGGTTCAGCACCTAAACAATGCCCTAAACGAAAACTTACCCCTAGAAAAGTGATGGTCACTGTTTGGTGGTCTAGCGCCGGTGTGATTCATCACAGCTTCTTACCAAACGGGGTGAGCATTACTGCAGATGTGTACTGTGAAGAACTGAACACAATGATGGAGAAGCTGGCGCATCTCCAACCAGCATTGGTCAATCGCTCGTCTCCGCTGCTCCTGCACGACAACGCGCGACCTCATACTGCACAGCAGACGGTCTCCAAGTTGCAAGAACTGGGGTTGGAAGCTCTCCGTCATCCGCCCTACTCACCAGACCTTGCGCCTACAGACTACTACTTTTTCCAGAATTTGGATAACTTCTTGGCGGGAAAAAAAATTAATACCCGAGAGGCAGTACAAAATGCCTTTGAAGAATTTGTTGCCTCCCGTCCAGCTGATTTCTTTAAGAAGGGCATCAATAAACTGCCACTGCGATGGCAAAGATGCATTGATTGCATGGGTGATTACTTCGATTAATACAAATAAAAAATTCATGAAAAAAATTCGTTTAATTTTTTTCATACAAAACGGCAATTTCATAGGTAAAGACCTATTATATACTTTGTTCATGTTTAATTATTAACATTAATGACCGATCTAGCTCAGAACTTTGCAAAAAGCTTGTATTTATTTTAACCTTATTTTTATTAACATTGTTTAAAAATCGCAATATGTATGAAAATAGCCTTACTATTTTATTTATATTAGAGCAATTATATAAGCGCTTGAACACATAATCAAGCGGATTTGGATTTTGGCATACCAAGTTGCTGGAAAGAGCCAAGCAGGGTTCCACTGCGAACAAATCAATGGGAGAGTTGTAAGCAGGAAAGTTGTACTCACTGTTTTGCAGAAACTTTGGGCTATTCCACCAAATATCGCAGCTACTCAACTCATTCGGATTGACTCCTCGGCTAATGAGATCAGCAGGATTGTCATTTGTATTGACATAATGCCAACTACATCCAGCTGTGTTTTGACGAATTACACTTACTCTGTTCGCTAGTAAGCTTGAAGTTTTATTAGCTCAGAATTTAGCCATGCAAGGACAATTTGTGCGTCGCTGAATAAACAAACATGCTTTATATTAATTTTAGCAGTGAGTGTATTACATGTCTTCCAAATTAATTTTTATAGCAATAGTGCTGCATTCAATTCAAGCCTTGGCACGGTCATGCCTTTCTTTTGGATAGGGTTGATTCGCGATTTGGAACAGGGTAGATGCAATTTTGTTGTACCTGATTGGTTTGTGAGTCGTAGGTACACACAGCATCCATAGGCTGTCTTACTCGAAGCATCTGCAAAGCTTATTAAATCTGCCGAGTCTGCTTCTGAAATTCTAATGTTCCTATCTAATAGGATTGGCTGCATTGCAGCTAAATTATTGGTAAATTGAAACCATTCTTGCTGAACATTTGCAGGCGGTCTATCATTCCAACCTACGTCCAGTAGCCATAATTTTTGCATTATGGCCTTTGCTGTGACTACGATTGGGCTCACGAATCCCATTGGGTCATAGAATCTACCTATATAACTAAGTATGCTCCTTTTTGTAACCTTATTATTATTGAACGGTTCTGGAGTAGAGATAATAAATTGATCATCCTTTACATTAATTTGAAGTCCTAAGGCTTTCATGTTATAATTATCTCTTTGTAATTCTAAACTATCAATGTGTCTTTCGTTTAATAGTATATTGTTCAACACATTTTCATCATTTGATGACCATTTATGAGTATGGAAACTACCCAACTTAAGCAAACCACGAAGTTGGTCTCTGGCAGCGATAGTAGTTTCTAAATTATTATTACAATAGATAATATCATCAACATATAGATAATTCTTGATAATATATGACGCTAGTGGGTATAATTTTTCATATCTATTTGCTAGCTCATCTATACAGCGAGTTGCTAAATAACTTGAACTTTTCAAGCCATATGTCACTGTATCTAACTTAATACACTTGACTGGCTCGTCAGGATTGTCCCTCCACAAAATATTTTGAAGGGTAGTGTATTGAGGATCTATTTTAATATTTCTAAACATTTGCTTGATATCCGCAGTAAATGTATATCTACCTAAGCGGAATAATAAAATTATATCAAATAAATCTTTTTGAACCACAGGTCCATTGAGTTGCAAATCATTTAAAGAAACCTTCTTGTTTGTTTTCATTGAACCATCAGACTGTTCGAAGCTTTGTGGTTTTGCTGTTATTATTAATAACTGCATGATGTGGCAAAAAATACACTGCATGTTTATTTAAATCATACAATTCTATATCAATATAATGACCATGACCAAGAGCTAGGTATTCATGAATAAATCAGGATCAGCATGCAATCTCTTTTCTAAATTTAAAAACCTTTTTAAAGCTAAGTGAAATGACTCACCAAGAGTATCGTTTACATCCATTAAAGGTAATTTTAAAGGCAGAGGAACCTCAAACTGATTATTAATTAATTTAACTGAACCTTGAAAAATATGTTCACAAAGCTCTTGCTCAGATGTCTGCTCAGTAAATATTTCTGGAACCTTCTCATTGGTCCAAAATTAGGTAAGTGTCTCATTGAGACCTAACTCACATTTTAATACTACTCTATTTATTACATGTCTGTTGAGATACCTTGGGTGGCAAATTTCCTCCTATAATGTGCCCGAAGTATGTGTTAAAGATGTGTAGTTGTGTGTTACTAGGCTGCTGCAATGGATAAGCAGCATTCCGGGGCAGTGCTGATGACTGCTCGCTTTGCCTTGGCAGGTTGATGCTTGTGCACTGCTCGTTCGGTAACAGGGTCTGGAAAAACACATCAGTTCCTAATAACATATGTATTTCACTAGGCACATTGAATTGGTCATCTGCCAATATAATTTTGGGCAGTATTATGACCCTAGAGACATCAAATTTATTCTGAGGCAATTTGCATGTTACTTCTTTCACCACATGACAAGTTACAGTTGTCTTGAATGGCATTTTAATGAATGGATTTCAATGGGAATGTTATATTTTACATTACTTTTTTCATTAGTGATTCCAACAATACAAGTATTACTTTGCAAGGGTGTTAAACCTAATAGCTGAACAACTTTTGCAGTTATAAAAGAAACCTGAGATCCGCTGTTCAGTAACGCCTTGATAATGTATTCAGTGCCATTCCTTGCTACGACTTTGATTCTAGCTGTAGGTAGAAGCACATTATTATTAACATTGCTTGACAAGATGACGGCTGGTGCGGTTTCACCTGAATTGCAGTGCAGCAGGGAGTTATGAGGCTTCTTGCACTCTGAGCACCGGAAGTGGAACCTACATTTGCCACCATGCATACCTAAACAAATCACACACAGTTTTTGTTCTTTGGCAAACGTCAGTCTATTCTGTGCTGGCAATAGTTGATATTTTTTACAATCGTATAATTTATGGTCATTTAACTTACAGAAGATGCATGTTGCTCCTGCAGTGGCGACTGCTGTTACCTTGGTTGACTGTTGCTGCAAGTGAAGACCCTGTCCGGCATTTTCCAGTGCCTAATAAATGATACAAAGTCCCTTAAACTACCAGCTGTTGACTTAACAATGTTACTTAAATCTAAAATGTTATATACTTAAATGATCATTTATAATCTTATATTTATTATTGTAGCGATCTTTCAACAGTTTGCGAGCTTCATTATAACTTTCTGGAGTTAAACTTAAGTATTTTATCAAATTATACGGTTCGTCCTTTAAAAACGTTCTCAAATAATAAAACTTTTGGATATGGTCAAGACTAATGTCATTGTGAATCAATGAGTTGGACAGATTAATATATGGTACATACTCTGTAAACTTACCATCAAATGTTTTTATACAAATTGGTGGTAACTTTGTTTTATGTGTGGTTGCATCAGAATGCATGGAGGGGCCGGAGGGGCCTATATTTTCTCGGGACTTTATTTGCTCGCTCAATGTTGTAAAGATATTGTAATTGTTTTCTATTTGCTCGACATTTTCCTTGTCAGCACTATCGAGATAAAGAATATCCTTACATAAAGACTCATATTCTTGAAAAGCAGCTATGAGTCGATCACGTTTTTGTTGACCAGCTCATCACAACTTATTTTACATAGATCAGAAACTTCAACGAAATTAAGTAATCTTGTGATCGTACCTTTAATATAGCCTCGTGAGGCGATTTTACGTTTTAGTTCGTCCTCAATTTCTAACTACTACCGCACTTGGGTCGTCTTGTTTCTTAACACAACTTAATATTAAACCACTTACCACAACTATACAATTTTGTCTTAATTATTATTTCGATTTGTTGCGCGTGGACTGATCTTGACGACGAGTCGATCGATTGCCACAAAATGGCGGCTCCGGACTACGGAAGTTCGTTTCGTGCCTTCGCTTGAACGACTTGATGGCGTATCTTGCTGTCCCTCTTGCGCTCGCGCTTAATTAGATACAGTAAGATTCACGAAAGATGACCACGGCGCAGAAGGCATATTTTAGGTCCCTTTGGAGGTGCGAAGTGAGGCGCGGGCGGAAATTATTATTAAATATTAATTAACCAATTATTTAACCAACATTAAAATATTATTTTGTCTTAAGTCTTTTCTTCATGAGTGTACGTGCGCAGACGGTCGCCATTTGTGGTCATCTTTCGTGAATCGTACTGTACACTATTGCACGGCGTGCGTGGATTGCGCGTTTCAGGCGCATAGACTTTAGTAATTTTGAATATTGCGATGCGTGCCGTCTCGCTCCTTCTTGCGGAATACCTTTATTGCTGTCAGCTGTACTCTTCACACCTGCAGAGGTGACTCCGGCGGCGACGACAATGGCGATAGATGGAATGAATGATAATTACTGATTGCTGCTGGGCTTCATCTCTTGAAGATTGCTGCTAGAGTTGTCGAATCGTAATGCGATTTATTTGCGACAACCAAGCTAAGAGCGATGCAGAGCCCGCTTGTGATGCGTTGCCAACCAAAATGGCTGTGACACGGTAGAAAAAATAAGTCCAAACCTCTAGCTTGCTTCTTCCGCAGCAGCGCTGTTCTCCGCGAAAGACCAATGTGCAACGGGGAGTTATGAGGTGCTGGTAGCGTTGGTGCCGAGGAAGAAAAAAAAAACGGCTGACAATTAAATTTCACGTGTGTATTGTCCCAGTGTCACAGTTGGAAGGGAAGTGTTGCCACAGATCACATAATTGTTTACATTTTAATGTTGGTGTTGCGATACTATCCATTGAAATACCCAACAGTACACACCATCCTAATAAAGTTTTCGTGATGTATGGTCCGCCCGGCTTATACCTTTTACACTAAATAGGTGCAATTAAATCATAATTATCCTGACCAATTAACATTTTAGGTTTAACATTGCTGTCACATATTATGGGGTTACTATTACTAGAAATGTTTTCACAATAGTTTACATTAGAGGTGAACAACTATAAGGGCAAATTAAGTTCTTTGAGTTTACGAGCACGCAAGTCGAATTTGTTACCGTCACTGTTACTTATTTTACATTTAATTATCTCAGTCTCGCACAATAACTCGGAGTCCCATGCACCTGAAGCACGCATTGTGACCCTTTCCCCGTGCAGCCCGACCTTATCGGCAAGGTCGGCCGCGATGAGAGTCACTGTTGCGCCGTCGTCTAGAAGCGCATGCGTGGCCACACTTGACCTGGGTCCATGAATAGGGACCGGCACTATTTTAAGAACTACATTTGTTTTTGGTTTAATCACTGACACTTCGTGACAATGCGCGGCGCGGGTACTGGCGTGTGAGACGAGCTCACTAGCGGCGGCGCTAGCGGAGTCGGGCGTCGCGGCATCGTTGGGTGGCGCGGAAGCTTCACGGCGCGCCACTTCTGGCTTCGTTCAGTGCAGCATCTGGTGATGAGCCCCACCATAGGCCTCGACGTAGCAGTTTTTCGCAGTACACTCGTTCTTATCCGGGTGCCGAGCACAGAGACATTTGAAGCATAAGTTGTTTGCTCGAACAAATCGCCATCTATCCTTTCTCATGGCACGCTTGAATTGACTACAGTCTGGCAACGCATGCTTGTTCCTTCTGCAAAACTTGCACTTGCCGGCAGTGTCGGGGTCACTGTCCTTAACAAATGTTAGCACGGAATGATGATCGTTATGCTTTTTCTGGATCTGGTATTGTATGTGGCTAACTCCCGCCTCTGCAACCTTTTGTGCTTCCCCATATAGGAATTTGGACAGCAGTTCTAATTTAGGCGTTTCACTGTGTACTCGGTTTTCGTGTAGTATTTGGATATGACGATTGTTAACAACTGTGAACTTTTTAAGTAATCTATTTGATTCAGTGTAGTTATGGCGGTGACGTATTTTTTTATTTTTATGGCGAATTTCACAATTTCGGCGTGTAAGAGTGTGGTAGTGGTGATAACTTTTTGAGTTGTGATATCATTTGCCGCATGACGTTTTCTGGTCTGCCGAATCTTAGTTTGAGTGTTTCTATGATATCATGGGGCGAGCTCGCTCCCATCAGCAACGCAGCGGCTGCATCTTTTGCGTCGCCGCGCAAACACTTCCGTAGATGCCACACATTTTCAGTATCACTATACTTACATACCCGTGACGATTCATAAAACGCTTCCCGAAATTGAATCCATTCCAACGGATCCCCGAAGTACAAAGGCAGATCCTTTGAGGTGGCCAGCCTAGACAACAGCACTTTATTGCCCGTGTTCGAATTAGATGAGTCGACAGCCTTCTTAATCCCGTTACTCAGCTCCTCGATGGCGCAATGGGTACTTGTCGCGGTAGTAGGTGGCATAGCCATCTCGTCGCCGTCAATTTTGCGGTGGCACTCACCGCCCCCGACAGTCGCTTTGTTACGATCGTGCGACGTGCCGGGTTCAGCAACAGACTTTTCCAGCCAATTCTCCACTCTGCTTTTGTAGGAAGCTGATGAAGATTGATTTGAGCAGCGCGATTTCGATTTCAACTCGGCTAAGTCCATGGCCAATTTCTTGTCGACTAATTCTTTTTCGATACGAGCCTTAGGTTTGAATTTCATCCATTTCGATTTTGGCTTTGACTTTAGCGGCTTCGTATTCCAGTTGCTGTCGCCGTATTGCTGACGACGACGCGCGTGAGTTGCGAATACTTTTGCACTCGCTGCCATCTTGTTGCTTCAAGCTCAACTTAGCACGTGGGCTGGCTATAGCTGAATACACTTTCCTGACTTCTTTTACTGCATCCGTACTGCCATGGATTTGACTTCAAGTTTTCTTTCTTCTTCGTTAGTCAGTTGCTGCTTCTTTTTTTGTGCACGTATTTTCACACGCGGCGTGTGGAGCAGCGACATCCCTGCTACACAGGTTTTGCTTCTCACTAACGATTAACAATGCGGCTCGATGGACAAACTTTGTAGTCGCTAGGTTTAGGTTGGTGACAAATAATGAAACAAGAATATTTTTGGAAAATCAGACCGACTAGGACGGAATGCCGCGGGCGCACTGTTTTACGCGTGAATTCTTCGCGAGGTTTTTTTGCACTAAATCGTATGCGTATATCATTGCAATGGCGGCCGCAGCGGTAGGCGGGGTGAGGGGGGCCACGCGTCAACCAGTGAGAGCGCCCGTGTGCAGTCCGTTCTTGATGGTTATCTATTTTATTTTTACAGATAAAATACAACCGCATACAGAAACATACTTTTAAATGATACATGATTTAAAATCTAACTAATATTTAATAAGACGGGCGGACCGCGACACCGTTGTCAACACCATCTTAGGACGCATTTTTTCAAAATATTCTCTATGCTCACTATACTTAGTCTTGCCATAAATATTGTCACGAAGAAAAAAAACATTTTTTTATTGCAAGTAATATTTATTACTTTTACAGTGTGTTAGTTTAATACATAAATATAAAACAATTTAAAATATAAAAAGCTTATTCGAAGTGGTCTCCATTGGCTGCAATACAGTCCTTTAAACGTTGAGGCCAGTTATCAATAGAAGCACGCACTCGTTCCATGGGAAAATTCTTCACTGCCAATCGTATGGATTGTTTTAGGGACTCCAAATTATCATGGCGTTTAGAGCAAGCAATACTCTCTAAAACTGACCATAAATCATAATCCAGCGGATTAAGATCGGGACTAGATGAGGGCCAGTCTTCAGCTCTGATGAAGTCCGAAACGTTCACTTCCAACCAAGACTGCGTGGACCGAGCTTTATGACCCGGCGTCGAGACTTGTTGGAAGGACCATACTTGGTTATTGAACATGGTGTTGTTAAGGGGCTTAACTACCTTCTCAAGAATGGTATCTTGATACACTTGTGCCGATGTTTTGATACCTTTTTCACAAAAATATGGCTCAGTCACTCCTTCATAGCTAACAGCCCACCAAACCATCACTGAACTCGGATAGTGCCCACGTTGCACTCTGTCGACTAATTGGGACTTGGGATTTGAGCATAAATACGGTCATTTTTTTTTGTTAAAATATTGCTCAATTGTAAAGATTTTCTCATCCGCAAACATTTTTTTTCTGTGACCTCCCTTTGCGTACCGCTTCAGTAGTTGTTTCGATTTTACCACCCTATTCTTTTTTTAAATTATCAGTTAAAAATGACCAGTGCGTCTCTCATAGGCTGCAAATCCTAAGTCATCGTACGAACACTACGTGGACGGCCAGATCTTTTTCTGTCACAAACAGAGGAAGTCTCATGGTACCTATTAATAGCCCGGTATGTTCTAGAATAAGATTATCTGTGGTATTTGATGTTATCTATGATGGGGGACTATGGGACAGCTCATAGATTGTCATGTCGTGTACTAAGTTTATTCTGTTTATTTTACATTAAAGTATATTAGATATTGATCAATCTATCATTAAATATAAAACATGGCGCAGCCGTAAAAAAAGTATTCTAAGTATTTTATTGTTTAAGTTTCAAGAAGTATAACAGTAATTATGGAGAATCGTGCGAAAGTTTTGCCAAATTTTGACATGCGGGCTAGCAATGCCGGCGATGAGTGGCCGTTGTGGAAACAATGTTTTCACGATTATTTAATTGGAATTGGTCAAGATGAAGCCCCAGACCATGTTAAAGTTGCTCTGATGAGGAACATGATGGGGTTGGAGTCCGCCAGAATTCTCGCAACTCTTCCGGTGTCTAGTGAGAAGGTAGTGAAATATGAAAATTTAATAGACGCGATTAACAAATATGTTCGACCTAGGGTGAACGAAGTTTTTGAACGTTTTAAGTTTAATGAGAGAAAACAGCAGCAGGACGAAAAGTTCGATAATTTTTTAACAGATTGTAAAAGATCAATCAGTACTTGCAATTACAACAGCACAATTGAAACCATTGAGGATCAACTTTTAAGAGACAAAATAGTTCATGGTATAACTGACAAAAACTTGCTAGAACATTTACTCAGACAAGAAAAGAACAATGCCAGGTTTCGGCCTACACAACTTTTAAAACTAAATTCACACGGACACAAAGTTTTTACCTACAACAATTTAAATATAAAATACTAACTTCTTAAAAAACATTTAGTTATTTTCTAGAACTTTTCGAAAAGAAAATCATTCTAATAAGTAAACATTTGTTTATCATGTTCCAGGTTATTCTTTTTATAAATAAAAAGGTTCAGGTAGTTACCTGTTCTGCCACTGTAATCGATTATTTTAAATAATTAAAGCGATTTACTCTTTACTTTTCATTTACCACTTCTCAATTGTCTTTTATTATTATTTTTTCCTAAATAATACGTTCATCGTGTTTATTATAAATACATTTAGTATTTTTTAAAGAATATAAATAAAACGAAATTCAAGAAATCGATTTTTTGCTCGATAACTTAATCGTAATGTAATGGCAACCCTGTTAGGTTCTGTCAAGATCGAACGCTCTAACTGACAGATAGTCGATGTCAAACATCTTGTGTTGTTGCTGGTGTTTTTCTATGTGTACGGTTGTTTATTTTTCGAATTCCTCTGCGTTTGCGATTAAAGACTTATTGTGTTATTATATCCGTCCATACCACACATTTTGTGACAATGTCCCATCAATTACGTTGTATTAATTGTGGTTTAAATGTGTTCCGGATGAAACGGCATTTAGTTGAATCTGACGATGTCCGTTCATTGTTACGGCAATGGACTTCACTTTCTGAGGTAAAGTACGATTGTTATTAATAGAATGTAAACTGTTTTAATTGAGCTAAATGTTAATTTGTAACACAACTGTATCTTGTTTGTTTTAGATTCCTAATGACAGTGTTGTTTGTCATAACTGTTGGATAATAATTGAACAAACAAGTAATCCATCAAGTAGCAATGCGCCAACTGAATCAATAATTGTGCATCGAAATGTTTGTATTGGTTGCGGTCATTCATTGCATCGTGTAAGGTCTCACACCTTAAATAACAGTTCAGAAAGAGAAGATGCTATCAGACGTGTGATAGAGCAACAGATTGCACCACTACAGGTAAGCAAGATCCTTCAACGATTTTATGTATTGCTGGTTGTTGAATGAATTATTGTTTTTTCCTGATTGCAATAAGATTTTTTTTTGTTTTTGTTGCAGCTGAGATCAACAGACAAGATCTGTCACCCATGTTGGCAAAGAAGTTACCGTTCTGTTCAACGGAATTTAACCACACCATCATCATCAAGTATTGATGAACCGTCAACTTCAACAGCCTCTGATGTATCAACACCATTGCATGTAGAGAGTGAATCAAGTGAGTCAATTGTAGAAGACTTTCAGCCATCTCTGCAGATAGCAACACCAGGGCCACCATCGCCATTGGGAGTTCCACAGGTGCCTATGAATGTCATTCCGTTGCCAGTCCCACAGGTGCCTATGAATGTCATTGAATTATTGGAATTCGGCCGGGCATCAGACACTCAGGCTCGTTGCTTTTTCCCTAGTTGCCGTCAACTTGAGAGAATGATTGTTCCAATATCAATTAGAAGAAGGTTATTTTCGGAGTATAATTATTATGTGCCAGAAAACTGTCGAATTTGTTCTCACCATTTGAGGAGCAATGACTGGCCTGAATTGATGGAACCTGAAAATGTTATCCACACATTTACGGCCCAACATATTTATGATTTCACAGAATTATTAAAACATCAGACCTCTATTGACTTTGAAGATGTCCAAAATATGGATGACTACCTGGTGCATTATTGGTTTGGTATGAGTAAGGAAGACTTCAGAAATATATTACTAGAAACTCCACGGCTAGCTAATATGCACAGAAGTTCAACTGCCCTTGCTGCATTTTTAATGAAATTAAGAAATGGTGACTCAGGAGATCGAATAAGTTCCTTATTTCAAGTTCCTAGAACTACATTAGAGGCCTTAATGGCAAGAGCAAGAGAACTTTTACACCAAGATTTCGTTCCAAGGCATCTAGGTATACGTCACATAACAAGAGAAGAGATAGCAACAAGAAATCTTTTAATACCAAATGGCCTTTTTGGTAGCACTGAAAATGAGGTTGAGAGGAGACCAATAATAATAGTTGATAAAACCTACATATATTGTAATAAAAGTGCCAACTATGCCTATCAAAAGAAAACTTACTCTTTGCATAAATATAGGAATTTGGTAAAGCCCTTCCTGTTTGTATGTTGTGATGGGTATATAATCGAGATTTTGGGCCCCTACCCAGCCATAACAACTGACGCTGATATTATAAATAATGAGTTTGGAAACCCAGAGAGTTCATTGCGTGAATATTTTCAAGAGGGCGACGTGTTTATCCTAGATAGAGGTTTCAGAGATGCAGTCCCATTGTTGCAAAACTGTAACTACTCTGTGCATATGCCATCATCGTTAGAGGATGATGAAAATCAGTTGTCAACATTAGAGGCAAACAAAACTCGGGCTGTTACTATTTGCAGATGGGTGGTTGAAGTTATGAATGGGATTTTTAAGCAACGGTTTAAAATATTCCGACATGAGTTCAATAATAGAGCTTCGCCACATCTCATGATTGACTTTTCCATAGCTGCTGCCCTAATCAATCGATTTCGACCACCCCTCACAGACAGGTTTGATGCTGCCCAGATATTAGAAATTATACAACAGAAAATGTTCCAAACTAATACATTAAGTGAATTTATTATACAAAATAATTATAATAGAAGAAGGGCACAGTTCTCAAACATAAATGTTGATAACAGAAATGTCAATGAGTTTCCTCAGCTTGAGTATCATGATTTGATTTTAATAGCTTGTGGTACTTACCAACTTCGTCAGGCCCGATCATATTACGGTGAGCATATCCGCTTTAATAGCCGATATATGATTGAAGTATGCAGGGAGGCATCAATTAACAATTTAAGAGAACAATTGTCTCTCTCCCAAAGCTCTTGGTTATTAAGAGCCAAAATTCAAAGTCGACATATCAGTAGGAAAACTTATTTTGTGTATGTTCTTATTGATAACAGCTTAAATGGGAGAGAGGCAATTAGTCAATATTATTGTAATTGTAAGGTAGGTAAACGAACTGTGGGATGCTGTTCCCACACTATGACCATTTTATGGTATTTGGGCTGGGCTCTGCACCAAAACAATATTGAGCCCCCTGCAGCATTTCTTGATGATTTGTTAATTGAATATAACGAAATTGATGATGATATTAATGAATGATAATGGTGAAAACGAATAAAACTATTCAATTAATGTATATTTTTTGTTTAATTTACTCTGTAAAAATAAATAACCTCCAATCTACAATGGCTGAATAATTTCTTTTTGAGAAGTTCAATGTAAAAGTGGAAAACACAGAAAAGCTTCTGACATTAAACTACACAAAAAAACGTTAGAATTTTCTCTGTCCATGAATTTTATTTATTGAGCCTAAGTTACTATGGACATCTGACATTGTTCTTTGACTCTGAACAAAGCTACAGATTTATGCAGAAGTGCAGAACAAAGTAAAGAACAGGTGAAGATAATGAATCCAGTCAATAGTTACGAGATTGACAGAGTAAAAATAAAAAGTCATACTAAAAATGAAAGTTACAAAGAAGAGAAGAAGTTTAATTGCAAGCGATGTCAAATGACACATGGTCCAAGACAATGTCCAGCATATGGGAAAAAGTGTAGTAAATCTGGAACTCTAAATCATTTTGCAGTATCATGCAGAGTCAGAAGAGTGCATAATATTCAGGAGCATTACGGAGATTCATCACCGGATTCATCATTACACAGCGGAATGGTCAATAATGGTCAGTGGACTGAGAATATAATAATTGAAAACACCAATGTGAAGTGTCGTCTTGATACTGGTGCAGATGTTAGTGTCATGCCATGGAAAGTTTTTAAGAGTCTTAATACTAAATTACAGGTAACTCCGGTTCAAACTGAATTAGAAGGATTCCACGGGACTAAAATTAAACCATTAGGTATGGTTAATTTAAGGTGTAAGTATAAAAATATTGAATGTTGTGAAAATTTTATGCTTATTGAAAGCCATAATATGCTATTAGGTTTACCCGGTTGTATTAAATTAAATTTATTAAAAAGGGTACAAAAAGTGTCAGTAGTAAGTAATGTTGATGAAAATAAGTCTAAATTTGTATCAAAAAATTTTGAAGTTTTTAATGGTCATGGTAGATTTCCCAATAAATGTAATATTCCTACAATTCCTCATGAACCTATCTGTAATCCACCTGTTAAGGTTCCCTTAGCTTTGTCTGAACCTTTGAAGTGTGAGTTAGACAGGTTAGTCAAGCGAGGTGCTTTAAAGAAAGTTGAGGAAATTGAGTCTGAAGCTTGTATTAATAGAATTGTGATTATTGAAAAACAAAATAAGAAGTTAAGATTGTGTTTAGACCCTACAGATTTAAATAGGTATATTATAAGGAAACCAAAACATGTCTACTGTTGATGAAGTGGCTTCTAAGTTAAGAGATATGGAAGTATTTTCGGTTTTTGATCTGTCAGAAGGATTCCATCATTGCCCACTTACAGAGGAGGCTTCATGGAAATGTTGCTTCGCCACACCGTTTGGAGTGTATAGATATTTAGTTCTTCCCTATGGTGTAACCAATGCACCTGAAGTTTTCCAAGATCAGATGGAATTTTACTTTGGTTCTATACCTAATGTGTTATGTTGGTTCGATGATATTGTAGTCATGGGGAAAAATGAGTTTGAACATGATAAATCTGTAGAAGAATTGTTAAAAAGAGCAAAAGAGATAGGAGCAGTTTTTAACAAAGATAAAATACAGTACAAGCAAAGAGAAGTTAAGTATATTGGTCAAATATTCAGCAAGGAAGGTATGAGAGTTGATGATGAAAGAGTAGAGTCTTTATTACAGTTAAAGTCACCTAGTTCTAAGGAAGAATTACAAAGATTAATTGGATCTTTTAATTATGTAAGGAGATATGTACCTGAAATGGCAGAATTAATGTCACCCTTATGTAAACTTTTGAAAAAAGATGTTGAGTTTCAGTGGTTACCACATCATGAGAAAATGTTAGAGAATTTAAGAGCAATAGCGCACTAGCGGCTTGGCCGCAGCGGCCAGGTCGCGGCGGCCATCGAGATAGATACCTTAGTATGAAATCGCCACAGAGCGCGCGCACCTGGTCGCACGCGACCAGCGGCCACACTCAGCCGCAGCGGCCAGCGAGATCGGAGCGGCGCGTTTGCGGCCAGTGTTCAGTCGCTGGTCGCTGCGGCCACTGAGATCTATAGTATTGTAGTAAAATCACCAGTGTGCGCGCACTAGCCGTGGCGGCCGCACGTGTTGTAGAGCTACAGCGTGATTTGTAATTATCGCGATGTCTTTCGACACGGAAAGATTTATAACAGAAATCGAGACGAGGAGGGCGTTGTGGGACATGTCCTGTGAAGACTATGCCAACCGAGATATAAAAAGGACAATGTGGGAAGAAATAATTGAAATATTTGGAAATGAAAACTTAAGTACAACTGAAAAAAACGAACTCGGTAAGTAATGTTTATTTTATTGTGTTCTCAAAGCTACTCGATTTTGCCACGGGAGTTGTCCTTCACCCACGAAGTAGTCAGCAAATAGATCTCTGTTTTGAGTAGATGTTCTATTTCCTCTTGACGGCTGGCAGGGAGGTATTTCTTCAATAGTCGGAGGAATATACAAGGTGTCTTCGAATTTGTACCCATCTCGCTCCCGTACGTAGTTGTGAAGGACGCAACATGCTTTTATGATTGCAACAGCAAATTCTCTGTGTACATCAAGAGGACGATGAAAAATTCGCCACTTGTTGGCTAGTATCCCGAAAGTACATTCTATGTACCGGCGTGCACGGGAAAGGCGGTAGTTAAAAATTATTTTCTTGTCTGTCAAATTTCTTCCGGCATATGGTCTCATTATATTTTCTGACAAAGAGAATGCTTCATCGCGAACTATAACAAAAGGCAGAGGCACACCTGTTTCAGTTATCGGTCTTTTGTCTGGTATGTCTAAATTATTATTTGTAAGTTTTACATAAAACATTAAATAAGAACTCCCAGTTCTTGAATACCGATGAATCGCTGCATTTTCCATATGCGCCGACGTCTATGCATATAAATTTGTAGTTGGCATCGCATATAGCCAATAGAGAAATAGTTTTTGTAGTTATAATATAGTGACCCTGTATGGGTCGGCTGAATGACTCTTATGTGCTTTCCGTCCACAGCTCCAATACAGTTAGGAAACTGCGAACTCTTCCTGAATCCTTCACTTATTTCTAGCCATTTGTCTCTATTGAGCTGTGGAAAGGCAATGTCTTTTATATTTTGCCATATGGCGACGCAGACCTCAAGTACAATTTCTCGAATAGTTGTGTGTCCAATGCGAAATGAATGATTTAGTTCTCTGAAGGAGCATCCAGATGCTAGGTATCTGGAACAAACAAACACGTTATGATAACTTTTTTTTTATTTCCAGGTAAGTCACTCCAAAAAAAATGGAAAAATATAAGGGACTCATTCCTCAGGGAGCTACGACGTGTCAAAGGCGCAAAAAGTGGTGCTGCAGCGAAACGTAAATCTCCCTATGTATACTTTCAAAACCTGATGTTCCTTAAAGATACGGTAGAACCGAATACAACAGAATCAAACTTAAATGTTACGGAAAATATAGTCCTTCCCACCCCCGAATCAGTATCTCAAGGACAACCAAGATCGAAGAAGAAAAAGGAAGACAATAATTTGGAAAAAGAAGACCTTGTTTCGATTTTAAAAGAAAGCATTAATTCAAGAACTCAACATGAATCATTTCTCGAAGACGAAGACAGATTATTTATGCTTTCCTTAGTAAAGGATTTCAAAAAAATACCCGAATCCGCGAAGCTGACAACTAAGATGGAAATAATTAATCTAATCCACCGAGCACAAAATACAAGATATGATCCAAGCCACTATGAACCTATGACCACTATGACAAGGCACAACCAACCTACTTACCCTCGAAGCAGTTATACCAGCCATCAAGAATATCAACAGGGATATTTTACTAAGAATTTGGATAATGAACCACTTGCCACAATGAGCTGCCGCCCTTCTCTGTTACGTCCCAGTGAACCGGCGCCGCCTTTGGATTCACAAAGAGCAGAAAACTCTATCCAATCACCCGAATCAAACTACTCGCAGGCCTCGCAAGATTCAGAAATAATTGAAACTTTTTATGATAATTATTGAACAACTGCACTTTTGATTATGATAATTACAGTACTTAAATACTTTTATGTACCTACTAGTTTTACTTATCTACCTGCATTCTTTTTCATAAAATAGACACAGGGACCGCAAAGAAATGATTTAAATAAAAGTAGATAGGCATAGGCTTACCTTAAAGTTACAACGAGTTTTTCCTCAGCAGAAATGCAGGGACGAAATTTAGTGACGGTGCCGGTGATAGATGGTCTTAATATTCTTAACAATTCTTCAAACGTAGACTTGCTCATCCGTAAATAATTAAAGAACTTGTCATCATATTGCTGAAGGTCCGTGAAATAAGTATAAAATAATCCTTTTGTTCGCCTTTCACGAAGCAAGGGATGAACCCAATATTTTTTCCTTTTCTTTTTCCGCTTCTTACTTATAAGATACAAAAGCACTGCTATTTCCTCAACGTCCATTTTGAAGCGCGCTGTACATGCAACTGACGATCGTAGCCGTGGTTTTGGCCGCGTTGCAAATCGATCCCTGCGGCCTGGCCGCGACCTGGCCGCTGCGTCCAAGCCGCTAGTGCGCTATTGCTCTAAAGTGTAAAATTTCTCAGGCACCAGCTTTAAGCCCATTTTGTACTGATAAAGAAATAATTTTGCAGTGTGATGCTTCTAAAAATGGTATTGGGTGCTGTATGTTTCAAAAAGATGATAAAAATATTTTAAGATTAGTTGCCTGTGTTTCAAGAACTATGAATAGTGCTGAAATTAATTATAGTCAAACTGAGAAAGAGCTATTAGCCATTTATTATGGTACACAAAAATTTCATAAGTATGTATATGGTTGTAATTCTGTAAGTGTCCAAACTGACCATAAGCCTTTGTTACCGATTATGTCAAAACAGATTAGTAAGATTGGGTCACCTAGATTAAGACGTTTAAGGTTAAAATTACTACAATACAGTTTAAATCTTGTTTATGTTCCTGGGAAATTGATACATTTTGCTGATATGCTATCAAGGAATAGTAGAAAATTAATTGAGAAAGATGTTGAGATGTTGGAAATGGTACATTCAGTTTCAGCACATTTACCTATGAGTCCAGAAAGGAAAATTCAATTTTGATTAGCTACTAGTAAAGACAGAATTTTGACTGAGATTTTTTTTTTTCAGTGGATGGCCTGATGAGTCTAGGGTCTCCTCGGAATGTAAACCATATTATAAACTTAAGGATGATATTTATGTTGAGGCAGGATTAGTGTTTGTTGGTTCTAAAATAATTGTACCAGAATCTTTGAGATCTTATGTACTAAATTTAATTCACCAAGGACACCCTGGGGTAAATAAAAGTATTAATAGAGCTAGACAGTTATTTTATTGGACAGGTATGTCTGAGAATATTAAAAATTTCATTGTTAAATGTAGAACATGTGAAAAATTTAGACCTAAGAATTATTATGAGCCTATGTTATGTCATAAGATACCTAAACAGAGATTTAGTAAAGTAGGGACAGATATATTAGAGTTTGCTGGTAAATCATATTTAGTGATAGTTGATTACCTGTCGCATTGGCTTGAAGTAATGCCCTTGCTAGATAAGAGTTCTAAATCCATAATTAATGCAATGCAAAAAGTATTTACTAGATTTGGTTACCCAGAGATTGTAGTTGCTGATAATAATCCGTTTTTGTCACATGAGTGTAAACAGTATTATAGGTCTAAAGATATACAAATTGTTACCAGTAGTCCACATTACCATAGGAGTAATGGGTTAGCAGAGAAGTCTGTTCATATTGCTAAAACTTTGTTAAAGAAATCTAATGATCAAAACATTGATTATAGAGATTCCATTTTAGATTATAATAATACGCCTTTAGCTGGCTTACAGGTTTCACCATCACAATTTTACATAGTAGACGCCTAAGAATTAACTTACCTACTAGCAGTATAGCTTTAGAACCAAAGATAGAGAAAAATGTTGATATTTTGTTGGAAATGAGAAAGTCTGTAACTAAAAACTTTCATGATAGGAAAGCTAGAAGAAAGGAACAAAGTTTTGAGATAGGGGAACAGATAGTATATAAAACGGATAAGGAAAACATTTGAAAAAAGGGAATAGTATTAAATAAAGCTAAAGAACCTAGATCTTACATAGTAAGCGGTAATTTTAAACCAGTAAGACGAAATTCTTATCACATGAAAAAGTCTCAAACAAAAATAAGTGATAGTCCCAGAGATATGTGTATAGATCTATGCGATAATGATTGTCATTTAAGTTCACCTAGCTGTTCACAAAGTGTTTCACCTGATGTGACAAATAACAATGGATGTAATGACAACAATGATAATAGTTCAAGTTTGCTTCAGACTAGATCTGGCAGAATTATTAAGCCTAGACAGATTTTAGATTTGTAATGTTCAATGTTGGTTAGACTGAATTATGTTTGATTGTTTAATGTTGATTGGTGTAATATTAATGTTCACAACTATAATAATGCGTAAGGGGGAGGTGTTCTAGAATAAGATTATCTGTGGTATTTGATGTTATCTATGATGGGGGACTATGGTACAGCTCATAGATTGTCATGTCGTGTACTAAGTTTAATCTGTTTATTTTACATTAAAGTATATTAGACATTGATCAATCTATCATTAAATATAAAACACGGTACACAAACATTTGACTAATACCAAGCGTATGGAGAGTTTTAAAAATTGCATTTGGCTCCATACTAACTTTGTGTAATGCAATCACAGCGATTCGGTTCTCTTTATCACCCCACTCCATTTTAATATCGTAAAATATTGTACAATGTATTGGCGCCAAAATTAGAAAACTCATTAAACAATCGTATAAAAATGACAGATTCCAGATTCAAATGTAAAATCTTTCTTATTTTTAACTGTAACAGTATTTATGGCCAGACTAAGTATACCTAATGTGAGTAGCAACAAAATGCATGCCTCGTACCATTTAGATAGAGATGGTGACTCTTGATCTACTGAAAAAAAAAAAAAAAAGTACTTACTAACACTATAATCATTCTTCTTTGTGAGGATTTTTGTTACTGAATTCACCAATAATAGCTGAATGGATTTGAATGAAACTTAGCACATAGATAATCATATCCTGGAATAAAATAGGATATTTTTAATATACTAAAGAAAATACTTTTATAACTATACATTGAATGAATCTGAGAGCAAGTTCTTGTACCAAAAGAATTTACAGTTAACATACTAATAGGACAAAACAATATAACACTTTTATCTTACATTTGATTAAGTATTGGAGTAAGAGTGACCACATAAACTGTTGTCAACATCATATTTATGTTACGCAAACATAACAGGCACATTCAGCTAATAAGTATCTTCACATAATCAGATATAAAATACTTACCATCTTGTTCTGTTGGTTGTTGGTTGTTGGTTGGTTGTAGCCGAGAAACAGAGTCACTGCTGCATTCAGCAGTGACTCTGTTTCTCGGCTAGGCATATTTGCATCAAAGTCATGCACCAATTGCTGTACATATTCAGTATCTGTAAACAGCAAGTACCAGTTTAGTAAACATTTATGATTGATTAGAAGACAATACTGTATTGGTTTGGTAGCTTTTGAAAACAGACACCTAAGCAGTTGTGATGAGTAAAACATATCGCACACCTAGATCTAAACTGAGACAACTCAAAAAAGGTCATTTTTCAGGAGACGATAAAAACGTATATCTGCATTTTTGTTAGGGAAGTTATTCAATATAATTTGATTCTAGATAATAAATAGCTTGTAAAATGTCACTGTATACAAACTGGGGCTAAAATGCAATCATTTTTATCGATAATCACTGTTTTTCGTGTTGATACACTTTAGGGTGGTGACTATGTATAAAAAAATAAACACCATTTAGACTTGAAACAGTTTTATTGAATCATTTTGAGTTGTACTTATATTAGTACAAAAATTATGTAAACAAATTATTCAAACAAAAGTGTACTAAACGAGTGGTACAACATAAATTAATAATGAAACATTAATAAAAACCATACACTAAAAGTTATACATTAATGTACAGTTACTACCAATGAGAAAAGGTATCTCCAAAGTTAAAAGGGAATAAAATATTGAGATATTTTTCTCTCATAATCAAAAAAGGCTTTAATCTTAAACAGAGAAATAAAATAAAATAAACTTTCATGTAATGCGATGCTAATATAAATCACAAAAATCAGTTTCAAAATCTTAAAATGTAAATTTTAAGAATTTTTGCCTAATATTAATTAAAAATAGAAACATCTTACAACTTATTGAATTGTAATAAGAATGAAATTCTTGTACAAACTTCTTACAATACTAATAGGCATCGTTTGGCATGGCACGATAGAGATCAACAATTAAAAACAGGAGATTATCACTTTTCCTATTCAAAACAAAACATCTGTGTCTTATTACTAAATAACAGACAAAAATAAAAAGGTTATAAATTCTTAGATATAGGAAGGCTGTACTTACCTAAAAGGCACATTAGGTTTTTTTTTGATTTGTGCCTCGGTCGTCCCACAGAGTCTCGTCCCACATAAAAAAATCCCCACTTGTCCCAATTTGTATGCCTCGCTCGTCCCAAAACTTAATTTTCAATATTTTATTCCCCGCTCGTCCCAATTCGTATGCCTGGCTCGTCCCACATTTTTTTCATATGAGTTAAATTTGATTTAATTGTACAGTCAGCCTAAAAACCTGACTGACCAGAAAGATAAATAACCTCATGTTGCGGAAAATTTGATGAACTAATTCAATCCGAGACTCCACTATAATATAAATTATAAAATTACAAGTTACGCCACCATGACAGTTTTTTTCTGATCAAACTTTAGGTTTAGATTGAAGGCATTAATAAAGTACACATAGCCGACCCTAAGTACAAACCCTGTGCACCCCACTGCTTAGACCACTACTATTATTATTAACCTAGAACAAGTTTTTGAATGTTTATAGCTTCGGTATTTTTGTGCGACCGGATTAGAGCTTGCTCTCTCGCTCTGCTTTCTTTGTATTAATCAATTGACCAATGACGTGGCTTTGCGTTATCAGCGCAATCGGAGCAAATGCGGTTACAAAGTGCATCTGCTAATTTTAAATATGAGGTGTTTACATTAAGCGTGGTGTATTCATAGAGTGAGGTTCAATATTTGTGAAGTTGTAAAGGGTAAGTAATAATTATAATTTTGTCGATTTTTTCATATTTTGTGAAGTCATGATAAATGATTTGACTTATATCACTATTGTGGTAATTATTTACTTTTATATTAGTTGCTGTCTAAGGATTATGGTCTTTTATTATATGCATACTTAACTCTGTGCCTCCTGTGAAAAAGAGTACATCGCTACTTTTTAGGAGACGCAAATAAAATTTTGAAAAATATTTTTTTTCCTGTTTCCTAGGTCCTGTCATGGAGTTCTTTATCTATGGCCCTGTTTCACGAAATCGTCTAGTATTTTTTTTTTAAATGAGTAACCCTTTTTCACATTAACTAGAAATTTGAACAAATAATAATTTGATTTGAGCCCTAATTCACATTAATTTTGTTTACCCATTTTAACAAACTTCAAAAAAAGAGGATGTTCTCGGTTATACTGTATTTTTTAGGTTAACCAATTTTGATAAATCTTCTTTTATGTAAAAGCTGGTGCTTCCCATATGGTCGCATTTTAATTTAGTTAACCTCCTTCATAAAATGAGGATGTTCTCAACTACAAAGTGTTTTCTGGGTGAATCAGTTTTGATGACTCTTTTGATTCGAAAGCTGGTGCTTCCCGTGTAGTCTCATTTCAATTTGGCTCAGTTCTGACAATAGCATGTATGATAAAACCATATTCAACACGTTGAAGTCGGTTTTCAGCTATGATTTTTAATCATTATAGCTATTCACGATTCGTATCTACGAAACGAAACTATTGTACATAGTTTCGTTCGGAATACCTTTCTTAGACAGATGAAAGCAAATTTTTTGCTCTCTTATATTCATTTAAAAACGAAAAGGGTATATTGGACTTGGTACCCCTTTTTACAGGAGGCACAGAACTAATTCACGTTGTATTTGCAGGTGATCAGATATAGAGCCGTGGCTTCTTCATCCTGAAACATGGAGCCAGTGGCTTCATCATCCCGAGCTGATCTTCAGACTGGCTGCAGTCTGGCTTCTACATCCCAAGAGATAACCTTTATTGAATCACAAAGAGGTGTGCCTATTATTTTGCATGCCGGTTACGAATATACGAAAAAGCGAGAGAACAAAAATAGCTCAATCGTCTGGAGATGTGTGAACAGAAGGTGTCATGGAGGAATGGTGACTTCAAATAATAATGTGACGAAAATTCTTCGTCATGACATTTGTACGCCCAGCATAGCAAGAAATGACATCAAAGAAGAAATACATCACTGCAAGCAAGAAGCAAAATCTTCTGAAGGAAAATCGATTCCTTCTGTCTTCAATTCAAGCATAAAAAAATTATTGGACAAAGGTACTGACAAGATAGAAAAATTACCTGAATTATCGAATGTTAAGAACAGCTTGTATAGTGCTCGAAACAAAGCCCAGCAAATAAAGAAAGCTACATTTAAAACGCCGTTTGAAGTAAAAATTCCAGTAAGTTACATGAGTTTTGTTTTATTTGATTATGAGTACAGAAAAACAAGGATATTAGCTTTCGCTGATGTAAATAATAGGTCTTTACCTATGAAATTGCCGTTTTGTATGAAAAAATTTAAACGAATTTTTTTCATGAATTTTTTATTTGTATTAATCGAAGTAATCACCCATGCAATCAATGCATCTTTGCCATCGCAGTGGCAGTTTATTGATGCCCTTCTTAAAGAAATCAGCTGGACGGGAGGCAACAAATTCTTCAAAGGCATTTTGTACTGCCTCTCGGGTATTAAATTTTTTTCCCGCCAAGAAGTTATCCAAATTCTGGAAAAAGTAGTAGTCTGTAGGCGCAAGGTCTGGTGAGTAGGGCGGATGACGGAGAGCTTCCAACCCCAGTTCTTGCAACTTGGAGACCGTCTGCTGTGCAGTATGAGGTCGCGCGTTGTCGTGCAGGAGCAGCGGAGACGAGCGATTGACCAATGCTGGTTGGAGATGCGCCAGCTTCTCCATCATTGTGTTCAGTTCTTCACAGTACACATCTGCAGTAATGCTCACCCCGTTTGGTAAGAAGCTGTGATGAATCACACCGGCGCTAGACCACCAAACAGTGACCATCACTTTTCTAGGGGTAAGTTTTCGTTTAGGGCATTGTTTAGGTGCTGAACCAGGATCCAACCAACTTGCTGAGCGCTTACGGTTATCAAACAGAATCCATTTTTCATCGCAGGTAACAATGCGGTTCAAAATTCCTTCATTTGTGTGTCTGTTGAGCAGTGCAAGGCACGTCTCGACGCGTACTTCGCGCTGGCGATCATTGAGTTCGTGGGGCACCCATTTGTCAAGCTTTTTTACCTTGCCAATTTGACGCAAATGGACCAATATTGTTTTGACGCTAACTTCGAAAGCTGCTGCTAATTCAGCCGTAGATTGTGTATCATCAGCTTCCACAATCGCCTTTAATTCGTCATTGTCGACCAAAGTCTTCGGACGACCGCGAGGTTCATTTTTCAGGTCGAAATTTCCAGAACGGAAGCGAGCAAACCAATAACAGGTGGTGCGTTGGTTTGTAGTGTTAGCTCCGTAAACGTCGTTGATGTTGCGTGCCGCTTGTGCCGCGTTGCTGCCACGACGGTACTCATATTCCATAATTACTCGAATTTTTAACGTATCCATGATGACGAAAAAGATTGAAATGCGATGAAAATGTAACACTAATCAATAAAGAAATGACTACTTTTAGAAAAAAAAATCCATGTTTTTAAAATAAAATTAATTTGAAATTAGAATTCTTAGCCAAACAAAAATTATTTTGATTTGAAATGGCCAGTACTGCAGAACGGCAATTTCATAGGTAAAGACCTAATAGTAAAGGACTTCATCAACACGTGAAACATTACCTTGCAGATGGTACATTTAAGTGTGTAGTGAAACCATTCAGACAATTATATGTGATTTACGGTGACCTTGGCAGCACAAGTGAGAAAATTCACGTCGTGCCTTTAATATACATCTTATTAATCGAAAAAAAGAGTTCACATATGAGACTGCGTTTGCTCTTATCAAATCGCAAATTCCAGAATGGCATCCGATTTCATTCAGAACAGATTATGAGAAAGCAGCCATGAACGCAATCCGTAACATCTTTCCGGATGTAATATGCAAAGGCTGTTACTTCCATTTTAGTCAAGCACTTTGGAAGAGAGCAAAGGCGTTAAAGTTAAATAAAAAGAGAATGTTCAAAAAGCATATAGCTCTATGCACAGCGTTAGCTTTGCTACCACCTGAACTTAAATGCGATGGATGGCTATATATAATGGAGGATTGTCCGAAAACTCTCAATATTGAGAAATTCAATGACTATTTTGTATCGGCATGGCTTGACAACGAATATTATCGAGGCAAATGGGATTTTTGGGGGGATATCTACAGAACAAATAACCCAGTGGAAGGCAGTAACGCTAAATTAAACAGAACATATTCGGGAAAGCTGAACATCATTAGCTTTTTGAATGTGATCAAAAACGACGCTGTTCTTTCTTTAGCTCGCCAAGGTAAACCTCGGCGTGCTGATGATATAGCTCATGACAAATATATATTTGATTCTGTAACGGCAATGTTGAATGGCACTATATCACTGGGCCATTGCCTGGAAAAAATCAGCCCTTTTGTTTATTAATGATATTAATGTGTCTATATTAATGATAAGTTTAAAAATGTTGATTTTTTGGAGATTTAATTGTTAAAATACTACTTTCTCATTAATAGTAGGTTGATTAAAATACTGTGATTGTAATTTGATTGTGATATTAGTTACGTAATAAAGATTTTTAAATATAAATATTTCAATTTATGTTGAAATACCACATTAACATAAATAACATAACGTGGTACTTCTATAAGGTACATATAGGTAAATACAAATGTGTATACGGTCTATAATTATTTGACTGTTACTTATATACAAATGTTGATTTTTTGGAAATTTAATTGTTAAAATACCACTTTTTCATAAATAGGAGGTTAATTAAAATACTGTGATTGTGATTTGATTGTGATATTAGTCACGTAATAAAGGTTTTTTTAAATAAGTAGTTCTAATTATGTTGAAGTATCTCAGATAAATATTACATGTGTAATACATATATATATCTTAACGTGGTACTTCTATAAGATAAATACAAATGTGTATATTGATAGGTGTAACTAATAGTACTGTGATTTGGATTTGATTGTGATACTAAATAATAAAGATTTTCCTAAATTGCAATAGATCTTTTAATTATTAAAATTAAAAACATGCATCGCGGATGCATACCTAGAACTGGAAGTATTTAATATCTTTATGTTATTAGAAAAAACTATTATTTCAATTTATTGGAAGATATAGTACAATATTTTTTGTCAACTGTACTTTGAATTTGCCAGGAATGTGGGACGAGTGGTGACTTTAAAACTCAAGTGGGACGAACGAGGAATTCTTTGGAATGTGGGACAAGATAGTGGGACGACAGAGGCACAAATCTTTTTTTTTAATAATAAGCACAAAATTTTCAAAAGCAATCAGATATTATCGCCAATTACGTTTTTAAAATAAGAATCTACATAAAGCTGTGGGATAGCGTGTTTGGTTACAAGATCCTTAATGTCTTTTATCTTTGCTTCAGAGAGAGGTAATTTTTGATTGTAAGCTTTTTTAAGCCCCGTAAAAACAATCTGATCATCTTTGGTTCGGCGTTTGCGCACAGACACCTTTTTATAATTTTCATCTGAAAATGAGGTTTTGTAAAAGAATGCTCCTGGATTCTCCTTTTCCCCTCTTAGGACTTTTATATCGTGCCATTTAACTTGGCTACGATCTTCATCTAAATTGAAATTGGTTCCCCACTCTTCTTGCAAGATTTTAGTGTCATAAAATTTTTCATGTGTCATTTCTTCTACTCGGTAAGGACTGCCGGTTTTTTTTGCCGTTCGAATCAAAGTACAATACTGTTGCGGGGTAAATATTGGGCCAGATTTTATGTGCCTTTTAATTTGTTTCTCTATTACGCTGTGAACATTGTCACCCTCGTTTTGAGAATGACCGCGTATTAGGAATTTATGCGTTATTGATTTAACTTTTTTAGTGACAACAGCATAAGCATAAGCAGATAGTAAATATTTATTTTTTTGCTGTCCACAGCAATTATCAGAATAGAAAATAATCTCAATATCTTTATCTGGATATTTTTCTAATAGTGTCAATGTATTGCAGAACACAGGAGCCTATTTCAACAGCACCCCTTTTACCTTCTGTCTCGTCCCAAAAATAACAAATTACATCTTTTGCCCTCAGATCACTTATTGTAAAATTAAAACAATTAATTCGTGATTTATAGAAAAATAGTGAAACTTGACCCTTTGGAACTTGCATAACTGCTTGTAGATCATATACAGCTGCGATTACTCCGTCATTTCTGTTCTTATCATTTTCTTTGTGATCCCTTGCTATTTTTTTTTCTAAAAGATGTTGTTCATAATTCTCTTGTAAATTATTTTTTTCTTCTTCATTGGCATTTTTAAAGCCCTCACAAAGGTCGCAAAGATCTTTTTTTGGAATATAAAATGCAATATTAAATTCTGTATTGAATATTCTGTTAAAGGTTGACTTCGTGGCGAAAGGTAACTGTTCGAGTTCACGAGCTTCTTTGTAATCGCGATATAAGTCGGCAAGGGATTTGTCACTGCAAATAAATTCCCTTGATGTTTGAGCCCTCAAGTAATGAGACTCAATCCTCGGGATGCTGTTAATGAACTCTACAGCACTTTCTTTAATTCCCGCATCAATTTTTGGTTGATTACCATGTTTGCCTCTAAAATCATTGGCTACAATACCGGCATCATTTTTTTTACGGAGTGCAGTCGTAATAGATGTGTTACTCAAGTCAAGCGTGGCCTTAAAAAATGCCTTACACACTCGGATTTTATTGCCAGCCACTTCGAAATTAAATGCTTTATTAAGATTTCTATACTCCTGTGTGCAGGAATACCTGTACTTTGGTTTGATTTCTTGAGTATGCCTGATTATATACTCCCTCTGCCTCTGAAGATCTGCTAGGCCCCAATAACCATCAAAGATGTTTTGTCTTGTTTCTTCGTTAATCTTCAAACTACAACGTTGTCTGCACCTTTCGCCACAAGCCGGGCGAACTTTCCTTTCAGAAACAATTTTCTGGTTTTTTGACAAAGATTGGTAGGCCTTACCAGAATTCCTCAGGACTTTACAAATATTAGCTTTCCATGCCGATTCTCTTCTTAACCTCTTTTTTCCTCTTTTTACTTCTTCATTTGGCTGATCATTACTAACTTCATTGACAACATGACTCTGAGGCTGTGCAATAGTATCAGTTACATCCCTGTATTCAGTATCAACAACGTTTTGAGTTTGAGGCTGTCCAGCAGTATCAGTAACTGCCGTGGTTTCAATTTCAAAAACTTCTTGGCTTCGAGGCTGTGCTACAGTGTGAGTAATTGCCCTGGTTTCAGTTTCAGAATCAGAACTACTGCTACTAGAACTATCGCTAGAATTCGAAGAGTTTGATGAGGTATTTTCACTTGAAGAAGATGAAGAAGGAATTACTTTACGGGAAAAAGTCTTCTTCTTTTGATGGACATAACTTGGATCATTATCAGAGTCCTGTACGGAACTTTCTTCACTTGGCGATATTATAAAATCACTTTCAATTTGTCTGCTATGGCCTGGTTTAGTCATCACACTAGTGTTTATTGGTTTTTTTTTATGTACTTCTACATTTACAGTTGTAGTTAAGTCTTATTTATTAGCTGTTAATGAGTTCTCTTTATATTTTTCATTGATAATATTGACAAGAAAACGGCCTCGCTTCATTTTTCTCTGAAATAGAAAAAGCAGTTATTGTAAATTATAACTATCCAGCAATAGTGAGTTAACTCAAAAAAATCTTTAAATATAAAGCAGTAAATAGTGTTATTAAAAACAGTGTATTGGAAACAGTAAATTTATAATACCGTGAACGATTTTTATGCGACCCATGAAAAATATCACACTGTGTATTGAAAAAACATTAAAATAAATTTGTTTCAACAATAGTAGGATAACTAGAATTTTACATGTTGATCCATCAAAACAAACTCAAATCAAAATAGTTACTAAATATTTACGTACCTTATCAAACAAAACTGGAACAAGTCAAAATATCCTTATGTAATATGGCAGAACAATTCACCAACACCGTAACAACTCGAATTAACCTCACGTATACGTTTCGTCAAAACTGTAACAATTCGAAATATCCCCGTTTTCGTTCTTGTTAATACGTGCATTCCCTAGGACTAGTGAAGGTCAACTGACAATAGACTTGTTTAGGTGGGAGAGGGTGACAGACGGTGATTCAACAAAAGAAAGTTAACGCCATCTAGCGATTAATTTTATAAGCATTTATTGAACCTGTTCTGTTGGATAGTTGCGTATGATCACCGAGCATTCGAATACAAACATAACTCAAAATTAACGATTTTTGAGTTGTCTCAGTTTAGATCTAGGTGTGCGATATTTGCATGCATCAATCGTTAAAGCAGTCGGTAGAGCTGCCATGGGGCTAAAATTCAGCACTTAGCTCTCTGAGCCCTCTCGTATTGCTCTGATGTGAGCATGACAGAAATTTTTCGCCCGTTGGGCTCGTCGGCTATATTCACTTGAATAATCATGGTTATTTTCTCTGTGTATACACCACAAATTTCTTCTTCTTCTTTGCTTAGGTGGCAACTGCCAGAAGCACAATTTCGAAAATACCACGTTAGTTTAAGATAAGATGAGAATAAATGAGACCAAAGATGCGACTCAAAACAACTCGACATCACAACAAATAACTGTCATTTTTAACAGCGCTCACGATGGTTTTATTAAAAGGCATGGTCGGCGTTATCGCAAGATGGCGCATCTCATGACGTCATCTATGACGATTCACGGAACATCGTTATCGCGCTCACGCTAATTCGGAACGGCTGTAAGCACGCTCAAATCGATTACAATCGATGCAATTCGGAAAGTAGCCTTACTTAGGCCAGTATGGCACCTCAAAAGACATGGCTAAATGAAGTTCGGGCGATTGCCCTAAGCATGTATAGAAATTTCTCAATGGTTCGTAACATTCAAATATTCATTCAATAATTATTACGTGTTTATTTTTCTCCTAGAACTTTTGTGAACTAATCAAATAATTAAAAGTTATTTACTCGTTTTGCCATGTTTTTTGTTTGACAAGGATAACATGACTTTGACGTTTCGTTTTACGAAAAATGTGGACAGTAAACCTACTTTTTAAGATATTTGCGTAAGCTGATATATATAGAGTATTCATTAATATAATAATTTATTTTTGTACCTCAATACTTCTCTAGACGTTGATTTTATACAAAGTAAATGGCTAAATAAAGTATGTGCGACTGCCCTAGCAACTACATGCAAATACATGCATGTGCATGTATGCATTGTACCTAGTATTATGTAATGCTGAATAGCTGAATATCTGTATTTCGTGTGAAAAAGTTTCAGGAACTTTTCACATCGTTACAATCCTGAAAATAAAATCTTATAAGTAAACTACTACGTCAATGAGTAAACACTGTTCAACAAGGTAAAAAAAAGATTTGGCAAGGAAAATCACCCCCTGCCATACATATTATACTCACTGACTAAACAAGGACACATACAATATTGAAATAAAACAACAACGAGATTTATTTATTTATTATGTAGGTACATGCATTATTTATTATGAAGCTAAACTGATTTGTAGTAAATTGAGATCCATACTGCACATTTTTGGGAAACAGACGTGATGTATGTTTGTATGTATTTGTAACAGAGGTTAGTTACCCCCTGCGTAGACCCGTAATAAGCGCGCATGACGTTCTCGTTCATAGACTGAGGGCATCTCATGCACTGCACTTTATATTTTGTAATCTAAGCACTGCACACAACCACCAGCAGCGGGCACCCGGCTGTGGCCCTTAAGTCCAAAGCTCCTCGGTAGCAGGCTTCTCCCCTGGTGACTGACGTACGGATGTTGGCGACTTCGGCGTGGAAAAATATTCGTCGCTCGAGCTCGACGCAATTGCCACAGCCGGTGACACAGCACAGCACTCTCGATGGCACTGGGTTCCGGGGCGGCGGTGGATCGGACCTGAGCGACGAGTCCACGGAGCTGCGCGACGAGTCCGGAGGTGGTAGGCGTGCACGGCGAGCTGCTATCTCGTCAACATAACATAGTTTTCATAATCTTCAAGAATTCATTTGCATGAGAGGCCGAATTTGCCACCCGTCATTCTTGATTTTTGGATATTGGTTTGGTTTTTTCAAAATAATGATGTTTATTGTTTCTTAATTTATTTATGATTTTTATTCCAAAAGGTTTTGATATTTATACTTACTCAAGTGATTTACGGAAATAAATAAATACGGGAAACAAGAGATATGAGAAAACAATGACGTTGTTGACGTATCAGTGTTTGTTTTTTATTTTCATAGAGATGGATGGGATTGAACTTGGAGTGTAATAAGATCGATTAAGTAATCGATAAGATCGGAAGAAAAAATACAATTGTTCTTGTTGATCATTATTCTTCCAACATTTTTCGACATAAAATAGTAAAAAAAAATGCGATGGATAGTGGATCATTTGAAAAGAATAAACAAAATTAATATATGTTTCAGCTATTTTTTATTTAGTTTTAATCGAATAAAGTGAAATTGAAAAGAATCGATTGTCAGTTTTTAGTGCCACCACTGTTCTCATGCCGTTCCTTTTCTGAATATTGCCAATCATTTCTAGAAATCAGATGATGGTAATCCAAGGAATCAGATGAAGGTAATCCAAAAAATCAACGTTTTGAGAAGTATTGAGGTACAATAATATATAATGTATTTATTAAAACTGTTTATTCTGGTTACGCAAATATCTTTAACAGTAGGTTTATTGTCCATATTTTTCGTAAAACGAAACGTCAGAATCAAATGTTCTTCTTGTCAAACAAAAAACATGGAAGAACATGTAAGAAACTTTTATTTTTTTGATTAGTTCATGAAAGTTCTAGGAGATTATTAAACACGTAATAATTATTGAATGAATATTTGAATGTTACGAGCTAGTGAGAAATTTATATACATGCTTAGGGCAACAATTTAGCCATCTCCTTTAATCTGCATAACCCAAAGAGTATAATAATAATATGGGAGGCATAACCTCAATCACGGATGCTGAAAAATATGTTTTTGCTGATCCGGAACATCTACAAGCAAACCTTTTCAAAAAGTGAGAGCTACATTACAAAAGAGACATGAAAAGAGACACGTGCGGATTACCGTGACACCAGAAACTTACAACGAATATGTAGATGAAGACGGGAATAAATGCAGTTAGGAGGATATTTACTGGAGGAGGTTACATCAAAGAATCAGCACCAGACTTCTTTGTCTGAAACTTGAGTAGATGTTAAAAATCTTGGAAAATATTACTGAAATGAAGAACTCTAGCCAATGCAATTTAAGGAAGTTATCAGGGAAAGTTGTAATAGAGAAATTCATTAGGAAAACATCGAGTGTGTTGCAGTGGATGGTTATCTTCAAAGCGGAATGTATGCGTGTAGGAATTAATGAAGATAATCAGAAAATTAAAATTTATTGAAATGGAACGAACCAATAGCTGCCACACCTGTTACCTGTCAATCTGTGTAGCTCTGTCATTTACCTTATCTGTCTTCCTTGTATTCACGTAGCTCAGTACAACTGTTAATGTTACTCAATATATTATTCACTATATCTCCAAGTTCCATGTTCTTTCTTACTTAACACAGTCAGTTTCCTACATGGTAGCAGAGCGTGGTTATGCTATTATTTTTCAGGAACCAGGACTTCTAAAATTAATTTGGATTAATAAATCTGCCGGCAGGCTCGAATTCCATGTGACACCATTACAATATCAGGAAGAAAATTTTTAAGTGATGGCTTCTACTCAACGTGGAGGTTTGCAGTACACACTTTTCTAGATCACGAGGGTGTGTCGAAGGGACGAACGTGGTACCCCAAGGGGGACAAAAAGACAAAATCCAATTTAATCCTACTGGTGGATCCAATCAATTATGGGTTCCACGTCAAAATATCTCGACCGACAATATCCCTGAGCAAAACTATCTTTCTTCCCCATATGGCCATTGTGTGCTATCGGACATTATCAGACGGTGTGTGTCTTAATTTTTACTTCTTTAGGAAAATCAACTTCTATTGGTAAAATATAGTATATTATCTATTATAGGCCATACAAATTCTTGGAAAACTATCAACGAAGTAAGCATTAATTAATGTCGCATTGATTAATATGCGTACAGATAAGCCATCGTTGTTTACCACCTGAGTACCTCGAACCCAGTTATCACTTCTTCCTATAACGGTTGTATTTAAAAACATTGAGATAAGACGAGTCTGAATCCGTTGATCTAATAAACAATACTTCAGTACTTCGATAAGCTTGGTTTACGATAATCGACTGTTGAAATTATATTTTAACAATGAAGGCTGGCATTATGCGTACATTAACTGTAGCAGAGCACTCCATGGCAGGCATCGACATACATAAAATTCAGACCGTCGGATCACAAACGTCACATGAGAATAGCAAGGACAGTCTCAACGAAACGGGAGTGTTCTTCTAATCGAGAATAATAAGGATTAAAATCGTGTGGAACTAGAAGCCGGACTGTCAAGAGAGCTGAACAACATTGAAATTAGTCAAGATCAAGAAAATTTGAGAGCAGACCTCGATGAACCAAACAAGCTTAAGCCAGTCTCCATCGAAGAAGATTTTCGTGAGTTTGAGCTCTTTCATACATACTGGGATGCTTATGATCGAAGAGTGGAAATGAGATCACAAAAACGTGTTTGCATTTTGTTCTCCCTGTGTATTATTATAATACTTACATTTCGATTTATCTTCAAAATCCTTCTTCATATTATGAATGCTTGGAATTCCAGTAGACATGTGACGTTACAGTATAAACCATAATTTACGATAGTGGAGTGTCTATATAGTATATTGTAATAATGAATAGTTGATATGCGGATAGTATTTGCCTATATGGAATACTGATTACAATTATCAATGAATTTGAGGTAAAAGCCAGTGAAGATCCAAAAACAAATTTGATCTGCATAACCTCAATCACGGATGCTGAAAAATATGTTTTTACTATTCCGGAACATCTACAAGCAATAAGACTACATGATAAGATTGTGAAAACCCAACCTTTTCAAAAAGTGAGAGCTACATTACAAAAGAGACACGTGTGGATTGTATTTGCGTAGAGCAACGGCGGCGGCGGAGATCACGCGGGGAGTCGGGCGATGCTGTCCGCGGTCTCCATACACACTTAGTTTGTCGTTTAGGTATACCGATTTTACATTTTAGGCCAATAGGTAAGTAGAATACGTAACAGCGTCGTGATATGTAGTTTGCACTGCATGGCAACGTCGCTTTTCAATGTTCAAGGATTCATGTTCATTGAATCATTGACCTAGTTATCCAATTCTACAGAGTGTTCTAATTTGATCAAAATTAGAACTCTAGTTTTTACCTAATTACTGGACCGATTTCGTCCATTTTTTGTGTATGGTCAGAAAAGGCGATAACAAGTATGTGGTTTCATTTATTGCATATATGTGGTTTCCATACTGTATAAAGTATAAAACAAAACTTGTGTTAAAAAATAGCTTAAAACTGTGTTAGTAGCACTTCACTTCATGTTAGTAGCTTCTCCTTGAGCTGCCTTGTGGTACTTGTTCGCGGAAGCGACGGAACACCACGTCCTGCGTCTGAAGTCTTCTTCCATGACGACGGACAAGTAACAATTCGGTAAACGCAACAACGAACGCCTTGAAGTTGACGTTGCGTTGCGACTCCAGTAACTGCACCCTCGGCGTGAACCTCGTCTTCTGGCACACGTACTCCACGATGTCCTCCGTCTGAGTGGTGTAGTGAAGGCGGCAGATGTACACCGGTATGTTCGGCTTTGCGGCACGCAAGCTTATTTCGGGTTCCATAGAAGCTTTGCCGCAGCGGTACTTGTTCGTTCGCGACTGGCACTTCCTCCTTTGAAATGTCAGCAAGTCCTCAACACCAGCCTTATTCTGAGCTTTTTTTAATATAGTTTATCTATTATTGGCCATATAAATTCTTGGAAAAGTATCAACGAAGTAAGCATTCATTAATGTCGTATTGATTAATATGTGTACAGATAAGCTGTCGTTGTTTACCACCAGAGTTCCTAGAACCCAGTTATCACTTCTTATCGCGGTTGTATTTAAAAACATTGAGATAAGATGAGTCTGAAACCGTTGAGATTAATAAACAATACTTCAGTACTTCAATAAGCTTGGTTTACAATAGTCGATTGTTGAAATTATATTTTAACAATGAAGACTGGTAATGCCAGTTACTGTACGCATAATTGCGTACAGTAACTGTAGCAGAGGATTCCATGGCCGGCATCACCATACATCAGCTCGCCGTCCGGTAAGGACCAGGACTGGGTCGACGGCGCGTCGTGTTTCACGCGCGCCTCAAAGAGATGTACAGTGTGGCAAGAAAGTCCTGAAACGGAACTAAAATATTTAATCATTGGCAACACTCGTTCTGCCTCGTCGAGTAAGGTACATATTCTGTCATTTCTTGTAATCGGTGACGGTTTCTCGTATGTATTTTTATTTATTTGCGTTATTGTGGTGATAATGGTGACCCATTGTGTTCATAATGAACAGATCTGTTATTCGCAGCTCCGCAAGAGCGATAATTTATAAAGTTTACGTGTGATGTGTGGCGGAACTCGAGGCCGGACAAATTTTATCCGATCTCAACGATGTGTATAAAAGAGCCGCTGAAATGACAGGTAAAATTATATTTTATACATGTAATCAGATTTTTTTTTAAAAATGATAAAAACCAATAAATATCAATAAATGATTGAGTATTGAGTATTGAGATGTTATGTGTGTATTTCAAGGTGCAATATCTGGTATAAACCTTTCATACAATTAATGAAATGTACATTCACGAATTTGAGGTTATGTTTACAAAACACATTCGGAATGCAGCGCGTTCGTGTAATTTTGATACTTTTTGTTAATATTGCATAAATCACTAAACAAAAATAACTATAGTATTTTTTAGGTAAATCCATCAGTACTATAAGGCGAATTGCAATAGAAGGACAAAGAAACAAAGGTGTTTTCTCCACACCAGGGAAACATAGAGCAGGGCGACCTAAAAAAGAATTGGACAATTTTGACTTGTGTGCAATCAGACAAAAAGTTCAATTCTTTTACACTGTAAAAAAGATTGTAAGTAGAACTTTAAACTTCTCTTTTATATCAATATTTTTTTAGTTTTTATTAAGTACACTGAGTGACATTTATTTTTATTTTTAGGCACCAACTTTACGAAACCTTTTGCCTGTGGTTAGAGAAGAACTTGGGTTTGACGGAAGTCGTGAACACCTACGAAAGGTTCTAATAGCCCTGGGCTTTAGATACAAAAAGTGCCAATCAGACAGGCAAGCTTTGATGGAAAGTCGAATATTGCTGCAAAACGTGAAGTCTACTTGGACAAGATTATGAAAAATAGGAATTTACCGGATGATCTGAGAAAGGACATTATTTATCTAGACGAAAGCTATATTCATACTACCTATAAATTAAAAAAAATGCTGGCAGTCTTTTAACGTCAGTGGAATAAAAGGAAGTGTGTCCAAAGGCAAAAGGTAATTTGTTGCTGAAGCATGCTTTATTGCATTGTGGGTGTTGCATGTGTTACACGTTCTGCGTGTTTTTTTTTCTCAGGTACATTATCATACATGCAGGGAATGAAAATGGTTTTGTACCAAATGCGTTGTTAATATTTTGTGGGAAAAATAAAAATGAAGACTACCACTAGGAGATGAATAAGTAAAATTTTACTAAATGGGTTAAGGAGAAACTAATACCGAATTTGTCTAAACCTTCAATTATAGTTATGGGTAACGCCCCCTATCATTCAGTGATTCGCAATAAGGCACCTACCTCTGCATCAAAAGTTGGCGAAATAAAGCTGTGGTTGTCTGAGAACAATGTGCCGTTTGAAGAATTAGCAAGGAAGCCGAACCTGCTCATGCTTGTTAAACGACACAAACCCATGCCCATCTATGAAATAGATGAACTCCTAATTGAGCATGGTCACACGGTGGTATGGCTCCCACCTTATCACTGCGATCTAAACCCCATTGAATTGATCTGGGGTCTAGTAAAACATAAAATTGCCTCACATAATGTAGGATCAATTGACATCAAGGTATTTTGATATCATTATTTCATTTTTAATTCATTATAATAGGTAATTGCAAATGTTCAGTTGTTTTTATTTTATTGTTCTAGGCAGTGGCTGAACAAGCGTTTCAGAGCATTTCAGTTGACGACTGGAATAATTCATGTCAATATGTCATGAAAATAGAAAAAGGTTATTTTCGAAGAGGGCAAACTCTGTATACTGACATTGAAAAAAATATCATAAACCTACAAGATGAAAGCAGCAGTAGTGACACATCTGAAGATAGCCAGAGTTTTGGTGAAAGCTCTCATCAAGACATGGATGAAGACTTTTCGGGCGTGGAATACTTGGAGGACAACATTTTTGATTCTGATAATTATTTTGGTTTTTGTTTAGAACACCAATTATGGAACATTTAGCCTGTGGTTAGAGGAGAACTTGGATTTGTGGGACACAGTTACACAGTAGTAAATCTTCTAACTTGCCACTGTAATCTAAACCCTATTGAATTGATATGGGGTCTTGTAAAACATAAAATTGTCTCACATAATGTGGGATCAGTTGACATCAATGATTTTGAAATACCTAATAATTTTATTTTTAATTCATTATAATAAATAAAAGCAAATGTTATCGTTCTAGGCAGTGGCTGAACTTGTTTCAGAGCTTTTCTTTTTTTCATAAAACCCGCCAATATTCACATTAATTTTCAAAAAAAACTAAGTATCAAAAGCGTTTTCGTCGTACTATATAGGGTTACAACATGCATGACTTTTTGGCCAAGCTGTAAGCACCATTGACGGGGTCCGATAAAGCCGATGCCTGCCGGGGTCGCGGATTGTTCGAAAGAGATTCCGTGGCCCTGGCGCACAGGCAACTGAAGGAATACGGGTGGGTTTTAGTCAGTAAGAGTCTACCATGCCCTCCCACTCCGCCCAGAGCGAGAAAAGACGACTGATGATTTCCCACCCCAAAAAAAAAGGCATCAACATACATAGAATTCCGACCGTCGGATCACAAACGTCGCATGAGAGTAGCAAGGCCTGTCTCAACGAAACGGGTAGTGTTCTTCTAATCGAGAATAATAAGGATGAAAATCGTGTGGAACTAGAAGCCGAACTGTCAATAGAGCTGAACAACATCGAAATTGGTTAAGATCAAGAAAATTTGAGAGCAGAACTCGATGAATGAAAAAAGCTTAAGCCAGTCTCCATCGAAGATTTTTGTGAGTTTTTGCTCTTTCATACATACTGGGATGCTAATGATCGAAGAGTGGAAATGAGATCACAAAAACGTGTTTGCATTTTGTTCTCCCTGTGTATTATTATAATACTTACATTTCGATTTATCTTCAAACTCCTTCTTCATATTATGGATTCTTGGAATTCCAGTAGATATGTGACGTTACAGTATAAACCATAATTTACGATAGTGGAGTGTCTATATAGTATATTGTAATAATGAATACTTGATATGCGGATAGTATTTGCCGATATGGAATACTGATTACAATTATCAATGAATTTGAGGTAAAAGCCAGTGAAGATCGAAAAACAAAGGACATGGCCAGATCCTGCCCTCACAATCAATTTAAAATACATTAATGTACGGTCATTACAAATTACTTTTTAAATATATTAAATTACATCGCAACAATTACATTTCTCTAGAACAAGCGACAGAAAATACCAAAAAAAAATGTGTGTTATTTGATTCTGAGTGTTTTTTAAGTTCGACGTATTTCTATGCAATGCAAACTATTGCATCTGCGTTTGGATACACGCATAAGACAAACATTGTATCTGCAGTACGCCTGAAGGTCAGACTAAAATATAATACACCCAGGACTGCTAGATTCGTATTGCTACCTATAAAAGTCAACGGTTTCACGATTATCGCATACACCATTTTTCGAGCTGCCGTGCGTCACGATGCCGATCATGTTTCACATTAGGCATCGACAACATATTCAAGAATATTGTATCCGAACGTCCTAGTTATTTTGACGTGTCTGAACTGCGCGCGCTCACGTTGCTCTGTCTGTCCGTGTCTGTCATCTGTCACTCCGCGCAGTCTTGCGTTGATCCTATCACGTACCTATTACTGTGTTGTGTTTATTTCTCTGTTGGATATTTTAACTTGACCCCACGCTATCGTTTATCGGATTTTCGTTTACGCTTCTATAGTTAATATTCTGCTGTGCCTATTGGACTTGTTTGTTTACGATTTGGATTCTAACGCTCACGATGTCAAGGTGCCTGAATTGTAGTGTGGCCACTAATCGAATGCGAAGGCATATTGTAACAAGTTTAAGACCGCAGTTATAAAATACGTTGACTGAATGGTTATCTATACAACAGGTATGTACTCACGTAGTAATTATTTTCATATTTTACCAACTTCACCTGCCATTGTAAACAGTTGAGTTCAATAATCAGAAAGAGTGTTAGCACAATATAACAATCACGTATTACTTTACCGAGTACAATATTTCATGTTTTTCAGCTGCTTTCAGATGGATTGATTTGCAATGCATGTTATGCATTGTTAAACCAACGCTCGGAAGAAGGTACACATAGCAGAGTACTTGGCTACCCAATGGTGTGTATTGGTTGTGGATGCTCTGTCATGGGGAGGCGTTACTCAGTAAAACACCCTTAATGAAAACAGTCCACTAATCGATATTTTCTCGTCGTGGAATACCCACAGTCAGGTTAGTGTGCTGTTGAATTTATATATTTAGTCTACTATCTTGCCCTGGCTGCTGTAAAGAGTTATTGTATTGTTCCCATGATGAAGCAAATTCCTTATAATTAATGAGTAATGGCCTGGACTCATCATCAGGGCGCGGCGTCGCCATCGTGCAACAGCACGACGTCGTACCGTATGTTTCGCTGTCGCAAAGTTCGTACGTGTTAGTTCAAGACTTTTTTGTCCTTATAATCCTCAATTCTCTGGGTATTATCAGCCATCTTTTATGCACTAACACGTAAGAACTTTGCAACAGCGATACATCTACTGCCGAGCGGGTGCGCCGTGAGCCAGCGCGGCGCATCGTACACGACGTCGTGGCGCGGTACGACGTCGTGTCGTTTCACGGTGGCGGCACCGCGCCGTGGTGATGTGTCCAGGCCCTAAAGGTGCAGTCTCACTTGGCATATAGTCCGCCAACTATTTCCCTGTGTGCGTAGTGTGGCCGTTCTATTGAAAATAGTATTGAGCGCTACCTCAGACATAACTCTATCAGCCACAAACTATACGCCGAGTGAGTCTGCGCCCTAATAATTACCAGTTATTATTAATACTAACCACATTTATAACACTAACCGTAAAATTACTACCATTTACTTTAAAAGATAAAGGTAAAGATTTTGTACCAAAAATGTCCAACATTGTTACAGGACCGGAGGACAAACTTACAAGCATGTCTTCCCTGTTGGATGCGAGCTAATCGGTACTTAGTGCTGAATATACACAGACAGGTTGAAGAACTAGAGGAAAATGAACCTGGATTGTCCAAATCACTTCCACTTCCACCAGTTGCTAATCCTACTGAAGCACGAAGGATTGACCAAATTAATTATCTGCCTAGTTACAAACGTGCTCCGAATACTTCTAGCCATTGTCTTTTTAGGGAGTGTAATAATCAATGAGGGCATTTAATTCCTACCCTTGTTAAGGTAAAAAAAAAAGAAAAATGTTTGAAAAAATATGTTTCATATATTTTGTTTGACAGGGAGCCATCCAGCCCCAATCCCTTGGAAGCCATTTTAGGCTATTGTTGTAGCTGCCTAGTTGGAAATCGGGCAGTCGGGTGTTGTTGCCATGTCATGACGTTGTTATGTTACCTGGGCTGGGCCAGGCATCAAGCAAATATAACGGCACCAGCCTCGTTCCTTGATAACATTTTGTTGATCTTTGAAGATGAATAGGCTTCAGAGGGGATGAGAACATTGAATGTGTCATTTCTGAGTAATTGCAATGATGTTTTTCTTAAAAAGTCTGTAAAATAAGTAGAAGTAAACACATTTTATAAGCGAATGTATAACCTACCTACTTAATTAGTTACTTAAATAAAAATTCAAGTGCTACTTTAGTGTTTTATTATTGCCTATCCAATTGTATATTTTTTTGCAAAGTCGCTATGGGACAGACATAATATTCAAAAATATCTGTAGACGAGCTCTTCGCTATCCTGGCCTGCCTATGACGACGTTTGAAAGGTCTAGCGAGAGGCTAAATTGCCAATATCCTACAAATATTATAGATGTGATAGTTTGTGAGGATGGATGGATGGATGTTTGTTACTTTATCACGTAAAAACTACTGAACGGATTTGGATGGAATTTGGAACACAGATAGTTTATAACATGGATATGTAGGATACTTTTTATCCCGGTAGTACGTTCCCGTGGGATAATTTCCTACGTCGACGCGGGCGAAGCCGCGAACAAAAGCTAGTATATATATACTTACATCAATATGATTACCAATAAGTGTTACTTGGTATTTATATTTTTGGCTATTCACTAGCTGACACGACGCGTAATTCCATGAAAATGTATGGAACACCGCCATTGAGAGTATTGCATACATTTTCATAGAATTAGACATTCACTGATATCGATGTGAATTAATGTCGTGTCGGCTAGTGAAAAACGGCCTTTATATCCATTGATAATATTGTATTTCTCGTATTGTTTCGTCTATAAAACTGGGAAACTTTTGATCATTGCTATTCAAAATGTTTAGGCACATTTTTTTTGTATCCTTTTTATATGATCGCTCGCTTCTTCTCTAATAATAAAACTTAAACTATTATAAAGACATACCTGTAAGCTTTAATATGATACACTGTATGTCAATGTATCTGAATATTTTTTGTTAGGGCACAGCTCTATACAAATTTCGGCCATGTCATTTGATCTGCATAACCTCAATCACGGATGCTGAAAAATATGTTTTTACTATTCCGGAACATCTACAAGCAATAAGACTACATGATAAGATTGTGAAAACCCAACCTTTTCAAAAAGTGAGAGCTACATTACAAAAGAGCCATGAAAAGAGACACGTGTGGATTACCGTGACACCAGAAACTTACCAAGGAATATAAAATGTGTAACGGAAAGGGTATATACTTACCAAGGGCTCGGCTTCTTTGGATGATATCAAACGATATTGGAAGAGTTTTTTAATCCTATCTCTACATGTTCGGAAGTTATGAGAATTTTTAATACATTGATACCAAAAACCGAACTTTTCGAATTGAAATAAACACATCGCTAGCACAAAGTCAGCTGATCGGTGTCAGCGAACTATTTGTAAGTAAACATAATTTTCTTACTCCTGGTATTTCTGAATAAAAGGTTCCGCATGTTTGTTTTTTGTTTACGAAATGTTATTACTGACGTTTCATAAACTTTGATTATGGTTGTGAATAAGCTACAATACAATTAATTGGTTTAAGTATCAAAGGGAGATATATTATAGATGATATAGGGAGAGATATATATTTGGCCATAAAGGCACAACAATTTACGTTTATGTAAAAAAAACATCGTAATTTCTATTTAATTAACATGATATTCGTTTCTCTGAACAACGTTGCAATCTTTTTGCCAATTCATTGTTGTTCATCAATGTTCAATTAAAAAGTTATGTAATACACAAGATGCTTTCACTACTTTATCGATATTTTCGGGTTCTAAATTTATATGAGTATAAAATATCCGAAATCGTGATGCCATTATACCGAAAGCGTTTTCAACAGTCCGCCTCGCGCGTGATAATCTGTAATTCAGGATTTTTCTTTCTTGCGATGTTAAATCTGCCTGCCAAAACGGTTTTATCATATCGGGGCGTAATGGGAACGCGTCATCTGCCACAAATACATATGGTAAATTTCGGTTACTTCCTGTTAACAATTCACTGCTTGGAATATGTAAATCACTATTTTCTAATTTTTCAAAAAATTTAGTGTTTTGTAGAACCCCTCCATCGGATATTCTGCCATTCACGCCAATGTCTATATACATAAATTGATATTTTGCATTAACAATTGCCATAAGAACCACGCTATGTTGCCCTTTATAATTATAAAAATACGATCCACTATTAGCCGGTGGAACAATCGCTATGTGCTTTCCATCTATTGCACCAAGACAATGAGGAAAGTTCCATCGATCTTCATACATCTTTGCTATTTCCTTCCACTCTTCTTCAGATGTAGGAAACTGTAATATAAAAATAACAGATTTATCATTTATACAATAAGTACACTCGAGAGCAATGAATCCGGGTCACTTAAAGAATGTTAAAAATCTCGGAAACTAAAAATGATAGGTTAATGCAATAAATTGTATTTAATAGACAATGTAATACTCCTTAAATGAAAGTAAAAAAAATATGAGTCACCATACATTTTATTAACACAAAATTACATAAAGAAAAAAACTGCTGATCTCTCCTTAAAACAAAAATAGGAAACATGAAATTTTTGAACTTTATTACGATTTTCTTGAATTTTAATACTTCGTATTGCCTCCTCGTGCTTCCATTACTGCGTTTACGCGGTTTGGCATGCTGTACACCAAGTTCCTTATACAATTTTGGGGAATATTCTCCCATTCCTCTGTGAGAGCAATTTTGAGCTCACGAAGCGTGATTGGGGGAGGGTTTCGTTGTTTTACGCATCTGCCTAGCTCGTCCCAAGCATGCTCGATCGGGTTGATATCCGGGCTGCGCGCTGGCCACTCCATACGAGTAATGTTCATCTCTTGAAGGTAGTCATTCACAATCCTACCTGTATGAGGTCGGGCATTGTCATGCATAAATATAGCATCCTCACCTAAATTGACCATAAATGGACCAACGTGATCATTGAGGATTTCTTCCACATACCTTGCGCTAGTTAAAGAGCCGTTTTCTATGATCACCAGCTCTGTGCGACTTTCAGAAGAAATTCCGGCCCACGCAAGTACAGACCCACCACCGTAGGCTACTTTTTCTTCGATGCATGCTTGCTTGAATCTTTCCCCTGGTCTTCGATACACTCTGTGTCTTCCATCGTGCTTGTAGAGCATAAATTTTGATTCGTCGGAGAACATAACTTTTGACCAATCTTCAATACTCCAATTTATGTGGCTCTGGGCATATCTTAGTCTTGAAATACGATGCCCACGCTCCAGTTTAGGGCCGTTTGCAGGTCTAAGGGGTTTTAAGTTAGATTCAGCAAGCCGACGTCTTACTGTCCATGCACTTGGGTTACTTCCTCCGAGGCGTCGAAACTGATTTGTGAGTTCAGTTCCTGTGAGAAAGCGATTTCGAAGCATGGTGTTCACCAAGTATCGGTCTTCTCGTGCTGTGGTACACCTGGTTCTGCCCGTTCCTGGTCTGCGTAGGTTAGAACCAGTTTCTTCGTAACGTCGGAGAACTCTTTGTACTGTTGACAGCGACACACCGACAGTCCTGGCTGTATCGCGCTGACTCCGGCCGGTTTCCAGCATTGTAAGTATTCTGGTGCATTCTTCAGGCGCAAGCGACATAATTTCAGCTTGAATAATGAATATAGAGCACTATCAACATGGTTTATGTACCCACATAAATGACAGATTACAAACAAAAGCAAAACCAAATGCTGTAATTTCGTAGTTCCATCTTCGAAAGTGGCCTTTTTTCAAATTTGATTTTTTTATGATATAACTTTACAATAACTAAGAAGTTTTAATACCTTCATTTAAGGAGTATTACATTGTCTATTAAATACAATTTATTGCATTAACCTAGCATTTTTAGTTTCCGAGATTTTTAGGATTCTTTAAGTGACCCGGATTCATTGCTCTCGAGTGTAGTTATTTTTGATGTGAAATATCTATAGCGGCAGGACACAAAAATATATCATAATTATTTTATGTTATTAATATAATATGTAATTATTTATGTTTTTAGAAAGACAACACTGAAGACTCTTCAAATGCCGCTGAAGAATATTTATCCAACAGCGTATCTACCGACAACGAGGCTCGATCAACATCGTCAAATAATAATTCATCTCGCCCACCAAAACCTTGTCAAACAAAAAGAAAAGATGAAAGCTTAGCAAATGAAGTATTGGAATCGGTACGAGATCACTTTAAGCGTCCTCGCCCAATTGTAACAGAAGATAGGTGCGATATTATTGGCAAAAATGTGACGATGAAATTGAGGGCTTTAGATGCGAAACAAATAATAGTCGCAGAAAAACTTATAAATGATTTACTTTTTGAAGCAGAAATAGGAAACCTCACTCCCGAGCATGCCTATATTAACATGAGAGATATTTTGAAACAAAATCAACGAAGCTATGTTCCTGCTCAGCAATATCGACAACATGCATATCAGTCCTCTCCTAATTCCAGTAGGACATATACCCCTGTAAGTTTTGTTTCTTCCGGAAGTCCTAGCCCACCCTGCCTTCCATTTCCCACTAGTCAAAATTCAGAGTATATTTCTCAATCATTTCGTACTAGCCATCTACTCAACAGTTCCCAAGGCAATCCCTACTCGCCACAAATACGAACACCTACAATTCCAGGAAATCAGCCCAATGAAACAGAGGTAATTTTATCGATTCCAGATTCGGCAGCGACATTCCTTAATAATTTCAATGTTGATAATGAATAATTTGTACACGACAGTTTTGTACTTTAATGATTAAAATTAAAATCGTATTTTTTTCAATAAATATTATCTGTAATATAACAGTGTTTTAATGACTTACCTTCAAATAATCTCTTCTAAGTACTTTATACAAAGCCTCACATGTTTCAGGAATAATTTTTCCAAGTGCCTGAGGCGAAATAATTGTTGAAAATTTTAGGTCCTCATAACTTCTGCCACTTGCGAGAAATCTCAATGTAACTGATAATCTTTCGTGCGCAGAAATACTATTTCTCATAACTGTGTCTTCTTTTTTTATCATAGGAGTAACCATTTCAAGTAATTTAAGGTATGTTTTCTCGTCCATTCGAAGATAGTTTTTTAACCGACTTCAAAAAAAGGAGGAGGTTCTCAATTCGCCTGTATGTTTTTTTTTTTTTTTTTTTTTATGTGTGTTAGCTCAGAACTCTTTCCTGGGTGAACCGATTTGGATGATTCTTTTTTTGTTAGAAAGGACATACCTCAAGGGTGGTCCCATGATAAGGAAACCAGGATCTGATGATGGAATCCCGGAGAAATCGAGGGGAACCTTCGAAAATCGTAGGAGCGCCTAGTGCGTTTGTTAATTTTTTCATTAAGTATTTTGAAGAACTACAATTTAACGAAGGTCTGGAATCGATCTGATGATGGAGCCGGAAGACAGTCGAGGGAATTCCTCAATGATTTACAGCAGGTACCTTGTGTTTGGGCTTGATTAATTTGTATTTATGAGAACTTTACACCTGAAGGGTTGTGACTGTCATTAGGGGTCTGATGATGAAGACGAAGGACAGTTAAGGGAACTCCTCAACGGTTTACAGTAGCTATCTTGTGATTCGACTTAATTCATTTATATTGATGAGAACTTTGCACCCATATGGGTTATATGTGCCATTACAGGTCTGATGATGGAGACCATAGACAGTTGAAGGAATTCCTCAACACTTTACAGCAGTTACCTTGTGTTTGGGCTTGATTAATTTGTATTGATGAGAACTTTACACCTAGATGGGTTGTGACTGTCATTAGGGGTCTGATGATGAAGACGAAGGAGAGTTAAGGGAACTCCTCAACGGTTTACAGTAGCTACCTTGTGATTCGACTTAATTCATTTATATTGATGAGAACTTTGCACCCATATGGGTTATAAGTGACATTACAGGTCTGATGATGGAGACCATAGACAGTCGAGGGAATTCCTCAACGATTTACAGCAGTTACCTTTTGTTGGGCTTACTTCATACGGTTCAATATTCCAAAATATTCAGGTCGTACAAAACTAATACCCAATTAAGATTGAAGTTTTTCATAGGGCAACCACCACCAACTAGTCATGCTGATGCGTCAATTTGAGACTGAATTTAAGTTGCGTAATCGCGTCATCTCTAGCAATGCTCTTTCGTTGGTTGCTAAGCAATTTATGCTTGTCACAATGCATACGGTGAAATGGAGCTGATGGTGGCTTGACCATCAGCTCCAGTTCTTCTGGTTTTTACCAAGAGAAATCCTCAACAATAAACTCCTCAATTCCTTGCATCGGGAAACGAAATATTTTGTAAAAGGTGATGAGCAGTTGACATTAGGCCATTGTAACTGCGATACATTATTATCTAACCCACTAAAAAGTGAAAAATAAAAACTTTTTGACAAAAAAAACAACCGACTTCCAAAAAAAACACTAAAAGACGTGAAAAATAACTTTCATTTCGGAAGTCGGTGGCCAAACACGAAAATACAAAACCAAAGGCACCGACTTCCGAAATTAAAGTTATTTTTCACGTCTTTTAGTGTTTTTTTTGGAAGTCGGTTGTTTTTTTTGTCAAAAAGTTTTTAAAATCTTCTGGTTCAAATTTCAATTCATTTAATAAATTAACATGACTATATGTTTTCCTTTTCAATAACCAATGCTTACACCACTTTCTTCGCTTGTTTTTCGTATCATTTTTCTTCAAAATTAAAGCAAGACCTAGCAATGCCAGCGTGTCATCGTCCACATTCGATGCCATCGCTTTAGAGAACTGAAGACCGCTCCGATAAACCGGAACGTCCCCATACACGCTACCATTGTTCGGTTGACCTGCGCAGGCATACCTGCACAGATTACCTCTCCGGTAGACCGTAGCGTGTATGTCCTACATAAGGTTACCATCTGACCGGATTATTAGGTCTTAGCCCGGACTCCGCCCGGAGTTTACGTCAGACCGGATTTCTTACATACACATCCTCCCACTCGAGCAACGGGTGCTACACTGAGCGAACACAGCAGCACGAACGCGTACGCAGGCGCCGCAGGCGGCCGCGGGCGGGCGGGGGTTCGTGCGGCACCTCGCCCGGCTACCCTCGTACCTCAAATAATTATTGTAAACAAACACAATTGTTTGTCACACTACTAATTTGATCGAGGGCCATTCGAGTGCATGTATTATTTCGTTGTGTTCGCGTCGCACGCATCGTTACAATGGCCTCCGCTAATAAAAAACGATGCAAATTCACGGATGTGCTAAAATCTAAATATCCTTCTTTTACTGATGGCAGAAATGAGCAAGAAGTGAAGTGCACTATTTGTGATTGTTTTGTATCGATTGGATACAAAGGTGGAGCTGACATAGAAAAACACTTGAAAACGGAAAAGCACATGAAGAACAACAGATTGTGTGCCAGTTCAAGTAAGATTGATAGTTTTGTAACTCAAAAAGGTAACAAAAATAGTGCTGTTGATGCCACGCTTGCTTTTCATGTGGTTAAACACCACCAATCTTACAAAAGTATGGATTGTACATCGCAGTTACTAAAAAGCCTATTTCAAGATTCTGATTTGGCAAAAAAAAAAACCTGGCCTGCGCGAGAACCAAAACGGAGGCTATTATTAATAATGTCATTGCGCCGTATACTATCGAAACCCTTCTTGAAAAACTAGAAGATATAGTATTTTCGGGTTTTCAACTGATGCCAGTAACCACAACGCTGATAAAATATTTCCGATTATTATTCAATATTTTGATTGGAAGACTGGTATGGAAAGCAAGATGCTAGAGTTAACTTCTTTAGAAAATTAGACTTCTTTGACCATTTCAAATTATCTACTGGCTACTCTGGAAAAACACAATTTAAAAGGCAAATGTGTTTCTTTTACGGGTGATAACGCTAATGTCAACTTTGGAGGTGTCACACGAAATGAAGGAAATAACGTTATCACCCATTTAAACCGGAGCCTGGAGCAAGATATAGTGGGTGTTGGATGTCCTGCTCATATTCTTCATAATGCAATACGCCACGCAACCGATTTATTAGAGATTGACGTAGAATCGTTAGTGATGAAAATCTTTAATCATTTTTCGGTATACACTATACAAACAGAAAAGCTCAAAGAGTTATGCAGCTACATAGATATAAACTATGACAAACTTATTTACCACAGCAGGACAAGATGGCTTAGTCTATTTCCAGCTATAGAAAGGATTCTCAAACTATACGAGCCACTAAAAGAGTTTTTCACAACCACAGAAAAAGTGCCTGTTCTAATAAAAAAGTTTTTCGAAAATGAAACTAGTGAAATATACTTGTTCTATCTGCATTCTTTAATGGCTATATTTCATTCAAGGATTGCTTCTCTTGAAAAAGAGAAAAACTCAATCGCCGAAGTGCTTTCTGCATTAAATAGTACGATAGAGTCCTTCAATCAAAGAATCGAGCAAAATTTCATCCCTTTGAAAGTCCGAGAGCTTTTTGGGAAATGCAATATTGCCGAACCTGATCAAATGAGGATGAATAGCGAAATAAAGCTAATGTACGAAGAATGCATCAACTACATCAACCTTTGGATAACACCCTTACAATCCTTCAAATGTTTCGAATGGATGTGTTTAAAAAATGATCTGCAATTTGAAAAAATCACAGGCGCCCTAGTGTTTTTGAGGGACAAAGGAATTCCTATAGATGACGCAAAACTATTTGAGGAGTTCTGTCTACTTAAGTATTTCCTTAAAACAAAGCAGAGTGATTTTTATGAAGAGCTTGCTGAAAAGCAATGGTGTATTTTTTTAATACAATTAACGATAGCTCAAAAGTTACAGAATTTCTGAAGATTTGTCAGTATTTTTTTAGTATTTTGCCACACAACGCACATGTGGAGCGGGTCTTTTCTCTTATGACTTCATAGTGGACCAAAGAAAGAAATAGACTTCAAGTGGAGTCAATAAGAGCCATATTGCTTACGAAATACAACTACAAACATGTGTCATGTTAGCAATTTTTTTGTGAAATAGCTGGAAAAACATTTTGTTTGAAAGCGGTTGCTAGCAATCAGAAATATAAGTATTTATAAAATATAATTTGAATCATCCTCGTAGAACTAACAAACACGTGTGCTTTAGACTCTTTGATATACGTATTAGTTTTGGGATATTGTACGAACAATAACGTTAAGGACTTTATAGATTTATTAAAAGATATTCCAGTTGCAAAATACATCAAATGTTTATGTGATATAGACACAAATCAGGATAATTTCAAATTGCGGGCTCGCATAGCACTTCAGCATTTCAGAAGTGAAAATGTCGACGATGAATCTATCAATGTTGATTGTGCATGCAATGTCTCATTTATATTTGAAAATTTATTAATTAATAGCATTATTATTGCTATTGTCACAAAAGAGTGCTTGAACGAATCATGTAATACATCTAAGGGTCATACTACACGGGCGGTTCTCCCGCCGCAGGAATCCGCTTCTGAACCGCACTAGTCACAATTTAGCGCTCGTTCAGACACGGCGGGAACCGCGCGATTATAGAATCGCATGGAAATCGCGCGGGTCTTATTTATATGAGTTAGTTAGTAATCGTTCAGACATAACCGCGCGGTTAATCAAGCCGCGCGGTTACCGCAACCCAACCGCCAGAAAATAGAATCGCGCTGCTCCCGCGCGTTTCTATTACTATGGAGTCTTTACTTCGCGTTCAGTTGCGTTGCGGATACCGCGCGGTGAGCACGTCACTGTTCGTGAGTTCGCCATGGATCGTTTCGACACTGAACTATTTATTGATGAGGTGGAGAAGAGACCTGCAATATGGGACATTCAGTGTGATGATTACTCAAATAAAATTATCAAGAACCGAGCTTGGCAAGAGTTGGTGGAGATATTTGGAAATTGCGAAGACACGGTGGAAAAAAAGAATATTTTAAGTAAGTAGGTTTATTCACCAAAAAATAATTGACAGAATTATGTTATAATTATTGTTATAAAGCGTATATTATACTCTCCGTATACTTTAGGTACTTAAATAAATATAAACAAACTTCGGCTGCTTTATGCAGACATTTCGAGCATTTTTCAAATGAAGGTCACAACGGTATTACCATATTTCGTTTGTTTACATTTAGTTATGTACCTAAACATTACAAGTACGGTATGTTAGTTGCAGCTATATCTTTGTGTCTTGCCATGGAACACGCCCATCATTCACAAAGTAATGAGCGAATTTATCTCTGATATTCAAAGATGACGGTGTCCCTCTTCCCGCATGCAAGGTATTGAGATTAGTCATGGGTGCATTATATAAAGTATCTTTAAATTTTAGACCATCTCTAGTCCGCACATAGTTATGTAGAACACAAGAAGCTTTTATTATATCTTCGGCAAAATCTATGTTTACATTTATAGGCCTATGAAAGATGCGCCATTTGTTCGCCAAAATACCAAAAGTGCACTCAATATTACGTCGGGCTCTCGATAACCTATAGTTAAAAATCCTTTTTTCATATGGTAAACATTTGCCTGAATATGGGCGCATTAAATTTTCTGCTAAGCCGAAGGCTTCATCTCCAACTATAACATAAGGCATTGGTGTTAGGTCTACATTAGATATTGGTTTAGGTGTTGGTATGTTTAATGATTTTTCTGTCAGGCGTTTATAAAAAACCGAATTTTTAAATATAGCAGAATCACTGCTTTTGCCATAAGCCCCAATATCAACATAAGTAAAGCAATAGTTGGCGTCGCAAAGTGCTAAGAGCACTATGGAAAAGTAATGTTTATAGTTATGATACAAAGAACCCGAATCAACAGGCTTTATAACTCGGATATGCTTGCCGTCTATAGCACCAATACAATTTGGAAAATTTGCATATCTCTCAAAGTCTCGTGCTATTGTCTTCCAGATATCTTCAGTCGCTTCGGGCATGACTATGTTTACCAACTTATTCCACAATGATTTACATACTTCGCGGACAATTCCAGTAATCGTCGATTTTCCTAGGCGGTAATTGTAGTGTGGTGTGGTGTCACGTACATCATACACGTGCATCACATACATGTACATCAGCACATATGTAGTTTAAGTTAAGATAGATACGTCATCGAATAAGTAGAAGGACATCACGTACATATTATGTATATAAACTGAACCGTTGAACATTAAAGTTAGTTCTTACTAGTTGATACACGGACCTCATAGTGTTTGACTAAACCCGCTCCATCTCCTCACATCGCATGGCGACCCTGCCAGTCGACTGGATGGCGTTCTAGTAGCTTGATCGAAGGCTCGGAGTAAGTTACTTCAGGCAGTTCGAGGCCAATAGTTCCAAGCCATGGGTACGACGTCATCGAAGGAAGAAGTGATAATCGCCCAGACGGCATCGGGTGGTACAAATGCCGCGACGGTGACGCAGGAACAGCTGACAACGATGAGCGCTATACTGTTGTTCATCGCCGTGTGTTTGGCGGTAGTGATAGCTGGCGTAGCACTCCGGATGTACAAGAGGTGCCACCAAGGTTGGGTAGAAGAGAAGATCCAGCGGCGAGAGGTGCAGAAGGCGGTACAGATGGCCTAACCAGGAGCGCGTGGAACAGCGGAAGTAAGTGTCTGCGATATTTTAACTCCAGTGTAGTGACGTGTGCCGGCAAGTGATCGTGATGATTTACCGGTTTAGAGACTATATTGTTTTTAAATGGAAGTAGAATTAGCAACGTTATTACTTCAACTTAAGTCGTTAAGGGAGTCTATCGTTAAATTAGGTCCTAGTAGACGGAAGGGTGAAAATTTTGAGAGGAAGATAAGCGAAGTAAAAACACGTCACGGTAAGTTTAAGAGTATAATTTCAAGTTGTAGTAAGTTTTCCGAGGAGATAGTGCAATTAGTAGGGAAGATAGAAAAATTGTATTTAGATACCATCAAGTTTGAAATTGAAAACAGAACCGAACTGAAGATGGGTTCCGAAAGGTTTTCGTTGAAAACGGCGGTCAGCTTGCTCCCTAAGATGACTGGGGTTGAGCAGGTGACCCAGGATTTGATTGATGCTGTTGAGTTATACAGTGCTATGTTAGAGAAGGAAGACAGTACGCTTTTGATTAAGTTCGTACTGAGCACGCGACTGACACCGGGGGCTAAAATGCGGTTGTCTTCTAGTTACGCGACGGTGGAAGGTCTGTTAGCGGATATGAAGAAGCATTTGTTGACGGTGAGGTCAGACGTTGCAATGCAAGCCGAGCTTGCTCGCGCTACGCAAAATGGGAAATCGGTCTCAGATTTTGGAGCCGAGATAGAAAGGTTAATGGTGGGCCTTACCATTTCGCAAGCCGGGGAGAATCCAGAAGCATATACGATTTTGCGGCCTTTGAACGAGAAGTATGCCATTAAAAAGTTTGCTGACGGTCTTCGTGATCGGCGTCTTGGAACGATTGTTACGGCACGACATTTGACTTGTTTGAAGGATGCTATTAGAGTAGCGGAAGACGAAAATTATGCTTCGTCGGGGCAAGTCATGGCGTATCAGCGTGGGTTTTCTGCGGGAAATAGGGCCCGTGGAAATGGCTATAGGCGGCACATGATAGAGAATAGGCACGTGCAACAAAGGAGTGTTGGGCGTACGTATAAAAATGAGCGTGTCTGGCATAATGGTGGGATGCGCGGACGTAGCAATAATGCGCATCGTGGACGGCAGACTCAGCAAGGTCGGCAGCGCGTAGCATGTTTAGAACATGTGCGGGCTGATGCTGACTCAGGCACAATGTCAATGTCACGGAAGCATGAAGACGGGGAAGTGAATGAGACGCAGTTTTTTCGAGGTTAAACATGTGTTAGCATGTAATAGTGTTAATTGGGTTAATTTTCTAGTAGATAATGTACGTTGTTGTTGTTGTTACGTGTATGTAATGTATGTTTACGAGCTAGAGGTTATGTTTATTGTTCGAGCATAGATTTTATGTATTTGACGATTTACCATGTAGTTCGGTAGGCATATTAGGCCAGGACTTTTTGCAGAAGTATAGTGGTATTGTAGATTTTTCGGGGAACAGGTTGTCTCTTAGAGATCGTGAGCGGCGGATGGTTTCAATGCCACTGAAATCCTATGATTACTTGTTAACTATTTCTCCGCGTTGTGAGATGATTAAATATATTCCCGTTAACCGAGCGCAAGATTGTGTGGTGTTTAGGAAGGAATTGCGTGAAGGGGTATTCTTAGCCAATGGGGTAGCTAGATCTAAGAATGGGATGATGCCCATTAGGGTTTTGAATACGACATCTGAGGAAGTTGTTTGTAGTATGTCCGATGTGGAGGTTTTTCCATTGAGTGATTTTGATTGTTGTAGTTTTGCGGAGTCAGAGGTGAACGTTAAGCGGGTTAAGGAAGTATTTTCTTTGCTTAAGCTAGACTATTTGAAAGCCGAAGAGCGGTTGTCGGTTGAGCAAATATGTGCTAAGTATCCAGATGTTTTTTGTCTTCCGGGTGATAAATTAGCTGTTACGAATGTGTATGAGCAGTCGATACGATTGAAAAAGAATGTTACTCCAGTTTACAGGAAACAGTATAGGATACCTTATGTACAAAAGAGGGAAGTTGATAAGCAAGTGACGGAGATGTTGGATAGTAATATTATAGAGGAGGCGGTTAGTGAATGGTCTAGTCCTATTTTGGTAGTTCCTAAAAAGGCGGATCGAAGTGGAGAGAAGAAATGGCGAGTAGTCATAGACTATAGGCAGTTGAATGAGAGGATTCAGGACGATAAGTTTCCTTTGCCGAATATCAATGAGATCTTAGATTCATTATCGGGTGCTGTTTACTTCAGCCACTGCGATCTATCCCAATCATATTATCGGTGTGCTTTAGATGAAGGGAGTAGGAGGTACACTGCTTTCACAACAGATAAGGGACAGTATCAGATGTGTAGGTTACCGATGGGGTTGAAGATAAGTCCAAGTTCTTTTAGCAGGTTGATGACTGTAGCCATGTCTGGATTGAATTATGACAAATGTCTAATTTATTTGGATGATTTAATTATTTTTGGGCGGAATTTGGATGAGCATAACCGGAACCTTGCGTCAGTTTTTTCTCGTCTAAGGAAAATCAATCTTAAACTGAATCCGTCAAAGTGTGAATTTTTGAAGAAGCAAATACTTTATTTGGGGCACGTTATTTCAGCAGAGGGTATTTCACCGGATCCAGAAAAGGTAGAAGTCGTTAAAAAATACCCGCGTCCGGCGACCGTTGATGAGGTAAAACGGTTTGTGGCGTTTGCTAATTATTATAGGAAGTTCATACCGAATTTTGCTAATATAGTAGTGCCTATGAATAAATTGTGTAAAAGGGATGTTGAATTTAGTTGGTCTGATGAGTGTGAGAGATCGTTTTTGTCACTTAAGGAAGCGTTGGTAAATCCACCGGTATTGGATTATCCAGATTTTTCGGATAGTAACACTTTTATATTACAGACCGATAGTTCGGGGTATGCAGTAGGGAGTGTGTTGTGTAATGGGAATGGGAAACCCGTTGCATATGCTAGCAGGTCTCTGGGGAAAAGTGAGTTAAATTATCCTATAATAGAGAAGGAGTTATTGGCTATAGTTTGGTCAGTTAAGTATTTTAGACCGTATTTGTATGGACGGAGGTTCGTGGTAAAGACGGATCACCGGCCACTGTTGTATTTGTTTAATATGACGGATCCATCGAGTAGGTTAACTAAATTTCGTTTGTGTTTGGAGGAGTATGATTTTGAGGTCGAATATATTAAAGGGAAAGAAAATGTGCTAGCTGATGCACTTTCCAGGATAGTAATCTCTAGTGATGATTTGAAGGCGATGCGTGAAAAGGCGATATCGGTAATGACGAGGGCGCAGCGTAAACAATCGGGAGAACTGAATGATTGTGATAGGAGTTCTGTGGTGTCTAGGACTGATCACCCTAGAATCGTAGAAGTTCTTAGGAAACAAGGAAATGATATTGAAATATGTTTCGGTGAATGGGAGAAAATGTTACGTAACACTACTGGTAGGAAAATATTTTCAAAGTCGCGCAAAATAATGTATATGCCAGGAAACTCGAGTATTTATATAGACTATGAATCTTTATCAGCATCATCGCGAGACGAGTTGCCGAAAGACATAGTAACTTTTTGCATAGGAAATGGCATAAAAGAGGTTGTTGTTTTGAAAAATCGTTATAACGTTGAATTTATTACAGAAATGGCCAAGTGTTTGAAAGAGAATAGTAATTCGATATGTGGAGATTTTAAGATATGCATAGTGAAGAGTGTGCGGAGAATAGAAGACAAAGATGAGAAGAAAGTCATTTTGAATGATTTTCATATTTTACCTACGAGTGGTCATTCGGGAATACGCAGGATGGTAAATAATATAAAGAAATATTATTATTGGCCGTCTATTGAGAAAGACGTAGTGGAATACGTTGGTAAATGTGATAAGTGTAAGAAACAAAAGTTTTCGAAACATGTTAGAGAACCAATGACAATTACAACAACTGCATCTTCATCTTTTGAGAAGATTTATTTAGATATAGTAGGTCCACTTGATAGGGATGAAAGAGGTGATGTTTACATATTGACTCTACAATGTGAGCTAACGAAATTTGTCGAGGCTTATCCGTTACAGAATAAGTCCGCAGATGAAGTAGCAAAAGCTTTAGCAGAGAATTTTGTTTTGAGATATGGAATACCAGGAACAATTGCTTCAGATAGGGGTTCTGAGTTCATTTCAAAAGTGATGGTTAAGCTATGTAATATTTTAAATATCAATAAAATCCTATCAACATCATATCATCATGAGAGTATAGGATCTTTGGAGAATGTTCATAAAACTTTAGGAGCATATTTAAGAATACAAACGGATAACAATCCATCGTCGTGGAGTTCATGGATACCGTATTGGTGTTTTTCATATAACACAACAGTTAATACTGTGACAAAATATACTCCTTATGAGTTGGTTTATGGTAAAGTTTGTAGGTTACCAAGTAGTCTTAAAGGTGATAGTGTTGAACCTTTGTATAATTTTGATGATTATCCTTTAGAATTTAAGTACAGGTTACAAAGGGCTCAGAATGATGCGAAAGAAAATTTAATAGCAAGTAAATTAGTAAGGAAAGATTGTTATGATAAGAATCTCAATTCTGTAACTTATAAAGAAGGTGATTTGATATTAGTAAAAAACGAGATAGGCAATAAATTGGAACGTATTTATAATGGACCATTTGAGGTTGTTAAGGATGAGTCACCAAATGTTAAGATTAAATATAAGAGTAAAGTAGACGTAGTTCATAAAGATAGAACGAAGTTGTATTGTAAAAGTTAGAATGTAAGTTTTCGTGTGATGGGAAAAAAAAACAATGTAACTTAGTTTTTTTTTTTTCTCTAAGAAGGGTGATGTGGTGTGGTGTCACGTACATCATACACGTGCATCACATACATGTACATCAGCACATATGTAGTTTAAGTTAAGATAGATATGTCATCGAATAAGTAGAAGGACATCACGTACATATTATGTATATAAACTGAACCGTTGAACATTAAAGTTAGTTCTTACTAGTTGATACACGGACCTCATAGTGTTTGACTAAACCCCCTCCATCTCCTCACATCGCAGTAGCTTAGTTCTCCAAATGAACAACCCGTACCAAGATATCTGAAACAAGAATATTATTAATAATGTTATTATTTTTAGGTACACAACTCCAAAAAAAATGGAAAAACATACGAGATTGCTACAATAAAGAATACAAAAAAGAAAAAACAACTCCTTCTGGTTCAGGTGCTCGTAAAGGAGCCCGATATATGTATTTTTCAAGATTATCTTTCCTGCAGAATAGTGTAAGTAATAAAGACACTACAACTAATATTGAAGAACAGAATGAAAGGCAAAGTGAGGAGACAAGTGAACTAAACGCCAATGCAACCGAAGCCACTGAAATACGTCCCCCTAAACGTAAGAAAACACAAGTGCCAGAAGAAAAAATAGCGGTTTTAATAGAAAAAAGTATCGAGTCACGAAAACATTTTCAGAATGAACTTCAAGAAAATAGTATTACCAAGCAAGATGACGACAAACTCTTTTGTTTGTCGTTATACACTCGGCGTCACAAAAATCGCACCTCTTCGAAAATAAGTTTAAAACATGTCCCGCCAGTAACGAATACATTAAACCTTATTAATATTGGTATCAATTGAAAGTATGTTTAACGACCTTTAAATTAACAACAGTTAGAATTCCTAAACACAACAGATCTCATTAGCACGTAACGTTAAAAAAAATGTTGTCAAAATACGCATTACAACGGCCACTAATTGCACCTCCCTACAAGGGTATAAAACGGGCGACCCGGGTTAAATGTGAGTCATTCGCTATTCAACCTTTAAAGTGAACACACGTGAACAGCTACAGCAAGAAAAATACCCCAGAAGATGGATACCACTGCAGATGAAGCCGCTCAAGTCATTGCACTACTGCAATCAGGGATGCGGCAATGTGATGTTGCTCGGCAACTGAACTTGAGTCGTTTTGCCGTTCGACGAGTGTTCCAACGCTTCCAAGAGACTGGTGGCTATATCCGAAGATGTGGATCTGGAAGACAACGGTGCACATCCGAAAGAGACGATCGCTTCATTGTTTCGACGTCTTTACGTAATCGGTTCTCCAATGCTGTTGAGCTGCAACAACAACTGCGATCAGCTCGCAGAACTTCTGTAAGCGTCTCCACGATTAGAAGAAGAATGCGGGAGAAGAAAATTGCAGCTCATAGGGCTGCTACAGGGCCAAAATTAACTGCACAGCATAGGAGAGACCGGTTGCAATTTGCCCGTGACCATGTGGATTGGACAATAGACCAATGGAGGGCTGTGCTCTTCTCGGATGAGACGAGGGTGTGTCTTTTCTGCAACGACAGGCGTCGAAGAGTGTATAGGAGGCAAGGGGAACGATTCGCGCAAGCCTGTATTCAAGAGACAGTGCAATACGGGGGTGGCTCGTGCATGTTCTGGGGCGGCATGTCAATCGAGGGTAAAACGAACCTTGTGTGCGTTTCTCGGGCTGGAAGTGCTCGCGGGGAAGGGTCGCTGACTGCTGCTCGGTACATAACAGAGATCTTAGAGGAGCAGGTTGTCCCTTATGCTGGTTTTGTTGGCAGTGGGTTCACGTTAATGCACGATAACGCCCGCTGTCACACCGCTTTAATTGTAAGAGACTACCTGCAAGAAGTTGGAATCCCTGTTATGCGCTGGCCGGCGCGAAGTCCAGACCTGAACCCTATTGAGCATCTTTGGGATGAACTGAAACGGCGAGTACGGGCACGTGGTCCTGCCCCTACCACTCTCCAAGACCTCCAAGATGCCGTCGTTGCAGAATGGGACAACATTCCTCAAGAGACTGTTGTCACATTAATTCGGTCCATGAGAGGACGCATGGAAGCAGTCATCAGGGCTAGAGGGGGTAACACTAGGTTTTAAGTTGTTTTTAAGGACTTCTTTGTAATTTTTGCTGATAAAATAAAATTTAGCTTTTTAATCATTTGCATTTGCTTGCTTTTTTTTATTCCCTGGTAAACAAAAAACCAAATCCATTGATTTATTCTGAAATTTAAATGAATTGCCTTTCCAATGATACCTTACAGTCATATGTCTACCATTGATTAATAGGGTTAAAATGACTTTGAAGGGAATTCTTAAAGAGGTGCGATTTTTGTGACGCCGAGTGTATAAAGAACTCAGAAAAGTACCAGAAAATAGGCTTTTAGCAACCAAAATTGAATTACTTCAAGTGATACAAAAAGGACAAAGCTTACCACCCCCTCTTCGCTACAATACTCAGCAGATCACACCTACGTATTGGCAAGGACAACAGTATACAAGCCCGCAAGGATATTTTACTACATCTGGATCATCTCCTCCTGTTCCGGCACTGTCACCGTCACCATCGCAATTTAGTTCTGGCTCTCAGTCCTCTAAAGTTATAGAAAATATTTATGCTGATTTTGAAGAACAATAAATAAATCTTACCTTAAAGTTATTACGAGTTTCTCTTCCGGTGACACGCTTGGCCTCAAATGCGTTTCAGAGCATGAAATATCTTGCCTGATCAGTTCAATTAGTTCATCAAAAGATTTTATTGACATTCTCAAATAGTCAAAAAATTTGTTATCATACATTCTTAATTTGGGATATAATGTTACGAACTGACCATGTACTAGTCGGTCACGTAATATTGGATGCACCCAATACCGCCTTTTTCTTTTCTTTTTTTTAAGGAGCAACCACAGTAAACACACTTCTTCGTCGACCTCCATTTTGAAACTGACGCTAACCCGCACGAAATCGCATACTAACCGCGCGTGTCTGAATAGCATCACAATTTTGCGGTTTGAAACCGCGCGATTCGTAAACGCACGATTCCCGCATGTCTGAACGCACGCTTATGAAAGTTTTATATGCTGCATACTACACTGCGCGGTTTCCCGTCGCGGTTCACAGGCGGGAGAAATACGACCGCCGCATGCAGCGTCAAACCACCGCTGATAACCGGCGCTTTAGACTACACGGGCGGTTTCCCGCTATTACGTCATTCTGCTCGGGACCTTGGCGCTCGCTCGTCGTTCGTGCGCTTGCGTGGCTAGTGTCGCGTCAAAATTTTCGATACGGAGCGTTTTATTATTGAAATACAAGATCGACCTGCTTTGTATGACGTACAGTCGAAGGATTATGCCAATCGCGAATTAAAAGCGAAATTATGGATGGAGATAGGACAGGAAGTGGTTGCTCATTGGGCTGATTTAGGCCCAGAAGATAAAAACAAAGCTGGTAAGTTTACTTATAATTTTATTTCTTATATTAATTTAATGAAGAGGGCCATTGAAGTATTCAACAAACGAATCTCTTACTGCAATGCCACTAGATCGGCCTCCAACTGCCTGGACTCCATCGAATTCTTCCATACATATCGAATCGTATCTTTAATAGATTCAATAGATAGTACTGGAAATTAGACGTGCTTTACTATAATCCTCTTATGCACAGAATAAATATGTCGTATAACAGGTTCAGCTCCATTCTAAGATGCTGGCACTTTACAGAAATCCAAATAGGTGTCGTTGGAGAGCAAAGAACTCATAAAATAGACCCACTCATACATAAAATGGTAAACAATTTTCGTAGTCTTTATCTACCTTCCGATATTGTTGTCGTTGATGAGTCAATGGTCAAATTTCATGGAAGGTTGCTAATAAGAACTTATAACCCAGCCAAAACAGATCGCTACGGTATGAAAATATATAAGGCCTGCACAATAAATAGCTACACATGGTCCTACCAACTTTATAACGGGATTTCGCATCAATTAGAGGGTCTTGATAAACCTGGTTCAACAGTGGTACTGCTCACAGAGCCGCTTTTAGATGCAGGTCGTATTATCGTCGCTGACAACTATTATACCAGTTTGCCTTTGGCCGAGTATCTAAAAGGTCGCAATACTGATTTATGCGGCACTTTACGTAAAAATAAAAGAAATTTGCCAAAAGAAGTAGTAAAGGCGAAGTTAAGAAAAGGAGAACAAATAGCTAGACAAAAGGACAACCTCTTTACTGTACTAAAATGGCATGATAAACGCGACGTCCTTATGATCTCAACCTGCCATGGAGACGGTATGTCTAACGTCACTACTTACCGCGGCGACATTATGAAACCTGATGCAATCATCGATTACAATGATGCCAAAAAAGGCATCGATATTTCAGACCAACTTGCTTCCTTTCATTCGCCGTTACGTAAAAGTTTATCGTGGTACAAAAAGATAGCAATAGATTTGCTATTTCAAGTCCCCATTATCAATGCCAGATGCATCTACAACGAGTTGGCAGACGGCCCTAAGTTGTCAGTTTTACAAGTCCAAGAACATCTAGTCCGACATTTCCTTGGACCTGCAGCATTAACCACAGAAAGTAACCAACCTAAAAGATCTTCAATCTCCTGTAACTCTCCAAAACCTTCAATAGCCTCTTCAAGTCATTCTGGACATTCTCTACAAGAAATACCTCGAAATGCAAACAATAAACTCGTCCAAAAAAGATGCACTGGGTGCTATGTCAAATTGAAAAACGAAGGATTATTGGCAAGAAAAGCTAAGCAAGTACACACTGAGTGCAAAAGGTGTGAAAAAGCATTCTGTTTAGAATGTTATAATGAGAAACATGCTTGATTTTATAATATTTTCTTGTAATAAAATCCTTACGTTGCAGTACCTATTAGAGTTTTATTTATGGCAAATTTCTATAGTGATTAAATGATAAATATAAAAAAAATCGCGAAATTTTCTTTTATCATTGTAAACATTAGGCTTTTTGCTATACGTCCACGTACGATTTAAATAAATATCATATCACGTTCATACCGAAAAATGTGCCTCAAATTGTATAGAGAAATGAGTCACCTGTGACTCATGAACTTATTCTAGTACGTTCCTATGAGTCATATATGACTCATTGGACAGGGAAGTTGTTAAGGCACCCACAGGCTTGCCCGGTTAAGTAGCCAAGACCTTAGTGGTCAAAACTACGAGCTGCCCATTAGGAAAAAAAAAAAAAAAAAAACGCCGTGTCTCAGAACCGACAGTTTAGGTGCGTGATCAAGCGCGTACCCAAAGAGCTTAAAATAGACGAGATCTCTGAAGATATCAGATCTCAAGAATTCCCTCTTTTAGAGGTCCACCGCATGCACCGTGGTCGTAACGGTGCACCATATGACATGATCATAGTGGTGTTAGAAAATTCCCAGGCCGGCAAGGCTATTATCGACATTACACTCACCGGTTTCAAGGTCGAAAGACCTATCAAAAACAGACTCCCCGGGCAATGCCACAACTGCCAGTTGTATGGACACGCCCAGCGAAACTGTTACGCGCGAGCCAGGTGCGTAAAGTGCCTAGGCGACCACGCAACAGTAGACTGTTCTCGCCCCAGGGACCTAGCGCTCTGCACAGAGCCCCCTAGCTGCGTGCTATGCGGCGAGGCCGGACACCCCGCGAGTTATCGCGGGTGCCCCCGAGCCCCACGCCCTAGACCCCAGACCAAACCCATCACCCCCCTGGTTAAAACCCTCCCAGACCATTTGCGTCCTCAAAGAACATCGCCGTGGAATCTATTAAACCACGCGCAGGCGTTTTCCGCTCTCAAGTCTAAACAGGCAGCCCCTCCAGCCATCCCACAGCTGATGGCTCACTCAATACCGCCCCCAATGGGTCTGCATGCCACCTAGCATACAACCCCAGCCCGCGCCCCCGCGCCCCCAACCAAGCAGGCCCCCAAGCCCGCCACCACAGCACCCAGTGTGGCCGCGCCCTTATTTGCGCCCCCACCGGCCCCATATAGCCCTAGCACCTTCGACGTGCTAGCGCGTTTTTTCAACCCAAACATCATTGCCCGAAGCAATGAACTACACGCCAAGCTCATCGCAGCTAAAGGCAAGCTCCAGGCCAATATGGCCCTTATGTCGGAATACGCCGACTTGTCAGCTTTTTATATTAATTTCACTCCGTAATGGATACACAAAATATAAGTAGCAGAGTCAAGCCCGAGTTTGCTAGTCGTCTTTTGACATCAGCCGAACGCAACTACTCGACCACAGAACGGGAGGCACTTGCTGTCGTTTGGGCAGTAACAAAGTTCCGTGGTTACATTGAAGGTCTTCCTGTAATAACAGATCATCAAGCCTTGAAATGGCTTATGTCGCTAAAAACGCCGACAGGAAGGCTTGCAAGATGGGCACTATTATTGCAAGGATTTGAGATAACAATCAAATACGCTCCTGGTAGAACAAATACTGTGGCTGACTGTCTTTCTAGACCACCATGCAATGAAGAAACGCTTCAAGCATGTGACGTGTGTACAGTGACCGTAGACATGCCCTTACGTAGTACAGCTGAAATTAGAGAGGAACAGCTAAAGGACGAAAAATTGAGATTGATTGTGAAGGATTTGGATGGAATAGACAACGATGAGAAGGCAGTATATTGGAGCAAGTAACCCTTACTTACTAAATAATCGCATACTCTATCGACACAGTCCCCATTCACACTCTGACGAGGCACAATTGGTTGTACCAGAACACGAATGGGCTAACGTGCTGGCGACATATCACGATGACCCTTTAGCAGGCCATTATGGTCCGGATAAGACTTGTCGGCGGATCAATCGACGATATTATTGGACTGGAATGAGGAAATACATTGATAGCTATACGAAGAATTGTTTAGAGTGTCAACGATAGAAATCAACAAACCAGACACCAGCGGGACTGCTTTAAACTACCGTGATGAGCCAAAGATTTGAAGTCCTATCTTTTGATTTATTTGGACCATTGCCAGCATCCCCAGATGGGAAAACATGGATCCTCATTGTGGAAGATGTGGCAACTCGTAGGGTGGAACTCTTTGCCCTACAACAGGCCACTGCAGAGACCTGCGCTATGACGCTTATAAATGAGGTGTTCCTTCGCTATGGAGTTCCTCGACGTATAATAAGTGATAACGGACCTCAGTTCGTTAGCTCCATCATGCAACAAGTCGTTTATTCGCTAAATATCAAACATGCATTCACACCCGTGTATCATCCCGAAACCAATCCCGTAGAAAGGAAGAACAGGGATCTGAAACCTCAATTAGCTATCCTAGTTAAAGATCAACACAGAAACTGGCCAGAATACCTCCCTAGTATTCGATTCGCAATGAACACAGCGACCGGTGTTTCGACAGGGTTTACACCGGCCTTCTTGACTTTCGGGAGGGAACTTAGAACTCCAGATGATAGATCTCATGACTTTCGGAAGATCCTGCAATCGGAGAACTTTATACCTGAAATCACACCTAAGTTAATGCAATTAGCTACTAACCTACAAAAGGCTCGAGAAGTACATGAACAATCTGAAGAGAGACGCAAGAAATATGTGGACCGACGTCGACGAGAGAATCCGGGTTACAATCCTGGTGACCTTGTACTCGCCACACTACATTCTCTGAGTAATGCCGCTAAAGGTGTCAGTAGTAAATTCGCGCCGCGGCGTGATGGACCTTACATAATTAAGAAACAACATCGTCCGTCACCCTACGAAATTGCCGATCCCAAGAAACCTGATGTTGTGATTGGAGTATATCACTCTTCCGCTTTGGTACCCTACATTGGAAATTGTCCTGAGCTGCCAGAACCCGTCCAGCCTATCAGAAAGAGAGGGCGGCCACGGAAACAACCACCCAAGTTTGTGGATGACGAGGTCCAAGTAAGGAAGCGCGGAAAACCCAAAACTAATCCTTCTGATCCTGGATCATCGTCGGGACAACCTCAGATCCAGAGGGGGAGGCTGTAACAACTAATCATCATCCGCCAGCACGCACGCGGTGCTCCTACTTCGCAGCACGTCACAGAGGGGCGGAGCTTCACTCTTCGCCACGCGCCGGCCGCTATATAAGACGACCGCGCGCCACGCATAATGTGCCCCCTCCCCGTCCGATCACCATGTTCGGCAAGCCTATCCCTTGGGAGAAGCGAGCCAAATACTTGGGTGTCACTCTAGACCACAGACTCTCTTTCGGTGAGCACATAAAGCAGGCGCGTTCGCGCGCCGCTTTCGCTCTCGGTAGACTCCACTCCCTATTGAATGCACGCAGCAAATTGTCACTCAAGTGCAAATTGCGCATTTACACAGCGTGCATTCGTCCCATCATGACCTACGCGAGTGTGGTTTTCGCACACTCGAAACCCCACCACATCCATAGGATGCAGACCCTCCAAAACCGGTTCCTTCGTAGGGCAACCGGTTCCCCTTGGTTCGTTCGAAACGAGATCCTCCATCTCGACCTTAAAATCCCCACTATCCGTCAGTTCATGAAGCGCATTTCCAAGCGCTTCTTCGACTCCGCGGCCTCACATCGCAACCCTCTGGTTGTCGAGGCTGCCAGATATGCCCCCTCCCGCATTAGTCGTACCCGCCGTCCAAGGCATGCCCTGACCGACCCCGATGACCCCATAACCCTCCTCCAGGAGAGCAGTAGGGCCACCAGTACAGTACACAAACACAGACCGCCATCGTTCCGACCTCGCCGCCGAGGTCCTACGCGACGCCCCCGACGTAATTGTCCCCCCCCCCGACCCTTGCTCGACGACGCGCCAGCCCGCGCCGTAGCTGAGCCTGTAGCTTTAAATTCCCCAGTATAATAATAATATAATTTAGATCCAGCCTGTCCCATCTTGCTGCCCTCCCCTCAGTGACGCCCTAAGCCGAGGTTCGTACCCCACAGGGGGTGCCCTTAGCGTGCGGTCACCTAAATTTTAAGTATTGTTCGCCCCTGGCTGGAGGCTTTAAGTTAGTAGCTTAAGGCACCCACAGGTTTGCCCGGTTAAGTAGCCAGGACCTTAGTGGTCACAACTACGAGCAGCCCAATAGGAAAAAAAAAAAAAAAAAAAAAAACGCATAATGTGTCGGATTCGCCGCGCGCCACGCATAACGTGTCTCCGATACAAAGTTTATTTTTAAATTCGCACGGACCCGCTCCGCGTACCACAGTGCCCGCGCCGCTGCTTGGTAACAGGCAACGTCGCGAGTACAGTGGGAACCGGCCGTCAGCCTCCGGTGTGCCCGCACACCAGGGTCGCGACTGTCGCGCTCCCATTGGAATGCCCCACCCGGGGCCATCACCAAAAGGCCCTTCTCAGGGCCACCATCAACACCACCCGGAAGAGAAAGGATATGACCGGCAGCGACGGCCGCTCGAACACCTGGCCTCGCCCGCGTCACCGACACCATCGCCTCAGAAATTCCACTCCAGACCAGCACAGTTCAGGCCCGTGCCCATGGATGTGCCCGGACCCGCGCCCGCGCGCCGCACTCCAGCTGCGCGCCCCGCGCCCGTGTCCCGAGGCACCCCGTCAGCCCGTGTTCCGACTTCGAATCCCGGTAAATACACCGCCACTACAGATAGTGATTCAAAAACAGTGACCTATGTGCCGATCACGCACTCGCCACCGACCGCTATACATGACTCACGCCGCGAGAACAAAGGAATTCCGCCAAGTCATGCTCCGACCACACGCACACCGCCGCCGTCATACACCACTGCCCCACGCCCTCATCACGCGCCGGCCAGTGACCCGCGCGCGAACGAGACAGCGCGCACCCAAACACCGGGTGCGAGCGGGACGGCAACCGCGCCGCGCGCGAGCGCGAGCGAGACGGGACACGACACACGCGCACGTACGCCGCCGGCGCATGTTTATCACGCACCCTCAGACGGTGTAACGCGTGCACCGCTGCTACGCTCACCGCCGCGGCCATACATGTCGCCCCCTGCACCAAGGGGCTCAGCACCGGCGTCGCCAATGTCGCACACGATGTTTTCCCCGTACGGAGGCTCGGATGCGTCGATCGCATCCGGAAAGTCGGCGCGCAGCGTGTCAAGCGCCGACAGCACCGAGATAGACAGGGAAAAACGGAGATATCAAGAACAGCAGCAACAACACCACAGGGGACTCCAAAGGACCCGACCCAGCCAGGAACGACGGTGGGGATCCAGCTCGTCCCTTCCCGATCTGCCCAAAGCCGCCGCAGCCCAGGTTAGTGCACCCACACTTAACAACATACCTGTTAACTTGTTACTAAAAGACGCCCCCCCGCCCCGCGCCGCGCAACGGAGGCAGCGTAGCCCGGACGAGGAGGAAGCGGAGGCAAAACGCCCGTGCGTAGTGTCACAACAGGACACACAGACATGCACCACATTCGCAGAGGTGACACGAAAGCCGTGCACCCCCCCCCCCCCCCTGGGCCCTCAGGCGCAGCTACCCCCCCGCCCACTGCCCCTCCTGGCAATGTGGAGGCAAAGAAGAGCAGGAAGCTCCGCTACCCCCCGCTGGTAGTCGAGAAACTTCCCCAATGGGCGCGACACTTCCGCGCCCTAAAGGACAAGCTGGGCCGCGCACCAAGCGCACGACCATTCGGAGAGGGGGTGAAATTCACCCCCCAATCTGACACAGAATATCGTATGATTCAAAGTTACCTGACGGCCCTGGAAAAGGAGGAAAACATCCCCTGGTTTTCGTACTCGCTGCCGGCGGAGAGAAGCCATAAGGTGGCCATCAGGGGGCTGCCAGTGGACACGGCTCCTGAGGACATCGAGGCGGATCTCCAGGCGCTGGGATTCCAGCCGGAGTACGTCCGCGCCTTCAAGGCGCGGCAGGGAAGACCCGGCTGTATCTTCCACGCTGTTATTAAAAAGACGCCAAACTTACTGCCGGGCATATACGAGGTGACCGAACTTCTGTGTATGCCCGGGGTAAGAATCGAGGCCTGGCGTGGAAAGAAGGGACCTGCACAGTGCCACAGATGCCAGAAATTCAGGCACTCATCGGTGCAATGTCACCGCCCGATCGCTTGCGTCAGGTGCGGTGAAGGTCACGCGGCCAGAGTGCCCGCGACCGAGAGAGGAGCCCGCCACCTGCGTCAACTGCGGGGGGGAGCACCCCGCAAATCACACAAGGTGCCCCGTAATGCGCAAGGAGGTGCGCAACAAGCGAGCGGGCACGGTCGCCATCACCGGCAACACACGCCGACCCAATACGGACACCATAAAGCCGCTACAACCGACTCCGATGGGCGAAGCCCAGTCGGCGACACTGATGGCGGCCGCAAACGACGCGCCAGCGCGCGACGCGGCCACCACCTCCTCCGGACGGAGGAAGCATGGACGCGGCGGCAGAAATAAAAAGAAAAAAAATTGAGAAAAAAACATCAACAACAACACGCAAACAAACACCTCTGCTGACCCCAGAATAGTTAGCGCGAAGATGCCGCCACGCCCCGCCCACTTAGAGGCGGAGCCTACGTCGCACAAGGCCGACCTTTCCCACCCGCCGACCAATCAGAGCGCGAAACGCGCTATGCACGCACACATAAATAGCGACCTTATCGCAAAGCTTCCACCCATTAGACTCTCGGCATCGGTCGCGAACGGTTGTGTGCTTGCGCTCTCCCGTTTTCGATTTTTGTCGAAGTTTAATTCTTCTCGCTGCGAACCTCGTAGCGCCCCCGCTGCCGCCCCGGCCGCATCCGATCGTCGAACAATTAATTAAATTTATTTAATTAATTGGTCGTATCAAGTGATCAATTAAAAACTGCCTTTTTCAAGGCAAGTGATATTTCTTTAACTGCGCGTTTGTGTGAGTAGCTTCACTAGGCCCCTTCTGGGCAAAACCACAGTTTCGTGGTCCTCGGTGGATACCTAGCGGTGTTAACGATCCGAGTGGGGTGTTGTCCCAACACACCCGCCGAACCCTTTCAGGGTGAGGCAGTCAGTTGGACGGGTCCCAGAGCTAACCGGCCTTGGGGGATCTCCTAGTCGGCTCTGGTGACAGTTTTCCTTCCCCAGCTACTCACCTAGTGTCTCTAGGGTGTGTCTACACCCTTCGCGCTAGACTGTCAGGGCCCCGTTCGCACAATAAGACTGGCGACGGGTTTACAAGCTTAAGGCTCACCATAGGTACTCACCTCCCTGTCTATACCCGACAGGGAGGGAAACTCATCCCCGGGAACACCCACCCGGGGAGTTAGGCATAGGGAATTTTTAGGCCGGAATCCTATATTCCACCATCCCCCCCAAGTAGTAGCCCCGCACCCCCAACATGGGGGATGCCTTAATATTAGCATTTTTCAAGGAGGTCCTCTTCAAGGACCCTGAGTTCATCGCCAAATATGGCGCTAAGTTCGCTGCTTTGCAGCCCCCCACCCCCTGTCCTTCCGACAACTCTGCCGCTATCGCTAACTTTAGCGATGCACTAGAGGCCCCCCCCCCGGTGCAAACCGCCCCCCTCCCCCCCGTACCGATGGAAACCGACCATCGGACAACAACTAGACGCCCCGTCTCCCCGTACTCCTCAGGCTCGGAAACCCTGACGAACTCCTCCTCCGAGGATGACGGTTTCCAGACCGTCACCTCTTCCTCCAAGAGGAAAAAGAACTTCGCCTCTTCGCAGGCAAATAAACTTAGGGACCAATCGGTCACTCCCCCGCCCACCCTTGCGACACCGACCCCCGTCGTCGCCATCACAACCGGCCCCCCCCCCCGCGTTAAGCCCCCCCCCGGCTCTCAATGCTTTACTTGAAAGCAACCCCAAAAAGACCCCCACCCCCCCCCCCTGTCTTCATCCAAGACAAAGCTAAATGGACTGAAGTGTCCAAATGGTGCGTCGATCTCAGGATCGGCTTCACCAGTGCCCGTTCAACCGAGCAGGGCATCAAAGTCCAAGTCCCTAAATCTAACGATTATAGGGAACTTACTAAGCTCCTCAGAGCACGTGGTGTGTCCTTTCACACGTACTCCCTCCCCGAGGACCGTCAGACCCGCGTAGTCATCAATAGGATCCCAAAGGAGATCGCTACCTCCGATCTTAAGGAAGACCTTGTCTCACAAGGCATCCCTGTAGCCGAGGTGCACCGCATGCACCGTGCCCGAGGCGGCGAGCCATACAACATGGTCCTTGTTGTATGCCCCCCCGTCGAAGGACACCACCCGATCTTCAAGATCAAGTCCCTTTGTCATCTCACTGGATTCGATATCCAGAAGCCCCGCAAGACTGGAATAGTTGGCCAGTGTCACCGCTGCCAACTATACGGTCACTCCCAAAAGAATTGCCATGCCACACCCAGGTGCGTCAAGTGCCTGGGTGGGCATGGCACTTCGTCCTTTGATGGTGTCATATAAAACTGTTAGTAGTTCTTCAAATGACGAAACACTCATTCTAATATAGCCGAAAAATTTATCTTGGTGCTTCTTCAGTTCTTGAAAACAACTTGCGAACTGGCCAAATTCGTTGCGTGTTTCTAGTAAAGGATGAATCCAGTATCTTTTTTTATTTTTCTTTCGTTGTTTCGGGAGTAAAAATAAATAACACAAGCTATCTCGACGGCGTCCATTTTGCTTATGGGCCACGCGCCTTCGTGCGGTCCAACCGCAGAACGCGGTTTCATAGCGGCTGACCGCTATGGCGGCTAACCGCGAAGAAAAACGCGAAGAAACCGCATTAAGCGGTTGGACCGCTCAAACAAACCGCCTGGTGGCCAACCGCTGGTGCGTAAGGGCCCTAAAACGGGCGACCCGGGTTAAATGTGAGTCATTCGCTATTCAACCTTTAAAGTGAACACACGTGAACAGCTACAGCAAGAAAAATACCCCAGAAGATGGATACCACTGCAGATGAAGCCGCTCAAGTCATTGCACTACTGCAATCAGGGATGCGGCAATGTGATGTTGCTCGGCAACTGAACTTGAGTCGTTTTGCCGTTCGACGAGTGTTCCAACGCTTCCAAGAGACTGGTGGCTATATCCGAAGACGTGGATCTGGAAGACAACGGTGCACATCCGAAAGAGACGATCGCTTCATTGTTTCGACGTCTTTACGTAACCGGTTCTCCAATGCTGTTGAGCTGCAACAACAACTGCGATCAGCTCGCAGAACTTCTGTAAGCGTCTCCACGATTAGAAGAAGAATGCGGGAGAAGAAAATTGCAGCTCATAGGGCTGCTACAGGGCCAAAATTAACTGCACAGCATAGGAGAGACCGGTTGCAATTTGCCCGTGACCATGTGGATTGGACAATAGACCAATGGAGGGCTGTGCTCTTCTCGGATGAGACGAGGGTGTGTCATTTCTGCAACGACAGGCGTCGAAGAGTGTATAGGAGGCAAGGGGAACGATTCGCGCAAGCCTGTATTCAAGAGACAGTGCAATACGGGGGTGGCTCGTGCATGTTCTGGGGCGGCATGTCAATCGAGGGTAAAACGAACCTTGTGTGCGTTTCTCGGGCTGGAAGTGCTCGCGGGCAAGGGTCGCTGACTGCTGCTCGGTACATAACAGAGATCTTAGAGGAGCAGGTTGTCCCTTATGCTGGTTTTGTTGGCAGTGGGTTCACGTTAATGCACGATAACGCCCGCTGTCACACCGCTTTAATTGTAAGAGACTACCTGCAAGAAGTTGGAATCCCTGTTATGCGCTGGCCGGCGCGAAGTCCAGACCTGAACCCTATTGAGCATCTTTGGGATGAACTGAAACGGCGAGTACGGGCACGTGGTCCTGCCCCTACCACTCTCCAAGACCTCCAAGATGCCGTCGTTGCAGAATGGGACAACATTCCTCAAGAGACTGTTGTCACATTAATTCGGTCCATGAGAGGACGCATGGAAGCAGTCATCAGGGCTAGAGGGGGTAACACTAGGTTTTAAGTTGTTTTTAAGGACTTCTTTGTAATTTTTGCTGATAAAATAAAATTTAGCTTTTTAATCATTTGCATTTGCTTGCTTTTTTTTATTCCCTGGTAAACAAAAAACCAAATCCATTGATTTATTCTGAAATTTAAATGAATTGCCTTTCCAATGATACCTTACAGTCATATGTCTACCATTGATTAATAGGGTTAAAATGACTTTGAAGGGAATTCTTAAAGAGGTGCGATTTTTGTGACGCCGAGTGTATTTACTGGTCTTGGTAGATAGTTTGTAAATATAAGTTCTGTATACTAAATACTAGTTTAAGCATAATAAAAGAACATAATAATAAGTTATTTCGGGGTCCCCATATGGTTAATATTCGGTAAAGGATCTAGTTTCACTAGTAAAACGTTGAATGAATGTACAACACTATACGGAATACAACACATTATTAACGCTGTAGCAAGACCCATAACAAACGGGCAAGTTCCTCATGATGACCAAATCCAAAATTAGTGGTTAAATTCCAAGGTCCATGTCTTGTAATGAAAGTGCTTCCCAATGAAAGGTATTTTGAAGACACGCAAACACGGCGTAAGACACGCAAACACGGCCGTCGATTCGAAGCTCGAAGCTATAGATAAAATGCAAACTTGGCTAACATTTAGCAGAAACTTAGAAAAAAGGGTTAATGAGGATATTGATAGTAATACTGATAAGGAATGGAATGAAGTAGAGAATTAAATTATTTGAATTTTATAATAATTATGATGTTAATCTTTTAAGACTATGAATTAGGTTTAAGTTTGGGGAATACTTAGTAAAATTAAGCTTTTGTTTCGAAATATTATTTTAATCATAAAATATTGTAATTATCTGATTTAAGATTATTATTGTGGTTATTGAACTGAAACTTAATGGTATATTATTTTTGTTTGTTGATTAGTTGATAATGACTGTATTGTATTAAAGTATTTTTTTCTTCTCTTTTCTGTACAATTTATATGAGATTGTAAGCGCGAGGACGCACTTTGGACAGGATGGCCGAGCTGTTAGCTTCTATCTGGTAAACCTACTTATTTAATCGACTAATACTCGTATGTCACTCAATCGATTATTCGTTCATTATGATATTCAATGTCATTCTCTATGGGAGACAACTGACAACCGGTTTTCTTGTTCGAGACACCGAGCAGTGAACACGTTGATAGTATCAGCCTAACAAATTGGTGTAATTTAAATGTTAGCGCGTAAGTATAGGACTTATTATTTTGGTGATATCTGAGTGTTTTTACAAATATTGTGGAAAAGGAAATAAATATGTTTGTGTTTAAATAATGTGTTTAGTTTTCTATTGCGAACACCTTTATTTCTGAGCTGTAGCTAATAACATATTAGAATACAATCACCATGTAAGCATACACCTACTGATCTTTATACTTACCTAACAATTTCCTTGATTTAACTACATAAGATTCATTTTAATTTATGAGTGTTTTCATTTTTAATGCAGGTTCTCAAATTGGTGAAGAATTCAGAAACAGAAAAGGCTACTTTAGCATCAATGTGCAAGCTGTATGTAATGCTAATTTATTGTTTATGAATATTGTGGCACGTTGGCCTGGTTCAGCTCATGATGCCGAACTGCGAGGTAAAGAAAATTATTGTGTTTCTTATATTTTTATTGTTGTGTAATCATTTTCTATAATATATGTTCAGTTATAATACCAGTTATGTTCAGTTGTTAGTTATGTGTTAGTTGTTAGTTAGTATTCCTATTATATTTTGTGCTTGTTTCCAGCTCAGTATGAAAGTGGATTATTTGGCAATAAATGGTTACTTGGAGATAGTGCATATCCACTAAAATCATACCTTTTAACACCTTTGTTAAATCCTCAAACACAGTGTCAACAACTTTACAATGAAGCTCATATTCGTACAAGGAACTGTATTGAAAGGTACTAGTTTAATGTATGGCTTATTTTTGTTATACCTAGTGAAAAATATTTAACTGTCTCATACAATGAATACTAATTTTATTTCAGATGTTTTGTAGTTTGGAAACGAAGATTTCCCATTGTAGCCTTGACAATGCACCTGAGCCTCTTAAGAGCCAATGCAGTGATCAAGGCAACAGCAGTACTCCACAATATTTGCCGTTTGAGAAGCCTCAGTGACATACCACCAGAAGTGGAATGGATCTCCTACTTTTCGGGGTACATCTGTTCCTGTAACTGATCGGCTCGAGCTCCTAGGCATGGAGTTGACATCTGGTCTCAACTTCGGCGCCACCATCGAGTATAAAGCCCAAACTGCGGCTAAGAAGCTGGGCATCCTAAATAAGGTGAAGCGATACTTTACGCCTGGACAGCTTTTAACCCTGTACAAAGCGCAAGTCCGATCCTGCATGGAGTATTGCAGCCACCTTTGGGATGGCTCAGCTAAATACCAACTTGCCGCGCTTGACTCGGTGGAACGCAGAGCTAAGAGACTCATTGGCGACATAAAACTGGTGGATGCCAAGCTTCACAGCTTGGCTCATCGCCGCAACACACAGGTTGCCTGCTTGTCGGTCTTCTACAGATTGTACTTCGGTGAGTGTGCCCAAGAACTCCACGACCTCATTCCACCGGCCCCCTTCTACCATCGGACATCTAGGCGCACTGCAAGTTACCATCCCTACCTAGTTGCTATTCCACCAATTCGCACTAAGCGCTTCCAAACATCTTTTATAATACGCACAGTAAAAGAGTGAAATTCTCTACCTGTGCCTGTGTTTCGGACCGCATACAACCCAAATCTCTTCAAAGTGAGAATGAACAGGCTTCTTCTGGGTATGCTCACTCCATCGTCGACTTTGTCTCTGTCATCTCTGACCTAGACTAGAGTCAAGGGCAAACCCATCTAAAATAAAAATAAAAATAAAAAGACTTTCAATTAGTGTGTGTTTTTTTAAGTATTTATTCAGATTCATGAAAAAAAACTGCCTTACCAAAAAAAAGTCAAGGTGTGCGATTTTATTGCTCTCAAGTGTATTTTGTGTTTAGAGCTTTGATTAATTTGTGTTATTCTATCTGCTATAATAAAATACTTGTAAAACACTAAAAACTTTTTTTTATTATATAAGGTGTATCTATTCATACACGAAATATTTTAAGGGATTCACCTATAGCTGGTACAGAACCTAAAGACACGAAAAAATTTTTTTTATCTAGCTATATTATTTTAAAAATTAAATAATTTAATATTACTTGACACACAAAATAAATACTGGTTCCTTCTTATTTTTTAACATCCATTACGCTAGTTTCTACCTACGTAGTATTTACTGTCATTGAAGCAGGCGGCGACATTTCGGCGCGCTAAGACGGCGCGCGGCTTGATCAAAGGGAAGAAACACGAACCGCCGAGCGCGCCAAGCGCCCGCGCGCCTCCCTTCCCTGCCCGCACCTCTCAGTCCCACATAATCCGCGTGTCGTACCGCACGTAATAGTGTTCTGTGCACCGCACGCGCCGCAGTTAACACGCGTCGGGCTTCGGGCAAGAAACACAATGCCTTACTACAGGTATCCGATCGGCGGCGGATCCTGTGGACGGATGAGTCCACCTTTACGCGCGTCGCGTTATTTAACATCTACAACGCCCACTGGTGGGCATCAGAAAATCCACGTGTTGTTAGGCCGGATCATTTCTAGATCCGGTTCAGTGTTAATGTGTGGGCTGGGTTAATAGGCGATAGACTGTTGGGACCTGTGTTTCTGGATCGGCTTAATGGTCAAACATACCTAGGCCTTTTTGACACGCGAACTAGCGACCATGCTAGAAGACATACCACTTATTTATTTAAGGACAATGTCGATGTACTTCCAGCATGACCCGCGGAACACGCCTAGAGCGCCACGCCTAGAACACGCCTATCATAGATAGGCGTGTTCTAGAATACCTCTCTAACGAGTACGGCAATCGTTGGATAGGTCGAGGTGGACCGGTCGCCTGATCTTACGCCGTTGGACTTCCATGTGTGACGTAGGGGTAAGGACCTGGTTTATGGTAATGACGGCCATACGATATCTAGTGCGGAACAATTGGACCCATTTTTGCAAACAAGAACCAACCCACAGTTTGAGTGAAATTGAGTTTAGTACATAGATGGCGCTCAAATCACGTATTCTATCTTCTCAAAAAAAATGGTTCCTTTTTACCGACTAACAACAGAGATACAACACTGTCACATGCGGAACCAACCCACTTTGGCCACCTTTTAAAAAACTGTAAAGAACTATACGGCATGGTCCCCTAAACACTTAGTAAAACTAATTGTTAAACGACCCATGATGCTTGGTACCTTTACAACTTAAGGATTTTAATTATGCAAACCAGAACCAATGTTCGTTGGTTCCATCTAGCATAAAAAGTTACAATATTTTTATAACTAAATGGAACCAAGAAGTTTGGTTCTTGTTTGCATAATGCAAATTAGGTTAGTCTTGAAGGAACCATGAAGCATAGTTCTTAATAGTGTTAAAATTCAGCAGTATTTTAACGAAAATAAAAGATCCATGTAGCATAGTTCTTAATAGTGTTAAAATTCAGCATTATTTGAACAAAAATAAAAGATCCATTCTTATCGCTGGTACCTTTATTATAATAATATAATGTAATTTTGTGTTTTCTGTGACAGATAAAAATAATAACAAAATGTGATTATCCTTTTATAAAATGGTACCTATAGTTACTAGCTACTGAATAATATTTTTGCGTTTGTTTTTTTGTGTATCGGACACACTAAAAGTACACTGGCAACACTAACACTATACAGTATTTCTGTTTGCGACTTGCGTCTGGGGCTTCGTTTTGTTAATGTTCGGTTTGTTCGATATTTAAAATGTTTAGAAAAAATATTAGTGCTAGAACAAAAGCGCTTCTTAGTGCCTGCTTGTTACAAAGTCCAGATGATGAAGATAGTGACAGTAATGGTAAGTAATAATAAAATTAACCTGTTCGTAAACTTTTATTTTGTTTTATAACCTCAAAAAGTTTTAGATTTTTACTTCAAACTAACATGATTATGGTAAAATAAGATGGAGAATGGTATGATCAACTTCTACCCATGTCATTTTTAAAGTTCTCCGTATTTAGGACGTTTCTTTTCTATGGTTTAATTTTGTCAAACCTAATTTCTATCTTGGGTTGATTTTGGTAGGTACCTACATATTTTTGATCTTATGCTTCGCGGCCTGTCGACCAGGGCAAGTCAACACAATACACACTAATGACTTCAGTAGATACATACTCCATATTGTTTGGGTTCGTCCCTATGTAAATAAATGTAAACAAGCACAAAACCTACCTACCTAAATATACAGATTGCATTACACAATATCATTAATTTGATTATATTGCAGATGTTATAGAAGCAACTCCAGAAAGCAGTCCCACGAAGGTGAATAAAGGTAAGTACTTATTCTAACACATTGCTAAACGATTAAAGGCTCGTTCACACCGGCGCGACTTGTCGCGCGACGCGACACCGGCAATTGTTCAATCGTGAAGTTTTATTAGAAATTGTATTGTTTAAGTCGCGCCGGTGTGAACGAGCCTTTACGGTTAGACAGATTGGATCAGTCTATGAAACTAAATTAACTCTACCTATTGAAAGCTTATATAATTTCCATTGCATTTTTTATACAGAGTTACCTTTAATGAAAATGTATACACGGTTATAGTAAAACCCTGTAATATGACATCTAGTTCAATAAATTGACGCATTTTTTTTAAATTTGCTTATTGTTTTATAAGTGCATTTTTAGGGTTACGTACCCGAAGGGTGCCAAACGGAACCCTATAACTAAGCCTCCGCTGTCCGTTCGCCCGTTACCGCTATAAGAACATAGTGAAACCGCTATAACAAAAATAAAATAATGAATGATATAGTTGCTGCCAGGTAAGATCGCAATGGCGGTCATTGACCCACCTACATTTATTAAAGTTCTTAACTTTGAATTCCAAAAATAAGCCTATTCATGTCTTCGTCATCTATCGTGATCTTCAACATTTTTTCTAATGAAAATCGATAAATGGTTCATTTGTTTTGGTTCGTACGAAGATAGGAAAGAGTAATGACCGCTATTGCCATCTTTATTGTCAGCAACTACAGGTTACTTATACGGGGTGTAAGGGACACCGACGCGAAAACGATTACCACGTATTCAGTACATCATCATCATTCTGAGACCCCCTACATAGAAATTTTTGATAGGTTATTTAAAAAAAAACAGCTGTTCCATACTTTTTGAACCGATGAAAAATTTATATATCTCAGAATGATGATGATGTAATGAGTACGTGGTAATTGTTTTCGCGTCGGTGTTTCTCCATCCCGTATAGCTTTACGAAAAACAAAATGTCAGAAGATAACATTTTTGTTTCTTCTGCAGCTTTGCCTGTTGCTGATGCTGAACCGCTTTTAACTGTTTCGACAATTATTAATGATGAGAAATCTGGTGAAAGGAGCATAGAACCTCCACCTTATTCCCCCCTAACTCCTCGTCCACCGAATGTACCTGGTGCAAGGAGCATAGAACCTCCAGCTTATTCCCCCCTAACTCCTCGCCCACCTAATGTACCTGGTGAAAGAAGCATAGAACCTCCAGCTTATTCCCCCTTAACTCCTCGCCCACCGAATGTACCTGGTGAAAGGAGTATAGAACCTCCAGCTAATTCCCCCCTAAGTCCTCGACCACCGAATGTACAAATTTGTATGTCTCCAAAACCACATTGTTCAACAAAAGAAAACATGCCAGACAGTCAATTTTCATCTTCACCATTGCAACCGATGTCGCCAGAGACAACAGAATTATTTAATATTTTAGCTGATACCCTTGATAATGAAGAATTCAACATTAATAGCAATGAAAACGCTGCACTAGGTTCACCGATTTCTTCAGACATAACAAATATCATGAATAGTGATGACTCCGTACAGGACCCAGACTTCGTTTGTCAGGATGAAAATGGAATACCTAGTGATAAAAGCTCTGAAAATTCCGTATCATTGTTAGCGTCAATAGAAGAAGGCCCTCAAACTGCGATAGAAATACTGGATGAAACTAATACATCAAACCATAACACAACCAGTCTAATTTTGCAAGAAGAAGATATTGAAACTGAGGCATCTTTCCAAGGAAGACCAAAAAGGGGTAGAAAAAGATTATATGGTGGAGACTTAAGAGAAGACCGAAAGAAGAAAAAATATAATAATCTAAGCTATGTGAACTCTAAGAAGCAGGTAGTTGAAAGTAAGGTATTCATTGACTATAGCTGTAATTGTCCAAAACAATGCCAAGAAAATGTATCAACTGAACAAAAAATAGAAGAATTTAATAAATTCTATTCGTTTGGTTCATATGTTGCCCAAAATATGTATTTGATAGCTTGCATTAAGGAAAAACTTAAGAAACGAGCATACGTTACGACTGCGCGACATAATTTAAAAAGAAACAACAAAACATATACTCGGGAATATTATTTGAAAAATATCTTAGTCTGCAAATAAATGTTCTTGAATACACTTCAAACATCATCTAAAAGAATAAACACAGCTCTTTGTAAAATGCGGAATAATTGCCTGAAAGATATGCGAGGGCTACAAGCGGGTCATAATGTGGCTTCAACAGACAGTGAACTGTTTCTGGAAAACATAATTAAGAAACTACCAACTTATATATCACATTATCGCCGAGCCAAAAGTAATGACGCAAAGTTTCTCACATCGGACATGACTTTACCCAAAATATATAATCTATATAGTGAAGAAGCTAAATCAGCTGGTCAAGAAGTGCTTTCTTACTCTAAAGTAAGACATGTGTTTGTCACAAAATTTAACCTGCGTACCAAACCCCTTAAAAAAGACACCTGCAACAAGTGTGACTTCTATGAAAGTAAAAAAAATCAAGCATCGGAAGAAGAAAAAAGGAAAATCGAAGAAGACCATAAAAAGCATATCGACAAAGCTAAATTTTTGCAACAACAACTCAAAAAAGATATGAAACTGGCAAAAGATGACCCCACGATAGAATGTATGACTTTTGACCTACAAAAGACTTTGCCTCTTCCCAGGATACCCACAAATATTGTTTTTTATAAAAGACAGCTGTGGGTATATAATCTGGGTATCCATACAGGCAGTGATGACCAAGCGCATTGTAATGTTTGGGTGGAAGGGGAGGCCGGCAGAGGGTCGCAGGAAGTCGGTTCGTGTTTAATAAAACATGTGACAGAAAGATTAAAAGATGGTGTTGAGAGTTTATTGCTTTGGAGCGACTCCTGTGGGGGTCAAAATAGAAACATTAAACTGACCTTAATGTTGAAAGCATTATTGAATGATCATCCCACTCTAAAAGAAATACATCATCGATTTTTAGAATCTGGCCACAGCTTTTTACCCAACGATACGGATTTTGGCCGGATAGAGTGCTCTCTTAAGCACCAGCAACGATTGTATACCCCAGATGATTACATAGAGATTATGAAAAACTGTCGAAAAATTAAACCTATGATTGTACACAGGCTTACCAAAGAAGACTTTATGTCATCACGCAATTTAGAGACAAAAATCACAAACAGAAAGAAAGCAGTAGATGGATCTAAAATAAGTTGGCTGGATACCAAAGAAATAGTGCTTAAGAAAGAAAAAACGTACTCTATTTTTATGAGAAACAATCTGGTCGATGAGTTGAAGGTAGTTAATATAAAGAAAAATATCAGAAGCAGGACCGTGTTAAAAAAAAGTGATATGGACTTACTTTGGCCTACAGGCAAAGCCATTTCTGAGGCTAAACTGTCAGATATAAAAAGTATTCTGCATCTTATACCACATGACGCAAAAGATTTCTACAAAACCCTGACAAGTATCAACATAGAAGATGATATCGACGGCTTTACCGGGCCTATCGATTTTGAGGTAGAAGGCGATGATAATAATAGTGATGATTAATTTTAAGGGTTCTTGCTTCCATTGTAAATGTAAGAAAATGATTCAGTTACTAATAAATGGCATTAAAAAGTATTTTTTATAATTAATTACTTTTATTTTAGAAATATCACAACAATGAAATCTTAGGTCCATTTTGCAAGAAGGAACTAAGCAACAAAATTTGTTTTTGCAAGAAAGAACCAACCAGGTTTTTTACGATTTACTATAAACTACAACTTCATAAAATTTATAAATCTGATATTCCTAGATAGGTTACAGTATCCCACATAAGGTTAAGAAGTATTTATTCATTAATATACTCTGTATGCATTTTGCACACTCTGTTTACAAATGTTTCGTTTTCTCGAAATCAACCTGCTGTGTGTTGGTTCTTGTTTGCAAAAATGGGTCCAATTAAAAATGCGAATTGTAAACGCTTTTGCAGTGATGGCTAGTGAATGAGACACATTATTAAAAGTGCAAGGACAGTTAATAAAACGTGCAGCCCTCTGCGTCCAACAACAGGGCAAATTTGTACAACAATTGGTGTAAATTGTGTAAATAATAACTACGTAGGTATTAGGTATGTACATTTTAATTTATTGTAAACAAGTTGATTCCAATTTTTAAACACGCCAAATTGTTGGTACAGTAATTCGTAAAAGGCACCTGCATACCTTATTCAATGGGATAACTGAATTTCGTATAAAATTGACATGTTTCCAAGTAACTAAATAGGTACGTCGACATACAAACAACAATAGTAATAAAGTAGAATGATAAGTATTATTCATTATTTAATACGCGTTACCTAATCGTAAGTAGCTACCTACCTAAACAAATTATTGTATCAATAATTCGCCAGTCCAAAGCCTGATTAAGTGTGATGGGGAATTAGAATCAATAGGTATTTATTTGTTAAATAAGTTTTTGATGAATCATACCGCATGTTATTCCACGATAACATGGCAAGCCATTTATCCCGTTTATCACTCGGCCACTGCGAGGCGAGAAACAGCGTGTACCTACAACAGTACACGTATGTCCACGTCTGTCAATCTATGGTACGATTTTTGATCAACTAAATCCACGCCACGCACTTAGACTTCTTAATGTTCACATCTGTACGAGTAGGGAGGTAGGCAACTAACAATCAAAATACAAAAATACAAAATACAAAATGTTTATTTCTGTACCAACTAGTATACATTAGTTTATGATTGGAGCCTCCTTTTAAGCATGATGACGCCTGTGTTAGGAGACTCCGCCCTTCCATAGCTTTGGCTGTTTGTACTACTTACAGAATTATTTTTACTATTTTCCTAAAAATACATTAATGTGGGTGTGTTGGGTGTGCGGAGTGTGTGGTGTGTGAGAGGTGTGTGCGGTGTGTAGAGCGAGTGTGGTGTGTGATATGTTTGAGGTATGTAAGGTGCGAGAGTTGTGTGGTTGGTGTGTTTGTGTGTATGAGGGATGATGTGCGTGTGGGAGTGGCGGTACCAGTATTAACTAATTTCCACTTATTATAACAAAAATTCAATATCTGCATAAGTGCGCGATTTTAACCATTCTATTAACATTTTCTTAACTTTATGAAGATATTCAGTGTAAATGTATATGTCCTTATTTATTTTATTATATAACCGTGATGATTGATTATTATATTGCGTAGCAGCAAAATTGGTTTTAGTTTGTGTGACTTGAGCAATAATATCCTTTCTCCTTTTTAATGTTATGTTTTTATCATATGTAAGTGTCTTATGTTTTTTTAAGATCACGGCACAGATATATAGTTTCCTAACAGATAGCAGGCCGCTGATCTCATATAGACTTTCAGTGGGGAATCTCCGTTTCTTAAAATACATTATTTTTATCAGACCTCTTTGCGCACGTTCCACGTCTATAAATTTTGATTTTGCTGCCCCACCCCATACAGGTATACAGTAGACTATCACAGATTGTGCAAGGGCTGTGTAGATTTCATTTAAAAGATTTCTTTTGACGCCCCCCTTTGTGGCTACACCTGCAGGGATTACGTATCTCAATGATTTAAATATCCATCCCAACTTTCGTATTCTACCAGCAACATGTTCGAGGTGGGAGTACCAACTTAAGTGCTGGTCAATTATAACCCCTAAATATTTTGTCTGTGATACTTTATTAATTACAGGACATGTACAGGCATAATTCATGGCTCGTTTACAGGAATGTATTTTTATATTTAAGTCTTGATCTGGTTGTGAGCGATTTCTAATTGTAAAACATATATAATTGGTCTTGGTTGCGTTTAGCGTAAGAAGATTTTCATTAAGCCAATTTGCAATTTGAGCCATACCTATTTCAGTTTTGAGCTTTATTTCGGACCAGTTATCCCCATAAAAGACAATGGAAGTATCATCGGCGTAAGAAAATTTTTTTGCGCTTTCTACTTTTAAGTTACATAGGTCGTTAATGTACATTAAGAAAAGTGTTGGTCCTAATACGCTTCCTTGAGGCACGCCGAATGATACCTCCACGTCATTACTGATGTATGTCCCTATCTTAACTCTCTGCCTTCTGTTTGAGAGATAATCTTTAAAAAGCATAAGAGGGGTTCCCCTTATTCCAATTCTTTCTAGCTTGGACAAAAGGGTTGGAACAGCAACGGTGTCAAAGGCTTTTTTTAGATCAAGGAATACAGCCAGACACTTTTTCCCTGAATCGACATAGTCAGTTACCAGCGAGCTAAGCGCTGAAACTGCATCCTCAGTTGATATTCCCTGTCTAAAGCCAAATTGTGTAGGTGATAATATTTTAAATTCTTTTAGATAATGTAAGAGTCTTATATTAATAATTTTTTCTAAAACTTTGGATAAACCTGGTAAGACAGAAATAGGTCTGTAGTTATTGACATCGTCGCTGTTCCCTCCCTTGTGAACCGGTGTAATAATAGATTGTTTCAGTAGTGTCGGAAAGATACCCTTTCTAAAACAGAGATTTACCAAATGAGTAATGACAGGTACAATTTCCTTGCCAATATATTTTAGGAATTTTGTTGGAATATTATCCCACCCTGGAGCACTGTCGGATTTCAAACCCATCAGAACACATTCTACTTCCATGGGGTCAGTGTCCAAGAGACCAAAAGAATTAATTTGTGTTGGTGGAATGTTAGATTGGCGAGAAGTATTATTAATTGGAATTTGCTGGGCTAATTGCTTTCCAATGTTAGCAAAAAAACTATTAACTGAGTTCACTGATGCAGTTGGAGAGGGTAGGATATTTAATAATTCAGTACTTTGATTTTTAGGTTTATTTGAGTAAGTAATTGATTTTATATTTTTCCATAATAATTTCGAGTTCGTAACCGATTTAGCAAGCAATTCTCTTTCGAATTTTCTTTTCAATTTTTTTAAAAGATTATTACAGTAATTCCTGTAACGAATATACGTTATTTTTAAAATGTCATTATACGGATCTGATCGATAACTTTTTTGTAATTTGTTACGATTTTTAATGCATTTTAATAATCCTGGGGTGATCCACGGTTTAATTATACGTTTGCTACTAGCGATAACTTTTGTGTCAGTGTTGTATTTAATAGCATCAATCAGTTTTTGAATAAGTTTATCTGTTAGCAAATCCGGGTCGTCACAAAAAAGCAGTTCTGCAAGATTTTGTTCTTGTAAATATTTTAGTGCATTTTCAAAGTTTATGGTCGTGGTGATTTTATTAGCAGTTTCGTGACTTTTTATTTTGGAAAGTGATAAAAATGTAGTATAGTGATCGGTAATTGTAGTTTTTAAGACGGCAATTGAAGCTGATGTCTTTTTTTTATGAGTCCTCAACATGAAATGGTCTAGGCAGTTCCGTTCTCTGGTCGGTAATGTATGACCAGGTAAAATACCATACGTAGACAACATGTTAAGATAGTTCACTCGGTTTTTTTTATCATGAGACATTTCTACATCTTTTGCTGTAATGTTGATATTTATGTCTCCCGCTATTATTATGTTTCTTTGTGTAGGTAACGTATCTAAGTGCTGACTCAGTGAATCTATAAACCTATCCAAGTTGGTGTTGCATGGAGACCGGTATATACACAGAAGAGTGTTATCTAGAATGTCTAATTGTAGACAGGAAACAATCAGCTGATGGATACACTCGTAACAGTCGTAACGTCACAGAGGTCATTAACTTATGCGAATTCGAGTTGCACCTATCAGCTGTTTATTAGTATTTACTTAATTTACCGATGTGTAGGTACTGTAGATTAGGATTAAAATTTGTTTTAATCACACCTAGGTTCCTTTTCGTTAAACATTAAGGAGGGAATTTAATAATATAGGCACTTACTTATGTTTAGCTAGTTTTGTATTTTAAATTCACATTTATTATTTTTGTAAGCGATAATCTATTAAAATAAGACTAGATATGTAGAGTTACGAAGTCTACCTACGTTGGTTTTATTTTTAACATCATCACGCCTGCATTCCCCGTAGAGATAGGCAGAGGTGTATTTTCATACGTCTACTACAGTTCACCAATGATATTGTTAGGGCCCATGTAAAAGGTCGGGGCAGATGTTTGCGTCCGGCGGCTTGCGCGGCCTCGCGGAGACGTGCATGCGAACACAACCTAACCAACACGCTGCTCGACACAGAATAGATGAGACGCCTCGCTCGATGCGGCGGCGCGGCGCACACTGGTCCCGAATGATAAAAAAGTGGACATTAAGAAATTTTTGACAGAAGGTCAACGGATTCGGCTGATTTTTTTTTTGTAGACAGCTGATGCAATTACAAATCACTTTTATAGATTGAGTTTTTGCCAAATAAGCCGCATTTTCAGAGAAAAAAAATATTGAAATATTTTTTGTATGAAAGAAATCCTAATTTTGTCTTTATCTTCCAAGATTCAAACGTATTCAAAATAAAACTTAGCGCAGCTTGTAGAGTAACTCTTACAAATATATGAAATTATCAGTATCAAATAAACAAACAAGGAAATCTCAAAACGTGTTCAGACATGTTTATGTACAGGTAAGTTATTGTGTGACTCGTATGTAAATTTTTTTTTGTATAGTCATTGCTTAATTACCCTATAAGTGACGATTTCGGCTCTATTTGGTCATCTAGTCGAACGCGTCGAAAACGCTGAATGATGAATAGGTATATAAATTGCAATTAAAAATTCCCTTTGTAGTTTTGCGGTATTTATGTAGGAGCACATCTTAGTATGTTTTATTTTCTCGTGACTCATCCAAATTGCAAGAATATTTGGCTCATTATCTAACTACCCCATTAAGTAATGAGGTAGTTAGGTAATGAGCCATTATCTAACTACCCCATTAAGTAACGGGATAGTTGGGTAATGAGTCATATATCAATAGTATAAGGGCAAGCGGAACCCGTTTTTGTTCATTACGCGTCTTGTGCTCGTAAAAACAACACAATTTTTTATCAACTATCACCACATTGTAACTTTTATTTATTTGCCTGTAACATTTTTGTATCAAAATGACTACATTTGTGACTAATTTAGACATTTTTTCTTTTTTGAGTAATAGTGGGTGCCTTAAAAATAGTGATTTACTGTGTCAAACCATTATAAATCGTATTTCAAGTGAAATTCCAAACGAAGAGCTCAGTATTATCAAAAAGTTTTGCCAAAATTATACGTCAAACCTAGCTAGAAGATGGGACAATTCAGGTAGAAACGAAAGATTTGGTGTTAAAAACAAGGAGTGGTTGGAGTCTAAAATTTTGTGGCCAACTTTAACCTTTTGAACGCCACGGACGTTTATAGACGTCTAACGAAATCGTGCCAAACACGCCACCGACGTCTATAGACGTCAAGAAAACGACATTTTTTAAATACAAAATAAATATACTAAATTAAGTTTTCTGTGTTTCTTTTTCCTATTATTTCAAACTACTTTAGTGAAATATTGTAAATTGACACAAAGATATATTCATTATTTGAATTCACAAGAAAAAACAATCGTCAAATATTGCTAATCGAAATCCGTAAAATTGTGTATTTCCCCACGCCACAGACGTCAAGACACGTCAGCTAGTGATGGGTAGGTAAGGTAACTTATATTCCAAATTTATGAAATATTTTATTGAAAGTAGCTTACTATTACTTTGACAATTACTTTTTACTGACAAATATTCGTATCTGAATATTCCTAATGTATAATATTTAAAAAAATGTGGAAAAGAACTTATAATTGATATCCTTAAATCGATAGTTTACTGTCCACTCTCGCGCATCTCTATGTAAGAGCTCATAGACAGTTACCTGTACGCCACAGACGGGAATGGACGTCAAGCGGTGACGTCATTAGCGCTACGGGAGTCTGCTAGTGCTTTACTACATTTATTATTATGATCGGTGGTAATATTAAAATTTGAAGCATTATTATTGTGCGAGGCTATATTAAAAATGGCTGACAGTCAAATGACTACTGAAGAACTCCTTCGTGTGTTAGGAAATGTAGAAGAGGATGACGAATTTTCCGAAGCAATATCTCTATACGAGGACGATTTAGAGGTAAGTTTTATTTATGATCAAACTTTTCATATATAGATAGGTACGTAGTTTTTGTTTAATATTAAATGATGCGTTAGGAAAACAAAAGCGAATATAAAATATTAAAAAGGTAAATGGTTCCGTCTATTACTTTTAACGATACAAATTATTATACCTACTTACATTTATTTTGTATATTTTCTCTTTTAATTCCATTTCGAATTTAGCTAAAAAAAGTAGGTATACTTATACAAAGTAAGTATTATAGGTAGGTACACTAATAAATATGAAACCGGCACCTAAGGCACAGTAAAAAGGGGAATATGCATGTATTTTTTTTTTCATTTAGATCAATGAATACTGTCAACTCAAAAAAATTACAAAAACTAAGTTTAACTATTGCTTGTTTCAAACACATCTGATATGGTAGGTATGTACATTTTAGTAGGTATATGTTTATTGTAACACAGAAACCGCTACCTAAGCCGTGGGGAGGCAGCTGACACGTTTTATTATTTTTATTTTAATCATGTTATAATAGTTATTTATTGAGTTGGACTAGAGAGCTTGTAATGAGCGATAACTATAACAAGTATAAGTACCTATTTGTAAATAAATTTAGCCAAAATATTATATTATGTGCCTCTGTCGTCGTAAATAGTAATAAGCACTTCGCTTTTGTTTACAGTCTATCACAGATCGTCAAGAACAAGTCAATGACTCACCTGTTTTGCCCTCAACATCTCACACTACTCAAGAAACACCTGACAACAATTGGGCCTCGACATCTGCATCAGCATCAACATCCCGCCGTGACCCCCGTCGAAGACAAACGGAGCCGTCCTACCAGTGGACTTCAGTACCACACGTGCCTGCATTAACTAGCTTTGATGAGTTTACGTCAGGTCTCCATTTAGAAGTAACAGAAAATATTACTGAATTCGATATATTTCAAAAAATTTTAGATTTAGACTTTATGTCGTTCATTGTAGATATGACAAATTTATTTCACTCACGCTTTGTACTAAACGTAGACCTTCGTATGCATTCTCGCCTACAACGGTGGCACGATGTATCCATTCCAGAATTGTACATATTTTTTGCTTTATTAATGTTAATGACTCGAAATCGACATTTGACTTTAGAAGAGCACTGGAGTACGGATGTGTTGTTATCATCGCCGATTTTTTCCAAACTAATGCCTAGAAATCGCTTTTGCACAATTCTAAGCATGCTACATTTTTCTCGGCATAGTGAAGAGACTAACGTATTATCAAAAGTCGACACTTGCATTAATCACGCTAGGGAAAAGTATAAAAAGCTTATGACACCCTATAAAAATCTGTGCATAGACGAGAGCATCGTTCCCTTCAAGGGGCGATTATCAATAAGGCAATATTTGCCAAAGAAAAGGAATCGTTTTGGAATAAAGTTATTTGTAATGTGTGATGTACAAACCGGCATTATCATAGATTTTATTGTTTACTGTGGCGCAGCTACTGAAATAATAGATCCTTGTAATTTAGGTGTCGGAGGCGCTGTTGTTTCAACTTTAATTAGGGATTTTTTCGGTTCAAACCGTCATTTATATGTTGACAACTGGTACACTAGCCCGGTATTGTTGGATTTCCTGCACAGGAATAATATATACGCGTGTGGTACTGTAAAAAAAAAACAGAGTCGGTATGCCACGCTTTAATAATACTATTAAGCGTGGTGAAATCCAAGCTAAATATTGTCCTCCAATGACAGCTCTAAAATGGCGAGACAAAAAAGATATATTTATTTTGTCAACAATTCATAGTGATATCATGGCGCCATCGTTGAAAGAGGATAGAGCGACGGGGCTACCAGTTATGAAGCCACAAGCAGTTTTGGACTATTCCAAAAATATGGGAAGCGTTGATACGGCTGACATGTTACTGTCTTCAATACAGTGCATAAGAAAAACCATAAAATGGTATAAAAACTTGTTTCTCCACATAATTGATATGCACGTATTAAATTCTTTTTTCTGTTATAAGGAAATAAATAACATGCCAAATTTACATTTTGCAAAATTTCATCTGTCTCTTATTCGCCAAATTATAGAAAATTTTCATAGTCACAATACACTACCTCAGTCCATAAGCAGTAGTCATAACCCACTTCGTATACTGTCGAAAAATAACAATGATCACATGCCGACCCTTATGGGCAAATACCGACGTTGTAGACAATGCGCAGTTATAAAAAAAAGAAAAGAAACAAAGTACGCTTGTAAAATATGCAAGGTCTATTTGTGTGCTGCGCCATGTTTTGAAAAATATCACTCGAGTGATAATTGACCAATGTACTTTTTGTAGTAAAAAGTACATTTGTAAAATATCATTGTTAATTTAAATAATGGTGTTGATTTTTTTTCATATGATTTTTTTATTTATAAATGACAATTTTTTCAATACTTTTTTATATTTTTATTTTAAGTTTGTAGGTATATTACAAAATTGTATGTTTATATCAATGTTACATTTTATATTTACCAATGTTTTGTTGATTTGCTGTGATATTTAAAGACCAATTACGTAAGTAAATATTATATTATAAAAACCTTTGTTTTAATTATTATAATTTTGAAGAGTTTTTGATTTTGCTGTGATATTTTAAGACTAATTAACAATTACGTAGGTGCATATTATAATTATTATTAAAACCGTTTTAAGTATTATAATTTTGAAGAGTTGTTGACTTTATTGTGATATTTTAAGACTAATGATGTTTGTATTCTTATCTACTCAATTATAAAAACTGTCGTCATATAGGATGTAAGGGACACCGATGCGAAAACGCTTACCACATACTCAGTCCATCAACCCGAACAACAGAAAATTGTCGTCAGCAATTTAAAAAAAAACAGCTGTCCCATAAATTTTGACCATAAATGTTGTTTTGCAGTTTTGTAGGGAAAAGCTGTTTTTTTTTTAAATTTATTATGTGGGGTTCAGAATTATTATGGACTGAGTATGTGGTAAGCGTTTTCGCGTTGGTGTTACACCCTGTATAATTTACAATATTACAGTATAATATTAAGGTGAAGACTCAGTTGTAGCCCGCGAAATTCAAATTTTCTACGTTTTTTGTAATTTGCCGGACAATGTCAGTCTATTTATTAACCAAAATATGATTCGCGAGCGTAACACGTACGCATTTAAAGAATTAAAATCATAAATACAACCCTCCTAGTTCTTAAGCCCAATGATAGTCCGATTCATGAAAATATTATGAATCGGACCATCATTGGGTTAAGAAGGTTGTTTTGAAGATTCTAATGTTATAATCATATAAAGGCATACGTGTTACGATCGCGAATCATATTTTGGTTAATATATATCCTAACACTGACCGGCAAATTACAAAAAAACAAAGAAAATTTGAATTTCGCGGGCTACCCTGACGTTATCACCTTAAGTGTTTTGATTACCTGTGACTAGTTTCGACGCTGAGGTCGTGCTGGCACAAAACAGTATCCATAGATTAGCACTCACTACTGATGCTTTATTTTTTTAAATAATATTATTAGTAATTCCGAGAATAACACAATTAAAAGACTGATTATTTACTTGTATTTTTTTTTTTCGTTTACTAACTAGTTTAATTTCAGATTCAGGAAAATCTTAATTGAATGAAACTTATTGCATACTAGCTTACATCTGCAGCAGATCCTTTCCATAAATTATATTATGTAGTGATTTCATTCGTTCATTATATTTTTTTCATTTTGGTTGGCAACACTAAAAAAGATAGAATACTAGAAAAGTTTTGATCATAGAGTAATCATAAAGTAGGTAGTTGCCGTAATTACAAGTTACGACAAGTTAAAAAGTTTGTTAAGTTTATAAAAGTGATAATTATGTCTTCTCCTGAGGATATAGCTGGACCTTCCTCACCAAGCATAATAAGTGACCTAAGTCGCAAAAGGAAGGCATCTTCAAATGAAGAAACGACAAAGAAAACTATAAAAATACAAGTTTCTGCAGAAGATATAACGAGTGCAAACACTTATCAACGGAGCGTATGGGACGCAAATGAATTAAGGTGTGACGTTTCTAATTTACCTCCGTTGGATTTTGCCCAACCAGGACCTAGCGACCCACGAAATGCGGCGTTCGCAAGACTGGTCGCTTTTGAATTGGATCGAGTGCCAGAAGAAAAACGGTCAGTCACATATGTCAATATACTGAACGTAATAAGAAAAGTAAGACAGCAAAAGGACTTGGATGACATAAGTTTGCCAAGTTTCGAAGAATCCGACTAATAATTATATGTAAAATGATTAAATTGTTTTAAATAATAAAATATTATTATTTTTTATGTACCACAATATCACATGATCACATCCCTACTCGCATGCGAGAAAGTTGTCAAAAGTCGTGCCAGCCACGCCAGAGACGTGTCTTCACGTCGGCGGATGACGTCACGAACCAGATTAGTGATGTACCTTATTATTGATTTATTCGTTTGTAGTTCTAATGTTTGCTTTTAGGTTGCTTAGAACTTAGTAACTGCTGTTTAATGATAGTATGATACCAAATAGGGTCAAGTTAAATAAAAGACCAATGCAACGAATAATATTTATTTAAAAAATATAGAACGAAAAGCACGGATTCATTGGTTATCGATAACTTTTCGTTAAGATGTTGGAATCACTATTTTTTTTTGTAGGTTTTTGTACTGAATTTGTGGCTTGGCGTAGAAGGGGCGCCGATGTGTTTACGCTCTGGCGTTCAAAAGGTTAACTTCTGTGAATTTTCCTATGTTGTTTGATCCAGAATATACCATAGAGGACATTTCAGTAGACGTAGAAGAGCATAATTTATCGTACGAAGAGGAAGCGGGTGCATCTACATCAGAAGCTACCACAAATACTCCCAGAACTAGAAATAAACGACCATTTGAAGATTTAACAAATAAGCAGAAGAAAAGACGTTCTTTGTCTCTTTTGGAGCATTCCGAAGAAGAGCTGTTCTATGCTCTTATTGCTAAACTTAATGAAAACGGGCGCACTGTTTGTTCTAAAGTTATTAAGTGCCTCTCAAATAAGCCAGAAAAGGTGCAAGAAGTAAGTGACTTTTTATATAAAGCTTCTGATAAATCGATTTCCGAGGAAGACACCTTAGCTCTTGCCACAGCATTGAGTTTATCAAAATGGCAATATCTAACTTTGAGGTCCATTTTAAGTACAAATGGCACAGCGGCTTTTCCATCTTACCAGAAGTTACTGTTGAAGAAGAAAGAATGCTATCCAGCAAAAGAAGATATTGTGATATCGGAGTCAGGAGCTAAAATTAAGTTACAGGCAGTTCTAGATTTAACTGCCGAGAAGATTTTGAAAGTGACTGGTTCAAATATTAATGGTGGTGTTTTGAAGCTAGTTAGTAAATGGGGCTGTGACGGAGCTTCTTCACAAAGTTGTTACAAACAAAAACCAACTGGTGACATATTTTCAGAATCTTCTGTATTTATGGTTAGTTTTGTGCCACTTCGCCTTATGAGTGACAACGATGTGATAATATGGGAAAATCCGCGCCCTTCTTCAACAAACTATTGCAGACCAATTATGTTCGAATTCAAACAAGAAACAAAAGAATATATTCAGCAAGTAGAAGCAACATTACAAGAAGAAATTCAGAACCTTCTACCAACAAAGTTATTTGATGGCGAATTTGAAGTATTTCATGAATTGCATATGACGATGATCGACGGCAAAGTATGCACGGCACTTTCACAGACACAGTCTGCAGCCAATTGCAACATTTGCTTAACAAATCCGAAAGATATGAACAACTTGAACCTCGTTTTTAACAAACCAGAAAACCATGAGATGTACAAATATGGTTTATCTTCACTTCACATGTGGTTGCGATGCATGGAATGTATTTTGCACATATCTTACAACTTAGATTTCAAAAAATGGGCGGCTCGGGGTGAGGACAAACTGCTCCGAAAATCAAGAAAAGAGTTAACGCAGCATGAGTTTTTTGTTGTAACTGGCTTAATGATTGATATCGTCAAACAAGGCTTTGGGACAACAAACGATGGCAATACAGCTCGACGGTTTTTCAATGATTACGAAAGGTCAGCTGAGATAACAGGAGTTAATGCTAATTTGATTAAGAGATTTGCTGTAATTTTGCAGGCAATATCTTCTGGGAGAAATGTAGATATTGAAAAATTTAGAATTTATTGCAGAGAAACAGCAGAACTTTATGTCAGCGAGTACTCGTGGTATTACATGCCTTCGAGTGTACATAAACTTTTAGTGCATGGTGCAGATATTTGCCAGCATTTTTCTTTTATTCCAATTGGTATGATGTCCGAAGAAGCCTCAGAAGCAAGAAACAAAGATTTTCGTTCAATCAGAGAAAAGCATACTAGAAAGATAGGCAGAATGCAAACAAATGAAGATATTTTACACCAGTTACTTATCAGCTCCGATCCGTACATTACGAACATAAGACCGAAGTTCACCAAAATTCAAAAGCAGCAGAGGTTTGAAGAAGCCGAAAATCTTCTAAAGGATGACGTTTCACCCAATGAACTCGATTTAGAAGTTGCTGATGAGGAAGAAGTATACGTCGACATTGAGAATAATCCCCCACAAGATCCGCTAGCATAATTCACATTGTAACATACGCACGTTCATGTTAGTTTATTTAAGTTTGTAAGTTTGTAATCTAGTTTATTTAAGTTATTAAGTTTATAGGTACTGAGAAAAAATGCGCTTAAAATTAATTTATGTTCTAGTTTATTTAAATTTGTAAAATAATAGTTTACTTTAGTTATTAAGTTTACAGGTACTGAAAAAAAATGCGCTTTGTTTTATTTTTTGTGTTTGTTTTATTTATTTATTTATTCATATTATGTTGACGACAGCCCTAGCAAAGTATTACATTTGTAAACAAAGACTACCCACTGTTGGGGTAGTCAAATAAAAAGTTGTATTTTACATTTCATATGACTTATTAGGACAAAGTAGGGTAGAACAATATTGTTTATTTTTATTATACCCTGATATTTTATTGTGACAATGACTTGACATTGAATCTTGATCGCACGAACATTGCTCTGTGAATTAACCTGTGAAAATAATTGTAAAAGCGTGTGTTTTGTTGTGGAACTATAATTAAAAGACTGTTAATAGTGCAAGTGCCGTTTATTATTGAAGAAAGTGACCAAAACAGATAAGCACGCCAAGATCCCTGCCCTAAATCAAATACATATTAAGTGATAAAGTATAAAATAAATAAATAAACAAAACATGCATGTAAAGATAAATTAAGCGTTAGGGTTACAGGTAGTTCAAATTTTTTAAGTACGCCTTAATACAATACCTATATTATTATATAGGTTTGTATTTTGACGGTCCTAAGCCCGTTAAAGTACGAAGGAAAAGTTTTAATTGCAATTTATACCTTTTTATCATTCAGCGTTTCCGACGCATTCACTAGCGTTAGATGACCAAATATAGCCCAAATTGTAAGTAATCGGCTAATTAAGCAATGACTCATTACCAAAAAATGCTTATAATCTGAATATGAGTCACACAATAAATTACCTGTACCTGAACATGTCTGTACACGTTTTGAGATATCCAAGTTGTTTATTTGATATATTTAAAATAAGACTTTTTTTAATAGAAAGACATTTATAAGAGTTACTTATTAATGAAGAAAATGTTATTACATCTTAGTCTATCTTTAACAAGATTATTTCTAATCCGCCTGAATTAATTTTTTAACTCTGAAAATACGGCTTATTTAACAAAAAATACATCTTTAAAAGTTACTTGTAATTGTATCAGCTGTCTACAAAAAACTAGTAAAGCTCATCCGACAACGAAAAATTTAAAGTGCCTGTAACTGAAAAGGAGCACAAAATCGCAATTGAGTGTCTATGGCAAAGTGATGAACAATTAACCCCTCTACAAGCTGCGCTAAGTTTTATTTTGAATACGTTTGAATCTTGGAAGATAAAGACAAAATTAGGATTTTTTCATACAAAAAATATTTGAATATTTTTTTTCTCTGAAAATACGGCTTTTTTGGCAAAAACTCAATGTACAAAAGTGATTTGTAATTGCATCAGCTGTCTACAAAAAAAAAATAAGCTGAATCGGCTGACCTTTTGTCAAAAATTTCTTAATGTCCCCTTTTTTATCATTTGGGACCAGTGTGCGGCGGCGCGCCGCCTCCCTCGCCGCGTCGGGTGGGTCATTCATAGAATGGGGAGTAAAGATTTTATGCAAAATGTCTCAAGCAGTTTTAAAATTATAATAATTGCGTAAAATAAAAAACATTTAGATAAAAAAAAAAAAACGTGTCTTTAGGTTCTGTACCAGCTATAGATGTATCTCTTAAAATATTTCGTGTATGAATAGATACACCTTATATATTTCCGCAGATGTGTCCCGGTCTGACAAAATAAATATATGGTCACGTTATGTATGAGTCTTCATATGCTGAGAAAAGATACAATGAAAAAGCTAAAGAAAAGTTATAACACTGTCTTTTGACTTACAGTAGTGTCTTCCAACACCTTATTTAACAGCAGTTTTTACAAGCGACAATTATGGACGCTGAACTTAACAATTTATAGAGTATCACAATCATCAGCTGATTTATTACGGGATTAAACAATTGCTGGTAGAGGAGGACAAGAAATAGCTTCTTGTTTATAAAACCATCTGAACACCCTGCCTAATAACTTAGACGAAATTAACATGTATAGTGACAGCTGCCCAGGACAGAATCAAAATATTTATGTGGCTAATATGATCATGTATTTTATAGAAAACTCTATCAACTCGCCAAGCATTATAAACCTTAAGTTTTTAGAATCAGGCCACACACATGGAAGCAGACACCATACATGCTTCTACAGAAAAAGCTAAAAAAAAAAAACTGCAATGAAAATAGAATTACCAAAAGACTGGGCAAACCTAATCAGAACAGTCCATAAGAACCCAAAAATAAACGTTGTAGAAATGCAACAGTCACAGTTCTACAACTTCCAAAAACTGCTCACTACACAATATGTACACCGAAAGATAAATTCAGTGAAAGAAAAGGTCAATTGGAATAAAATAAAATGGATACAATGTAGAAAAGTAGATCCAAGGGTATTATACTACAAATAATCAAATTTTGATGATAGTGAAGAATTATTCAAAGTGCTAAGTTTAAAAAGAAACCGAAATATGAAACATTCACAATCAGAAGATACTGCACCAGTAGCACCTCTCATGCCCCTAAATTATAGACCTATTAAACACCCTGCACCAAAAGTCAGAAACCTGCAATAATTTCTGGAGTACCTCCAACCATCTAGCCGTCAATTTAATGAGTCTTTGGAGACTGGCCCCGAAATGGAGGATATTGTGTCAAGTTCTGATGAAGAAATTTAAAAATGTTGTAAACTCTCCATATTAAAATTCCTTAGAAAAACAACATTGGCCTTTTTAATTTTATACATAATTGGGAACTAACATAATAATTATCATCGCAAGGGCGCAAGGGGCTTAAGTTGTTAATATTTTCCAAAATACCATTTTTTTCTTAAATTAGAATTTAATTCATAAATCTACTTAAAAACATAAACCATATAACAGCAAAATATTGTTGCCATACTACAACATAACACCTAAATAATAACTAATAATGCTTATTCATTATTATAACATCACTTAACATCATTACTGAAAATAATGATTATTGATATTGGCCCTATTAGCAGGCCACAGAATTATATTAGCAACCAATTTGATTTTGTCTAGACTCTTATCCTATGGAGCAGGACCAGCACGTTTCTAAGCATTCTTATCTAATTCTCTAATTTTATTATGTTTGTTTACAAAGTGTACTTTTAGTTGAGTTTCAAATTTAATTTAATTGCAATAAATATATCACAAGGTTTGGGATGGAGTTAGCAGGTTAGCACTCTAGAGCGACAATAACAAAAGTATTTAATGAAACACTGAAATACAATAGGCTCGCCCCTTTACATGGAACTTAAACATAACTGGCGAAATGTAGGTGTTCTATATGTACACCACTGCCTAGTCCTTCGCCTACAGGGATTACAGATCTGAGGTTGATATGTATAAAAAACCAATTATGCTGATTATTAAATTGGACATTCCTTACTAATGTTTGCGTTACCTTGGACATTCCTTATTTTTGTTACATGTTTAAAGATTGCTATAGTTAACTTTTCTAATTTTATATTGGTTCAAAAACAAAAAGAAAGTCTGATTTATCAAAAAATATGTTTATAGAATAACTTACTATTACTTAGTTTCAAGTTAAGGTTACCACATTCTCTGATTTCAACAAATTTATAAGTTGCGTTTTACTCATAATCAATTCATTAGATCATTCCCCTGTACTCTTCATATATTGAGGATCAATACCAAATGGAAAACAAAATCAAAATTTGTTCTAGAACCTTCTAGATACAACTTGCCTGTAGAAGTGTAGACCCTCCATAGACTAGGGTCACTATTTCGGAATTTGAATAGCCAATATCAATCAACAATAAGCCCAGACATTTTCCTTAAATCTTTCTTTTTTCAATAAGTAATTAACCATTTGTATTTACTTTAACTGTTTATAAACAATGACAAACAAAAAGGCCGACAAAGTTTCGACGGGATGCCAAAAAGCTGGCCATGTCCAGATAATTCAAAATACCATACTCTAGACCGACACTAAGAAAGTTTAATATTTGACAACAAAACGATAAAACGAAACAATGCTACAACCAATCATTTGAGACCAAAACACAACTACAACAACCTGAATTTCACAACTATGTAGGTAGGTACAAATCTTATTCCAAAAGATTGAATAAAAAGGAACTTATGTTTTTTTTTTTACTTTACTTTGAATTTACAAACGATCCAACCAATCCACATTCCAAGCATTGGCAAAATGGGTGTCCAGTTGGCTACACAGTAAACACTCAGATAAGGATAAAGTCACGCCTTTATTTATATCAGTTGATACAGTGTATTAACTCGAAATCGACGCGCATGATTTACCACATGTGCGAATGTGGACGAAAACAAAAGTTATGGTTTTCACAAATTTTAACATAGAAGAAATATCGGGCTTGAAAACTTGGTTAACCTAAAACAAAACGACTGCCTACACTCCTAATGCCACATATAATTTAGGATTAACACTACCTACCGATCACAGAATAAGGTTGGAGGCAATATTGATAATAGTAAAATAATGTGTGTTTAATATCTCAAAAAAAAAAACTACGCCGTAGCGTAGACGTGACCATAGTTATCCTGTAATGATGACGACATGACGACTGACGTCTTATTGTTGTAACGTCATGACGACGTACCAGTGTTGGCAACTTGCCAGGTCAGATTTATAAATTTACAGTGCTAAGAATATAAAAATACAGTAGTTTGGTATAAAAATACAGTAAATCAATATGTTAAATACAGCGCTTTTACAGTAAATAAAAATAGACCATATTTTTAGAAAATCACATTTATTAAAGAAAAGGTAATCTAATCACTATCTGTGTAACTTGGAGAAGGTTCATTTTTGTAATTTTTTATTGTTTGTTTCAAAAGTTAGACAACTAGTTGAATTGCGTAATATGGACAGACGCGATAAACTATTGCCCTTGATTGTATTTGTAATGTATTTGTACCGACTGAATTTTTTTTGCTACTAGTCGACTAATTCAAAATAAAATCACATCGTATTATTATCCACAACGTTACACAATGAATTCACAGTACACAAAGATTATACGAAACAAATACATTTACGTTTTGTCTACTAATAATTATCTATGAGTCCATCTATTACCCAGTAAAGTCACGGCGACACTATTCAATGGAAATAAAGTCATCTGTAGGGGATTTCCCGATTAGTGCTAATGCTTACTAACTAGAGCATAGTGCGTTTCGTTTTAACACATTGAATGCCAAGATTTTGGAGGAGCCGTATTCAGTTCCCACCATACATTGTAAGCACATACGAGAAAATTCGTAGCTGGCGTCTTCATTAGTGAAGTTAACTAAAGCTGCCAATGTACGAGATATCTCGTATACGGGATGTCTCGTACTTTGGCACCAGCAATGTTATGCTTAGATTAGGTGCCATCTACGAGAGAACTCGTATGTGTCTTCCTTGTCTATCATGCGTATTTCTTGTGCAACAAAGCGATTTCAGATCAGTCACGCGGCAGGAGCCGCACTAGTTTGACGTGTGATTCCACGCTTTGGCGCCAAAATGTCGCGGCGACGAAATCAACGGCATACTTTCATTCAAAACGAGCAAGTTATTCAAGCGTTACAAGAATCGGAGAGTGAAGGCGACTTCTCAGCAGGTAGTTCAAATGAATACGTTCCTTCAGAACATAGCGATGAGAGCGAAACTTCTTCTCCAACATCCATTAGTTCCGAAGCCATTGAAGAAAATACTATACCAACTGTTCAAGATCAACCTTCCTGTGATCCTGAGAATCTGTGGTCATTCCAATCAGCAAGGCCTCAAAATTTTATCTTCACTGGTAACGCATCATTCAATATTCCAGAAGTTTCAACTCCAGGTGAATTTATTGATGTATTTTTCAGTGATAATTTCGTAGATCACATAGTCCAAATGACAAATGCTTATGCTAAAAGTACTCCTGGTCCTGTGCAAAAAAATGCTCGATCATTACAATGGAAGGAAACTAATCGGAAAGAAATGCGTCAGTTCATTGGAATTTTATTATACCTTGGCATTGTATCCGCACCTACAATTGCCCATTATTGGAGTAAAGATTTGTTATATAATTTCCCATTTATACGTAAAGTAATGAGTCGTAACCGTTTTCAAATATTGCTGCGATACCTTCATTTTTCTGAAAATGACGAAGAGGCAGGTACCGACCGGCTGCACAAAATAACACCGGTTTTGGATTGGTTCAATCATATCATGATGACTATTTATCAACCCCATCAGTCATTGAGCATTGACGAATCAATGGTATTGTGGCGTGGACGATTAGTTTTCCGCCAGTATATAAAAAATAAGAAACACAAATATGGAGTGAAATTATACCAACTCTGTGAGTCTTCAGGTTTAGTTTTGAAAATACGTATATACAGGGGTAAAGCAGATCGTCCAAGTTCTGGGTCTTTACACTCTACAGAAGTAGTCATGGATTTACTAAATGGCTATTTTGATAAGGGACATATTGTTTATACAGATAATTTTTATAATTCCGTAGACCTGGCCAGAAAGATGAGTGCTAAAAAAACATATATATGTGGCACTTTACGAGCTAATCGTAAAGGTAATCCTTCTGAAGTAGTAAAAGCAAAACTGAAAAAAGGAGAAATTGCTGCAATGAGTAGTGGAGATATAACGATTTGCAAATGGAAGGATAAAAGGGAAGTGATGGTTATTTCCAACAAGCATAAAATCAATTTGATACGTGTACGAAACAGGAATGGTAAAATAGCCATCAAACCAAATATTATTGCTGACTATAATCTGGGTATGTCTGGCATTGACCGTGCCGATCAAATGACATCGTACTATTCCTGTTTGAGAAAAACCCTCAGATGGTATAAAAAAATTGCTATTCATTTTTTCGATATATACCTTCAAAACGCCCATAGACTGTACAGATTTCAACATCCCGAATCCAAAATGCGGTTGCTAAAATTCAGGGAAGAAATCATAAAGCATCTAATCGGTCCCCTCAATGATGTACCTCAATCCACAGCAAGGCCGACTACTCAAGAAATTCACTATTTAGATCTCATCCCTGCCACAGAGAAAAAGAATGCACCTACTAAACCTTGTCGTGTGTGTACACGGAATAAAAAGCGCAGGGAATCAAGGTATGTGTGCGGAGTTTGTCCTGAAAGACCCGCTTTATGTGTGACACCTTGTTTTCGTACATACCACGCCCAATAAAGTTTTTTTAATTATTTTATGATGATTATAACCTACGTTAAAATTAGTAGAATGTATGCGAAACTTTATAGTTCCTTTAAAAAATTGTAATTATAAGACTGCATTTGAATTACCAGAAAAATGAGACTGATTGTAATAATTTCTTTGATATTTTTTTCTAATAAATAATCTTACTTTGTATTCATATTTTGTTTTACTTAAGGTGCCAATGCACACATTCCTGCCGCCCGTGTGGTGCCAGAATAAACCCTTTACTTAGAAATGGCAATAGAAATCCTACGAAACATCTCGTACCCGGCACCTGAGAATAACTTAGGCTACGAGATATATCGTAGCTGGCATTCAATGTGTTAAGAAAACAGATTTTTGTTTTTTTAAATTAAAATTAATTACAGCGTTTTTCATACACTGTATATGTATTTGTAATACAGTATACAAGTAAAAGAAAAGCAGTAAAATTACAGTGAATCTAATTACAGTGCACCTGGCAACATTGCGACATGATAAGCAGATTTCTTTTTTCATTATTATATTAAGACCCGGCTACTGAGGCCTTTTAGTCGTCTTAATTTTTATTTTTGTGATAAATAGTTGTTTTCAGTAATTTTTAACAGGATAAACTAGGTATTATTTCATTTAAATTGTTTTCACTGTGTTTTTTTAAGAATCTGTAAATTAGTTTAACACTGTAAACTATACTTATCAGACAGTACTGACAGATATCTGACATTTCCCAAATTTAATGCAATACCACCAGAAAACAAAATTGTTTAAAAAAGCTCTCTTCGTCTCCTTGGGTCTCCCATCTTTGAATTCCTTTCCCGTTTTTATTGAGGAACAAAATACAAAATGTCAATAACTTTTCGGAAAAATGGATCTCAAACTAACATGCATTTGACCATAACCTTAATGCGTTACTGCTTTTCGGCCAAAATTGAGAAGACTGACTACAACGCCTTCGACAACGTGTGCCCGATACGCGCCAAATGGGACGCGTTGGCTCGCCTCTCGGTGGCGTACTGCTAAGGTGGGATCAATGTTTTCCTCAAGTAAGAACCACAATGGTACTGTTTACAAAAATAAATTTCAGATTCTCAAAACTACAGACGTTACCAAAAACAATAGACTTCATAAATCAGGAAAATCGAATTGGAGCCAATTTCATGAGAAATTGGCCCAATTAAATGCAGACACAAAATTAAATTTATTCAAAATTAGAGAAAAAAATACCTTACCGTTGTGGTCAAATGTGCTCGTTGATAAGAAGAAAAGCCTCGACACCTTGAGAAGCTGCACTCGAAGCTTGGCACCAGTCCGGAGAGCGCAGGTTGACGAGCAGTACCTGAAACCGGAAGCGAATCATGAGCAGGAGGCAGTGAAAGCAATAGTCGAGAGCAGGAAACGCCCCAGAGAACGGGAGGAGGGGCATGACAAATTGGAACCAATTGTGTTTAGAATAGCAGCTGCGAGTCTGCCAAGACTGACAAAAAATAAGCAATAGACAAACATATTATATTAAACTGGTAGTAAATAAATATAGGATAAGAAACAATTTAACAATGTAGAATAAGAAATTATGTCTATATGATATATTGCATATATATTAGAATAGCCATATTATAAACATACTATAAATTAAGAAAAGAAATAAAAAAATATATTAGCATAAGTAGACTCAAAAACCATATAAAGATAAAGAAAAGCAAAATACAAAAATAATATAGAGAAATAAGATAATAGTATGTAAGATGTTGATAAGAGTTGATAAGAAACGCTACAATTACATGATTACATGAAGGTATTAGATATATAAAAAAAATGAGACTAAGTGAGGCAACTGCTTCCGGGAACTCTCCATTTCTTATGACGAGAGTAGAGAACGAGACAATAGAATAAAAATAAAAAAAACATCGATAATAATCATAATTATTGTCAAACAAGGTCTCAGATCATGTCAGAGGGACACTGGCAAAGGCAGGAGTGGGTTTTAGCCGGTAAGAGTCCGGCACTGCCCAGACTGACTCACAAGTGAGGCAGTCTGGGCGTCCATGAGGATTTACCACTCCTGCTACAAAAAAAAAAAAAAAAAAACCTTAATGCGTTACCTACTGCTGTTTAGGCCCTAAATTAATATATTTCCTTCGCCCTTCTCATTTATGGAGGCACACTCACCTTTTAGACTTCGATTTTAAATGTGTCCATGGACGACCGAGCTTGGGCACAAGCTACTCTTTCCCATTCTTGTGAGAGGTCTCGGCATTCGCAAAATTTCTAGTATTAGTTATCAGTGGATTAAGGAATCTAGTGTCTCAGTGTGAGGCATATGCAATGTCGCACGCGCTTCCATACTACTCCAAAAAGAGTGTAGTACTAGTATTTAGAGCAGGTACTTACTATCCCGCATATGTTCCTCCTGTCAACCTTAACGGTGCAGCCTTAAAAGTAGTGGACAGGTTTAAGTATCTGGGTCACATAGTAACTTACCTGACCTTAAGGATGACGAGGACATATATAGGGAGTGCAAGGCTTTGGCGGTGAGAGGCCATATGCTCGCTCGCAGGTTCGCACGTTGCACCAACGAATGAAGATAAAATTGTTTAAGGCGTTCTGCCAGTCGTTTTACTCGAGTAGCCTGTGGGTGAAACATACGCAGCGAACCTACATACCCCTGCGCACCCAGTATAATAATGCTTTTAGGATGCTGTTGGGGCTACCGAGGCGCTGCAGCGCGTCTGGTATGTTTGCTGAAGCGCGTACGGATGGATTTCAAACCATCATGTGCAAAAAAGCAGACTCCTTGCTGCGTCGTATACGAAGCAGCAGCAACAGCATTCTGAATGTAATTGCTGCCCGTTTTGACTGTCCTTTCTAGAATCAGTGGATAAGGACAGCCATAGGCATCAATAAGGTATAGGTACCTACTAAGAATACTATCATAATTTTATGTAAGTGCAATTTTTGTTACTAACACACTTAATTTTATGTTCGTATGTTATGTTATTTGTTGTGTTATATCCTCGGTCTATAGCACTGAGAAGTAAATTAATCAGGAAAATCCTAGCCTCCACACTGATTAATTCTGATGTGCCGTGCTTCGCCGAGGCTATGGATGTCTGGAGACTCGCTCGCCTGATTTAAGATCCACCCGGCAATCCATCTTCCCAGAAACGGTGGGATGAGCCGCTCTGCTGAGTAATACAGCACAATTTACTTGACACGTCTGCTACTTGCTGCCATGGTCTAAAAAGCAAGGTCTGGCATTCCGGGAGTGACACATGCTTACGTCACTATCCAGTTGCCACTTTATTGCAACAAAACACGAATTATGGAAACATTTTCAGTCACCATTCTGTTAAAAAATATATATAAAGCATTTAAATTGTCGTTAAAAAAGGTGTGGAATAAAATTAGTTGTTATGAACTAAGATTCACCACAACACCTCGACTTATGGGGCAAAAACAGTACTGTTTTTTTTATTTTATTTTGCTTATATCTCGAAAACGGTGTGTTCTATCGCAAAAATAATGAAAATTTCGACCCCCTTTAAGTAACCCTTACCCATATAACTCTACATGTAAGTATTTTTTTTTAAATATTTTCCATAAAAAAAGTGAAAAATTCCATATAAAACACGCCGAGGCTGCCACACATGCGCGCCCTGTCCGACCCCGATGACCCCATAACCCTCCTCCAGGAGAGCAGTAGGGCCACCAGTACAGTACACAAAAACAGACCGCCATCGTTCTGACCTCGCCGCCGAGGTCCTACGCGACGCCCCCGACGTAATTGTCCCCCCCCCCCCCCCCGACCCTTGCTCGACGACGCGCCAGCCCGCGCCGTAGCTGAGCCTGTAGTTTTAAATTCCCCAGTTAATAATAATATAATTTAGATCCAGCCTGTCCCATCTTGCTGCCCTCCCCTCAGTGACGCCCTAAGCCGAGGTTCGTACCCCACAGGGGGTGCCCTTAGCGTGCGGTCACCTAATTTTTAAGTATTTTTCGCCCCTGGCTGGAGGCTTTAAGTTAGTAGCCTAAGGCACCCACAGGTTTGCCCGGTTAAGTAGCCAGGACCTTAGTGGTCATAACTACGAGCTGCCCATTAGGAAAAAAAAAAAAAAAAAAAAACACGCATGCGCGCCTCCGGCTCTAAAAAAAATTCACGGGGTAAGGCAAACAAGTAACACGTGGAGTCGCAATTGTCAAATTAAATTTTAGTTGCGTCAAAATGATTTTTAAATTCAGACATATTTTATTGCAGAATAGCTTTAAGATTCTCATAGCCAAAAGTAACCAATTCTAGTGATAGTTTAGTTAGTTTAGTTCGGTGTACAAGAGAATCGGCACCATTGTGTACATAAAAAGGACTAAGTAGTTAGATAAAGGTAAACAAATCGTAAAAAGGGTTTTTTATAGTCGACACTTTCTTGTTTAAAAATATGTTACAACAAAATGAAATTTATTTTCGGGCTATACGATAGTTTCCTCTTTTATTAATGTACGTTAAACTTTATCATTTATTCGTAAACTACTATTCGTAGATGTAATTGCTTGAGCACAATTTTTTTGTTGTGATTTATAAAATTTACTAATATTTTGTAATCTGTCTATTGTAAAGAGCCCAAAAAGACAGATTCCGTAAACCTTTCAACAAATAAAACTTTGCTAAATTGAAAAGTACACCTGGGACGTAGTATGGCAACTGAAGTAGCAGGTGTTACGTTTAGTCGGTTAACCAGACGCCTTTGATAGCACTCTCGACATTTGCGATGTTGCGTGTGCGTTTCGATTTTGTTAATATAGCTTGTTTCTTTATTTTGTTTTTGTTATTTAGTTACCTATTGTAAGTTTTTGTTATTTATCGTTATTGTTTTTTAAATTCGTATGGTTGAAAAATTATTGAACCCGAGCCTGGTACTAGCCAGACCAACTCCTTACTCTCATTTCCATCACCGAAGAAAAAACGCTTCAAAACAGAACTTCTTTCATCCTCTGAGAAACACACATTGATAAATGTGTTTAAATAAGTATGTAGAAGAAACATGGCCCAAAGAGTGTTATCCGTTGAAAACAGACATAATTTCAAGACATGGGCTCAAGTAAGGGGTATTTAGCCGAGAAAAATAAAACTTTTAAAATGGCTGACCTAAAAATTCTTTTGCCAGAGGGTTTAGCTAATGTGACTGCTGATAATTGGAAAAATTACGAGGGTCATGCAATAAAAGAAGAACGAAACGAAGAAAGAAAATGTTTAAATTAGACTAAATAATTGATGATACCACTGAACGCTTTATTATTAATGTGACAAATAGTTCCTCAGATTCAGATTCAGAATAGAACATATTAATTAATGACTAAAAATAATATGATTTTAACATTTGAAATAAAAGGTTTAGCATCGATGAGTCACGTGGTTTTTGTTGTTTACCTTTATTTAACTACCTAAACCTTTCGAGTATACTCGTAGGTAAACAGTTTGTATAAAAATTATAGATATTGAACTGTTCACAATGGAACACACTGTGGAACAGACAGATGCCATTTTTTTTTTTTTTTCTTTTTTTTTTCCTATTGGGCAGCTCGTAGTTATGACCAATAGGGTCCTGGCTACTTAACCGGGCAAGAGACAGATGACAGCTAATATCACAGATTAAGTAGAGATTCTACGTAAGATAACAATATACAGTAGTGTTGCCATCCGTAACAGGTTTCTCGTACATGTATGAGATTCAGAGGTACGAGCTTACATCCATCCTCGGACGATTTTGTATGAGATTCGTTGACACATTCATACTTTAGAACGCGCCTATAACGGATAGTCAAATTACAGAGGATATTGTATTCGTATTTGACTTCAGCCTTAGGTTGCTTTCCTTTTTCTAAATTATGTAATTACAAAAAAGATAGAACATATGTTATATTTTATAAAATAATTTTACTGTATATTTAATTCCACTCTACTCCACGTCCACTATAATATGTACAGTCCGGATACAACATACAATATCCAAAGTAAAATTCCGGTTGTACGACCTGCCACCTGCGACTATGGACACGAGATTGTCTAGTGCGGTGTGTAAGGTGTGTTTGTACAACTTCTAGAAACTGCCCTGTAAACTGTAGTACTTTTTGACGAAACTGCTTTGTAGAGTGCTTGTTTATGAAGTAGCTGACATAAAAATCAATAGATTTGAAGAAATTGATTAAGGGGGATGCGCCGAGGTGGCCCCCGAAATACTTTCTTACGTTTTTTGCAATTTACAGGTTGTATGGTGATCTTAATATGATTCGCGACCAATATGGCTTTACAGAATTGTAGTCATTATAATCAGCAATTAAGTAGCCTTGCCTTAAGTTAGAATTGCCCTCAAATGTCATGATTTCATGAAATAGTCATTCAATAGGGTAGTATGAACTTATAGAGATGTATTGCTGATTCTAATGATTATATTTCTGTAAAGCCATATTTGTTACGGTATCGAATCATATTATAATCAAAATACAACCTGACAGTGACCTGCAAATTGCAAAAAAAAAAAAAAACAAGAATGTTTGAATTTCGCGGGCTACCCTGAAGATTCCGTCTTAATTAGGAGGTGCATACGAGGTTGTGTTGACAAAATACGATATTTTGGACGATGTCTGTACGAAGACACGCCGTTGGTTCCTGGCAACACTGAATATAGTACTCATTGCAGTTGCAGACGAAGTTTATTATACCATGCAATATACCAATCAAAAGTGGTGCGAAAGCAAACTTAACAAATCTCTATAAAAAAACGTCTATTGAATATGGTTCTAGACAGACTGCACGAACCAAGGAACATATTTACTCTACGAGGTGCAAACGCAGCTAACAATTTAATGTTATACCTATGAGTTTTTTTTTTATTTTTATTTTGTCCGATAATTTATACGTGGAAATTCAATCATTTCATGATTATATGAAGTTTTTGTCTTGGCAACACTGAATCTGAGGTAAAATGGAATGGAAAGAAATGGAACATCACAAAGATCACAAATGTCAAAGTTGCGTTGTCTTGGCGTCTTTTCTTTTACGTTCTACTTTTTAGCGTTTTCCTGGTGCCGGTGCCATGCGTGGCTATAAATAAAAAAATTACAATGTACAGACCTGTATGGAGTACGCACAATTTGTCCATAAATAGTCTCTATTATTGATGATCAGCTCGTAGTTGTTTTTCTGTTTATTGATCAAGAGATGATGTTTAAACAGCAAGGTTGATTGTAATCAGTTTTCTAAGTATTATTTATAACCTCTAGGGTGTTCGCTTAGTCGCTAATTATCGATGTCGGTCAACTCAACGGTTTTGTGGTTTTTGTTTTGTGATTATTTGGGTTTTCGGAAAAGATGTGGAGCTGTGGTCAGTTTCACAAGTCAGTGTCTCGGTCAGTGAGTCTTCATAAGGGCGCTCAATCATTGAGATAATCTCAGCAGGTCTCAACGGGCTTTTTAATATTTTCTCTATGTTATTAATTTTACATTGGTCTGTTTAGTGTTGTTTTTATTCAGATATTATGGTAATTGTGTCATCAAAGTACGAATTGAGCGTCAACCTCAGCAAATCAAAATGGACGAAGGCACATTATCACTTGTTCTATACCGTAGATGCAGTTCCGTGTTTAGCATGATCAAAAACGGTTAATTTGGATCAAGCATCAAAATTGATGAGGCACCAATATAGCTATAAACATTGTGTGCAATAATAACAATAACATTATTTGGCAAAGGGTCAATTCATTTGACATTTCTTTGCATTGGCGACTTACAGTACATCACCAAAGTTGAACAACATAGAAACGTTTAGCCACTGCCTTGGAAATTGTATTTATAAAGTTTACATGTTACACATGCTAACATTTTCACTGCCAGTGTAAATTTTTTGTAGAGCACAAAAATCACAGTGTCAATAGAACTTTTGTTTACTAGGTATTACTCTTGTACACATTGTGGAAAGTATGAAATTGAAATAAAAGTAGACTATTAAATTGTAATGGCTTATTAGTCATAAAATAGTCTAAATGTAACATTGATGTTTTGTATTATTACATAAAATGCCCTATTTTTATGTTACAATAAAAAAGTTTTTTTTTATGCTATAAATTGGCGATGAGAGATATTATAACAGGTAAGGCAGAGGTGAGGTTGTGATGGACAACTAGGACAGTAAGTGGCAATCTTCCCATTGTATTGACATTGTTTTTATAACATTCTTGGCAAATTCTGCACACAGCCTTGGCTTTGCCTTACTTAGATACAAGACGATATTTTGCTCCTACTGGTCTTGGTGTACTGGCTGCGCTGAGCTCATTTTATTTATTTCCAAATATTAGGTAATTGGCAAATGCGGCCCTGAAATCAACTAGTTTTTTTTTTTAGTAAGCTGATTTAATAGCACTAGGGTGTTGACCATCGATGTATTGAGAAGTAGTTCACAAGCAAGTTTTCTGTAAGTAACACTACTGTTTTCCGGAGGGGAGTCGAATAAGCTGACATTTAGTCAGAAAATCTACAGCTGACTTTGCTTGGTTGTAGTCCAAATTTATTGTTGGTTATTTTTAACGACACTTCGTTTATTGCGACTTTCCCTTAGAGTATCGGAGTGTGTAGCGGACAGAAGAAGTACCTCAAGCTTATCGCGCCATTTTATTAAGACTGTAATGCCTTTTTGGTTTTCTCTAGCTACATAGCCGACCAAAACTGCCATAAAATTAGTTACCAATAAGAAACTGAAACATGCAGAGTACATACTCTGCAGGTTTCAGTTTCTTATTGGTAACTAATTTTGCTAATCATCTTCTATTTTACAAGCTTTTATTTAGTTTCCTGTCCGGATGTTTGTCTGTAATCTAATCTTGCAAGTTAAATTTGATCCACTTCCCGGTTACCGATTGAGTTGAAATTTTGCATGCTTATGTAAATCGGATGACAATGCAAAATTATTATGACATGGAGCTGATCTGATGGTGCAACCGAAAGGTGGCCATAGGAACTCTGCAGTTAAACGACCCAACCCCATTGAGTTTGGACTCGTTTGATTCATCTTGACAAGTACTTTGGTGCAAGATCGTAACCGGGGTCTGATGATGGATCTGGAAGAAGGCCATAGGAATTAAACGACACAACCCCATCGAGTACCTACAATTCGTCTTGATGAGTACTTTGTGCTAGATGGTAACCAGGGTTTGATGATGGAATGAAAAACAAGGTGTCTTCATGTAAAAAATGTAGGAGTTTCAGTAAACTTGGTTTTTTCGTCGATATAGCCGCATTAAGCTTAGTATGCCACCCTTCCAAAAAGTTTGTGGTTCTGTGCCTCCGTGCTGTAAACACATAATACTTTTATGAAATCTTCTTTTATCCATTGGCTTAACATATACCGGCGAAAACGGTCACTGTTATGATTGTCTGGGATTTGGCTGGCAACATAATTAGATTTTCCGGTAAAAGTGGTAGTACTGCAGCAAGTTCAATTTGCCTCTTCAAAAGTTTGGATTTCGTCAGATTCAATTCTCGCTCTTTTTTCCAAATGGCTTTTGTATAGTGAAAAATGCAACCCTCTAACAGTTACTTCCGGGAAGACCTCTTGAATATCATTAATCGTGGCCTTTTCATTGCATCTGAACGTTTGTGGGTTCCACATGGGTATAATGGATTTTATCATGGAAAAACTATGTTATAAGGTTTCTGTTATGCCACTCATCAAAACGTACAACAATGGTACGATATGTGTCTTCTCATTGGTGCTACCATAATCACCATGTACTGTTTAAAGTAGATAAAAATGGAAAACAACAGTTTTTGAACTCCCATCTCCAAAAAAATGTTTTACTTATGTATAGTTTTCATGAGTCTAAGAGCGTTTTCGGTAGCAAATATTAATATGCGAGTATTATTATCTTTAAATTCAGATTTAAATTTTAGAGGAACTGTAATTTCTGCGAGGTTCCTGAATTCAATTTTTTTAACTTGTGCCGTTGTATTTCTGTGGTAATTTTCTTTGTGTTTTTAAAAAGAGGAAATTGTGACTCACTCAACTGAAAACCTGAATCGTTGTACGATGCTACTGCCGAATTATATACTGTACGAACATTCGGTAAGTCTGGAGTGGATATAGTGTTCATCAGTTTTGTATTTTAACCCTTAACCAGGCCTAGCGTTTTTTTTTATTTTGAATGCTGATTTTGGTAGATTACAGGGTTATAACAAATATAATTTCTTATTTTTTATTTTTTTTCATTTCCTGAAAATAACCCCTGTGGTCTCTATATGGCCACTGCCTGCTGCTCATGCAGACATGTGGTCTGTATGTAGCCACTGACCTGCATATTATCTACGCAGCTTTTAAGGGTTAGACTACTCACTGTAAATGAATTCTTGACATAATAAAACCACACTTTAACTAAGAAAACATGTATTTATTAGTTTTAATGGCGATAATCATCGAAACAAGGTGCTGCACACAACGGTACTTGGCAGATCTTGTACATTATTTTTGACCTTTGTGGTTTCTGTCTTGTACTGCAGTACCGGCATCGTTTTCTGGTTCCCTCACAAGGCATGTGAACACCAACATTATTTAGTCTTATATCATCGGACACTCCAAACTGCCCAATTTTTTTTATTTTTGAATATTGGTGGTACTCTAAGTCTAATAGTGAAATTGTCAATTTGGCCTCTGGCTAACTTTAGCCTGAAATCTCGATGGCTGCTGCTCGTTTTATTATGGGTTATATTGTAGACGATATACGCATTCATGCAGGCAACTTCTAACATGAACCAGCAAAGACGTATCCAATTTTTCTTAGTTGACTTTCTATCAATGGAGTAAGAAGATCTAAAGTGGTCCATTCTGTCAACCCCGCCCATACATTTGGTATATTGTTCGATAGCCAATGGGCATGTTATTCGGGCTTTGGAACCATCGCTATATTTAATTCATATCTTGCCCAACCTATTTACCAAAGCACAGTTATGGTATGTGCACAAAAACCTACCGTGCGTTTTCCTATTATGCAATTACAATAGTATCCATCAATTGCCTCTGCCAGCATAATTATTATTTATTTTAATGTACACAAACTATACCTTACGGCTACTATACATACCGTTGGCTCTAATATGTTCTCCATAATATCTAGCTTGTTTTATTTGACAGGTACAACTTGCAATTAATATTAAATCATTCATTGTAAATTGTGGGAAGTCATTTAAATTGTCAGAGCCAACGGTAATATTTGCAAATTGAGCCCTCCTGCGATTTAAATGATAGTCATTTACATAATCTGCTAAAGTATTATGGATATACATTCTTTGATTAATTATTGATAATATTTGAGCAGCATCAGGTCTATCTAGGATCCTAGGATGAAACCTATTAATTAATGCTGCACCTACTGCAGAATCTTGCATCATGACAGTAGATGCCCGATTAAAAAATGCTTGCCGAAACAATTTAAATGCTTGTTTAAATATACCATTTGAATCATATAAAATCAAACCTGGCAATCTCCACTGCGTCGAATTGTTGGGGAAATAGAAAAATGTAATAAAAATTGAATGAAAGTATTATTACTGTAATTTCTAATTATTTACATGAATAGCTCTAATGTAGACTACTATTGACCACTATTTGTAGACATTTTACTTGAAAAACATGTCTTAAAAGTTATGCGTGATCATCAGTGATCGGAGTAGGTAGATTGAACTGGGGTCATTGATAGTGTTGCCCAAATGCAAGAACAAGACGAGACTTAGCCAGTCTTGGTCTTGGTCTTGCGCCAATACACCTGGTCTTGGTCTTGGTCTTGGTCTTGCGCTCCCAGTCTTGGTCTTGGTCTTGGTCTTGCAGCAAGAGTCTTGCAAGTCTTGCAATTACCTATTAGTCTATTACTATTTATTAAAGTTTACTTTAAATCTTAGAAAAACGTATTAGAATTGGAACATTGTGAGCTTGAATTAACATAGCCATAGTAAAGATCAAGCAGATTAATAAATAACTGAAGATTTGATAAGAAATTCGAAAAATCAACTGACCTATATGTCGTTTTCCATGGAAGTAACTGTTTCTTAATAAACATTTATGATTTATAAGCTTACATTTGCTAAAACATGTAAAAAAACAAATTAATTACAATAACTTGACTGTATTTTAAAGAACAATACTTATCTGTCTAGAAAGAGATTGAACCCTCAACTTATAAGAAATTTAATAAAAGAGTTTTACGATTTATCATTTATTTGAATAAAAAATTAAATACAACACAAATCAACAGCTTTATCATTAGGTTATGATACTTTATATCAATTTTTTTGACCAAGAATTAATACAAAGTAACCATCTGGCTGACTCATCACTTAACCTATTTCTATGTTTTCTAATTACTAATGATGCTTTAGAAAATAACCTCTCAGCAGGTACTGAAGTTGCAGGTATTGAGAGAAAATCACGGGCCATTTTCGATAAAATCGGATACTCTGTCTCATGCGTCCTCCACCAATCTAAAATGTCTTCCGAGCTGGCAGTGACGTCACGGACGGATTACGGTACACATCAGCTGTTCGTGTCAGCACTGATATAAAATAAAACTCCACTAAATTCAAAGTAAAATTCGTGTTTACATTAGCACTGTACCGTTATATACGCGTGTGATCATTAGCATAACAATTAAACCGCAGTTGGTAGTGTAATCTGCAAAAAAACTATTTACAATTTTATGACTTTTTTACTGTGAAGTTACTTGTTAGTTTTTTGGTGCTACCGGTACCTCCAAAAAGTGTTACTTTTACACAACGTATGTACAACTTTTGACAATAAGCGACCACAGATTGTGTTAAATCAATAATTTATTGCGTAGCAGACGCCATCTAGCGCCGCTACAAAGTGTGGGAGTGCCGTGCGCCATCTAGCTGGTCCTAGCCATACTAATATGGTGAAGTGTGCAGCTTGCGGAAGATTTCTGTCTACAAAAGGGGGCGCTGCCTGTAGCAACTCTGCGTGCCACAACAGGTATCACCTCGCTTGCTTGTTGTTGCCGGATCCAACGCAGATAAGCAGCGACTGGCTGTGCCCTGAGTGCAAAAGAAAGTTGCCCAGGGGAGATAATAGCGCCACACCTGTCAAGGATTTGGGTAGTGGTCCCCCTGTAACACCAGCAGCAGCGTCGGCACCGGCAGCGGCCCCTGTTGGGGTAGCGTTGCGGCCCGCAGCAGCTCCTCTTACGGCAGGGTCGGAAACGGTAGCGGCACCGGTTGTTGTAGCAGTCCAAGGCGGTATGATCAGGTCACCTGTCGCGGTGACCAAACCCCCCGCTGCGGTGTCTAAAGCCCCCGCTGCGGTGACCAAACCTCCCAATGCGGTAACTAAGGTACTGTCTCGGGCTGGGAGTGAACAGAGTACGGATGGAGAGCCCTCGCCGGATACACAGCTGACCCTCCGTGAGGAAATAAGGCTCTTCCGATCCGAGTTGCGGGAGGTGCGGGATGAAATGCGGGAATTTCGTCGAGAGATGGCCGGCCTGCACTCGTCGATGGGAGTATGTACCGAGCGGGTTGACAGCCTTGAGGCTAGGATCGAGGCTCTTGAGGGTAGACAAAGTGCTGCAGTGCCAGATGGAAAAGTGGGCCAGCTGGAGCAGATAGTGCTGAAGTTGCAGCTTGACCTAAACGACCGCGAGCAGGAGTTACTTGGTTCGGATTTGGAGATCGCTAACATCCCGGAGACTCCTGGCGAAAACGTTTTGCACACCGTCGGCCTGGTGGCAGCAAAGCTTGGGGTGACCCTCGACCATCGGGACATAGTGTACGCGCAACGAGTGGGCATGCGAGCTGAGCGGAAGGTACAGACGAGCTCTGCTGGCGGCGCGAGTCCGGTCGGCGGAGCGAGCCCAGTGGGAGCAGCGGCGGCGACGGTGCGCGGACGGCGCATCGTGGTGCGCCTGACGCGGCGTGCGCTGCGGGACGACCTGCTGCAGAGCGCGCGCGTGCGGCGCGGAGCTACCACCGCGGACCTGGGACTCCCCGCACCCCCGCTACGTTTCTTCCTGAACGAGAGGCTCACTAAAGCTAACAAGCAATTGTTTTACCGTGTGCGTGAAGCTGGCAGCCGTCTCGGGTGGAGGTATACGTGGTCTAAGTTCGGCCGCATTCTGGCAAAGCAGGGTGACGGCAAGCCTACCCACTGCATCCGTTCAGAGGAAGACTTTGTGCGTGTTTTTGGTTGTGAGATGTCTGGCACTAAGGATGTCTGATTACATTGTTCTTGGCAATCACCGTACTGTATGTAATAATAATGTCACTCTTAAACTTTTTTTTTTATCTCTTTTGTTTTCATGCTGGTTTTTAAGTCTGTCTTGTGCGAGGCTAGTTATTTTCCTGTCTCAGTATAAGTTGGTCATTTCTGGTGGCCCAGCCGTCCAACCGATGACTACCTATCTACATTTTATATGTATCACACTTCTGCTCACTTTTTTCACGTCTTCATTATTTTTTATGATATATTTATTTTTATGGACTTTTTGGCTGACTATGTATATTTCTGCAATATTTATAATACTTTACTTTATATTATTACAAGTTACACCTAATACTATGTATCTCAGTATATTTACACATCACATTATTACAATAAACGCTACACTACATAATACTTCTGACGCTATCTATAAAAAAATATTACTATTATATACATCACTATTTACAAAAAATGAGTAAGACAAAAAATCTTAAAGTTGGATTATTTAATGCGGGGTCGCTCGGTTCGCGCCATGAGGAGTTCCTTGTTGCGATGGATACCCTCTCGATAGACATCTTGGCGATAAATGAGACCTGGCTCAGGCAGGGAGAGGAAGGTCGCGCGCCGACAGTACCGGGCTACCGGCTGCGGCACGAGCCGCGCCCGCGCAACGTGCGCGGCGGCCGCGGGGGCGGCGTGGGCTTCTACGTGCGCCGCGGCCTGCGCGTGCGCGCCGTGCCGCACCCGCCGGCGCCGCAGGTCGAGCAAATGTGGCTCAGGCTTAACATTAACGCGCATTCGGTTATCATCGGTACTGCATACAGGCCGCCGTGGCTTGATGTCAATGTCTTCCTGGATGCAATTACTGATTCCCTCTCCTCCTTTGCCAATGCGGACAAGGTTGTTTTACTTGGCGACTTCAATATTAACATCTTAAATCACACTGACAACAAATCTAAACTATTGAACAATTTTATACATTGCTGCAAGCTTAAACAAATTGTTACTGAGCCAACCCACTTCACAGACCATAGTGAAACTCTAATTGATGTTGTGTGCACTGATGCCCGTGTGTGTGGGGTTTCTGTATCACACATACCGGAACTTGGTCACCACGCAATTATATCTGTAGAATTAAATTTTAAACTAGAGAAGCCTGCTCCATATTGGGTTACATACAGGCCACTTAAAGACATACTTCCTGAATTTTTTAATGATGACTTAAATGAAATAAACTGGGAACATATAGAAAGTCTGGAAGATGTGAACTCCATGGTTGCTATGTTCAATGAATACCTTTTGACACTATTTGACTTGCACGCCCCCCTTAAAAAAGTCTTAATTAAAGAGAAATCTTATCCCTGGATAACTGACACTGTCAGGGAAATGATGAGACTGCGTGACAAGTGCCATTTGAAGTCTAGAACCACTAAATCCGAACATCACATTAAATCCTACAAAGAACTTAAATACCTGGTTAGAGCTGCTTTTGACAGTGAGAAGTGCGCATATTTTAAAACATATATTAATAATAATATTAAACAACCAAAGAAGTTATGGACTCATATTAAATCAACTATAGCCACCTCAAAAAAACCAGAGCATAGTCTGCCACATTTCTGTAATAACCCGGAATCTATCAATCAACACTTTTTGGATGTACCAGGCAGTGGTGAGGTCAGTACTGCAGATTTAAGTTATTTTGACCACCATAGACATAGTAACAGTCATTTCCGGCTTGAGCCGGTCCAGCAGACTACGGTGCTCGGGATCTTGCGTGGGCTTAAGTCAAATGCGCAGGGCGTTGACCATATTTCTCTGGAGATGCTTATGTTGACACTTCCTCGAACACTTGCAGTTATCACAGCTATTATCAACAGATCCATAGTCACCTCTTCTTTTCCTGATCTGTGGAAAATGGCAATAGTTAGACCAATCCCAAAAGTACCTAACCCAACTAGTGTAAAAGACCTTCGTCCCATAAGCCTACTGCCATGTCTGTCCAAAATTTTAGAAAGGGTTGTCTCTGACCAGCTTAGGGCATATCTTGAGCACCATAGTATTTTGCCACTGGCTCAATCCGGATTTCGCAGGGGCCACAGCACAGCGACAGCACTCCTGGATGTAGTCGGTAACATTCTCGAAGCTAGAGACCAGGGCATGGGAACCCTGCTTGTCCTACTAGATTTTTCACGTGCTTTTGACTCTATTAATACTTCGCTTCTTCTCTCTAAGCTGTCTTACTATGGGTGTGATGTTGAAACAGTCAAATGGTTTGAGAGTTACCTCAGTAATAGATCACAGTTTGTCCAGGTGACATGCGACAGTAATGGAGATACCATGTCCTCTGGTCCGCAGCGCGTGGACAGGGGCGTACCACAGGGTTCGATCCTGGGCCCGCTGCTCTTTATCCTTTACACTGCTGACATCACCAACTGTCTGATCAATTCCAAGTTCCACCTTTACGCCGATGACCTGCAGTTGTACCTCTCCTTCCGCACCCAGGATACTGCTGAAACTGTAAATAGAATTAATGAGGATTTGGAAAGGATCTCTGATTGGTCCAGAAGAAACTCTTTGGTCCTGAACCCAAGTAAATCAAAGTATATTGTGATGGGATCTAGGGATTTCCTGAACAAAATGCTTGCTTGCAACATAGACCTCAAGATTGATGGTCGTGGTGTGGAAAGGGTTCTGGAAGCTCGTAATCTTGGGGTAGTATTTGACGGGCAGCTGCATTTTGAAACTCACATCTTGGAGGCCGTGCGCAACTGCTTCTACCGACTCTAGCTCTTGTATCGTGTCCGTCCCTACATAAGTGTGGATATGCGGGTCATGCTGTGTGAGTCACTTGTTCTATCCAAGCTTAACTACGCTGATACTGTGTATGGGGCGTGCATTCTCGGTAGAAGCGGAAAACTGATCCAGCGGGTGCAGAATGCTTGTGCAAGATTCTGCTACAATGTCCCACCACGTTCCCACATCACTCCTTTTTTAAATAGTGGTAATTTGATGAGAATGTCAGCACGCAGACAACTACACCTGGCTACCCTACTCTTTGGCACTATTCTCACAAAGAAACCAGAATATTTATTTAAAAAACTGTCTTGGTCGCGCGATGTTAACAAGATTAAAACTAGAGCATCTTCGTACCTCATGTTAGCATCATCGCACAGAACTGCTGCATTCCGTGGTAGTTTCAAATTCGCTGCCTCTCGTTGCTGGAACGACTTGCCTCCTCCTTTTCGTGCTATAAAGACAGTTGGCACATTTAGAATCAAATTTAAACAGCATTTACTACACATTCAAAAATGTACCACACTTTGAACTTACCTTTGATGTGCACGCAGCTTGTAATGGTGGCAAGCTAGTGGCAGTGATTGTTCGCTAAACAGAGCAGGCACAACAAGCAGTGTCAGCAGTAATTTCGCTTTTGATTGTTTTTCTTTTTTTTTCTCGTTGTTGTCATTTGTAAATTGAAATTCTTGTGTTATTATAGTCATTACATTAGTTTATCCTTATTTCTCCAAATAACGTTAATTGAACACCACAGAGTATTCTTTGTTATAATAATCACAGCAATATTGAGCATTTCGCAGCCGTAATCAATTAATAATCTTCTCGTCTCGCCGTATAGTTTTGTAATTGTATTTGCCGAGTGCCGGCGCCTGCGTCTCTTTACTTGTCACAGCGATGCCATTGTGCCACAGACACTAAATCCGTAGACAAGTAATTGATGTTACGTCGGGTGCTGACACGCGGAATATAATAATTTTATTTGATTTTTTTATTTTATTTTATAATAATTGTGTTACACATAAATAGCTATTTTTATTTTATCTTTATTTTGTTTTTTATATTTAAATTTATTTCTGTATCTGTCCGTGACACCACAGCAGCGGGCCCTATCAGAATACCAGCGCTGCGACACTTATTTTTTTTTTTTTTAAATGTCGCAGCATCATGCTGAGATAGGGGCCTTTTGGACTCGTACAGGACTTTCTGTTGTTATTTTCATTTTACTTTTGTTTTTATTTTTTATATTTTTTGTTTTTATGAGTGTGTTTAGTTTCTAATAATCCTGTGCGAGTCTCAATAAATATTTTTTCTTTTTTTTTTTTTTTCTTTTTCTCAGTTCTTGGTTTTCTCAGGTACTCCTCCAACTCGTCTATCACTAAGCCTTGAAGACAAGATCCAGATGACGTCGAGGGACATTCATAGAGTTTATCAAAGTCTATTACGTCTTCATCTTCATCACATACTTTATTTTCTTTTTCTGGTAATTCCAGAGATTTGTTCAGTGAGTGTAGACTTTTATATTCTTCATAAAGTTCATTGAACTTGCGCAGACTTTCTGTTTTAAGTTGCTTCCCCCACATTGTCAGGTCAAAAGTCTGAGCCTTATGCCTTGGGTCTAAAATTAAAGAAGTACAATAAATCCAGTTGCTCTTCTTGTAATGTTTAAGCATTTTGTCTCGAGCTGCTTGGAAAGCTAGAATGAGCCTTTCATCCACTTCAGATCGATTAGGTTTCTCATCTAACTGTTTTACCATGGATTCAATTTTATCTAGCAAGAGATTGAATGATACAATGACTAGCGGTAATGTAACATATTTGTCTCCACCAAGTTTTGTACTTAAAAGTTTAAAGTTTATTAGAAATTTATGTAATTTTTCGAGTACCTGCCATTCATTAGCTGTGATTTGAAAATCATTTAATTCGGTGACAGAACTGCACAATATGTCAATGCCCGCTCTCACTTTTAAACCAAATCCAATCATATCATGTGTGGAATTCCATCTCGTTGGACAGTCAAGAATGGCATTTAGATTTGATGGCACGCCAGCTGCTTCACAAGCAGACTGAAACTTCTTCTTCACTATCTCACTTCTTTTTATTTTACTGGAAATACTGCGTAACTTTGTTACAGATGTACGCGAGTCAGCAATATTTGGTGCAGATTCTTCATCTTCCTCATCCTCAGTTTCGTCTGCATAGTCTTCGTACTGCTGATCTTGCGCGTTAGTGTCAGACTCACAGTGTAATGCTAAGGTCTTTAATAAATCTTGTACACCAAGGTTTAAAATGTGAGCAAAGCACCGGAAATGTTGATTGTCTGAATCAAAGTGTGGCGGCAGCTGTTTGCCCAGTTCATACATAAATTTGGTATTTGCAGTTGCGTTGTCGACCGTGATACCTTGTATTTTATCAATTATGCCATATTCCAATAAACATTCATGGAAAATCGTTGCAATATCTTCCCCAGTATGTCGACCGCGTGATGGTATAAAATCAAGAACTACAGATTGATACTTCCATTCGTTGTCTATATAATGAATAGTAACCCCGTAGTAACTCCTACCAGCAATTGACGTCCACCCATCAATGGTAAAAGACATTTTAGATGATAATTGTTGAAGTCGTTCCTTGAGATTCAATTGGAGCTCTTCAAATCGCTCTTTGACTTTCCTTCTAAGAAACCTTTTAGGAAACACCATATTAGGGCAAATACGTCGAAAATATACTTGTGTAGCTTCGTCATCGAAAAATGAGAAGGGAAGATATTTTTTCACCACCCAATCAACTGTAGCTGTCGTGATGTTGTCACTGCTGTTTTCCGACTGAAACAAAACAATAAATCTTGTGTTATTATTTAAAACATACTAGGTTTGAGCGTATAAGAGGAGGAGGTTTGTTGTTGTTAAATCGAGAAAATCGTTAAATTGATATTTGTTATATTAAGGTTGCACTGTACTGTAATTTACCAAAATAAAGTACTTAGTTGTTACTGGCCGATTAAATGAAAATATGGGTGTTTATAAAAAATATTTAAGACGATAATTACATACTTAATATGTCGCACCCCTAGATGAAAACACCACTAACTCAAAAATACTTACGTAAGTTAATGGCGTTTTTGAAAGTATCGCATGAATAGCTACGCGGAGTTAAAATTCTTTTAACTGTTAAAAAAATATTCTTACCTGTCCACTTCTTCCAGCGGTTACTAAAAAGCTTGTGATATCTCCACTTAATTTTGGTTTAACAGGAAGAAATATTTCTGATTCCTTTTTGTGGAAAGATATTAGATGTTTCCTTAAGCCTGAAGTGTTTCTGTTTTTCATTTTTATTTCAATCTTTTTATGTTGGCACAATTTACAGAAGGCAGTTTGGGATGCATGAATTATTTCGAAAAACTCCTCAAATTTGCTTTTGGGTCTTTTAGATCTGTGACTCAAACTCTCGTTACTCGGACTAGAATAATTTGAATCTTCGTCACTCATATTAAATTGTACACGTGATACGTTTTTAGAAAACAACGAGAATTAGTAAAAACAATTATTAAGTTAGACTCGAAGCACAGCTCAATTGGAAATGACTGGAATTAAAATAATTCCTTTATTTATAGTACGTTTCCTTGCTTTCTACCGCGCCGCCTCGCCACGTGCCGGCTCTATGAAAAGGATGCCGCCGCAAATCAAACAATGCCGCGTGCGGCGTACAAACACACACTAAATATTACCTACTTGTACAGACGCGACGAATGAATAAAATAGAATTAGTGCCAGTCACTATTCTTTACATATAAGTGAATGTTTACGCGTACATCTATACTAATACACTCGGCGTCACAAAAATCGCACCTCTTTAAGAATTCCCTTCAAAGTCATTTTAACCCTATTAATCAATGGTAGACATATGACTGTAAGGTATCATTGGAAAGGCAATTCATTTAAATTTCAGAATAAATCAATGGATTTGGTTTTTTGTTTACTAGGGAATAAAAAAAGCAAGCAAATGCAAATGATTAAAAAGCTAAATTTTATTTTATCAGCAAAAATTACAAAGAAGTCCTTAAAAACAACTTAAAACCTAGTGTTACCCCCTCTAGCCCTGATGACTGCTTCCATGCGTCCTCTCATGGACCGAATTAATGTGACAACAGTCTCTTGAGGAATGTTATCCCATTCTGCAACGACGGCATCTTGGAGGTCTTGGAGAGTGGTAGGGGCAGGATCACGTGCCCGTACTCGCCGTTTCAGTTCATCCCAAAGATGCTCAATAGGGTTCAGGTCTGGACTTCGCGCCGGCCACCGCATAACAGGGATTCCAACTTCTTGCAGGTAGTCTCTTACAATTAAAGCGGTGTGACAGCGGGCGTTATCGTGCATTAACGTGAACCCACTGCCAACAAAACCAGCATAAGGGACAACCTGCTCCTCTAAGATCTCTGTTATGTACCGAGCAGCAGTCAGCGACCCTTGCCCGCGAGCACTTCCAGCCCGAGAAACGCACACAAGGTTCGTTTTACCCTCGATTGACATGCCGCCCCAGAACATGCACGAGCCACCCCCGTATTGCACTGTCTCTTGAATACAGGCTTGCGCGAATCGTTCCCCTTGCCTCCTATACACTCTTCGACGCCTGTCGTTGCAGAAATGACACACCCTCGTCTCATCCGAGAAGAGCACAGCCCTCCATTGGTCTATTGTCCAATCCACATGGTCACGGGCAAATTGCAACCGGTCTCTCCTATGCTGTGCAGTTAATTTTGGCCCTGTAGCAGCTCTATGAGCTGCAATTTTCTTCTCCCGCATTCTTCTTCTAATCGTGGAGACGCTTACAGAAGTTCTGCGAGCTGATCGCAGTTGTTGTTGCAGCTCAACAGCATTGGAGAACCGATTACGTAAAGACGTCGAAACAATGAAGCGATCGTCTCTTTCGGATGTGCACCGTTGTCTTCCAGATCCACGTCTTCGGATATAGCCACCAGTCTCTTGGAAGCGTTGGAACACTCGTCGAACGGCAAAACGACTCAAGTTCAGTTGCCGAGCAACATCACATTGCCGCATCCCTGATTGCAGTAGTGCAATGACTTGAGCGGCTTCATCTGCAGTGGTATCCATCTTCTGGGGTATTTTTCTTGCTGTAGCTGTTCACGTGTGTTCACTTTAAAGGTTGAATAGCGAATGACTCACATTTTTATTTTTTTTATTTTTTCCTAATTGGCAGCTCGTAGTTTTGACCACTAAGGTCCTGGCTACTTAACCGGGCAAACCTGTGGGTGCCTTAAGCTACTAACTTAAAGCCTCCAGCCAGGGGCGAACAATACTTAAATTTAGGTGACCGCACGCTAAGGGCACCCCCTGTGGGGTACGAACCTCGGCTTAGGGCGTCACTGAGGGGAGGGCAGCAAGATGGGACAGGCTGGATCTAAATTATATTATTATTATACTGGGGAATTTAAAGCTACAGGCTCAGCTACGGCGCGGGCTGGCGCCCTGCTGCTGCCTGCTGCGTTTATACCCTTGTAGGGAGGTGCAATTAGTGGCCGTTGTAATGCGTATTTTGACAACATTTTTTTTTTTAACGTTACGTGCTAATGAGATCTGTTGTGTTTAGGAATTCTAACTGTTGTTAATTTAAAGGTCGTTAAACATACTTTCAATTGATACCAATATTAATAAGGTTTAATGTATTCGTTACTGGCGGGACATGTTTTAAACTTATTTTCGAAGAGGTGCGATTTTTGTGACGCCGAGTGTATTATAAAGCTGAAGAGTTCGTTTGTATGTTTGATGACAGAAGTTTTAAAATAAATAAATAAGTCCTGAACGTCACTATACCTCCAAAGTTACTATTCCTCGTGGACGAAGTCGCGGGCACAGCTAGTAAATACTTACTCTCATCATCTCTCTCAGAGATATTCGGGCTGGTAAGTAATACAAAACTCTTATCGCAGGCTTTTTATTTTATTAGTAGGTAAGTACCTACGCTTTTTATATTATTTTATTAGTTTTGTAGAATTTTTTTACACGTTTCAAGTATATTTAAAAGTGGCTACAATATTTATTAAACGGGTGATATTTGAACACTTTTTTGCAATTTTTTCTTGTAAAAACTTAAGAAATATAATGACTAAATGTACAATAATAGTACCTAAGTAATTAGTTTAAAACCATATAAGTAATCAATATTATAATATATACTTACTAGAATGAATTAATATGACATCTACTACCTATCCTTACCATTTTATCCTAATCATAATACTACTTGAGTGATCAGTATAATGTATTCATTTTCATTCTAAGCACTCTGAAACTTATTTATTCTTTGGAACACCTGTAGGTACTCTTAAAAATTCGAAATTATTTTGCATGAGTATACCTACGAGTATACCTATGAGTATACCTATGGCGGCAATCAAATAGTGTCACAAATGTTATGATTTCGGCGTGGCGGCAACGATTGTTTTAGATTTCAAAAGAAGCCGCCGGCGCGTGTATCATAACCATGTACTTCCGAAAAGCGGCAAATTTCTTTGAGAAGTAAGTACAAAACCTTTGATGCCGCATTATCAAAGTGCCGATGGTTAAAACATAACTATGCATGCACTCAGTTTGATTTTAATAGATATTTTTTTATTCGCTATGTTTATGGTATTAGTCGTAATGCGCATAGGTCCAGTTTTTCATATTCTTTGATACAGTTTTTTGCGTCTCATAGAATTCCTAAGCGTACCTACCTATACACCGAACTGTTACACCTAACTACTCAGTGAAATAGCGCTAAGTCCTAGCTGCAAGACGCAAGAGTCTTGCAGGCTATGTCTTGTTCTTGCTCAAGTCTTGCACGGTCAGTCTTGGTCTTGGTCTTGCTAAAAATACGCGGTCTTGTTCTTGGTCTTGGTCTTGCTAAAACGCAAGAACAAGACCAAGACTGCAAGACCAAGACTGAATTTGGGCAACACTAGTCATTGATCCGAAACGTATATATTACTATGGACATTCCTCCGGAATTGGTGGATTATTAAAAAAAAAACCGGAAATTATGTAGGAATTGTATTCTGCCAGAGTGGAAGGAGTCATTTGATGATTTGCCATCCTCCAAAAAAAGGTAGGAATTGTAATAAAATGAGCAATTTTATTCTTTATTATTCTTCCTATTTTTTTTTTGTCACGATTTGACAAAACCCAACGACCAATCAGAACAAAGGATCATGGGTGGTACAATAACCGGTTATCAGAACAATGCGTACGCCCGCCGGAAATACTAAATCCGGAAATACCGGAATTACTTTCCGGAAAAATGGCTTATCCATGTTATTCTTTCTGTGTGCATTTATGATACAAGTACTAAAAATCAATCTACCTACTCCGATCACTGGTGATCATACATAAAAAAAAAAAAAAAATACGTGTCGACTTGAGAACCTCCTCCTTTTTTTTTCGTCGTTTAAAAATGCACAAAATGTTTGGAGATTGCCATCTTTGTTTTGCTTACAAGGGCATTGCCGTTTTTGATATGATTACCTCTGGAGAAAGCCTACTTTGTTATGGCTTATTACCTACACTACATCGCCAACCAGTTTTGATACTTTTAGGATTGGGAAATAAAAAAATATGCAAATTAAAATCTGAAATTAATTATTTTATGTAATCGAAAGATAACTTATATTCTAAGATTATGGTCTTCTTCTTGGGGTTCACAAACGATGTCATCCGATCAACTTTCTGCACCGTCAGAGTTTTGAGCAAATACGGTTTTATAAAAAACCAGCCGCTCCACTTGTTGCCATTCGTCACCATAATGAGTATTAAGGAGTTTTTTGACGTCATTAATTTTGTTTATGTTTGTTTTTATCTGACACTTTGCAATAACATTTGGGTTTATGTTTTTGGCCAGCTTGTTTTTTCGTGTCACTTTCTTATACACTCTATCACTTATTCTGTAATTCACGTCACCTTTAATGATAACGTTTCCGTCATTTTTGGACCGCGCTATATAAAATCTTTTGCATTTTTTAAATTGAAAATGCCACGTTCCAACGTCTTTCATAATAGAAGACATAGCACTTTTCAAGTTTAATTCATATAGAGGCCGTGGTAGTGGGTAAGACCTTGTCTTTAGAGGACTGAATCCTCTTTAAGGCCACACCCCTGATCGCGGCTACCACGACCTCCTCAAACCTGGCCACTCGCTCCGATTTGGAGGCGCCAGCGGCATCCGGCTCACCGCCGGCCGGCACGGTTGGGCTGACTCGGCTCGGCTCGCTTTCCTCCTCAGTGGTGAGCCCTCCGCTCATTGCCCGCTGTTTTTCCATATTTGATCCCACGAGTGTGGGGGATGTAAAAAGTCCATCCTAGGTTCACCCCCTGTCCCTAGGTAAGTGTACATTTATAACCCAACCAGAGGGTCCACTGGTACTCTGGCTGGGGGTGCGCTAGCGACTGATGCGCCACCTACAACTACAAAGTTGTAGATGACACTACTCCTCAGCCATTCATACCCTCGCCACGCACCAAAACTTGATATTGGAGGATTTTTTTTATAGAGGTTATCTTCCTCGCGGCCCGGGCGGTTAAGCCAAGACCCTCGACCCCCGTCAAAAGTCAGAGACATAACCTTGACAATCTTCGGGGCTACGAGACTAACGGTGGGAGAAGGAGAAGACTCCTTCCTGCCTGCCCGGCGGCAGAGTTAGTGCACACCGAGCCCGCTCTTACTCCGCCGCTGTGCGTCACTGCTTAAACAGAGAGACACACGTTGGAGCGTTCCTCCGACAGGATATTAGCGTACGGGCAACTAGACCCATTAGGCACACAATACCTAATGGGGAGTCATTGCCCGCACCCCAGGGTGCACCGTCCCGGTGACTGGTCTTTCCCCCAGACGCATCTAAGGGAAACTCCAGCCCACGGACACACGGGGAGGTTTCCTGTCCTAGCACCCCAAAAAATATATATATATAAAAAAAAAAAAAAAAAAAAAAATAATAAAGTAAATATATGAAATATTATTATTTATAGATAAAATATATAAATTTTAAATTAATATAAATTCATAATAAAATTTATTAATATATAATTATTAATAGTACTGATCTTGAACCAGCTAATGAGCCTCCTATACGCACCGTGGCGAGCGTACAGAGACCACTGTATAGTGACTTTATGCTCTGAGAAGAGCTAATTCATATTGTACATATATTCGACACGAATGAACGTGTAAAGGGCCTTAGCAGAGGTGGCTCTTCCCACCGAGCACTTGCTAACAGTCATGGTTCTGAACCCGGTCGATAGATCAAAGTTTTCTAGTTTGTGTAATGAATAATCAGCCGTTGACTGCTCGCTGAAAAATACTTCAGCTTTCGGACACCCTGAAATAGGGCTGACGAAGACCTCTAATTTGAAGAACTTTCCTTTGTTATTTCCTAGAAATGGATGGCAATCTATTCCAGCCATTATCGCCGTATAATAGCGTTCGGCACAGTGCCTTCCTATCGGAGATAGAGCTTGCATAACATTGCAAGCTGACGTTTCCAGCCAGTTTAAGTGCCAAACAGCGGCACTGTCGCGAGGCGCTATCTTTATGCTTATCATTGCATAATACTTTATCATCTTTTCCCCTTCCAAATTTTTAGTTAATGCGCTCCTAAGAGTAAAATCTCTTATGATTATACTCGGTAAAGTAGGATCACCATGGACGTCATTGATCTCAGATTTCATTCGGAGAAAGATATTCACGATATTTTCGGAAGTGAAAAGTAATGGAATTACACATAACCATTCGTTTGTACTGGGCTCTATGCTTTTACAAAACGAGACGTTTGGTAGCAAATTGTTAATCGATGGGATTATTTCTTTTATCCGTATTCCAAAGTTAATATATGACATGGTTATCGTTCCTCTGAGAGTCACTCTATCACGAAACACAGATGCCTCAAGTCAAAGCGTATAGAGATTCAAGATTTCTTTCCACCCTTTTTCTTTATGAAATTGCCTGACTTATGTTTTCTTTGTGAAAGTAAATGTAGGCATTATTTCAGGTCGAAAATTCTACATACCCATTTATTAGTGCTCTTGCCAGACGTAGTCGAAAATCACTATGGATGTTGTATCTCTGTCTAGTTTGGCAGTATAGAATGTATGCATTTATGATAGCACTTTCATACATAAACCAAAATAGACGTAACCATGTTTTTCTCGATTTTCTTCCAATAGGATAAGAGCTGCGAAAGTGATCAAAGGACCATGCAAAAAAATGTATGGGCAGTGTCCCATCCCATCAACAGACATGGGACAAGTTTCAATATCATTATTACGTCCCATGAAAAGTCAGTACCAATTTTTAGTTCGGAATTCGACGGGGTTTTTTTTTAAAAAAGACTTTTGACAAAAATAAAGTATTTTTATTTTAAAATAAAAAATTACATTTTAGACGATAATTACAAAAAGCAATTGTTCAACTAGACATTTTAAGTATTAATAACACAAAAACAATTGTGCAAGTAGACACTTAATAACAACAGAACTATTATCCAGACAAAAATAACGTTATATTATTCATCTATTATAATAGTCGATAACATTGCCGCTGGTAGATTAAAGTCGATATGTCGACCTTTGCCCATATACCATATAATTGATATTATATGGGCACAACTTCCAACCGTACGCGCCCCTGTTAGGCATGTGCAATACCACTGTTCAATAGCACGTCTGCCAGTTTCACTTCGGTTTATTAATATGTAACAATAATAAACGCGCGATCTAACGTGTCGAGATTGTATTCGTCCTCTAATTAACCAGACATTATCTTCTCGAATATTATACCTTGGCAAATCAGTTAGCTGGTTTTCTCGAAATAATTCAATATAATAAATTCCATTCCGAATATGTTCCGCACAGTAGGATTTTGCAAGTTTTATATGGTAGGTCCCCAAGGCGAATAAAATGATATCATCATCAGTCAGTTCTGGATAGGGCGTGCAATATCGGAAGGTTCTCAATTCCGGAACTGAATTCCAATACTGGAGATCTGATTCCGGAATTCCGAAACTGGTTCCGGAACTGGTAACTTTAAATTGTCTCTAATAGAGAAACCATCTCTATCTAGGAATAGAAAAAGGTTTGTTTCAAATCAAACAAGATTTATAACTATATCGGTCTTTTAGGGCCAGTTTCACCATACTGTGTTTATTCTAAATGTCCCGTTATTATTTGATGGATTGTCTTACTACGAAAAATAGTCCGTCAAAATGCTTAGCATAAGTATTTAGTAACAGCGGAGTTTGGTGAAATTGGTGCTTAATTATTTTTAGTACCATCCAAACTTAAACATATTGGGTCATCTTTCTCGCTTATTACTCTAATTAGACATTTAAACAGTAAAATCAACAAGGCTATCACAATAGAATTAAATGCATACGATATATAATTGAATCAGAAATTCCTTCATTATTGCGTTTAGGAAAGGTATCGTCCACTGCTTGTGCAAAGAAGTCTTCCTGATTGTGTAAATAGTGTACCACAACTGCTAATAGTAGTCGTCTTTGTTTTATACGACTTAGCAAGTTCATCGGAAGTCTAGTACTCAAAAAGCTGTTCCGTTCGAGTTTCTTAAGCATAAACTGTTACGTGGTAGGATACAATAGCCACCTTATTGTAACGACCATAAAGATCATTGTGAATTTTACAAACTTGTCAGTGGCAGCAACCCAACAACAACCTCATTGCAACGGCAATAAAGATCACTGTGATTTTGACAGTGATATACATTCAGAGGTAAAATAGCTGTGAACAGACTGAAGGCTTGGTTGACTAGCTGCTTAGAAAGTTACACAGACTTTAGAAAGATGAGTACAAAAAAAAATATGCAAATGTAATGAATTTGAAACACTGTATGAATATCGGAATTACGATATTACTCCTCTCAATTCCGGAGTTGAGATATCAGACAAATTGTAACGAAATTCCGGAATTACGAAATTCTGGAATTCCGGAATTGCATGCCCTAGTTCTGGAAAGTCCTCAAGATGTGGCATGGTGGCCTCCATCGTCACAAAGTTAACTCTTTGTCTGTTAAGATTTTTGCCTTCGACATAATTTTTCAAAAGGTTAGGTTGATGAACCTTAGTTTGAATTATTTCAAAGAATTCCGGCGCAAGCCTGTGGTCTGTAGCAACACGGTAATTAGCATTTATTAATGATGCTGCTATGCGGAAATCGACAAACATGTTTGGCAAAGCTCGGTTAAAATAAGTTTGTTTTAATAACTTAAAACGGTTTTTGAATTTGCCGTTAACCGCCTCCACAATCCATCTACACACAGTCACCAACCGAGAATCATTTGCCTTTTCTGTTGATAGCTGGGTCGCGTTCCTGTCCTTGGTAGGTGGCATGTGAGGTTCATAGCCAAGGGACTCAATATCATTAATACTGTCCCTGAAGCCCCTGTCCAAAATAAAGACGTCCTCTCTGTGTAGTAACCAATGTAGTAAGTGCTCCTCGTCATTCATTATGTTCTGCATAATAGTTGCATCTGATGTTGTTGCAGGAAAAGGGCCTATGACATCTATGATATATCCATCGCTGCTTACTAAAATAAATGGTTTCAATAAATTGCGAAACTTGTGGAGGCTATAAGTTTTTCTTTGAAATAAATAATTAGTGCTTTTTTCAATATATACATATGTGCCATCTGCGATAATAATTAACTTGGTGTTGTTTTCATTTCCAAAAATATGTTTGGGCAAAAATAGATTTCTCTCTAGAAGCTCATCTCTAGAAATATGACCTATACCAAGATGTCTTGGTACATATTGACCTGTCAAGCATTGTCGCGCTATTTTTAGGCGATATTCAAACACTTGACGTGTTACGCCGAAAAGCGTAGCTAGTCGCTCGTTAGGTTCTCCAGTTCGTATTTTCGTTAAATAAGCTCCGAGAACTGATCGGGGATGTCTGCATTTTTCTGCGAGCGATGGCGTTTCTTCCAAAATGACGTTGAACTGCTCTAAAGTGAATCCAGTCCAAAACATAAGTTCACTATTATTCAGTGAAGATAATGTTTCAAAATCGAATCTTGTCCTATTGTTGATTGCTTCAATTAACATGTTTGTCATGTTACTAAAAAATGAAGCATTAAAATAATGTGTAACATTTACATTATCCAGTAACTCTTCAAAATCATAGTTATTTAAATGTTCTTCACATATTCGCGAACTCGGTGGAATATATAATCGATAATGACATACCAAATGTAGCTTGATAGACACAGGAACTCGTCGTAGATTTTCATGTCTACATTGCCTATACATACAGAGCCGTGAAGTGTTCGGTGCACGTACGTAATCGCGAACATAGAAACGAGCATCATCCTCTGGATTGTCCTGAGGATCATTGGGGGCTTCAGCAACATTGGGGGCTTCAGCAACATTGCGGGCTTCAGCAACATTGGGGGGTTCTTGATTGTCAGCATCTAAAATTATTTATTTATTTATTACTAGCTGTCCCGGCGAAGCTAGACTGTACTTAGTGATGAAATAATTTATTTTGATAAGGATTAATAGCACAGATGTAATTACCTTCTACAATGGGAGCGTTCTCAAGACGTAGTTGTCCACCGTCATTATTATTGGCTCTCTGCCAGCATCTATGGCATACTGCCATTACGTTATTGAATACTACCTGAAAAGGGAAAAAATGAAGATATCAGCATATGTGTGTTTTTGTAATAAGCAGAAGTATTTTTTCTGTGTTATATTGATTATATCGGTGTTATATGTGTGCTTGTCAGTTGTCTAGAACTCGGAACACAATCTACACTCACTTTTGGACTAGACTATAAAAATATTAAGGTGAGATTAAATAATTATGCAGGTAAAAATATCTCATTCCTCATAGGAATTATGGCCGGACGATTGAGTCGTTCCTAACGTAAGCTATACTTTAAGTGCTATATTTCTATTCAAGCAATTCTAAAATGTATCATATAGTATCGTAGCAATGTTCTATCTGCTTATATATTCTAACTACATGACACTTATTCTTATTCATTATACGTATTCTACATAATATCTAAAAGTTGTCGATATATGTATAATAAATCAGTAAATAAATACAATGACTGTGACTTACTTGTGTCAATCCATTTTGCAAAATGTAGGCCGCTAACTCAGGACTACTATGAAGCAATGTTTCTTGTAATATATCGTCGTTGCGCGTGCAAAAGTCACTATGTGTTTTTTACACACTTTACAGGAGACGCAAAAAACTGATTTTCTCGAAAAATACTCAGTGTATTCAAATAATTTATTTTTACTTTAATACATATAGCAAATTTACGTAGTTTTAGATAACTTTTGGATAGATAAAATTATTAATAATGTCAAAATTAAACATAATAGGCAAATTTGACACATAGAGTTATTTATTTGAGTCGTAAATACAAGCTATGTGAATTTAGCGCACATAACTACTTTATAATTATATGGAATCTTAAAGAAACTGGCTGTGCGATGACACATAGCTATTTTTTTAGAAATAAATAATTAATAAGAAAGGAAATAAAAAACCAATACATTTCATAATCAAATGACATTATCACTTTATTGAATCAAACAAAATCAATAATAAGGAGATCAAAATATGGAACATTATTAATGGTTCAAATTTTCGTAGAATAGGTGGTAATCGCGGTGCATGTATTGCTTTAGACTTTGTAAGTGACTAAATTTGGTAGAATCAATTTTTAGTGGGCCATAATAAAGGCTTACAGGTTCCCTTATGGGTGCCGTGTTTGTCCTCCTCTGCGGCAAATTGCTCCACTCATCTGTGTGGCGTAGTTTGTACTTCACATCACCGTTGAAATAAAGAAGTCCTCTAATGTCTGTTACCGTTGCATCGCCGGTTTTTCTTCCAGGTCTTATGCTTGAAAAACCACCGGGTACATCCTCATAATATTTAAAAAATGTGTACTCTAAGTGATGTACAATGTAAGGTTGTGATGGTCTGGCATCTCTCATCCGCGATATATAGTCAGATGGAGAGTAGATGGGGCCTTTAAACTTTTTTTCTAAAGTTGAATGTACGCTGTCTACCTCCATCATCGTGTGCCCTTTTTCTAGGATAATTTGCTCTATCATAATGCCCTTTGCAGTGCTGAGGTTAGATAATGAATTGCAAAGTGTTTTATTTTTATTCTGGTAGGCACATCCGTCGGATATCAAAATTACTTTTTTGTATTGACAACAATATTTTTCTATGAAATCAATTATACAACTAGTGACATTGTTTGCGGTTACTCCTCCATCGCCTTCATGCCACACATATAAATATACGTTTTTGTCGTTTTTAACATGAAAAGTATAATTATGTAGCGCTAGTTTCATTTTATAGTACTGCTCTGAAACAAGTAGCTTAGGACATAGTAAAACACTTTGCATATCCATTGATACTACAATCACATCGTCTGAAATTTGGTTAATTGCTTCTGTTTTAGCTGCTCGAGCTTCATCTTTTTTTATAATATGAAGCTGATAAACGTCGTCAGGAATATTCCCTTGTTTGTGGCCAACACAAATGTCACACTGATCTTTGCGTGGCTTAAAAATAGAAATTTTCTTCTCTTTTAAAATCTCCTGAAACTTCTTTCTCCTCACAGCATCCACATTATTAGTCTGGCACCATGAAGTATACACAGAATGCATGTGGCTGAAAGATTCGAAAGACTCTTCAACATATATCTTGGAACTATTTGCTCGGCAGTAGTGGCTTGGAACTTTCGGTACACATTCAAGCCACTTATGAACAGAATCAGATTTGAGTGCCCTAGTCGTAGTTCCTGGTGTGTTAGGGACCTTATCTATTCTTCGAACAGGGGTTCCTTCACTACTTTCTGATATATTTATATTAGATCTAATCCAAAGCTGAAACATATCTTTTTTCAAATCAAACGTCGCCAGAAACAATTCCTTACAAACACGAACCTTGTCACCGTTAAAGCCTGGTAAATAGCAATCAAACCCAAAAGATTTTCTCTGTACATCTATAGAAATTTTTCGTCGTCGTAATATCTTTCTTGCCTGAATCAGTCCGTTTATGTATGATTTTTTAGCGTCCCATGTTGGTAGTTGCCAAAAGTATCTGAAACAATCTTTCCTGATTTCATCATTTATTGCAGCACACAAATAACTCCTGTCCGACTTCTTTTCTGCCCCGTGAGTACATGGCTTTTCTCTTAGTTGCCTGTCGCTTTTTGAAATTTCTTCTAATTTTGTAACGTTATCAACTTTGTTGACCTTATGTCCCGTATAATGTTTTCCCAAAAGCCTCATCTTCTGATTTTTCTTCCTCTTTCTTGTCTCACTTGTAAATCCCTCTTTTTCAGGTAAATTACTAGAAATATTCTCTTTTTCGAGAACTATAGGCTCTAAGCAACCAGTTTGATCATTTAACTGATAAGATACTTCATTCGAATCTCCTGAACTTAGGATTCCATTGCTGGGTATTTCAGAATCGTTTTGGGTTATCAAGCAGGGGTTAACAATCTCACTAATATCGACTGCTGTTGTAGTTATTATAGATTGGGTAGTACCTGTGTAAACTGCAGTAGTTTCCACTCCAGCCGTTGAAATATTATTTGGATGTTCAATATGCACACTAGTAATGTCCATTGTATCTTGGTCCTCACTGTTGGATGGCAATATTTCAGATGGTTGAAACAGTAAACCTGATTCTCTTTCGAGCTCTCTGGCCAACCGATTAATTGATTCCTGTCGTTCATCTTCTCTACATAAAGATATTAGTTTTTTGCTTCTATAAAATCTTGACATATTTAAAAATATATCTGAAAGAGGTAGCAAAATAAAAAGCGTTAGTACACACCACGTAAATACCCAGAAAAATAAAAGCAACTAAAGCAAAATCCGTACATAGTAATATTATAACAAACCGCCATCAATTACTTCATAATAATTAACTATTATGTTACGTTTAGCAGACTAGCACACATGTTGCTTTAGTGTTAAAAAAGAAACCCAAAATATAAAGTGTTAGTACACTCTCGTGACATAATTATATTAACATTGTTAATGTATTGTTAATTACAAACAATTTATACGGTATAATTAATTTATCAATAACGTATAACGAACAAAACGAAAATGTAAAACTTGAAACAGCAATTTATACAATAAGTCTGTTAGTTTAGAGGTTATGTATGATTTTTTTTTGTAAAATTGTTAGGTAGTTAGAAAAACAAAACTTTTACTATATTAATTTACTTACATTATTTCGGTCGGTTTCGGTACTGCTATAAATACGTAAGCACGTTACACACTTACAAACAACCTTTTTATTTTTTTACGACTATTAAGTATAGCGCAAATAATTTTGAATGCGTTCTCCTTCACTGCTAGAATTGCAATGAGCAATTACATCGGCAAAACTGTCTATGTGACACACGACCTGTGCGTTTCGTGATCGAGCGAGTCTGAACTTGACCAAAATACTCGCTATGTGCAGTGAAGCACATATCGGGCGCAATTTTTACTTCCACTTTAGTAAACTTATTTTAGCTATGTAAATTATAACACTTAGCGTGTTTATATGGAAATTTCTATGTATGAATGTCACATAGCTACATTCCGTAACTCTTTAAATATTGCATTTATCACATAGCTGTTTTTACAGTATGTGTGTATTGAAATAACGATTAAAACTGCATAAGAAACGGAATTTAACTAAATAACACATAGCGACTTTTGCACGCGCAACGACGATATGTCGTCTCTGTCTTAAAACAGATCTAGGACACATTAAACATTGGCGTCCAGTCTCCATATTTATAAATCACAGTCCATTAAACGTGCCGGGGTCATCGAGTAGCAATCAAAAGGTCCAATAAACAAGCAGAGGTTAGTAATAGTCGCAAACAAGCCGATAACGCACAAATAAACAACGCGAACACAGCAGAACGTACTAGCCACGACTGAGGGAGGTGCGCGGGCGCAGGCGTCGAAAGGGTGCGGTCGGGGTAACGGAGCAAGGAGGGAGGGTAAAGTACGTCTTACGGCTGTTCTCTCTCGAGTTTTTTTTAGTTAAATAGTACATTTTTAATTCGATTCTTAATACTTAATAAAACTGTATAAGTATAACATATTTTTTTTTATTGCACGATAACCCCATATCCTACAGTGATGTCGCCATAGTAAAAAATAATCATAATGTCGAGATGTATTTAATGAGATATGTTTGGCATCTGTTGATGATATGGGACGATTTTTTGCATAGTCCTTTATCAACACCGCCCATATGTTGAGTATATGTAGATATTGCAGTAGGGCAGAACATGTCTCTCAGTGTGCCATTTTTCTGCCTTCTCTTGATGACAGAAACTTTAGATGGATTTACTGCAGTTGACAAAACATGTACATCTTTTGTATCGTGCCATTTTATACATCCAACTGGAGAGTCATACCGAAAAGCAAACTCACCAGGAGCAAGCTTCATCAGTTCTTTTTTCTTCATTTTCATCTCTTCACTGTCCCCAGGTTTTTTTGAAGTGAATTCTTCTGGCATTCCTTTTCTTGTCAATCGCACTGTGCCAATACTATTAAAATGTGTATTGAGGTACCTTTGCTCCTGAAAAATGATTGTTTTTAGGGTATTTTATTTCAACATATTTGTTGCCTTTAGTTACTCACATTCTACAAAAATATGGGAATGTCTAGATAGGAGCAGTACACAGTACCTGTTACACAGTCATCAGAAAACCTGCTACCACACACCACCGAACCAGTTACCTCATACCACCGAACCAGTTACCACATACCACCGAACTAGTTACCTTACCATGCTTTTGTAGTTTGTGCTAAATAAATTCATTTCTTTCTTTCTTTCTTTTGACAGTCTGCAAGAAACAGCGAAGCGATCATCTTTAAAAAGATGAGTACGTAATGACAAACTAAGAAACAAGACAGAAACACGACACGCCACAATTGCGGCGGTAAGTCCCCTCTTTGAGGAGTGGCTTGAGAGGCGCCACGGCGTCCTCACCTTCCGCCTGACGCAGGTCCTCACCGGACATGGCTGTTTCGGGCGGCGCTTCGCTCCTTGCGCCGCTGCCGCCTCTCCTTCCTTTTGGCCGCCCTTGAAGCCTTACCCGCCTTCCTCTTCTCTCCGGCTACTTGCCATTCGGCATCGGCCGGAGGAGCATTAGGAGGCGGGGGGGGGCGGTCGTCGCGCCGCCAGAGCTGCGGCCCTCGCCGCCTGCGTAGACCCCCCGCCATTCTTGGGCTTGGGAGGCGCCGACTTCGCCGCGGGCGGCCCCGCGGATTCCAGCACAGGCCCGCCTTTAGAGCGCCCCGTCGATCCTGTCTTGGCCGCAGCGGCGGCAAACGAGACCTGCCGGCTCGCCGCTAGCGGGGGGCGCAGGACAATGGCCTCCAGAGCAGAAAACCGACAATTGAAGGCAGCCAGCTCCCGCCGCACCAGGGTCAGAACCCGGTCCTCAGCAGGCACCGGCACGGGCAGGCCATGTCCATGCTGCGTCCCCTCCGGCGATACTTCCCGGGGACCGGCTGCCCGGAGGCCGGCCAGATCCGCTCGGAGCTCCTCATTCTCCTTCCGGAGAAGCTCCATGGCGGCTGTTAAGCGGGTGACCTCCGCCTGCATCTTCGACATTCCGTCCGAAGGAGGCCCAAGGTGTAAGGCCTCCGCTGCCGCCATAATGGAGGCCGTGGCAGTGGGTATGACCTTGTCTTTAGAGGACTGAATCCTCTTTAAGGCCACACCCCTGATCGCAGCTACCACGACCTCCTCAAACCTGGCCACTCGCTCCAACTTGGAGGCGCCAGCGGCATCCGGCTCACTGCCGGCCGGCACGGCTGGAATGACTCGGCTCGGCTCACTGTCCTCCTCGGTGGTGAGCCCTCCGCTCGTAACCCGCTCGTGTACACCACCCTGCCGAGTAAATTTTTTGCGGGCGGCGTGCCTCCCTCCATCAGAGGACGACCCCTGGCCATCCCCTGATTTGGGGCGCTTCTGGTAGAGCCTTCGGTTCTTCTCTGCATGCCCAACCACTACGCGCTCCGGGCTCTTGAATGAGCCCCTTGCACCCGATGGGGCGTCGGAATCCGACCCCGCATCACTCCCCTCCTCTCCACTACTTTTTTGTATGTTTTTTGTGTTATGTTTTTCCATATTTGATCCCACGAGTGTGGGGGATGTAAAAAGTCCATCCTAGGTTCACCCCCTGTCCCTAGGTAAGTGTACATTTATAACCCAACCAGAGGGTCCACTGGTACTCTGGCTGGGGGTGCGCTAGCGACTGATGCGCCACCTACAACTACAAAGTTGTAGATGACACTACTCCTCAGCTATTCATACCCTCGTCACGCACCAAAACTTGATATTGGAGGTTTTTTTTTATAGAGGTTATCTTGCTCGCGGCCCGGGCGGTTAAGCCAAGACCCTCGACCCCCGTCAAAAGTCAGAGCCATAACCTTGACAATCTTCGGGGCTACGAGACTAACGGTGGCAGAAGGAGAAGACTCCTTCCTGCCTGCCCGGCGGCAGAGTTAGTGCACACCGAGCCCGCTCTTACTCCGCCGCTGTGCGTCTCTGCTTAAACAGAGAGACACACGTTGGAGCGTTCCTCCGACAGGATATTAGCGTACGGGCAACTAGACCCATTAGGCACACAATACCTAATGGGGAGTCATTGCCCGCACCCCAGGGTGCACCGTCCCGGTGACTGGCCTTTCCCCCAGACGCATCTAAGGGAAACTCCAGCCCATGGGCACACGGGGAGGTTTCCTGTCCTAGCACCCCAAAAAAAATATAATATAAAAAAAAAAAAAAAAAATTTTAATAATAAAGTAAATATATGAAATATTATTATTTATAGATAAAATATATACATTTTAAATTAATATAAATTCATAATAAAATTTATTAATATATAATTATTAATAGTACTGATCTTGAACCAGCTAATGAGCCTCCTATACGCACCGTGGCGAGCGTACAGAGACCACTGTATAGTGACTTTATGCTCTGAGAAGAGCTAATTTCCACAAGGTAGCATTTTGGGCCCCACGTTATTTTTAATCTATATAAATGAACTGTGCAGTCTGCCACTCCAAAATGGTATCATAATGTCTTATGCGGATGATACCGCTCTATTGTTCTCAGCTAAATCTAGAGTTGAGGTATATGAACATGCTCAGAAAGGCTTTAACATTGTGTCCGATTGGCTCCATGATAATATCCTAACATTAAATGCAGATAAAACAAAACACGTTTTATTTACAATGAGAAATACTAACATACCGCTTACTAATCTAAAAATTTACGCACATAATTGTTGCACGAGCGCTGACACTGCATGTTCGTGTCCCACTTTAGCTAACGCTGACCATCTGAAATATCTAGGTGTCACTATTGACTCCAACCTAAATTTCCGCAAACATATCGATTTACTATGTACTAGAGTGCGCAAATTAATATATGTTTTTAAGAATTTACGGAATATAGCTGATTATAAATTAATTAAACAGGTTTATTTAGCTTTGTGTCAATCCATTCTTACATATTGCATAACTTCTTGGGGTGGTGCTGCAAAAACAATTTTACTCCCCCTAGAGCGCGCTCAAAGAGCAGTTCTAAAGGTTGCTACCTTTCGCCCTTTTAGATTTCCTACGCACCAGCTTTACATAGCATGTAATGTGCTAACAGTACGGCAATTATTCATTCTCAGCATAGTTCTACACCAGCACACTGCACTTCCTTTTGACCCAGTACCCTCCGACAAGAGAAGGAAGGACTTGGTTTGCATCAAGCCTCAAATTAAACATGCGTTTGCTAATCGATTTTATGTATTCTTAGGACCTTTTCTGTATAATAGGCTGAACAAGGTACTAAGCCTCTATAGTGTTAGCTATAAAAAATGTAGAACAATCTTATCAGAATATTTAGCGATACTCAATTACACAGACACAGAAAAACTTCTAGAAATTTTGTCATGATTTAATTTATTCCCTCGTATGTAACTAGTAGTACTTTTGTATTATAATTATTTTACATAGGATAGATTTAGTTTTATTTTTAATAGATTATTTTTATATTACTTTTACTTTGTCCCAATGTAATTAAAATGTAAAGTGATGGTCTGAAACACAGGTTTGAATAAACCTAGTTCGGGCGGGACGCTAAGCATTCTAATTCCGAATCATCATTACTTGCACCTGTAATTAAAAATATTTTAGCTTTAGTTTATTAGTACGCACTATAATTGTATAGGATATTTATACTACTATTGGCTAAATTTACACCTTTTGTAAACGTTTTTATTAAATAAATTGAATTGAATTGAATTGAATTGAATTCATATTGTACATATATTCGACACGAATGAACGTGTAAAGGGCCTTAGCAGAGGTGGCTCTTCCCACCGAGCACTTGCTAACAGTCATGGTTCTGAACCCGGTCGATAGATCAAAGTTTTCTAGTTTGTGTAATGAATAATCAGCCCTTGACTGCTCGCTGAAAAATACTTCAGCTTTCGGACACCCTGAAATAGGGCTGACGAAGACCTCCTCTAATTTGAAGAACTTTCCTTTGTTATTTCCTAGAAATGGATGGCAATCTATTCCAGCCATTATCGCCGTATAATAGCGTTCGGCACAGTGCCTTCCTATTGGAGATAGAGCTTGCATAACATTGCAAGCTGACGTTTCCAGCCAGTTTAAGTGCCAAACAGCGGCACTGTCGCGAGGCGCTATCTTTATGCTTATCATTGCATAATACTTTATCATCTTTTCCCCTTCCAAATTTTTAGTTAATGCGCTCCTAAAAGTAAAATCTCTTATGATTATACTCGGTAAAGTAGGATCACCATGGACGTCATTGATCTCAGATTTCATTCGGAGAAAGATATTCACGATATTTTCGGAAGTGAAAAGTAATGGAATTACACATAACCATTCGTTTGTACTGGGCTCTATGCTTTTACAAAACGAGACGTTTGGTAGCAAATTGTTAATCGATGGGATTATTTCTTTTATCCGTATTCCAAAGTTAATATATGACATGGTTATCGTTCCTCTGAGAGTCACTCTATCACGAAACACAGATGCCTCAAGTCAAAGCGTATAGAGATTCAAGATTTCTTTCCACCCTTTTTCTTTATGAAATTGCCTGACTTATGTTTTCTTTGTGAAAGTAAATGTAGGCATTATTTCAGGTCGAAAATTCTACATACCTATTTATTAGTGCTCTTGCCAGACGTAGTCGAAAATCACTATGGATGTTGTATCTCTGTCTAGTTTGGCAGTATAGAATGTATGCATTTATGATAGCACTTTCATACATAAACCAAAATAGACGTAACCATGTTTTTCTCGATTTTCTTCCAATAGGATAAGAGCTGCGAAAGTGATCAAATTTATCAACACCGCCCATATGTTGAGTATATGTAGATATTGCAGTAGGGCAGAACATGTCTTTCAGTGTGCCATTTTTCTGCCTTCTCTTGATGACAGAAACTTTAGATGGATTTACTGCAGTTGACAAAACATGTACATCTTTTGTATCGTGCCATTTTATACAACTTTTATACAACTGGAGAGTCATACCGAAAAGTAAACTCACCAGGAGCAAGCTTCATCAGTTCTTTTTTCTTCATTTTCATCTCTCCACTGTCCCCAGGTTTTTTTTAAGTGAATTCTTCTGGCATTCCTTTTCTTGTCAATCGCACTGTGCCAATACTATTAAAATGTGTATTGAGGTACCTTTGCTCCTGAAAAATGATTGTTTTTAGGGTATTTTATTTCAACATATTTGTTGCCTTTAGTTACTCACATTCTACAAAAATATGGGAATGTCTAGATAGGAGCAGTACACAGTACCTGTTACACAGTCATCAGAAAACCTGCTACCACACACCACCGAACCAGTTACCTCATACCACCGAACCAGTTACCACATACCACCGAACTAGTTACCTTACCATGCTTTTGTAGTTTGTGCTAAATAAATTCATTTCTTTCTTTCTTTCTTTTGACAGTCTGCAAGAAACAGCGAAGCGATCATCTTTAAAAAGATGAGTACGTAATGACAAACTAAGAAACAAGACAGAAACACGACACGCCACAATTGCGGCGGTAAGTCCCCTCTTTGAGGAGTGGCTTGAGAGGCGCCACGGCGTCCTCACCTTCCGCCTGACGCAGGTCCTCACCGGACATGGCTGTTTCGGGCGGTTTCTGTTTCGGATAAGGCGGGAGGAAACGCCCGGGTGTTGGCATTGTGTGGATCGATCGGAGGACACGGTGGAGGTCTGCCCGGCTTGGGCGGAGCACCGCCGTGTCCTCGTGGCGGCGATCGGCGGCGGCGATCTCTCGCGTCTGGCCCTGGGTCAGGCCATGGTACGGAGCGAGAGGGAATGGGAAGCAGTCACCTCCTTCTGCGAAGCAGTAATGCTCGCGAAGGAGGAGGCGGAGCGCGTGAGGGAGAGGCAATCATTGCGTCCTCACGCCCCTAGTCGCCGCAGGAGGAGACATCCTGAGCGTCGGGAGTCGATAGCCGACTCCGGGCCACCGTAGGCGCGGGCCTGCGGACGGCGAACAATGGGCTGCTCGCCGTCCGGTAAGGACCAGGCCCGGGTCGATGACGCGTTGTGTTCCACGCGCGCCTCAAAGAGATGTCAGCATAATTGACGGGGTCCGATAGGACCAAACACGTTTTTTTTTTCCCCGGCAACTCTTCACATCTGCTATTAGCTGCCATGTCGAATTTTATGTGACGCCATGTAGCTTATAACCCTCGGGACAACATAACGCTTCCAACGATATCTCGTTTGTCCAAATACGACGAGGAGTTATGAGGAAACAGATAAACATATATACATACATACCCTGTTAAAATCAATACCGTCTTTGGGCTTTGCCGTAGTCGGGTAAGGACACACCTTTTTTCACAATTCAAATACGACTCAATAAAATTTTTGTGCTCTATCATTCGTAAATGATAAATGATAAATGATAAATAATTTTATTTCTGTAAGTAGGTTTGTACAAACACTTTTACACGTCAATCATATTTTTAAACTAGATGAGGTCGGCGTTTCCTATCTGACTACTCTGAGAAGAAAGGCCGAAACAAACTCAGAGGTCACAGTCTCTTTTAAAGTCCAGATAATCTTGGTCAGATCACAAGAAGAGTATGTAGATTGGTATCTGAAATGGTCTTTTGAGGAAAGAACCACACAGATTGAGTGGACCTGTCCAGTCAGTGCACGCATTTGTCAGTAAGTAGTTTAATAAGTAGTTTAGTAGTTTAATAGTAGGTTAATTAACTGCGAAAAAGAAGCAATGACCCACATAATCCTCACATTCACAATAATTAAAATAACATAATACTTTACAATTAAATACTCATGTCATTGTGTACATAAAATTCAAAAATGTCAATGTGTATATAAAAAATACGACATAATGTTTGAGAACCATGTAGATAGGTGACTGAAATGGTCTTTTGAGGAAAGAACCACACAGATTAAGTGGACCTGTCCAGTCAGTGCACGCATTTGTCAGTAACCGTGCAGCTCAACTCAGAACTTAAGGGTAGGCCGCATAAACTACTTAAACTGCCAGATCAAGTATATAACTGAAATAATGACCATACCATAATGATATTTTCATTATTGAGAATATGACACATAGTCCTCATATTCTCAATAATGAAAATATTATAATACTTTTTACAGTAAATATTCATGTCTAAAATAGCTAGCAAATTAAAATCAACATTCACCGTGTAAATTTATTGGAGCAGCTCAATCCCAAGCCTTTTTGTCCTCAATATAGTCTTTCACAGTATAATAGGCTTTCTGGCATAGTTTCCGTTTTATAAAAGATTTGAACTTATTAAAGCTTAGATCTTGAATGTGGCTAAGAAGTTTATTATAAAAAAACGTATACATTGGCATCTAAACGAGCCACCTATTTTCTTGGGCCTGGTTGTAGGAACAATAAATTTGTGTTTGTTTCTAGTATTTATATTGTGGATATCACTGTATTTATTAAACAGATTAATATTTTTATGTGCATACAAAAGATTTTCATAAATATACTGAGAAGGCACAGGAATTATATTAATCTCTTTAAATTTATCTCTGAGGGAGTGTCTGGGACTTAATTTATAGATTGAACGAATTGCCCTTTTTTGTAAAACAAAAATTGTCCGGATATCGGCGGCATTTCCCCACAACAGAATACCGTACGACATCACACTATGAAAATAACTAAAGTATACTAAACGGGCTGTCTCTAAATCAGTTAAACCACGAATTTTTCTAACGGCGTATGCTGCAGAGCTAAGCTTTTTTGTCAATTTTTCTATGTGGGGGCCCCATTGAAGCTTGGTATCCAATGTTATGCCTAAGAAAACTGTGGTATTTTAGGGTTTCAGCACTTCAGCCTTTATGAGAACACTATTTTCTACTTGTCTAACATGAGGTATCGTAAACTTAATACATTTAGTTTTTTTCTCGTTAAGAAGTAGGTTATTAACATTAAACCAGTTAATTACTATTGCAAGGGCGCTATTTACATTGTCAGTAATCAGCTGCTGACGTTTCGGTTTAAATAAAAGTGAAGTGTCGTCTGCAAATAACACTATATCATGTTTATCCTTTATGAGGTAAGGCAAGTCATTTATATAAATCAGAAATAAAAATGGCCCAAGAATTGAGCCCTGGGGGACCCCCATTCTTACTACCGATCCGGGTCATGTTTTTCCATTAACATCAACTCTCTGAATCCTATCACTTAAGTAAGAAGTAAGAAGATCCAGAGAGGCGTTTCGGATTCCGTAGTGGTGCAGTTTCCTGATCTATGTTTCATGAAGAACACAATCGAATGCCTTGGACAAATCGCAAAAGATTCCCAAAGCATCGCATTTGTCCTCCCATGCATCATAAACATGTCCTAAAAATTCAACTCAAATAAGTAGTCGAACGACCCCTCGTAAAACCGAACTGTTTGTTATGCAGTAATTTGTGTTTATTAAAAAATCCTTGCATTTGATTCAAAAAATTTTTTTCAACAATTTTACTAAAGGTAGGTAGTACTGAAATAGGTCTATAATTAGTAAAATCTGATGTACTACCCGATTTAAATAACGGTATTATTTTACTGTTTTTCATAAGATCAGGAAACTCACCACGGTCAATACAATTATTAAAAATAACAGCTAAAGTAGGTGATACAATGTTTATTATCGACTTAGCAACGTCCACAGAATTACCCCATAGATCTGCGGTCTTTTTAACATTTAATTTGTGAAAGGTTTTAATTATATCTTTGCATAGCATGTAAACAAACAGAACCAAATTTCCTTTGAAATTCATAAAAACGTTATGTATATTCAATATACGGCTACACCTACTCTGAATATGACCAGTGTAGCTTATGGTAATATTCATTTATTAAGTTTTTTTTATTTTTTATTTGAACATAAGAATTATTTTAAACACACACATAACACGACACGCAAACACAAAACAGACACGACAGACGACATTACATTTTTATGCTCACATTTTCATTTGCAGAATCTTTTCTTGCACGATGCTTAATATTATTATAAAAAAGTTTTAACACTGTTTCATCCCTAGACCCAGTCGTGCTGGGGCTATTGTACTCTTTAGTAATTGACTTCTAGGCTTCCTGTTTCTTTTGGATAAAGTATGCCCCTGTCCTTTTGCACTCGTATTACACTTTGGTATCTGAAGCAATAATAATCACAAACATCGAAATAATTAATGTGGTGAAACGTAAAATTATATCTGGTTAATCCAAAAGAGAAATAGTTTTATAAATTAAACAATATTTTACCTATAAATAAGCAACAACTCATAATTTGAACTTTGATTTTAAAATCATATAATAATAAACATAACTACTAACTATCATCACTATCAGAACTATCATCTAATATTCTATTAAACAACGTAAAATTTTGATAATAAAACGTAACAAACATAAAAAGTCCATGCAAGCTGTCGTTATGTTTCATCGTAAACTGAATTAAATCAAATTATTGGTAAATTAAATAACTATATTTTAAAACCAAAACGAAATAACTTAAAAAAGTTCATTTTTACATCCAAAATAATAGACATGCAAGCGCTTACCTTTTCATAGTAAATCGAACTATTGGGTATTAGAACACGCACATACACGTCTCAGTCTTGGCATAACACGAAATGGCATCGTTTTGTGAATACTCATTGGCCCATTCCGTCAAACAAAAATAGACGGAAGGTCCTCTATTTCGCTTTGTAGTTGTCCGAATCAAGCGCCCGTTAGAATGTACGTATTCTTTACGCGAACTTATTTCGTTTTTTGATTAAATGTCAAAACATCAAGCTTTTTATTTATTTCGGTTTATTAATAAAGGTGCGATATGGCGTATTCAAACTCATGAGTGTGAAAGAGACCGATAACATGTAAGAGCTGTACAACACTAACTTTTTAAGAGTTTCTTAGCGTAAGTCGCATATGGCGTTGAAATAAGGATTACAGTTTATGTAACTCATTTATGACTCATTTTGAATTCGGTCACTTTAATACTAAGCGAGCAACATGCCCGGTCTAAGCTCTTGATCATCTTCAGAATTTGAGCTGCTGGCACTGCTGTCCTCTCCAACACGAATTACCAGTCTGTCTATATCTTTATAAGAGTGTTCTTCCCCAGTCATAGTAATCTTGTTCTATTTTTTTTGTGTTTAACACAATTATACCACGTTTCGGGACCAATGCCATTAAAAGCTTCCTCGGTTGCTTTTTTATGTCAATTGCTCCTATGTTATATGCACCAAATGCTTGATTTGCTGTGCCCCAGTTGAGCTCTATAGGGTTTAGGTCACAGTGGTACGGCGCGGCAGCCTTACCACCTATTTCTTACACTGATTCTGGCTTGTGTTTTTAACAAGCATTAATAATACTGGCTTTGTTGTATATGGCTCGAACGGAATGTTATTTTCTAACAGCCACAGTTTTATGTCATCTAGTCGGGAAGCTGTTGACGTAGCCTTGTTCTGCATCACACTGTGGTAAGGCGCATTGTCCATGACAATTATAAAGGCCTCATTGAGGTTTGGGATCAGTTTTTCTGTCAACCACTTGGTAAAATTGTGAGAATTCATTTCTGAATGATAATCTTCCATTTTGTTGGTGTCACTAAATATTAGTAAAGCATTGGGTACAAATCCATTGCCAATTCTAGCATGGACAATAATCCATCTTTTTCCTTTCGAAACATCATGCTGTATGCCTTTGATTTTAATGGCTTGCCAGCACTTTCTCAATTATTACGAACTGTGGATATAAATGTCATCCAAATAAACGATTTGTTTTTGTAGCTCCACAGGCAAATCCTTACTTCGTTTTATAATTTCCAAATATTTTTCTCTCTTTGCCGCTATATAAGGTTTTTCTATTAGCGATTCTAACTTGATATAATATACATAGTTCACGATATAGGTTACAGTTATCGTCAGACTAAGTATTTTCTACGTTAATCTCATCAAGTCATCATCGACATTTCTACGGATTTAATATAACTTTAGAGGTTATGTTTATACATCGTTTCTCTTAACTCCAGAGAAATGTGGGAGACATTTCTCTGGAGTTAAGAGAAACAATTATGGGAAATCACGATGTAGGAAATTTAAATAATTTGCGCCTTCCAAAGTTGATGGTAACTCAAAAGGACCTATTATTTTCCCTTTCATAATTCCAAGCCACAAATTAACCTTAAACTGATATTGTGACTGATTGAATGTAAGTCGCCAACTATGTTAGTTATGAACATTCATAAATCCGTCGCGTCGGAATTGTCATTCGTCACTCCATAATATCCTATTGAAAAATGTTGGGTCCTCTCTTATCATTCGAATCATTCTTCGGCAAAACGTGACTCTGAGAGAATAGTCTCGGAGTAGTAATGTTTGGAGGCGTTGGATATGGAATGGATAGAGTTCTTTTCGCTGTCTTAGAATCTTGTGTATGTACAGTTCTCGGTGAAATGCCGGTGCGTCGTGATATGGCATGTGCCGATGTCGCTGGGTCTGTATCATCAAACATAATTTGGTCAACGAATCTAAATGATGGATCATTTAAAGTTTTTAAGTTACTTTAAGTAGTCTGAGTTTCAGGATCACAATTTGTTATCTTGAAATCTTTTTATGGGCCAGTTTATTTAGTATCATGATCTTCTACTTTTACAGTAGTTTCAATATTAATAGTGGTGTGCTCATCAGAATCATCGTCTGTTGATTTTTTATTTTGTTGCTGGTTTTTGTTTATTATACCTGTAACGTTACTTTTTAGCCCCGAAAGATTTTAGAGACGATTCGAATGACGATACTCGTAGTAGGTACTTAAACTGACTAAAAAAACTTACGTATGTAACTACAAACTAGTAATTCCCATTTTAATACAGCCGGTTTTTATACCCACTAACTTTTTTTTGTATTTTTTTTGACAGAATACGAACTATTTTTTTTTAAAAGGAAATGGTAATGTCATCCAACGCTCTGCTCAACCCTTTGGGAAACGAGTGATGACTGTTGGAAGAGACAAAAGAATATAACCGTTGCACATACTGGTATTTGCACGATCTACGCGGCCAAAATTGTTTTGATGTTTAATTGGTTTCTAAACAACTCAAATAAGAAAAAGAAGCTTATTTTCAAAAAATAATATTTATTCACGAAAATTGAGGTAGGTATGTAGATTACAGGAAAAAAAATTAAAATGTTAAGTTTCTGTAATTTTTTCTTCATCGCTCTCTGATGAATTTTCAATTATATTTGGTTCCGCAGATACGAACATGGCCAAGGTTTCAGGCAAAAATGTATTTGCTTTCCTTTTTTTTATTGCTCGCTTACTACTTAGCAAAGGATCTGAACTAAGAAGAAGGCGGTTAAAAATATCTTGGTTGCAACTTTCTCTGGAAAATTTCCTAGCAAAATCTTGGCGGTAACATCTAAAATGTTTGTTGCGAGCCTCAGCTGCTTCCTCAGAAAGCTGCCCGATTGGTAATAATGCCTTTTCTATGATAACTGCGCCATGGACTAAAACCTTGTGCATTGTTGGCGTCATAGGATGCCATTCATATAAGTTAACATAAACACGAGCAGTTTCTGAAGCATATCTTTCATATTTTACAGGATCAATTTGGTACCCGCTTGAAATTGCTTCCAATATGACTTTTAGTCTGTAAATTAGATCATAACTGATGCCTGTTATTTCTGAAGCTAATCTGGGCTTCTCAAAAAATCTTCTGCTGGTATTTCCATCATTGGTATTCCCGAAATTGGATTTTGGCATATCTACTATGAGACCTGTTTCAGTGCGAAACCTTTCTTGTATGTGTCTTTTTTTTCGTTCTACTATGTCTTTTTCCTCTTGCGTTTTTTTCCCTCTGTATTTCTTTACTTGTAGTTTGTAGGCCAAATGTAAGATGCTTTCAAATATACGTATTCTGGCGTGTAATACTGATATACCAAATTCAAGGGCCGCAAAATTCACTTCTCTTGTATATTCCAATTTATTAAAATCCTTGGATGTTGCTCCACAAATGTAGCACCTACTTGTAGATTTTGTGCCTGTGGCTGCATTGCAGACCTTTCCATCTACCATTGTCATGATAAAGGTGTGCTTGATAAATAACTTTTTCCCTGCTATGTCGACCACTGTTGGGACTAAAGAGCTAATAGCGCTTTTAACATGACTTATTTCCTCTTCAGTGACATCATTATTTTCTTTGATAAAACGGAATCTTATTGGTCGACAAAATCGCGGCGAAGAGGGCGTTGGATTTTTCCATAAAACTTTTTCATTATTATCTCCACAAACTAATTGAAGAGGCACGAAGCAGCTTTGAAAAAGGTTTGCATCGGAATCGGTATCACTTTCAAGTTTTTGCTTAAACAGTGATTGTTGGGATCCATCGCAGCCCCATTTACTAATTATAGTTAAGGATTCACGCTCTTGCTCCTTTAAAGTTATCAATACCTCTTCTAGGTACTCCGATAAACGCCTAACGGTAACATCCATTAGAGGCTGTAACTGAGCTTCGGCACTGGTACTCGTTACCGTACACGATTCTTGAGGTGGGTAACATTTCTTCTTGGCCTTTTGTAACGCACTGTAGCACGGAAAAATCTTCTTATTGGTCTTTCTTATAATTTCGTATTGTCCTTGCGTCAAATCTGCATCTACAAACATTTGCAACGCTTGCATTGGTGTCAAGGAGGGTTGCTCTTTACTTGATTTCGTAAGATAAAATGCTTTCTTATATTTAGTTGCTCGTGTCGGAGTACTGGTGATATCTTTAAGGACATTTGATGCATCTCTTTTACCAGATTTTCCCAGCTCCACTTGCGCAGCGTGTATTATGATCTCCTTTTCGAAACCAGAACGAAGTTCCTCAGTCTTTCGTCTTTTGCTCCTCTGGCTTGCCTCTTCGAACAATTTGGCTGGTCGACCTGGCCTTTTTTGTGAGGTCTCAACAACAGGGATTTCAAACGTACCTTCCAGCCATGACCGGTTGTATTTTAGAAAATTGTCTTCTTTGTGATGAGCTTTAGTCCACCGTTGTTTGAGTTCTGATTTGAAATGGGCAAAACCACGTTTCAAATTAACAATTTGATCTTCATTGTAACCTTCACATGACAAAAGTTCATCTTTTAGATGGTTTAATTTTGCATCTAAATTAGGCAAATTTTCTTTCTTCATGCGGTCAAACAAGTATTGTCGGGTCACAATCCTTACTCCTGACGCACCCTGTGAACCTAAAACAAACATACACTATGTAAAAAAGTCGCTAGCACAAATCGTATTTTATACATTTTATTGCTAAAAATCTTTAACCCCCCAAAACTGGATCTATCCGGACGTTTCCGGAGATGTTTTTTATAGTATATATAAGGTAAATGTTCAAATAATTACCTAAAATTATAACCATAGCCCGATCTATCCCGATACATAATCAAACACACTAGCAAAGAAAAAATATTAAAAGAAATCACGGTATGGAAATGAGCGCACCATTTTTTTTTTTTTAATTTTGTTCCTTAGCTGATCATAACTTTATTAATGTAGTTTGTAAGTCTCTTACCTGCTCTATAAGAATCCATCACTTTCAATTCGTAAGATCAACTTGAACATATATAAATTCGCTTTCGAAGTTAAGGTTTAAAAAAGCGCCGAGAACAGATACGTACACTAGGTGAAACGGTCAAATTTCGACTGACGCTACGCGTGAGGGGTGTGCGGTGGCAGGTAGATCGAGGATGGGTATTGTTCTCTGGTTCGTCCTTTGTTCGTGGAACTCGTTTTTGTTAATGTTTTTGTTACTTGGATATTGGGACTTTTGGCCGCCTAGATCGTGCAAATACCGGTATGTGCGTTGTTTATATAATAGGTATTTGTTATTATAAATTGTGTAGGTATGTACCACGTAAGCCTTAAGATTATCCGGGGTAATAAAAAAGTGTACAATGTAACTATTACTTGTAATGTGTCTTATGATTGTATGACACTGGTGATTTGCGACCGTGTTCCTAGCAAAATGAGGGCCGTAATCTGCGTTCGCAATTTATTTGCCAAACATGTAAACAAACACGAGTTTTAGGAAAAACAACTGTAATGCTTACATAAAAGGTTCAGTTGGCGCTACAACTTCATATTTTTTATGACTTTTTCAACAGTAATAGTCACTCTAAAATGAACTTAATTTTTAAATTAAAAATTATTTATATCAATCAATTTAAGATCATATTAATGATGTTGAAAATTTGAAATAGAGTCTGACCAACGAAAGCTGTCCAAGAAAAAAGGCGGGAATTTAAAAAAAAAAACAAGATCTGTGAACCCTGGCTATACACTGCTTAAACGGAGTTGATGATATTTATTATTCAAGACATACTATGCGATATTTAGATCAGTATTTTATAACCTTATTACCCTTGATATTTACTGGGAACTGTTAAACCACCATTATGTATTCGCACAATGGTGGATAAGCAAGTTAGCTTTACAATGTTTCGTTTTGAGAATCACAGGCCGATTCCCGGCCACCGTAGGCGCAGGCTTGCGGACGGTAAGCAATGGGTAGCGCTAAGGGCTATTACGCACTGTCGACTAGTCGCCGGCGACTCAGTCCCTCGGCGACCGAAACATGGGAAACAGGGGGTCTACTCCCTAAGCACGAAGTCCGTACCTTCGGCCTTCGTTACGGGCGTTTCCTACTCCGTAACACCTACGGACTTACGATTAGTCCCGAACCCGAACTAAGAACGAATGACAACACGATTTCACAGTTAGCCCTACTCCCGATGTGTTTTTGCCCGTCCGAAAAGTTGAATTTGACAATTGTTTTGACGGATCGTTATGTCATTTCATACGACACCTTATTCGTTATCGTGCTGTCGACGAAATTTCAAGATTGAGAAAATATTAAGAATATGGCTGCTTTTTTAATACTTGAAGAAGCCCTACAGGAAGAGCGGAGGCGACGCCGCTTATACTTGCGCCAAAACTTCCAGTTGGCGAGTATTCCTGATAGTGAATTTATAGGAAACTATAGACTCACCAGAGAATTATTTGGAAACCTGTGTGAGGATATCATACCGCTTTTGCCTCAACAAATACGAATAAATGGTGTTGATCCAAGAATGAAGGTAATGGTTTGATCCAAGAATAAAGGGCTAAGTATATACTTATTGAAGATTCTGAAAATTATTGAGTTATACTTAGTGTTGTTTTTGTTTACTTTTAGATCCTTGCTGCTCTCAATTTTTATGCCCGGGGGAGCTACCAAGGTTCAGTGGGCCTTAGCAGTGACGTCCCAATGGCGCAACAGACAGTGTCACGCTGTCTGCGGGATGTCACAAATGCACTAAACAGCCCCTCAGTACTACAAAAATATATAAAGTTTCCACAGAATTCGACTGAGAGGAACCTTATAAAAAGACAGTAAGGTTCTAAGCTTGTACCATTTTTCTAAAAACAAAGCCAGGTATTTTATAAAAAAAGCATAAACTGCTTGTACTTGACGAAAAAATGTAATTTGGAAAATGACTTCCTACCTCTTGAACAGTGTTTGTACACTTAAAGAGTGTGCACTAACATAGATCATTGCATTTTAAATTTGAAAATGTTTACAGATTTTATGAAAAATATGGCTTGCCAGGTGTTGTCGGCTGCATTGACTGCACACATGTGGCACTGGTGAAACCCAGTGAATTTGAGGAGCGTTTCTTTAACAGGAAACATTTTCACTCCTTAAATGTCCAAGTTGTAAGTACCAATGTTTTATGTGAAAAGATTTTCTAAGTTAATTAGGCATAAAGATAAAAAGTACATGAGAATAGGTCTGTCATTAATTATTGGTTGTTATATTTGAGTAAATTTGATTGGTATTTCTTATAGATATGTGATGCAGAATGCACGATTACAAATGTTGATGCGTCCTTTGGTGGAGCGACCCACGATTCTTTTATTTGGTCGCACCATGAAATTAAAGCTCATCTGGAGAGTCTACAACAGGAGGCACCATATCTATTGGGTATGTAGTAGTCCCTGTAAAAAACATTATCTTGAAATTTTTTTCTGCTGGCTGTCATTTTTTTTTTACAAAAGTTTAAATATTTTGTTTATTTAATAGTATAATATGAGTTCAAGGTGTTCCCTGTAGCAGATTTATAATGCAGCAATTGTTCACCAACAATGTTTGTTACAGGAGATTCTGGGTACCCACTTCGGGAATTCATGATGACCCCAATAGACAATGCTGTAGAAGATTCTTCAGAAGGGAGATACAATTTCATACAGAAACGTGCTCGCTCCACAATAGAGCGTACATTTGGCATTCTAAAAGGCCGATGGAGATGCCTCTTAGCAGCAAGAGAGCTGCATTATGCACCTATCACAGCAGGTATTTGTCACAATTTACACTATAACATGTTTTTTATACCGGATTGAACTGGTGAACATTTTTTTTTCGTCAATTTCGGAACATATTATTTTTCAGGTAAAATTGTCATTGCCTGCTGTGTTTTACACAATATGTGTAATCGGGTCGGCTTAGAACCACCTTCCCTCACCGAAGAAGACCTAGAATTGGAGCGCAGTAGACAGGGAGGGCTCCGAGATGAGTCTATGTCCGCTCGTCAAGCTCTTCAGCAAGGGCAAAGCGCGAGAGACAGATTAGTGCAATTGTTGGACAGAAACAGGTACTTATGCAGTCTTACAAGAAAACTACTTTCCTAATTAAATAGGTCAATAAATACATAGGATATTAGTGATTAAAGTATTTATTTTACAAACTGTTTATTTTGCTTACAGGACATAATGGGTGATGGGACCGGCAGAGGATTTTGTTTTTTTTTTTTTTTTTTGTAAAATAAAAGCACCCACAAATTTAAAAATATATATAATCAACAATAAACTAATTATCAAAACATAGATTCTTTTATTTATCTATTTAAGTCTTACATTATCGCTAGGAACTAAGTTTCTCTTACTTGTCTACTTCAGTCTCAAATACCTAATAATCTGAATATAATTAACAATCAACAATACCCTACCTATAACAATCAAAACATAGATTTTCTTTTATTTACCTATTGTAGTCTTAAATTATTGCCAGGAACTTATTTTCTCCTATGTGTCTACTTCAGTCTCAAATACATAATAATCTGAATAAAATTAACAATCAACAATACCCTACCTATAACAATCCAAACATAGATTTTCTTTTATTTACCTATTGTAGTCTTAAATTATTGCCAGGAACTTATTTTCTCCTATGTGTCTACTTCAGTCTCAAATACATAATAATCTGAATAAAATTAACAATCAACAATACCCTACCTATAACAATCAAAATATAGATTTTCATTTATTTACCTATTGTAGTCTTAAATTATTGCTAGGAACTTATTTTCTCCTATGTGTCTACTTCAGTCTCAAATACATAATAATCTGAATAAAATTAACAATCAACAATACCCTACCTATAACAATCAAAATATAGATTTTCATTTATTTACCTATTGTAGTCTTAAATTATTGCTAGGAACTTATTTTCTCCTATGTGTCTACTTCAGTCTCAAATACATAATAATCTGAATAAAATTAACAATCAACAATACCCTATCTATAACAATCAAAACATAGATTTTCTTTTATTTATCTATCTTGTATCTTCATTTGTCTTAAATTATTGCTAGGAAATTGAATTTCAAATTGAATTTCAAATTCTTTCTTTAGTTTTTACTAATCACAAATAATAATATAATATAATAACTAATCTCTCTTGAATTAACATTATACAATCAACAGTTTGTTTTAGCCAATCAACAAAAGTACACAGAATTCAGTGAATTATTAAGTTGGAAGACCAGAGACTCCAAGCGACAAAAGGAATGAGGAGCTCGGGAAATAAATGTTGCAACATTATGGACAACGTTGCAATTATAGAGGATAAGAGAAAGAAAAAAAAAAAATTACTGCCTGCGTCATCCAAATACTGGGCTGTCACTTCGTGACTTCCAAGAGTTACAATAACTCTTGAAAGTCACAGGGAGCCACCCACCTTATATACCTAATACAGAGTGGCAGGGACATCAACATAAAATAAAAAAACAAAAATAAATGAATTTAAATGTTTCTAGAAATGTGTTCCCGTACTAAGTTGCACAGTTCCACAATGGCAACCTTTATTTCATCGAGCACCTCATTTCTCCTGGTTTCAATTTGAAGTCTTTGTTCCTCCACCTCAACAATTCGACTTCTTGCTGAGTCGGCTGCGAGGTGTCGCCGAACTCGTGTATGTGCACGACGAGGATTTAACGCTGTAAACAAATGAAATAAATATTAGTCAGTTTTGAGTGATTTTCTGAAAGATGATTTAGGTAATCTCTTTTCTACTGAACAATAAAACTTACTTCGCTGATTTTGCATCGGCAACTCCCGCTGAGGGTTGAGGGTTGAGGGTTGCTCCTGGGAAAGTGGGTTGGCAGGTGTAGCAAAAGATATTGGGGTGGGTGTGACGGGTGCTGTGTCTTGTCTTATAAGTGAACCCTGTACAACAAAAACTGAATGTCATTTGACGGATACAACAAATATACAATTATGTATCTGTTATTTATTATTCAATAAAAAAAAACACAGCAAAGACTTCCTGCAACATAATTATAAATACATTATTGGTGTTGTCTTTTGTTTTTTACCATTCCAACTAACTATCATAAATTATAAATTTAATTATTACCGGTGGAAAAGCTGGCACTCTTGCCTCAGTTTGCGGCTCTCCAAAACCCTCTCCCATAATTGACAGAATTCTCAATTCCACTTGGGAGAGGGTTGGTGCTACCGATGGGCCTCCACCTGTAGCACATGCTGACCGTCTAGCAGCTCCAGCAGCTTTTTTCGTCAAGTGTTTTTTATCAGCCCACACCTAAAATTTGTTTAATTTTAATTACATAAAAAACGATATAAAAGCCAGTACACTCGTAGGTCCTCCTACAGATATGTATTTGGAGGATGACTGATATCAATGTATCATGTAGTAATGCTATGACCTTAAAATCATATTAATATTGACGAGTAATGTATTAAACTCACCCTTTGCCACTGCTCCACGGACTTTGTGCAACTTCCCATTGAATTAAGGGAGTTGCACAGGCTTTCCCACAGCCGTTTCGAGCGAATTCTTCCGTCGGCACCCCTCAATAGCCCGCGAGCTAACTCGTTGTTGTCGCTCATAAAATCGAGGAGGGCCTCTATTTGCGCGTGAGTTGCTGCTGGAGCGGTTGGGGCCATTTTAAAACATTAATATAATAATAAATAAAAATAAACTTCCTGAACAACTAATTGCAAATTGTTTTGATTTTAAATAACACGGACTGACATGACATTTCATTTGAAAATTGCCGTCAAAAAGAAAAAAGGCAAAGGTATTAACAGGATAAAGCTACAATCCGGACAAAAATGGCGAAAATAATTCAATTCTTTATTTAAAGACATAATAAGAAGTTTATTGTTAAAAATGTGGTAATTTTCTAATGATAACAATATTATTTTTTGTTTATTAAGCTTGAAAACCACAAAGTAAGTAAACCGGTAATTGACCGATAAAATAGCGCAACTCTATCGTCATGCGTCATTCGTTCGCGAATATTGTCTATGATTCCGTTCGAAACCCATGAATCCGAAAGCAATCGGGAGTAGGGTTTACTGCTTCGTTACGGACTACCTTCGGACGGGCCCGTATCGTCGTTGACGGAGTTAGAGAGTAGACCCCCAGGGCCGGAGACCGAGCCGAGCGACAGTATTCCAAGTACATTCGTGCAGAATGGACGTTGAAGAACTTGCAATAGTAGCGGCGCTACTAATTATAAAAAGAAAGAAAAATAAAAAAAAATCAAAAGAGTATTGGGTGCATCCTTTGTTAGAAGAACGGAGGTCAAAGGGAATGTTTAAAATATTTTATGAAGAAGTTAGAAAATATCCTCGTAAATTTTTTAATTATGCAAGAATGTCTGTGAGTTCGTTTGATGACTTATTGTGTCTTCTAAAACCACATATAACTGGCATAGATACAAATATGCGACCATGTATTTCTCCGGAAGAAAAACTTTTTATAACACTAAGGTAAGTGACAATTCAAATAAAATTCATTCCTAACATTTATTTTTTACGGGATTTTAACACAATTTACATTACATTCCCGGACACATCTATCGGCCAAACCTAGTTTTTAAAGTGTTGACAATCCCTAGCTAAAAATAAATGTTAAGTGGTGCAATAAGTTTTTATGCAGTTTTTTACGAAAACGATGGCCAGTAAATCAGCTTCACACCTGCAAAAACTTATTGCTCCTCCTAACATTTATTGTTAGCTGGTCTCCAGTCAAAACTTAAAACTCAAGGTGGGCCGATAGATGTGTCCGGTAGTGTGTTTAGAGTTACAGATAATGCCATCCACGAAGACTCGCGATTAAATTTAAATAGAGCATCTTACGTGCTGTTCATAATACTCTTTCCTGATTAGTCAATTTCTATTAGTGTGCGTTTGCATTCATCGATAATTAGCGTGTATCGACAGATGTTTAACACATGCGGAAGATAGCACACATGCATTTGAACAAAGAGTGGGGCCCGTCTTCGTGGATGGCACTATCTGTAAGTCTACTCTTCGATGACATAATTTAAAAATATACGGTAAATAATTATAAAACATGTATTTTTTTAAAGTACTTAATGAAATCAATATTATAAACGAACGCACAACAAAAGGAAATATTCAAAATAGATCCAAAATGTCAGAATGTTGCGAGGTATTTGAAGTGACAGTAGAAAATCGCGACTCTGGGCGTTCACGTTCTGAAGGAGTTGAAGTTGGTAGCGTATAATAATGTTGTGCTTCAGGGCGTGATTGTTGACTTGGTGCTGTTGAACGCCCGGCCTCCGGTGTGAAGTAACCACGCTCACACTCGTACTCATTAAAATTTCGCCACATTGTGTTTGGATATACAGGGTGTGGCGTAAGTAGTGGTCCACCGTTCAGGATTCGATGAACCAGATAATTAACTAAGGTGCCCCGAGGCAAATGCAACTAGAAAAAATAAGGTTCCAACTTTGATTTTGTGCAGTTTCATTTTTATTATAAATTTACTTTATTTGATTAATCTACACGATTATCAATTTCATTAATATTATATTTAACCTAGTTCTGAAAAGAAAGCCCCTTAGGAATTGATATAATTAAACTATTTTCTCGTAGAGGTAGAAAAAGTTGCAATTACCCCGATAAGGGGCAAATGCAACTAATGACAATCATAGTGTTTCTGTTGGTCTTAAAATTATGATATAAAAAAGTTATTCAACGCAATGCGATAACGTAGGCGATTTTGAAACGTAAGTTAACGTACCTAAGCTCAGTTTGGAGTAAAATAAATATTTCCTAACTTCAGGGGCAATTGCAACTATTTCGTTAATAGTTAGTGTTGTGAATTTACTTTTCACTTTTGTCGATATACGAATTTTATGGAATGTTTGATACGAGGAAAATAAAAATAACAGCAGGATATATGGCACAGTGTTTTAATAGGAAAAGAAAGAAAGTTACGAGTTATCAGTCTTCATAATTGAGAAGTAACATTTTAACAATCACATTAAAAAATCACACAAACAGGAATTTCTTGTTCCTGAGAAATATTAAGTTACATTTTAATTTACTCAGTACCTACACTACCTACTTTTAATAAAAGAATAGTAACAAAACTTACGAGTTGTCAGTCTTTATAATTGAGAAGTAAAATTTAACAATCACATTAAAAAATCACACTAACATAGGAATTTCGTGTTCCTAAGGAACATTAAGATTTAAAACTTTTAAAACATTTTTATTCACTAAATATCCACTGATAATTTAACAATGAAAAACAACAATTTAGTTAACTTACTTATACTCAACAACATCAATATCATTAGGAAAAATTACTTGCGAGTTATCATGAATGAAGGTAGGATTTGGGAGGCAAATTATTACGTCACTTTTATCAATGATAGAAATGTCGTTATCAATCAATTTATATTCCCTCTTACTTTTCTGAGACTTAAATCCTTGAACAACAAATTTGTCATCAGTGATATCCTCAACTAAGCATACATATTTGTATGTCTTTTTCCCCTTAGAAGACTGGAATTTCGCCAAAACAAATTTACCTATTTTTGGGTATAGATTAGATGAATATTGTGTGCTGGATGTTGATGGTTCAGAATCTATGACTATTTGTTTATTTATTATTTTTTTTGGTTTTGTTTTCTTTTGATTTTTCTCTTGGTTTTTTTCCTTTTTGGTGCGTGCAATAACACACGTTTTATCCTTTTCATTAACATTTTCTTTATTTGAAATATGTGCCTTTTCTGTTTGGTTATTTATTTCTTTCTTCAATAAATTTTCCTCTTCCAGATTACATATTATATTTTGGTTATTTGTATCTGTTATAGTCAATGAGCGAAAACTATCGTCTGCAGATTGTGCTTCTTCCAAAGTATTTTGGCGCCAGGAATCAATGTCTTCTAGTTCTGTAGAGCTGTTTGACGTGTAGGAGCACACGCTGTCACTATCCGATATTTCACGTCTTGTGGTTTTTCTGTTAATTTTTGTTTTCTTTTGTTTTCGTGGAATTTTTTTAGGATTATTAGATTTGTTATTTTTTTTAAGACTTTTTTGTGCTTTTCTTAATTTTGCTTCTTCTTTTTCTTCTTTCTCTTTTCGAATACGACTCATTACATCCTTAGAAGTTAATATTTCAGCACCATTAATGCGTTTCTTCGGATTTCTTGGTGGATCATTGCGAGCTATTGTTTTTAAAACTAATTCTTCAAAAGATACACGTTCCTCCACACTATTTTGGTTTTCCCTTGGCTTAACTACTTTACAATCCAGTATTTTTACTCCAGATGACCAAGCTGTTTTAGTCTCGTTTATTTTTGGTGGCAGTGTAAAAGTTTTAGGATCTTTTACAGTCCAGGACTTCACACAAGGGACTTCTACAGTTTCTTCACAATTGTCTCGGTCCCTTTGTTTAAAGTAACCATCTTTTTCATCTAAGATATCCTCTACTTTTTTGTCATTGATTTGAATACCACCAATGATTTGTTTATTTAATAATTTTATAACCAAACCTAAAAGGCTTGGCAATTGTGGGTCATAATCATTTCGGCTGACGACATTTGAAATCTGGTCTTCTGGTTGCTCTTCAACTCGATCTGGTCCATTTGATATCTGTTCTTCTGGTTGCTCTTGTACTTGATCTAGTTCTAAAGACTGTTGCTGTAGATGATATTCCCATTTAGACCATGACAACGCATCAAAATTTTCTTTCGAGATGGCGTTTGGGTTAGCAGGAAATGATCCCGTCTTAATAAAGCCATTTTCGATAATTACTGGGTTTAAATTGTCCCATATGTTTGTAAGAATTCTCGCGAATTCTGACTTAGGCAATTTAGCCCCTACATGAAGTCTTTGCCATTTGATAAGCTCACTCTCCCAACGATCTTTTAAAGGTTTCATGGTGCTGCAATCCAAAGGTTGCAGTATATGGGATGAGTGCGGTGGTAATTTTAGGATCGTTATCCCATTTGCTACAGCAAGTTCTATTACACTTAGATCACAATGAGTTGAATGCCCATCATATATGAGGAGCACCGGTCTTTCAGAGCCGATCGCGGGAATGAAAACGTCTTTAATATATTTTTCAAATATAGATGTTTCCATCCAGCCTTTTCTGCTTACTGCGTAAGCTGTTTTAACTGTTTCATCTTGGTATACCCATTCACTCCAAAGATGTTTACCCTGGAAAATTATTAAAGGTGGAATCTTTCCACCCAGGGCATTTGCAGCCAAAAGGACGGTGGTATTGTCTCTGCCAGGTGAGCTAGTAGTTCTTGTCGATCGGTATCCGACCTGTCCCATTACTTTAGCTTTCGATGGATCACAGCAAAAACTGGTCTCATCTAAGTTGTATATATTTTGAGGTTTTGCAGTTAGTTCTAATTCTTGTTGCGTCTTTTGTAATAAATCGTAATAGTTATATACAATGAAAGGATTGCAAGCCTTTCGCCTTGCGGTCTCCACGGATTGGGGTTTTTTTAATGATAGATTATTTCTGCTCCTAAACCCCTTGCACCAGTCATCGCCAGGGATGTCGTTTTTGAACGGCGTAATAAAGCCATTTCTTTTTATGTAATCCGATATCAAAACTTTGACCTCTTGCACCGTTAAAGGAAAACCAGTTTTTTCCATTATGTGAATATATCCGGCTATTTTTGTTTCTGTGTATTTAGTGAATACAGTAGGCCTACCGCGATATGATTTTACCACTCCTCGTGATCCGCGTAATCGGTGAACCAAAGTAGACCTCGGAACTCCGTAGACGTCAGCTGCTTGATAGGTGTTTAATTTATTGCTTCTAACATCTTCTAGAGCTTTTAACAAGTTTTCCTGGGTATATTTGTTTTCCGTTTTTCGTTTATAATTCCGGACCATCTAAAACAATAGATTAAATTTATTTATGAAGCGAATTCGCTAAATTGGCCAGTCTTTATGACATCATCATTATCAATACCTAATCCAGTAATGTACACAACTACACAATATCAATAAAAGTACATATTTCACAGAATTAAAACATCGACATGGCCCATCACTATTGTTTCATGGTTTCATATAAACCAAAACGGGGTAAATGCAACTAACCTCAAAGTTACAATTACCCCATTTTAGGTTATTATCAGGGAAAATGTAACTAAACACATATCTTGTTGATGCTTTGACGAATCTTTAAGCAAAAAACAATCATAGCTACTTACGGTTGTCAACAATACACTCCACTTGAAACACCAGCAATAAAACACTCTAAAACATATTTTTTGTAGATTTTAATCACCACGTGCGTTCGAACAAAACTGTTTCAAAATGGCGGTTTGACAAATCAACCTGTTTTACCTTCATTATTAGCTGCAGTGCTGCCACCTGTTATTTTTATGTAACGACAATGGTATGCTCAGTAATCTAGAGATGGCGTTATATTTAAAAATGTAATATTATGGGAGATATTTAATTTAGTTACAATAACCCCGTAGTTGCTTTAGCCCCGGGGCACCTTATAACAATTAAAATTTTTAACCATTTTTACCCAAGGGTTCCGAAAATATTTCCTTTTTGTTTTTTATTTACGAAATTTCTACCTTTTATTACAAATTTGTTTGTAGTTTCAACAAAAACCATTATTTTTTCATTTTGATTTCTGTTAATTGCTGCTGAATACTAGAGCTATCACGATAAATTATGATTTTTTATGTAAATTCACCTCTTTTGAAGAAACAGTTAGTTCTTCTCTAATTTTAACCCGAATTTTTAACATACCATCCAAGTTCAAAGGCGATTTTTGTAAAAAAAACTTACTACACTGTCAGTGCCCATTTATTTAATAATATGCTTACTAAATACCGATTTCAAAATGGTATCACTATAACAGATACTATTATTAAACAAAAAGATATTCAATTTTAATTGAAGCAAAGAACATTTTCATTAAACTACTTTTTTAAACTTTAATGCGTTAATACTTACGATATTTGCAAAAAAATGCACTACAGTGTCAGTGCCAATTTGTTAAAAAAAACTACTATTGCAGAGTTATCTAGACCTAACTTGTTACTTTAGGTATTTGAACAAAGAATAAAAAAAAAAACAAATGATATAATTTATCATTTATTATTAATCTTTGTCATGATTACAATAATTAAAATTAAACGAAATGTTCAAAATGGCCCCCATTCGCAGCTATACACGCTCTGCAACGTCTAATAAACGACCGTTTTAGTCGTCGGGCAAACCCTCTTTCGCTGATTTCTCTAGCTGCTGCCTGGATTCTAGTCCTCAATTGGTCAATACTTGTGATTTCTTTGCTATAGACTTTTTCTTTTAGGCAACCCCAATAAAAGAAATCTAGGGGATTTAGATCTGGCGAGCGTGGTGGCCACAATATTGGACCTAAGCGCCCAATCCACCTATTTGGATACGCTGTATCAAGGTGCTCTCGTACTCTAACAGCATAGTGAGCGGGACAGCCATCGTTCTGCAGCCACATGTCTTCTTGGACTTCAGGAACGACACCTTCCAGAAGCAAGGGCAAGTCGATTCGCAAAAAACTTAAATATCTTTCGGCATTTAATGTTTCTGGCAGCTCGTGTGGACCGATTATGTGTCCGTTAATGATTCCGGTCCAAAGGTTTATTTTAAATTGATACTGTGATCTGTCTTGCCTTATGAGATGCGGGTTTTCTAGCTGCCAGTTATGCAAATTGTGTAGATTTAAATATCCATCTTTTTTGCAGGATGACTCGTCGCTCCATAATATTTTATTAAAAAACTGCGGGTCTTCTCTTATTCTGCGTAGCATTACTCTGCAAAATGTTACTCTCAATTGATAATCTCTTGGTAGTAATGACTGCACCCTTTGATAGTGGTATGGGTACAGTTCATGTCTTTTGAGTATCCGATGTACAGATCTAGTTGATATGCCAGTTCTGCGACTTAAGACACGGACCGATGTTGAAGGATCTTCTGCAACTAAATTCATAACCTCTTCATCGTTGTGTCGTCGTGGTCGTCCTTCACCTGCACCGCCTACGCCTGTGCCGGGTATCCTTCCCTAGGTGTATGCGTTATGCACTCTTACAAAAACTCGGTGGTCTGGATGTCTTCGATCGGGATATCTCTCCCAATAAAGTCGAGCTGCTTCTCTGCCGACACCTCTGCATTCGCCATAAATAAAATGCATGTCAGCATATTCGCGCGGTGTGTACCGAGACATTTTTTAATTGTCACTGCACTGCACGTTTGTCCGAATCGTTGAGCAAGCCAAAGTCACCAGTACACGTAGCCAATATCGCAGAGATCACCAAAACAACAAGTCCAATCAGTAGGCAAATTAAACAGAGTCCGGGGTCAGGCAGGGGTAAAGAAATGGCGGAGGTAAACACAGGCAGAGTAAAAACAAAACGCATACGACGCACGACACGAGTGACGAGATCGTACTAAATCATTTCGAGATATTTGGAGATTTCAACGTTAGTAATGAAGGAGATAGCAATACCCTACCATATCTTTTCCTTATCACTCCTATTGTGCGTAACTCGACTGCGAGAGCTTCAACGGGTTTTTGTTAACAAACATGTCGCAGGTAAAAAAAGGGTCAGGGTTTTTTTACCTGACATGTTTGTGCTTAAAAACAAATCACATTTGAAATGTAAAAAGTTACATTTTATCCGTTTTTTAAGTTTTAATACCTTTTGTAATAGTATTAACGCAATAAAGTTTAAAAAAGTAGTTTAATGAAAATCTTCTTTGCTTCAATTAAAATTGAATATCTTTTTGTTAAATTATAGGATTTGATAGAGTGATACCATTTTGAAATCGGTATTTAGTAAGCATATTATTAAATAAATGGGCACTAACAGTGTAATACGTTTTTTTTACAAAAATCGCCCTTGAACTTGGATGGTATGTTAAAAATTCGGGTTAAAATTAGAGAAGAACTAACTTTTTCTTCAAAAGAGGTGAATTTACATAAAAAATCATAATTTATCGTGATAGCTCTAGTATTCAGCAGTAATTAACAGAAATCAAAATGAAAAAATAATGGTTTTTGTTGAAACTACAAACAAATTTGTAATAAAAGGTAGAAATTTCGTAAATAAAAAACAAAAAGGAAATATTTTCGGAACCCTTGGGTAAAAATGGTTAAAAAATTTAATTGTTATAGTTAATTATCTGGTTCATCGAATCCTGAACGGTGGACCACTACTTACGCCACACCCTGTATATTATTTTGAGTAGAGGATCGGAATGATTCGATTACACTGATTAATTGAATTTTCGCAGCTGACTTTTTGTGCTCCGGAATTGCCCTAAATGATGATAATAGGGACATCAGGAACATTCTGTCCTCATCTTGTTCCAAAATATCCTCCTTATTTTTGCGAGTTTCAATACACTTGTTTAATGTGGTTAACAGTTCGCTTGTGCCATCATCTGACGTTTTTTTCTTTTTTCTTCCGACTATATTTTCTCTCGAGTAAGGTCCTAAAGGTTCTTGATCATTTGTCAAATGTTCTTGTTCAGCAATGTTACTCTCTGTGTTCAAATTACCAACGGTATTCTTCAAAAATAACAGCTGATTATAATAAATATAGGGAGTTTTATGGGAAGCAGCAGATCCGCTTTTAGTATTTTTTAATCTTCGTACTTCTCGCGAAAAGCAGCTTCTTATATTTTTCCATTTCTTTTGAAGTGAATGACCTGTAAATAATGTATATATTTAAATTATTTTTTAATTCCAGATATGTTGGAAGCGGTTGTAAATTTGTAGATTTACATTACTCATACAGACTTGGGATTTCAACTATACCTGAAATAATAAGAGAAGTTTGTCATTTTATATGGGTTGTACTAAAAGACATGTGTTTACCGCAACCGACAAAAGAAAATTGGTTAAAAATCGCAAAAGATTTTCATTTACGGGCCAATTTTCCAAATTGCATAGGTGCCGTAGATGGTAAGCATGTAAGAATTATAAAACCATAGAACAGTGGATCATTGTGTTATAATTACAAACACTTCTTTTCTGTAATTTTGCTTGCCATTTGTGACTCTGACTATAAGTTCATATACATAGACGTTGGTTCGTATGGAAAGGATTGCGATTCAACTATATTTACAAATTCAACGTTTTATCAAAAGCTAATGAACAATGATTTGCAAATACCCGAACCTAAGCCCATTTCATCGACAAACCCTATACCAGTACCGTTTGTTATTGTGGGTGACGAAGCATTTGGACAAACTGACAAAATTATGCGACCGTTCGGTGGATCAAATTTAACAACAAAGAAAAAAAAAATTAATTATAGGCTTTCTCGTGCACGACGCCATATTGAATGTTCATTCGGCATATTAGCAAACAAGTGGCAGATTTTTCACAGACCTATCAACGTGAATTTAGATCTAGTATCATGCATCATCAAAACATGTTGCGCTCTTCACAACTATGTCCGAGAAAGAGACGGATATAAATTTGAAGATACCCTGAGCATTCCTGGCTTTGAAGAAGTCCCAAACGGTTTCCAAAGAGCTACGCGACGTGGTGCATCATACAGAGATGTATTTGCTGATTACTTTACAACTGAGGGTCAATTATCTTGGCAGATGAGCAGTATTAATTAATAAAAAATAAATGGCATTTCTTACTTACCTGAGCTTTTTTTTCTTCGTCTGATAATTCTTCACCTCCAAATAACTCCACTATTTCTTCCCACTGTTTTTTCTTCAAATCCCGATTAGCATATTCCTCACTTTGTAAATCCCAAATAGCTTTTCGGGATTGTATTTCCGATATAAATTTATCCGTGTCAAAACTCATTGTGCGCGGCCGTCCGGTCGTTACGACAGTTGCTCGCAGTGTGAATGCTTTCATTTGAAACCGTGCTCCTATTGGTCGCCCGCGACCGGCAGTTGCCTGTGCGTCGCCACTGCGCGGCGAGTTGCCGAGTCGCCCGGGCAACCGGTGACTAGTGTGTAAACACCTATTTAAACTATACAATATTACAGTCGTCGACAACTGAGTCGCCGGCGACTAGTCGACAGTGCGTAATAGCCCTAAATCGCGGGCTGCTCAATACTGCTCGGTGTAGGCGGCGAGCAACAGTGGTGACACTTCGACGCATAACGACCTGCGAGCGGGACCCGATCGCGAACGGAAATGTTCGTTTTATGAATGTCGGGTCTCTATGTACTATCGGCCAAACTTCTGCATGCTCACCTCTAAGGCGATAATCTCATAGCACGGCTCACGACTCGATCGCACAATGCACGAGTTTTGACCAATAGGATGCACAAAGCGTATTTTAGTGGTGTTCGTATTAGTATAATCATGTATAGAATGTGTGACACTCACACTAGGAGAGTACTATGCTCACTTGTTTCTGCTAAGAGACGAGTTTTTAATGGGCACGGCCAGCGCGGCGCGGCGGCGGCGTGAGCTCTTTGTTATTGAATTGAATTGTTTTTTTATTATGGACAAGAATTAATTTTAGTACTCATATCTTCTGTTTGTTTGGTTTAGAAAATGTATTATTGATATTGCAGTATTTACAAAAATAATTTGTAATAACTAATAAACTACAATTTATATGTATTAATCCACTTTAATATTTTCCTCTCTCTATCGGGTCTATAGATATAGGTTATTTATGAACACTTTCACTGCCTCTCCAATTTTCACCATATCCTATGTGATGCCGCATGCCGCAGCAACCGCACCATATTCCCTTCACAATAAGATGAGACATTGAAACGAACCGTTTTATTACAGTCCGTTCCACCGATTTTGACTTCTATTCCGTAGGCTTATGGATGGCATTAAAGGCAAAAAAGTGGTTACAATACCAACTGTTTACTGCAGCTGCCATTTGTCATGCCACCAACACAATAGCATTCAAAATCGATTGAACGGACATTTATGGTTTGTTTACCTTTTATCTCACGGCTCCCTGAATACGTTAGGTATAGGTGCGTTGACCGGCACTGCATGAAGGTATCAAATGTTTATATTGAAATTTTTTGTGTTTAATCGACTTTATTAAAAGTAAATAACTATCTAAATTTCTATGTGTTTGTTTATACTTGGGCAATTTGGGAATACTTGAAAATTACAGTAATATTTGAACCAATACTCTGCGCAGTTCATACAATGTTATCAGAGCTTTTTGTTTGTAGCTAACGCAAGGCCGCAAGCCGCACAACTCTTGCAACTGAAATAAAAATAAGTTCATTATCTAAGACCCATTGTTATTTAGTGGGAATGTCTGGAAATTCGGTTAAACAATAGAGGACGGCTTAATACAAGGGCCATACGTTTTTTTATTACCTTAGGATTATCTCAAATGTTTTGCAGTTGTTCCTTGTATTTGGTTTAATACTTTTAACAGTAGGTAATTGTAATATTACCTTTTATTCATTAAAATAATACAGGGTGAAATTGAATTCATGGGCATCCTTTTAAGGGGTCATTGTACTCATCATTATGAACAACTTCAACTATGAGACCATACCTGAAATCGCGAAAAAAAAATCAGCTGTTCCCTACATTTATGTTTGCATAACTCGACAAAATGTAGGGAACAGCAATTTTTTTTTCTCGATTTCATTTGTTCCCATTGTCAAAGTTGTTCATAATGACTAGTACAATGACCCCTTAAGAGGATACCCATGAATTAAATTTCAGCCTGTATAACGAACAAGGTATCGTTGCAATTAAAATGCCCAGGCATGCCGTGCAGGATGAGCACTTTAAGACTGGATTATAATCAAACCAACACTTTACTCTTTTATAATTCATGCTCTAGTCAAAGTTTGACAATTCATGATTTTAAGCGAAATCAACGCTACAGGCGCGTTACCGGCATTGCATGTTAAGTTTTTTTTTGACAAATCTAACAATGATTCAGTTCCTATGCCACTTTAAAATTCAGAAGCTTATCAAGTAATTAAACTAAACTATAATTTGTGCCTTGGCAGCAGTGAGAGTGAAAGGATTGAAATAAAATGTTGGGTACTAGTGAAATATATATTTTTAGTTTGTGTTCATTTAACATTATGCAGGATTAAAGATTTATTTAGGTTGATATTTAAATCTTATCTGTATAATAAAAGATGTATAGTAAGTGCTTTTTGTATGAAACTATCGGCTGTAATCTCAGTGTGAAAAAATAAACAGTTAGTTAAAATCTACTTGAGAACAATTTTAAGGATTTGCTGTTGTAGAAAAAAAAACAATATAAGTAACTTAATTTATTTTTAATAGACTTTTTCAAAACATTAAAGATTCATCCAGAAATTAACATATTATAACAAAAAATTACACAGAAATTATCATCAAAATGCAAAATATTATAAGTGAAAAGATTCTTACTCATAATATCATTTATAAACTGTATTTATCTACACTTATATCGTAAAGTTCAAAATATGAAATCAACACAACAATGACAAACAGACAACACAACAACAACAGGCAAAAAGCCTGTCAGTAAATAAGATTAGGAGAATATTGCTCGTGCAGTTCTAATGAAATTGAAAAGTTTTAAGATTAGTAAAATTTAAGAATCTTAATATTTTTTATAATTTGCAATAATTACATTACACTACAGACTAGGTTTATCAAGCAAATGAGATCAATTATTTATGAGGTGGACGGATATGATGACACTACTGAATATGTAAAATAACAAACTAACGAGATCGGGGCTTACGACAACATTGATTGTAAATAAAACAACAAATCCACCAATAAAGGCAACATGACACTAAATTGACATCAATAATTTTACAAGAAGACTTCAAAATCGTTGGCAATATTTTAAACTATGATTACGGTCTACAGTCTACCCTGTGACATTAATCAACGAAGTAATATAATACAAATTGGAATAATAAAAATAAACCTAATAAAAATAGCTATACAGGGTTATTTGCAAGCCGCCGGAGTCGCGGGTTGTTCGAAAGAGATACCATGGCCCTGGCACAGGCAACTGAAGGAACACGGGTGGGTTTTAGTCAGTAAAAGTATGACACGACCTTCCGCTCCGCCCAGAGCGGGAGAAGTCATTTGATGATAAAACACTAATAAGCTCGTAGGACTATAATACTAACATCATAAATAACAACTTTTGTTGTATGACTTTTAATAATTCATAAAAAAATAATTTCATAATACAATTAAAAATATTTATTTTGATCGCTCTAAATTTGAACAACTCTACGCGGTACCAAAATATGTAAGTAGTTAAATAAACAAACAGTGCGTTGCGAATGCAGGGTCGCAGCGGTACTTACTACAAAATACAGATCTAAAAAGTGTTATTACAAATATTACAACAAAAACTTGAAAGTTTACTTTTGGTATTCTAAAAAGTCATAGATCAAAAGTGGTTGTACTAATATAGTCCTACCAGGTGTTAAAAAAATAAACCTGTATAATGTAATTATACAGTATGTTAATTAACGAAAGGCGTTCCCGTTAACCCGCAATAGTATAGCGTCCACATGCTACCAAAATATGACCATTCGAAAATTCACGAAAAAAAATCTGCTGTTCATTACATTTATGTTCGCATACCTAGCTTAACAAAATGTAGGGAGCAGCTGATTTTTTTTCGCGAATTTTTAAATGGTAATATTAATTGTAGCATGTTTGGACTATTGCGGGTTAACGGGAACGCCTTTCGTTAATTAACATAGTGCATGTTAAAAATTATATTAACTTAATATTTCGTCGCTGCTCCTCCCGCATCTATCACAGCATCGCAACGGCTACGCATGGACCTAGCCAGGACTTCGCACAAATTCGAACCTCTGAATGTGTCCCAAACTTGTTCGCAATGTGTGACAAGTGCTTCCTTCGTTCTTTCTGCTCTACTATCCCATCTCTGGACCATTAAACCCCACAAATTTTCAATGGGGTTTAAGTCTGGCGATCGGGAGGGCCATGGCACTGTTTTAATTTGTGGTTGCCCTCGCAACCACTCTTGAACAACCCGCGCACGGTGTATCGGGCAATTGTCCTGGAAAAAATAAAATTCTGGCACGTCCAGTTGTGGATACACCGTGCGCACTGTGGGTACCATGATGGTTTGTAGCACCTCTAAATACGTTTGGCCGTTTGCCCTCCCTGGTATAAAAGCGAGCTCGCCTGGTCCAGCAGCACTCATCCAGCCCCACATGTTCACTACAATTCTTCCCGATTCTGCATTTGGGTTCACATTTCGAGGTTCGTATCTTGTGTTATCTACACGCCATAAATTCCGACGACCTTGTTGGCTAGACCTAAAGCACTTTTCATCAGAAAATATGGCGTAAGAGAAATCGAAGTCCCTGTAGTCACGAGCGAATCGCACACGAGCAGCTTTCTGCTCCTGCGTCAAAATATTTTTTTTTGCGGGACGTCTGTGATGGACTCCAGCTTGATGCAACTCGTTTCTAATAGTTTGCATCGAAACTTCGTATTCTTGTGCGAAACTGCGAGTGGGTGTGAACGGGTTCTCTTCATACGTGGCTATCATATTATTTAACTCGTTTTCGTTTATAGCCCGGGGTCGAGGTGCACGAACGCGTTCTGTAATTTCTCCTTCTTCATATCTTCGCACCCAGCGGCGCACCGTTGTCCTCTAACGAAAAAAAAAAAAAAAAAAAACAATCAGCATCGATTTTTTACATAATATAGGAACTAAGTATAATAATACGAGTACACTACAAAAGTCTTATTCAAAGGGCACAACTAGTACACTATAAATAAAAATTATAAGTATTGAAATATTTAAATAAATCTTTAATTTTTGTATACTTCCCGTAAAGAAAAGTAACTTATTGCAAAAAAAACTGTATGACAGTTAGCGTACAAATTAGTAAAATGACTAACTGGTTACATAAGCTTTCCAAAAAACTACAATTGTTATATCATATTCCGTTAGAGTTAAAATAAAAAGCAGTTGATGTATTCCGGATATCAGATTTCTTAGAATCGAACATTGCAAAAAATTAAGTTACTGCCATTTCAAGGTGTAAAGCGTGTTATTTTCTGTCTATTGTTTGTCAATGGCAATGTCAATATTGACTTTACGTAATAACGGTCACCGTTAAACATCTATGTTGCGAGCAGTACCTACCCACATTTTTATCAGTTTGTGTCGTTGATAATGGTGCCGATTCTCTTGTCACAAAATTCTCTAAACTAGACTAAAAATCACTAAAATTTCGTTTATCCCTGTCAAAAGACGATTTCTCATTCTGAAATAGACTAAAGTGACACAACTTAACTATATTTTAGTTTGACTAAGAAGGTACTGATTTATTAGTTTAGTGAAAATGGCAATTTTGCTATTCTGAATTTGACGTTTTACACCAAAAATTTTGGTTGTCTTAACTAAATCTGACTATTTTTAATCGCGATTAAAAAGGTGTGGAATAAAATTAGTTGTCATGAACTAAGATTCACCACGACACCTCGACTTCAGGGGCAAAAACAGTACTGTATTTTTATTTTGCTTATATCTCGAAAACGGTGTGTCCTATCGCAAAAATAATGAAAATTTCGACCCCCTTTATGAAATCCTTAAACCCATATAACTCTATATATAGGTATTTTTTTTTTATATTTTCCATACAAAAAGTTAAAAATTCCATATAAAACACGCCGAGGCTGCCACCTATGCGCGCCTCCGGCTCTAAAAAAAATTCACGGGGTAGGGCAAACAAGTACCATGTCGATTGTCAAATTAAATTTTAGTTGTGTCAAAATGATTTTTAAATTTAGAGATATTTTATTGCAGAATAGCTTTAAGATTCTCATAGCCAATAGTAAGGAATTTTAGTGATAGTTTAGTTAGTTTAGTTCGGTGTACAAGAGAATCGGCACCAATAACTAAACTACCCTAAAACGCTACGCCTGTCTCTTGGTGGAATGGCTGCTTTTCATAATGAAGAAAATGCCGACATTTTGTATTTGTATGGGTTTTGTGACGGTGACGTCGCTGCAGCACGAAGAGAGTATCAAAGTACCACTAGAGTACCACTTGTCTTGTTTATGCAGAAGGGTCTGCTTGAAAGCACTGAAAAATTTCACTATCGTCGTCAGCAATAACAACGGCTCTTTTTTTTTAAATCATCGGTTAATTGCAAACTCACCGTAATTCCCAATTCATTTGCAATGTCTGTAACTGTAAGTCCCTGTTCTTTAAGAACAATGATTTTGTATTTGTCATAAGAAGAAAAACGATATGGCACATTATTATTCATTTTACATCGATTTTAATAATAATCACAAAACAAAAAATATTTATATAGCTGCGCTGCACGACAACAAAAAGCAACCGTAATGCGCGTAAAAGAAATTGGAAACTAATAAGATTTGAATCTCTTAAATGCGCTGTAATGCAATATAAAAAATAGGAATTGAACCTACTTTTAGCCAAACCAACGACACCTAGTACCTAATTACCTATATGGGTATATTTTGTAAGAAATCAATAAAAACCTGATATCATTTTAACTTTCATGTATTTGGGTATCAACATTCACAAGTTACATTTTTGAACACATTTAAATAGGATAGAACCCTACGATATTCTATTATCACAAATAGGTACATATTTTATACTTATATTAGTTCAGTACCAACAAGGGAATAACTCAAGTCACATTATTGAACACATTTAAATAGGACAGAAAATAGAACCCTATACGTTACATACATATTTTATACTTTAACTATATCAGTTCAGTACCTAATAGCAAGGTAGGTACCAGAGTTACATTTAACACAGAAATTACATAGGATAGTAAGTAATATGGTTTCAGACAAAGGTAAATACTCATCTTTAGACAATTTGTGCTGGGCTTCTGCTTCACAACTTCACAGTATTTTCCAGTAAGGTCCAACGGCAATGGCGGGAGTTTTAAAGCAGCTTAATATTACGGCGGACACCAGAGGGTCTTTACCGTAAAACAGCTAGCATAGAGTCCACCGAGCCGTTTTTTTTTTTTTTCTAACATGGCAACTCGTAGTTGTGACCTCTGAGGTCCTGGCTACTTAACCGGTCTGTCCTGTGGTGCCTTAAGCTACTACCTTAAAGCCTCCAGCCAGGGGCGAATTTCTTAATTTCTAGGTGACCGCAGGCTAAGGGCAACCCCTGTGGGGTACAGGGCCTCGGCTTAGAGTATCTCTGAGGGGAGGGCAGCAAGGTGGGACAGGCTGGATCGAATTTATAATATTATTATTAATCGGGGAATTTAAAGCGCGGGCTGGCGCTTCGTCGAGCAAGGGTCGGGAGGGGGGGGGGGGACAATTACATCGGGGGCGTCGCGTTGGACCTCGGCGGCGAGGTCGGAACGATGGCGGTCTGTGTTTGTGCACTGTACTGGTGGCCCTACTGCTCTCCTGGAGGAGGGTTATGGGGTCATCGGGGTCGGTGAGGACATGCCTTGGACGGCGGGTATGACTGATACGGGAGGGGGTATAACTGGCAGCCTTGACAACCAGAGGGTTGCGATGTGAGGCTGCGGAATCAAAGAAACGCTTGTAAATGCGCCTCATGAATTGACTGATAGTGAGGATTTTAAGATCGAGAAGGCCGCTGAGCCGTAGGCTGCAAGCCCTTTTATAGTCTGCACAACTCTTAGCTTTACCTGCCATTTTTGACCAATCACAGAGCGTCATACAGTTTTGGCTGAATATCTTTTATCTTAGCAATTGATAAACAAAACTTATGTAGTGGGACTACTTTAAAATTGAATGAGATAGTTAAGCAATATAGCTAGTGTTTATTTATAATGTCTATGTAGGATTTTTTAAGATATAGGTTTCCACAAATTTACCTTCACCCGCCATTTTCGACCAATCACAGGTCATCATACAGTTTTGGCTTAATAATTTCTTACAGGAGAGATAACAAACAAATCTTATTTAGTGGAACTGTTTTAAAACTAATGTAGGAATGAATAAGCATACAATTTGTTATCTCTATAAAAAGTTGATAGAACATCAACATCACTTGAAAGTTCCGAGAATCATTTAGAAACAACTTGGTACATGAAGTAAGTAGCTTTGCCTAATTTGTCAATTTGATCCTCAATGAGAGGGAGAGGGTATCGATCTTTTTCAGTTATTTTATTTAAGGCTCTCAAGTCGATACACATTCTATCAGCGCCATCTTTCTTTTTTACCAATATTACTGGGCTTGCAAAAGATGAATCACTTTCGCGTATTATTTTAAAATCTAAAAGTTCTTTTACAATCTCTTTAACCTTCTCTCTCTCTATCGGGGCAAGACGATAAGGGCGATAATAAACGGTTTGATCACTTTACCAGTCTGTACAGTACTTATTGAATTAGGGGAAGGTAATACAGATGAATGTTTAAAAAAAAAACCGTAATATCAAGTAGACTTGTAAGCTCATGGGGTGTTTGAGAAGGATTGTCGATAATACAAACTCTATTTTCCTGTGAGAAAGGTATGCGAGTTAATTTACTTCCGGAGAAATCGGTAATTATTTTTATGTCCGGGAATTGTACCGCGTTTCTTCCAATAATACAATCATAATGAAAATCGTTAACCCTTGCTACATGTATTTTCAATTCTAGACATACGTCATCAAATCTAACGGGGACTTCAATCTCAGCAAATACATTTAACTTTCCGTTTCCAACACCATCAAGTATTACAGAGCATGGGTTTAATCGACACCCAAAACGCCAGCGATGGATTCTTTGACAATGCTACAGTTAGCACCAGTATCTAATAAGGCTTTTACTGAAATATCATTAACAGAGGTTAGAGTCAAAAAAAAAAGAGTGAGCTAGCGACATAATTTACTGTATTTACGTTAGTATTTTATTTTCTACGTGTTGTTTGTGCCAACAGTTACCTATTACATGACCCCATTTTTTTACAGTAAGAACATACCTCTGAGTCGTTAGCACTAATAGTCTTAGATTTATTAGAGAAACAAGTATTTTTTAAATGTCCTAACTTGTTACAAATGTGGCAGCGTTTCTCTTTGTTACTATAATTTGTTTTATCAATGGCTTTATTAGGCCTAATACCTCCTCCAGGCAAACATCAACCACTGCGTCGCCGCTCAGGATCTGTTGATCCAGAGCATGGCGCAGAGGTCGATTAACATCGCCGTGCTCGCTGAGTCGTACTTTATCCCGCCCAGGGATGACTGGGTGGAGGACCTGAGCGGCTCAGTGACCCTAATTTCGTCGGCCGCCGCCGGCAGCACGGTTCGCGGAGATTGTTGTCGTAGGGGTATACTTCTCCCCGAACCGAACTCTCGCCGAGTTCCACAACTCCCTTGCGGAGTTGAGAGTCGTCGTCTCCGGGTACCATTCCCTCCCCGTGCTCGTACTCGGGGACTTCAATGCCAAGAACACGGTTTGGGCTTCCCGGTAAACGGACACGCGGGGCAGGATTGTGGCAGACTGGGCTCTGGAGACAGGCCTGGTCGCCCTAAACCCCCGGTTTAGGACGACCACGTTCTGTCCCCACGTGTGTGCGGATGCGGGGTGAGTCAGTGGTTGACATCTCGTTCGCCAGCCCCGCTCTGTCGCCGCGTGTCATTGACTGGCGTGTCATGGAGGGGGTGGAGACGTACTCCGACCACCGGTACATCCGGTTTGACGTCTCCGCCCAGACCTCGAGCGCGCTGGTCCGACAGGCCCCGAGTGGTCCGCGGTGGGCGCTGAAGCAGCTGGACCGGGAGCTCCTCCTGGAAGCCTCGATCGTGCAGGCCTGGGTGTCACCACCGGACAGGCCTGCAGACATCAACAATGAGGCGGAGTAGAAGGCCATGTCCGAAATATGTGACGTGGCAATGCCCGGGGCATTGCCACGTCACATATTTCGTCCAACCTGGACGCGCCTGGGGCAGGTGTACTGGTGGTCGCCGGACCTAACGTCTCTGCGCGAGGCGTGCATTGCTGCGCGATGCCTGTACACCAGCCACCGCAGGCTCCGTATCCGCCCTCCGGATACGGAAGCCACTCAGGCGGAGCAATACGAGGGTTACAGAGCGGCGAAGACCATTATAGGCTGTATAGTCTTACCACGAAATTTAGTGCATACAATGCATTTTTTATTTACCTTGCGCGCTAAGGCCCTCCCACCTACAGGCCAGTACATTTCTCTCACAGAAGATAATAATAATTGCGGACCTGCATGAAATAAACGTTGGTGTTCATTTTGCATTATTAAAAGGGTAAGTCTATGTTTACAATCGAATATAATTGGATGTTTCTTGTTATAATCAAAACTTGAATTGTCAAGACGACCTTCTACTCTTAATAATCCTTCAGAGTCAAGAAACGGATTTAAATTAAATATTTTGGATTTTTTAGGTATTCCTAAACCTTTATTTAGAGATTTCAACTCTATATCGAACGATGCATGCTGACATATTTTAAAGAGAATAGTATGTGATTTATTTATTTCGCTAGTTTGTAGTTAATCATATAATTTAGTTTCGTTCCTACAATTATGCAAAAACCGCAATACATATGCAAACACGCGACTTAAGTGATTAAACTTGGAATAATTATTAAAATTAATGATAGAGTTATGTATGACTGTCATCGTGAGCCAACTTTGTTTGTACATGAACCTTTAGTTCAGGCAATTCCACTGACTTATGAGGTTGCTGTGGCCAACCTTGGGACAGTTTGTGCGTATTTTATGAAGAGGGAAACAAACTGAACATAAAATTCTAGTGACCTCATCATATATTTCTTTAATTTCTTTCTCTGACTGATATCCAGTATTTAAATCGTCCATGTATATATCATGTTCTAAAATATTAGAAATGATGGGGTTAGAACATTCGCGAGCTAACTGAACAAGGCACCTCGTGCTCAAGAAAGGTGCAGATGCTAAATGAGGAGTGACTTTTCAAAATGGCTTATTTCTGTATGGTCATTTTTTTCAGGACCAAGAAAAATACGAAAACTTTTCATATATCGTCGGGGATAGTGCAAAACCGCGAATCTACCATAGGTAAAGGCCGCGTATCTGCATTTGATCTAATTTTACAGGGGCAGGTTAAAACTGTTTAATATCGTTATTTTAAGGGCAAATAGCCTCATTTTTACATAGATAGTAATAATTGATGTTTTCTTTGTATTTTTAACATAGATTATCCGTTACAATGATTAATTTAACCGCCACGCTACTTACGCGCATTTGATTTGACCACAATCTTATCGAAATGGAACCTAACAGTAAGTTGCGCGGTTTTGAAATCAAACAGGTAATTAATGTTACAAATAATATTTAATAATCAAAGCAAAATACGACTTACAAAATCTGATCTTTACAAGCTTTTGAGCGTTGTTCTTACAAAGAAAACTTTTACTCATTAATCAAAGTATTTTTCTATACAATCTTCCTTAAATATAAGCTTGAAAATACTCAGAACAGAATTCTTAATCAGACTTAGATTCATTATCAATCAGTCTTTTCAACAAGGTGTGTTTTAGGGATAGTAGGTACGAGTATCACAAGTATAAATCTTTTCGAAGTATAAAACAAAACAAAAGTAAGAGCTTCAGAAATCAGAAATCAGAAATCAGAAATCATTTATTTGCTACTAATGTAGGTATACAGATATGATGGTAATTCTTCAGCTACATAACAATCTATCAGTCATTTTAAAAACAAATTACTCTTACACATTTAAATTATAATAACAATATTAGGTTCTTCAGCTATCTAACAAAAATAAACTTTATCTCTCAGCCATTTTAAAAACAAATTACACTTGCACATTTAAATTATTAAAAAAAACTACTAGCAAAGTTCTTCAGTTATTTAACAAAAATAAAATGTGTTTTATAGTTTAAAAAATTAATAAACAATATTTTTACTCATAACATTTAAATTATAGAGTCATCAGTCGAGACAAAAGAGCTCTTTCAGCTAAGTATATAAAAATAAACATTTTAAGTAAATTAATTGCTCTTATAAGGTAAGTTGTCATAGAATTCATGACAATCTATGGGTATGACACTTTTTAATTGTTGTAAATGTTCATACTTTGATTTTGTGATTGGCAATTTCTCAGTAAAGAGCTGTGGAGGACTAACTGGAGCAACTTTTTTTGGCCTTTGTGGTAATGGCTGAAATTCGTCATTGTAGTTCAGTTTGTATTCAATAGTACCATTGGGATTGTACTTAAGAACTCTGATGTCGACTACGCACTTTGCGCCAGTCCCTCTTCCAGGGCGGATTGTATCGTAAATAAGATTACTTTTAATGCTATAATCCTTGAAAAAAGTGTGGTCAGCCGTTACTACTTCATATGGAGATGGATTCAGCCTAGCTTCTTTGGTAACTGAAGAGTATTGACTGGGTAAAAATATTTCCCGATGTTTTAATTTTCTTTCAATTACGGAGTGAACTGAATCCACCTCCATTTGAGTATGGCCTTTTTCTAAAATTTTTTGTGTGACGACCACGTTTTTTTCCATCGCCAATTGCAGAAGAGCGTTCGAAACAACAACATTTCGGTTTTGGGATGTACATCCATCAGTGAAAATTACGACGTTTTTAGGACTTTCTTCTATGAGTTTCTTCAAATAATCGACAAAAAAGGAAGCGTAAGTTGATGCTTTTAAATCTGATGCTGTCTCATCGAACCAATAGCACTTTACGTCATTAGTACCCAGATTGTATACTGTAAAATTATGAACCATTAACTTGGTTTTGAAATACAATGCACTGGCTTTCAAAAATGGACATAATTTCACAGCTTGTAAATCGGCTGTTACTACGTGAAGCAATCCTTTTTTAGCAGCCTCTTTATCTAAAGTCTTTTCCTGTCTTGCTAAATCTTTTCGTGACAAATGTTGTTGATATATTTCCTCTGTAATATTGCCAGCTTTGTATGAACAACATAGATCACACGCATCTTTTTTTGGTTGAAACAAAGCTATGTTTTCATCTTTCAAAACATCCTCGAAAAGTTTTCTAGAAGCCACTTTCTGTCCAGATATTGTTGCCTCTTTAACATAAATACGATAGAGTTCACGCTTAGACTGTATTATGGGTTCTAAATATAGTTTAGTACTTTCTTTTCTACAGTAGTGAGAAGGCATTTTGGGCATGGCTCTCAAAAATATTTGTACCAACTCTTTCAACTGAGGCAATGCAACATCTCTCTGGCCTTTCATCGATTCTTTATTTGGTTTCTCTCCTAGCCAGTACCTCACTGTCCACTCCTTAATTCCCAGTGTTCCTAAGAACGTCTTTAAACATACTCTCATTTTTTGATCATTTAATTTTAAATAATAGACTTTTGTAGCACTTCGTCTTGTATCAACCCTTTTAGTGGTTTTCCTTTTAGTTGTTTTTCTATCTACTAAAGATGAAACAAACATTTTCTTCGCTATCCAGGTTATCTTCCAAAATTCGTTAAAAATATTGAGTCGTACCGATTCTGTAAATTTATCGCAGTGAAATACTTTGCTCCTTAAACATTTGTTTGAATTACAAGGCGGTCCAAGTTGTCGCGCGGGTTTGATAGAGTCTTGTGAAATTTTTTCATCTCCAGTCTTTCTAAAACCTACGTATTCTTGACCCAGCATTCTAAACGTCTTGTTTCTTAACCTTTTTGTAGACATTACGTCTGCTTTTCGTTTTCTTACTCTGGACTCAATGGCAACCTCACGTTCCAAGATTGTTTCAGGAAACAAATCATTATTGCTGTCAGTTGATGTTGAAGCTATCGGTGCAACATTGGTTATTTCAGAGAGTGGAAAGTAATTTGGGTCGGCAAGAGAATCATCTGATGAAAAGTCAAAACCTAATTCACTTAGTTCATTATTGATTTCAACGCATACATCCTCTTTAGAAACATTAGATAGCAAATTATTAGTAGAAGTCACAGTCACACCAGAAACATTGTCGTGATCATTAATTTCCAGCAGATTTTCTAAGCAGGAAGCACTAAAAGTGGTTGTGTCACAATAGGCTAAAGCTTCAGTTTCTTTAGGAAGTTCTTCTTGGTTTTCCGAATTAACAAGACTGGTATTAGGTAAGTTTTTGGGGAATTCTTTGGTATTTTCATCAGCTGCCGATTGCCTACGCAAAATCATTTTTTTAACCTCCAATAATTTTTCGCGCCTTTTCTTTAAATCGATTAATGTTGTGACCTGAAGTGTTTCGTCTTTGCTACATGACTCATTCGCCATTTTAATGCTAAAACAAATAAAAATAAAACATGTAATCAAATGCATCAGCATAGCACGTAACTTACGCGGTTTTACTGTTCATTGAAATAAGATTACTTCAATGGACAGCAAAACCGCGTAACTACATAAAATGTGTAAAAACAGACAAAACCATAATTGATTTACATAATTCGGTGATCTGCTTCAATATTAAAAGTATTTATAAAGACTTGATAGCTTAGACACATTCACTTCATAATAACTAGTTATTTTTTGCAAAAAAAATAGGTTAGGAAAAGTAAATGAAGTTAAAATGTATTTAAATGATGCTTAATACTGACATTTCACATAGAAAATACTTAATCAACACTTACCTGATGTTGTAATTAATATTTTCAACGTAAACACTGAGTTTAACAACAAAAATAAACCACAAAATATGCTCCCAATGACACCTGATGACATACGCGGTATTGTCAATTGCCGTCTGTAGATACGCAGAATTGTTTTTGGGCGAATTCTTGCTTTCTATTGGTCGAACGAAAGTCATGTCAGCGACAAGGCTGCCAATCGGGATCTTACGTGGAATGCCCGCGAAATTGAAAATTGGCTACATTTGTCAGATACGCGGAATTATCCAATGCTAGATACGCGGATTTGCACTATCCCCGACGATATGAATATTTTTAGTAACAAACTTCTATGTACATAATCTAGGTACGTTAATAGATCGTTTCACAGTGTATATATTTTTTTTAATACTCTAAATTATGAGTTATTATCATATGATTTAAGGAAATAAGCCATTTAGTCGCAAACTCCAAGAAATAAGATGTTTTGTTTCAGCACTCCTAAGAAATAAGCCATTTTGTTTTGGCACTCCTAGAAATAAGCCATTTTGAAAAGGATGGGCTAGCAAAAACAAATTGTTTTCTAAAAACTTTTATTAAAATCTGAAAATCACACACGGACTTCTCCTACATCCTCTTCATTGCAGACACAATCATATTCATGTTCCTCAGCTGGTTCCTCCGTCACATGTAACAAAATAGTTTTGTACCATTGAAGTTCAGGCAAGGCAGTCCATTCTTCCCCAAATTGTTTTTCAAGTAAATTTATTACATCTTTTTTCTTTTTTTCTGAAACTGGCTGCGGAATAGATTCTGCAACATCAATAGTTAGTGGAATACGTTTACCCCGTTTCAATAATGTCTGCCAAGGATCATTTCCATCAAATCTATAATATTGGGAAGCTTTTATTTCACAACCGATAGTCATCTGTCTTTTAACAGTTTTTTTTATCCAGACTCTTTTTATTTTTTGTAATCCCTCCACATTTTTAAAATTTTCCTTTAAATCCTTTATTTCAAGCAGTTGCCAATCATTTCCTAATAACCTTACATTGCCATGGTTTTTGAAGATATCATGGTAACCATCTTTGGTGGTGATCACTGGTATTTTTCTTAATTCCTTTTCCAGTTGTCCGAAAACGCGATCGGCGGGCAAAAAACTGTGACCCCGCACTGGAAAAAATATATGTATTTCCTTCACTTGAGCAGGTGATTTGGAGTAAAGCCATTGCATTAGTGAATGTATGATATGATTATTTTTATTTTGGCCTCCACAGCCATCACAAAATAAACGTATAGTATCAACATTATTGTCAATGTTCATGGAGGATAGATAATCATATACAGCTGATCCTATTTCTGTTGGCCCGCGCTTGCCAATGGTTTCATCCCAAGTATAAAACCAAGGATCTTTTGAATTTAAAGGTACTACACAAAAATTATAAAGACTTATTTGCCTAGAATAAAAGGCATCTTGAATAGGCGTTTTTGGAAGTGCTTGGACTTGTTGAAGATCAAAACAAAGTGAAATGGAGTTTGGAGGATTACCTTTCATGTGGGTATAAAATGCCTTGGCCCTTATCTTATGTACCCGAAGTTCTACCATTAATTTTTGCTTTTTTTCACTGTCTCTTTCATTTTTGATTCTATTTCCCCACAGCACACACACATTGCAAGCATCAGAGGATGGCGCAGAAAATCCTACATTAAACTCTTCATAAAATATTTTATAAAACATGGTTTTTTTTACTTGCAAGTTTGAGGCAATAGAAGAATTATACAACTCCATTAGTTTCTTACAGTTTAAATCACTAGACAGATATATTCTTTTTGATTTTTGTCTGTTGTGGTGGCTTTCTCTTGCTGGTAGACATTTTATGAAATTCCTTAGTGATTCCTTTTTATCAATAGATTTGTATGACTTACGGTCCCCACCACGCTTTTCTTTAGGAATGTTTCCTCTGACTGTAGTTCTATTGATTATATTAAGCCTTTTTTCATTGACACTAAAAACTGCAATGAACATTTTCTTACACACAGGTTTAATTTTATTTTTCTTACAAAATAAGTTGTAACTGCAGCTTACAGTTCTCTTTCTCATATTCTTTGATGGTTTGGTTTTATCCTGTGGTTCATACGAATGTAATAATCTACAAAGATAGGTATCCTGATCCATTTTGGACGTGTTAGCATAAAACGCACTACGGTTTATTAGAACTTGGCGCGTAGTGAAAGAACTACATTTATATTTACTGCCCTCTTTGTGCCGACATGGAATCCTGAATTCTAAACCCAAAGGATCCTTATCAATGTACCTGAAGCAATAATAAATTTAATTGTTAAGAAATAGGTATCTAGTAGGATTAAATTACAATTGAAACGAGAGCCGTTTATACATTGCTGAAAACTACTTACGATTTTCTTGTTCGGCTGTTTTGTCCTGATTTCCTTTTTCTGGTGCCTGAATTTAACTCCTCCACGGTCTTATCTGCCATTATGCACCGTTATTTACTCAGAATTATTCGGATTAGCAACAAAAACACCAACGAGCAACGATACAAGAAAATATTTTTCACCTTGACACTCAGCCTTGACATGAAAGTATTGAGAAGTTGACAGCAAGGTGACACATGACGTTTAATATATTTTTATTTGGCCGTAGTCAAATAAAAAGTGTTGCCAATGTATAAAAATATATTTGCGGATCCACTTCCAGATATTAAAGCTATCTTTCAACCCTCCAAAATAACCTGTGATACCAGATTAGAAATAAACCATTTTGATACGTATTAACAAAATTTCCATACAAAATGTTCTAGAAATGAGCTATTTTGAAAAAACTCCTATCACAATTTAGTAGGGCCGAGAATTAACGTGAATTAAGCTATTTTGTTGCGGAAAGCATTTTCTATGGCCATTTTTCTTCGAGATTAAAGTACTTTAGAACCGGACACTTCACGTCATATAATGTGAGTGTACATAAAGTCCCGATTGGCATTAAAAAAATAAGTAAAATTGGGAACCCGAAATAAGCCGTTTTGAAAAGTCACTCCTCAAATGATAAATGATTTTATTTCTGTAAGTAGGTTTATACAAACACTTTTACGGCCGAAATTAATAACCAATCTAATCCAATATCTCTAGATTTAAGATGGAAAATTCAATTCAGATTTGTAGTAAAGTGTAGCTAAAAACGATCCGCGGATTCCAATTGCAATCTTTTCAACCAATCGATCTTTGAGAGGATGGATCATAGACTACAGATTGACCTCTGTTCGAAAATGACAGTTTGAGTGTGTCAATACCCTATCTAGAGATGTTATATTAGGGTCAGATTTAGGTAATCCTATTATTGAATATATTAGTTAACGCATATTATGATACCATACCTATTACTGGGTATTAGTCAAATATTAGTGAACCGATCCATTATTAGCTACTCAATCTAATATTGATACCTGCCTAATATTCTCCATAATAATTAATACGAAATACAAGATTCTCGTGAATATGCACGTTTATTATTCAGAAGTAAAATGGTGATTAAATTTTCCTTCATACTTGTACAGGCTTAGGACTGTCAACGTTGAATATGTTGGCGTATTTAAAAAGTTAATCACCTATGTACAATGATTATTGTTTTTTTCTATACACTTATATAATATTATATACATTATTACTTTTTTATACAATTTTTTTTTTTTTTTTTTTTTTTCATAAGTTTTACTATTCTAGATACAGTCAAAATAGGCAACGATATTACGTTTAGTAATAAAAAAAAAATGTTTTTCGGACTTTTTTAAAGAGACTGCAACGTGAGCTACAATGTCACATCTGAAGTGTTGCAAACAAACAAAAATACTATTTAAAACATTAGTTTACATATTTACATTTAAAAACATCAATTGTTTAACCTTTTCCGATTTCAGTCTCGTTCGACGATCTGAAATAATATTTCCGGAAGTCGAAAATATGCGCTCGCAAGATACTGAACTACTCATTGCGCAGCATTTATTGCGATATAATTGTGCCAAGTTTGGGTACACATATTGGTGGTTCCTCCACCAATCGGAAGGATCGAGTAATTTTCCGTGGTCATCCTTAATCGGCAACAACCTATCTGCAAGATATCGTTGCACTTCTGTTATTGCAGATGCTTGAGGAGAATACTGAGTTGACTCGACATCCTCAAACATTTCGCTAATATTATCCCATATTGATAAGCCGTCTTTAATAGGTTCGCTGGATGTGCTTGTACTTGTGGATGGTTGAGGTGACGCTGACCTGATGCTACTTTGAGATTTCTTGTTGATTTCGGCAGTGACCAGTTCTATAAGGTTTTTTTTTGCTTTCTCAGCAGCCGACTTATCTTTGAAGCAGTGCATTTTGTATCTGGGGTCCAATAATGAGCAAATTGAAAAAGTACCGCTATATTCTATTTGCCCCAATCTTCTTTTTAATTGTCCTACAATGACCTCAACGGATGTGGCTACATCAGGGTGGATTGTAGTTGGAATTTTATTTTCATATACAGTTAAAAGGACTCTTGTAAACACAATTATGAGGCTTCCGGTTACATATTCCTCACCACTCATCTGTTGAGTGACTTCTTGTAACGGCTTTAAAATGCTAAATAGGTCCTTGCATATTTGCCATTCTTCTATAGATAAAATTGGTACGTATCTGTCCAATAAGCCCGCCGTACTTCGCAGTGCATCTTGCAAGTCCAAGAAACGTTCTAACATATAGAACACAGAGTTCCACCGCGTAGGAACTGCTTGAAGAAGCCTCTTGGGTTGCGTGAGGCCTGTTTGGATTTGGTACCTTAGTAGCTTCTCCATAGCTATATTGCTTCGTTTATAATGCGCAACAACAGCTTTGATTTTTTCTATTGTTGATTTTATAGTGTCAACCTCCAAAGCTTTCTCCACCACTAGATTTAATGTGTGGGCGAAACAGCCAAAATGTTTTAAGCCCAAATGCTGTTTTACAGCATTTTGCATATTAGTTGCATTGTCGGTTGTTATAATGAGAATTTGTTTTTTTTCAATGCCAAGATCATCGATTGTGCGGGATATTTCCTCCGCGATATTTAGGGCTGTATGAGAGCCGGGCAATGGCGCACATTCCAGTAATACTTTTTTGAACTTAAAATCTATGTCTATGTAGTGCGCTAATATGGCAATGTAGCTTTCTTGTGACGCCGACGTCCATAAATCAGTTGTTAAACTTAACGAAGTGATGTTTTTTATTTCACTTGTACGAACTCTGTTTACACATTTTTCGTATAGAGCCGGCAAAAGCGTATTTGAAATATGTTGCCTAGTCGGTAGTTGATAAGCAGGATTCAAAGCATTTGTATAGCCCCTAAATCCTCTATCCTCGACAATGGAGAACGGTTGAAAATCTTTAATAAAAAGAAGCAACAACTGTTCGTCAATTTTTTCTCGTTGAGATGCAGTCATTTTTTTTATTGGTAGATTAATTTTACTCTGCACCAGTTGTCTAAAAAGAAAAATGTCTATAAAGATTAATGTGCTCTCACCTGGGTTGGATGTACTAGCAACCGAAGACACGGCCACAGGTTGTACATGTTCTAAACTGTTTGTCTGTGTATTGGTGGAGCCGGTGTCATTTTCTGGTATTTGCCGCAATTGTGTGCTTGACGATGACGATAATACTGCAACATGCTTGCTTTTCATATGTTTGTTTAAGTTCGAAATCGTTGTTTTAAATGAGCACTTTTGTTGACATATTTTGCAAATTGCAATTTTGTTTTCTTCTGATTCTACAGTAAAATGTGTCCAAACTTCACTGGTTCTCGCCCGCTTCATAATCAAAAGTAAATTCCTAAATAACCACAAAATCCACCACCAAAACCTCCACCAAAATACAAATACCCAATCACTATAATTATACTAACAAAATAATGAATATGTAGTTATTAGTTATCAATCACTGCGTGCACGTGCTATGTCTGAATACAATATGGAGTCGCTGTGAGCTTTAATTACTACAAATATTATAAACTAATATCCGTATTAGCTAATACTAAGACAATGCGACAGAAACCAGTGACCAAATGTAAAAAAAAAACTGTATTCATTGTTTGTTGACTTGGTAACGAACTCATGCAGCTTTCAAACGAAGCCCGACGTGTATAACGATGTCTTTACAATACACACATTACGCACGCAGCATGCACAACGACAAGCAAGCAGTCAGGTTCTATTCATGCAATACAATACTCATCTCACTCACTCGCCCGCCTCGGGTCGGTTTAAGCGAGTCTAGTGATTTCGCTCACTCGTCCGTCAAGCGCCGAGACGTCTGCGAGTGAGTGAGATGACTGCAGTCGGCAAATAATAATAGAAAAGCGAGGCGAGTCGCCTCGCTATTACGCGTCCCTATTATTTGACTAATACCTGGTAACCTATTACTGTATATTCGCTTAACCTAATATGAATATATATGGCTTGTATTATAATACCTCTACCTATTACGAATATATTAGTCACACCTCTAACCCTATCCGTTGAATTTGACGTTTGTTTTGATCGGTTTACACAATCCAAATTTTAATCTTAGAATTTCCCTAGATAAAAGATTGACTTCACGGATTTTATTTGAAAAATGGCACTGTCAATATTCTCCAGTGATAGTGACAGTGATAGTGATATGGAAATTCTGGCTCAATTATCGGATTGGGATAGTACTGATAGTGACGCTGGTGAAGAAATGAGACGTCAACGTGCTTCTGCGAGGAGAATTAAAAGGGTGAACTACATGCAAAGTCTGGATGATGCGGAGTTTACCTTTAGGTTTAGGCTATCAAAATTAGCAGTAAATTTATTGTTGACTGAAATTATGCCTCTCGTCCGTGTAACCTCATCAAGGTAAGTTGCAAAATAGTAAAAAAAACAGCTACCTAATAAATAAAGAACTTTGTTTTTTAATGTAAGTATAATAATTATTTCAGAAATCATGGAGTGCCACCGCTTCATCAACTGCTGATGACTTTAAGATTTTATGCATTAGGCACTATGTTGATTTCTGTAGCTGATTTTGTGGGAGTATCAAAATCAACAGCAGGCAGAATAGTACAGGACATTTCATCAGCAATTGCCACATTGTATGATGAATACATTTTTATGAATCATGGAGGTGCAGATTTTTTTTATGAAATAGCTGGATTTCGTCGGGTTGTTGGAGCTATAGATTGCACACATATTCGTATACAATCTCCATGTAAATACATAATTTATATTTTTGCAATTTATGTAAATAGATACTTACTATACCTGACATAAAACTTCTTTCAGGTCTATTAATAGGTGAAGAATTTAGGAACAGAAAGGGTTACTTTTCCCTCAATGTCCAAGGTGTCTGTGATGCTGATCTAAGACTCATGAATGTGGTTACTCGCTGGCCGGGTTCTACCCATGATGCAACAATTTTCAACAATGCCATCCTAAGAGGTTCCGTTTTTACGACGTGTTTTATAATTAAATATATAATTTAACTTTATAAATTATTAGATTAGATTTATGGAATATTAAATTTATATTTTTATAGCCCAATGTGATGCAGGACAGTTAAATGGTCGTTGGCTACTTGGAGACAGTGCCTATCCTAATAGAAGCTATTTACTGACACCTATTAAATCCAAGGACTGAAGCTGAACAAAGATACAATGAAGCACACATTCGGACTAGAAACACAATTGAAAGGTAATGCATCAATACGCAAGTTGTAAAGAGTGATTGCGACACAATTTATGCCAAATACAATTGTTTCATTATGTACTTGATTTATTTTAATTTGGACTAAATAAGTGTATGTTTTCAGATCATTTGGTGTTTGGAAACGAAGATTCCCTGTTGAGGCACTCACAATGCGTGTTTCTTTGCCAGTTGTTCATGCAATAGTTATAGCTACTGCTGTACTAGACAATATTTGTACGAATAATAATATTGAGGAAGTTCCCCCCGAGGTTGACTTGGAATCGGAAATAACAAATATCAGTTATGATTGAAATACTCAAAATATGGAAGATCAAGATATCCAAACAAGAGCTGATCTCAATAATAATTACTTCATTTAAAAAATAAAACAGAATTATGCACTATACAAATATTTATTTATAATAATTATGTTATTTCAAAATGAACAAAAAGTAAAGTTGTAAAGTAAACCTACCTGATACCTCATAAATCTCATCACAACTTTAATTTAATTTACTTTATTTTTTAAATGCTCTAACTCTGCCTTTAGATTTTCATTTTCTAATTTTAATTTTTCATTTTGTAATAAAATATTTTGTAACTTTGCGTCTGCAAAGTTTCTTGGCTGTATAATACTCAGCTAATGCAACATTTCTGGATGTTCTGCCATCATCTGCAGTTTTCAATTTCTTCTTACCTGGAAAACAAAGTTTTTTTTTAACAATAATTACATTACATTCATAATTATATTCAGCTCACCACAAACCACTTGACTTCTTTGTTTGTTAGAGTTTTCAAAGAGGTACTATATTAAAATACAACAAACATGCTATTATTAGATATGAGATTATAATTATGTCAATATTTCATAGACATGTAAGCAATCTTTTTAAGACCATGTATCAAAATGGGGTTTCAAAATAATCCTCAGTAAGTATTATAAAAAATAACACGAATGAAAATTGCAAATGTATCATTAGCAATTTTCATTTGTGTTATTTTTTGTGTTTGTGTTTCGTGTGTCAAATGAATGAGACACTGGATTGATATCAAAATTTTCCTATTTTTGTGTTCCTGTAAATGTGAGGAGGTCTCCACTCAACATTTACAGGAACACCAAAGAACAACTCAAAGAAAAAGATTGTCAACTGTTTTCATGAGGCAATGACTGTTACTATCACACAACAACCATTTACTGGGCATTGCTATTTATTTTTCTTGATTCTAAGATATATAGATATCACCTAATAAATCTAAAACCTAATAAAATCTGTTTTTCCATTAGTAAGAGTCGAGTTACAACATACACAATAATAATCTATATTCTATACATAAATATATAGGTATTTTACATAAGAACAGTGGCGTAGCGTGCCTTGTCGGGGCCCCGTATAAAAATTTTTTTGGAGGCCCTTATATGGAGGTAAAGATTTTTCACAAAAGAAAAAAAATATTGTGAGAAGTAATATTTATTTATCACATAATTTACCCATTTTACAAATAAAAATCGAATTTTAAATATTCACTCTCCTTGCCTTTTTATCGGCAAACTGATTTATTAAATCATTTATGGCTGATGATGATTTTAGTTTTTCTAAAGTTTCTGCCTCTATGGACAATAGTGAGATGTCTGACAGCCGTTCTTGTCCCATCGAAGTTCTTAAGTAATTTTTTATTAGTTTTAATTTTGAAAAACTTCTTTCTGCCGTTGCGGTTGTAACTGGAAGGGTCAAGAATAAAAAGCATGCTGTGATTACCTCGGGAAAACTGGATGCAAGACTATTGAATTTTACTAGCAATAATTCAATGAGTTCTTTAATGGAATAAATTTTTTTAATTTCAGAATTTAAGCATGTTTTTAGAGCCTTTAATTGGTCACAAAGATTAAGTGAGATGTCTTTACTGTATTTAGCAGACAGTTTTCCGGAAGCGTTTAATATCTCTTCGCTTGAAGAAGATAGGAGTTTCTCCGGTTGTAATATTTCGAATATACTACTCAGGTTGCAAAGGCTCTGAAATCTTTCTTTAGTTTGAGAAATTAATATATCTAAACAGCAATAGTATACATTGACTTTGAAATAGGATTCCGGGTCGGAAATTCTCTCATCTTGTGATAACTCATCAAAAAAACGCTTCGTTATCTTTCGCCTACTGTTTTTAAAAACAGTTGTTACCCCCCACTTTTTTGCTAAATCTTTGGATTCATTTAGCAAACTATTAAATGAATTCTGATTTCTTAATTGGCACAGTCTGTTTAAAAGATTACTTAACCCTTAACCAGGCCCAAGAGAACTACACAACTTACATAACTTTCAACTATTGATTCTGTATAATAGTATAATTGTTATGGCATACGAACAAAGAAAATTGGAAAATGACTTGGAAAATTAAAGGAAAAACACGTGGGACAACATATTCCCATTGCCTGGAAAGAAATTAAAAAAACTAAGTGCGACTACTTAATATTTGAACATAATTTTCTTGGATTTTTTTCTTGTTAGGTTAATAATTGACTCAAAATGCAGGGGGTACTTCGCTGAGATAGGGTGGGGTATTATAAATATATGATGTACTGTAATGAAAGTGGTTTTATTTTGAGGACTATTTTACTTTCTAATATATAAAAAAAGTAATGAAAGTGTTTTTGATAAACATTTATCTATCAACATTGTTGTTCTGAGGTTTGGTGAAAATGTATCATGCAGGGGTACACACATAGGGTCACCTTACATATTTGGCACATGTACTTCGAACGGGTATCCTTCTGTCTCGTACTACAGAATCTGCACCTCTTTCTAGTGGTCATGGGTTCCAAGTAATGCTGCCCTTTGTAACCCAGTCTTAATTCATCTGGGACGCCAAACACTCCTCCTTTTTTATTTTTCCAAATTATTGGGTTGTCTTTATGAATATTTATGTACTCAGACTTTAATTTTCTGGCCAAACGCAAACGAAAATCTCGATGTATGTTTTTCCTTGTTTCATTTTCATGTTGATATATGATATAAGCATTTATTACAGCACACTCAAATAAAAACCAAAACAATCTTGGCCATGTTTTTTTGGATCTGCGTCCAATGGAGTATGAGCTACGGTAATGATCAAAATGATCAACTCCACCCATGTTTCGGGTGTAATCAGCAATAGCAGTTGGGCAATACATTTTCTTCTTTTCGCCATTCTTTTGTCTTCTTTCTATTAGTTCTATTTTTCTAGGGTTTACGGCTGTTGTAAGGACGGTCACGTCTTTAGTATCTTTCCACTTAACTACCCCAACAGGGTGACAGTATCTGTATGTGAATTCTCCTGGTTGTAGTTGTTCTTTCTTACTTTCTTTTTTGACAAAATCTTTAGGAAGTCCTTTTCGTGATAGTCTAACAGTACCAATAGCAAATATTCCTTTGTAATATAAATATTCCATAAGAGCGACAGAGGAAAAAAATTTGTCAAAGACTATCAATGTGTCCTTTGGTACGTTAACACACAGATTTTTCACCACTCTGTAACCCAGTCCTTCACTGTCGGCATTTTTATCTTTACCTGTATAGATGTCACATTGGTAAAGGTATCCTGTTTTCGCATCACATCTGCACCACGCCTTGTACCCTCGTTTAATCGGTTTACCCGGCATATACTGTTTTTTGGAATCACGACCTTTAAACTTTATCATGCTTTCATCGATTGATTGTGATTGAGAATTGGTAGCGTTTCCTTGAAAAGTTTTATTTAAAATGTTCAACATTGGCCTTATTTTTTGAAGTTTATCATGATCTTTATGATTTTGTGGTAAATGAGTAGTAATATCGCAAACGTGTATATTCTCTAATATTTTTTTAAATCTTTTACAACGCATTGTTCCAGATATATCCTGATTATTGTAAAATGGGTCTGAATTCCAGTATAATTCGATATCTGATTGTGGGGCAATTCCCATAAGAATCACTATAGCCAAGAATGCCTTAATTTCATTACTGTCTACATCCTTCCAAAACTGGCTGCCTTTTAAGCTCGCATACTTGTTGGTGTTTTCGACAATGAGCTGAAATAATTCATCAGGGAACATATCCATAAAATGGTCATATGGGGTACCTCTGTTGTCGTGTTTTGTAGTAGGTTGTAACTTTCTACTAAAATCACGATCTTCAAAGTAACCTACTTTTTTACTCCACTTTCTTTGCTTCTCCTGTAATTCAGCATAAGTTGGCTCAAGTAGCACACAAAGTTGATCATCGTCGGGAGCTAAGGAAATGGCCATCTCTTCTTGTTCAACTATAACCTCAGGAGTTTGCTCAAAATCTCCCAGACTCTGAGACACACTTTCACTGTTGGTATGTGGAAACTTAGATTTCGGCAGATGTTGAGATGAAGTTGTCGCGATGTTATACGGAAATGTATATTCTGGTGAAGCATCGGGTGAAATCGTCCTGGCACCAGGTAGCGTAGGTGAAAGCTGGGAAGGACCAAAAACAGCATTGTCCAGATGTGCCGGTGTCTGCAAAAACTGGGATGTGCCGGCCACAGGTTCTGTTGTGTCGTGTGCTGGTGGACTCTGAGACATAGGTGAAAGCTGGGAATGACCAGAAACAGCATTGTCCAGATGTACCGGTGTCTGCAAAAACTGGGATGTGCTGGCCACAGGTTCTGGTGTGTCGTGTGCTGGTGGACGCTGAGACAAGCAATCTCTGCATGTGCATATTAAAGTAGGTAGTGTGCGCTTTGGTGGACACTTAGATGAAGCTTCTGTGTCGCCCTGTGATGGACCTAGCATTGCATCAGCAAGTGAAGATTTCGGTAAAAGATGTGATTTATAATTCTTGTCGACATGCAGAACCTCCTGGTCTGAATTTGACAAATAGTGGTCATTTTCTTGTAACAGTTGTGCTTGTGCAGGACTACCCTCAAGTATATGCAATAAATCGTCATTCGAAATACCTTGCATGTTGTCCAAAGCAGTGTCCATAACTCGAGAATAGTTATCTTTAAGACTCGCCTCGCAATCGTCATCCTCGCTACTCTCTTCCGACGACTGCCAATATTGGAGGATGTTCTCAATTTCGTGGTCTTTAACGGTTTTCTAAAATAATATAATAATAATCAGGCAAAGGTAGCATAAGTCCCACAAAACAAAAACGTTAACAGGCAACGGTCACATTTGTCCCACAACATTTGGGAAGATATTGTGACAAATATTTACAATAATCTACAAAAAAATATGTCAAATCCACAAGAAAAACAAATAATCTACAACATATCCAAAAATCACACGACTTACCTTTTGTTTTTTCGACATTATTAATAAAAATGTTCACTGTACTACGAAAACAGAGGCGCGCAACTGACTCACGAAATTAAATGGCTGTCACTTTGACAATTGCGTTCGGAAACACAGTTTTTTATTCTGGACCCATAGATAATATATTTAGGGTAGCCATTTTTATAAATTGTGGAGTTTATATTACCAGAGCCTGGAAAGGACAACGAAAAATGATGTGGGACCGAATCGTACCGGGGCCTGGTTAAGGGTATAAAATACTAGATTTCTGTAAGTCATTATTTTCATGCTGTAGAGCTTTAGAAACAGGATTAATAATTTCAAATAGTGAAGAAAAAAATGTAACGAGCACTAAGAAATCAAAACTCTCTAAAATATTAATTATACTTTTACATTCTTCACGTTCATCTTTTTTATTTGAAATTAAATTTAGTTGGTACAAAGTTTTCATGATTAGTAAAAAAAAATTCTTTACTGCTAATAAAGCGTCGTTCCTAGAAGACCATCTGGTAGGACATACCTTTTTAAGGGTAATCAAATATTTTTCAGATGAATCGTCACTTAGCATAGCCCAGCGTTTTATACTATTGCCAAAAAAAGTATATATTTTTTCTAAATTATCGAAAAAAGTCGATACTTCACGAACATGTCTCGCAGCATCGTTCAAAACCAAGTTTAAAGCGTGCGCAGCACAATGAACATAATCGGCATTTGGAGCATGCTCTTTTATTAGGGTTTGTAATCCTCCATACACACCCGACATAACATTTGCTCCATCGTATCCCTGTCCTCTACATTTAGTCAAATCAATTCCATATTCTTTAGTCAAATTTAAAATGACAGTTTTCAGACCTGCAGCACTGCAATCGGTTACTGCTATGAATCCTAAAAAGGACTCACAGATTTTTATTTCTTTAGGCACATTATCATCATTTTCTGTAACCGAGATATATCGAAAAACTACAGATAGTTGGTCAATTTTTGACAAGTCTTGTGTTGTATCCAGAATTATTGTCAGAAATGGAGCTTTTTTAATTTCTGAGATAATACTGTTCCTAACGTTAGTACCAAGCAAACTAATAATTTCGTTTTGAATCGTAGGGCTTAAATAATTTATTTCACCTTTCGGTTTTAGAAAAAGTTCTTTTAAAGTTGCATCATAGTTAGATAGCAGACGTGAAATTGCCATAAAATTGCCAGAATCAGAATCATGCCCCCTCAAAGGTAGATTACAAGATACTAAAGTAATTATAACATTAATTATACGATGCAGTACATCTCTCCAGAATGTAATTTTACTATCGATTTCACTTTTCAATAGAGTATCGATGGTATTTCCTTGCAACCAATTATTATAAGAGAGTGAGGCACTAATATGCTGCTGTGACTTTTCATGGTCAAGAATAGTTTGTGTGAAATTGCTTCTAACCGAAACACCGTTAACCCAAGCAGAGGAGTACGATTTGTTTTGACGATCTGCTAATAACCAACAGAAGTGACAGTACGGTTTGTTTAAAACGTTAGAATAACATAACCATGGTCTTATAATTTTTATGCCTGCCTGATTGAAATATGAATAATAATAAGCTGAAAAAGGTCGGTTATTTTCTGAAACTTTTGGAAATGGTCCTTGTGGTTTAAATGGACCCAATTTAAAAATTATTTTTCGTTCGCATTCAGTTAAATTGTCACCAAAATTTCCTCTATCTGATGAAATTATATTACAATCTGCATTATCTGCAGATATATCAGAATCGTTGACTTGGGGTTCCTCGATTTCTGGATGGACATCCGATAAAGTATGTGCTTGGCTTTCTTCTATTTCCGGATGGATATGTGACGAAGAACATGCTTCAGAAGAATCTAAAAATAAACGAGTAATTGTTAAAAAATAAATACGAATGCTTTGATACTAAACTAAAAAGAGTTATATATAAATAAATAACGTTACTAAGGGTCACAGTTAGAGAGTGTTCAGTTCAGACGCACACAGATTCTACGCGGATTGTGCTCGTACCTATTAGTAGATACAAAATCACCTGCAGCCCGTCCGTGCATTACTATACACCTGCGTGCTATTTAAACGCAGCGCGTAGTGTAGTGGCCATACAAAACGAGAACCCGAAAGCGAGTCTGCACATCTGAAGTTCTCAACACGCAATTAACGATACGATACGGACTGATAAACAAACAACAAAACAAATCGATCCTATAGATAAGTTAGAATTTTGTTTTTTTTAATCAAGGCACGGAACCCTAAAAACAGTATAATTGTGAAAATCGAGGGGGGAGACAACTTTTTGTGACGGACAGATGGACAGACCGAAATTAAAAGATTTCCTTGTTTATCACTACGGGCCCCTAATAAATGGGTTGGGTAGTAGTGTAGTACTTACCTTTCCAATCTAAATCACTCACAGTATCTTGTCTCTGAAAAAATGAAGAAATTTTGGGCACTTTTTTTATAACCTCGTCCCTTTTCTGTTTAATTTTTCTTTTCTCAGCGCCGCTGGGATAATCTCTTTTCCTTTCACTCATTTCTTTTACAAATCGTTACTAATACTGCTAAACCAGAAGAACAATATTGTTTGTACTGAATTACAATGTAATGCACATTTATATAAAGCGCGTAAATAAACAGTGCACTGCACTCCGTGGTTTAACATCCAATGCAAAGTACAACAACGTACACGTACATCGCGATATCGATGAAGGATTCCCGGGGATTCCCCGCTGAGTTGAAGATGAAGTAAGTAAAACGGGGAAGTCCCGCAGCCCGCCATAACGATGTAGTGTTGCCAACTTTTGAACGCACGCTTAAGGCGGGAAAAAAAGGAATTGCTTTATAGAATTTTGTCATTTGTAAAATAAAATAAATTAGAAAGTTTTTATTCTTTTTCCTTACACACTTTGGGGGCCCCCGTGGCCCGGGGGCCCCGTATAATTGATACGGCAAATACGGCGGTAGCTACGCCCCTGCATAAGAAACATACAAATCCATGATAATCAAGATACAAGTACTCAAGAGTAACTCAAGCTGAAATTGTGAACTTACAATTTCACCATCTCCATTTCATGAACAAAAAAAAGAAATAAACATAAATACAATCATGTAAAAACAAATGTCACCTGTTCTAGGCGTATTTAATGTGAGCCTCTTGGGTGTGGTTGTAGTACCAGTTTGATTGGCTACACTTGGACCACTTGATGTCTCATACTCGGTCAGATCAATGACCCCATTATCTATAGACAATGGTATAGTAATGATGCCTTCTACGCTGAGTCCACTGTCTAGAGGTAACACTCCAGCTTGTCCCCCAATAGATTCATCACCACCCACATCACTGTCATCGACAGAAACCATTTTGACCACCTCTGGTTCCTTGTCACCACCAAATGGCACAATAAAACCACTGGCCGTACTCCCTAATACAGCTGCTACTCTGTCCAGTATATCATCTGGGGGTATGTATTCTGGAACCCCACCCCCAGTCTGTAAAAATAATATTAATTATATTCATGAACAACTAAATTAATATGTAAAACAAATATTGCAACAAAAACTTACTTGGATGCGGTTCATCCTTAATTTTGTACTGTTTGCGAGCATTCTTTTTTAAATTTTCCCATTTTAAGCGTAGCTGCTGTGGTGTTCGACGTCAAATTGCGCTAGTGGCATTAAATCGGTTTGTAAGTCGAATCCATTCTTCGGTTTTCATTTTATTGTTGGTGGCGTTGGTTGTTTTTGATAGGATTATTTTATTACTTTCTACCAACCCCACCAAAAACTTCGTTTCATCCTTTGTCAAAGGTTTGCCTCTTACCTATAATAGGGAGAAATATTATTTCAAAATATTTACGAGTTATGAAAATGTTAGCAATCTTTAGTGCACATAAAAAGATTCAAAGGAGTTGCTATACCTCCAATTTTATAAAATCACTTACCACTTCAGACTCCATAGCTATTTCGGTATCACAAGTATAAGTTATTTTTACAAAATTAAATGTTTCTTTGGCGGCGAGCGACGACTTTTCGCTTTTTGACAACAAAAAATACCATGCCTTATATAATATTAAAACGCCTCCTGGTAGCCGTGTCGTTACATTCCTTTTTACCCAACACGTTTTGAATGTTGTTACAAAGGGGAATGCCCATCTCCCATACAAAAAAATGCCTGAAATAGACAAGAATGAAATCTACGCCAAATTATCCTTCAAATCGAACGAAACTCAATGACAATTTCAATAATTATCTAAAACTAGGGAGTACATTGTTTAGAATATTTTTGCTAAAAGATAGGTTATGTCTCAAGGTTACTAAAGGATTGAAAAAATAATTCAACACAAATCATTTTATTACTTTATTCATCAATATACACTATTAATAAATCATCGAGGAACTGTGCAGGAGGACGGATGTTGGATTGGTACCGCGCCCAAGCTAAGTACCATATAATTGACATAATGTGGGCACAGGTACCAACAGTCCGACGTCCCAGTAGGCAATTACAGTAACGATTTTGTATAGCATCCCTACCAGTTAAAGAATTATTAATTATCATATACACAAAATATACTTTGGTTGAAATGTGTCTGCTATGTATTTTCCCTCTCAATAAGTAACAATTATCTGGAAGAGCTAATTCCTCAATCAATAAATTATCCATCTCCGTGCAAACCTCAATACTATACATGCCATTAGCTCGCGTATGCTCACCATAGTAGGATCGAGCCTGCTTTATTTGATAAGTGCCACATGCAATCAAAACCATTTCGCTGTAAGTCAGTTGTGGAAAATCAGCAACATTACTATTATTCACATTAATACTTTGGAATTGCGCTCTGCGTCGATTTAAATTATTATTTATTACATAATCAGCTAGCCTGTTTTCCATAAACATATTAGTATTTATTGTTTGGAGAATATCAGCAGCATCTGGCCTGTCAACTATTCTTGAATGAAATCTATTAACTAATGCTGCCGCTATAGAGAAATCAACCATTAAATGTTTGGATGCTCGGTTAAAAAAATCTTGGCGAAATATTTTAAAATGCTGCTTGAAAATTCCATTTACGACTTCTACAACCCAGCGACAAATGGTTACTTTCCTGCTTTTGTTGGCTTCTAAAGTTGATAATTGGAATTCATTTTCTTGTAATGTTGATGGCATGTGGACACTATAATTACATGACTCCAAAAGTGGAACAGCGTCTCTGAACCCTCTATCCAATATAAACACATCCCCATCTTGAAAATATTGCCTTAGTCTATTATTCGGATCATTAAATTCATTGAACATTATAGTAGCATCGGAAGTTGTTGCGGGATAAGGGCCTAACACTTCAAGAATATATCCATCGGAGCAAACAAGCATAAATGGCTTTACGAGGTTTCTATATTTGTGTAGCGAATATGTTTCTTTTTGATAAAGATAATTAGAGCTCTTTTGTACATAGATATATGTTCCATCCACGATGACTACAGGTTTTCTTTGACCATCAACTTCACCAAACAGTCCATTGGGAATTATTAAATTCCTGGTTGCAATTTCTTCTCTGGTCATATGTCCAATTCCTAGGTTTCTGGGTACAAAATCTTGGTTTAATTTGACTCTTGCTTCAGCCATAAGTCGTTCTAGAGTACTTCTGGGTATTTGAAGTAGAGACGATATTCTTTCATCGGAGTCCCCAGTTCTTAGTTTCATTAGGTAGGCCGCAAGGGCAGTAGAGCCTCTATGCATTTGTGCCAGACGGGGAACCTCGCTCATTAAACTAGTAAATTGACTTTTACTCATTCCAAGAAAGTACCACAACATATATTCCTCCATCGAGTTGATATTTTCGAAATCCAATGATCGGCTCTCATAATTCACAAACGACGCAAAATCTTCTATGTGATTCACATTGAATACATGGATTACATCTTCCCATGCCGGAATTTCATGCCATAAGTCACTGTTTAAATGATAATTACATATTTTGGAATTCCGTGGGACATAATACTTATAGTCCTGTGGGAGTGCTACGTATATTTAATAATTAACGCAGTACTCCTTAGAACGTAAATATATTTTATCAAGGAATTGTACATTGGCAGGCCCTAGCTCTGCCTGTCTACCTATTAAACAATCTACCATCACTTTTTCTATAAATCTTATTTTAAACTCGCTTGACTGTTCGAGGCAAACCAACGATAATATATGTCCAGCCAGTCAACATAAGGTTGACACATGCAGACAACCTCTACATGAGCTACGCCCACCCTTAAATAAAAGGATCGACGCAGTCGTGTTTTCAAACAAGACTTTTATTTACCACCTCGAACAATCAGGCTCTTCCTGCCTATACCTATAAGAATAATTACCTAACGTCAGAAATATATTATACAATGTGAAGTCCAACTCTTACAAGAGAAGGCTTAAGGACAGGACGAACGATTTGCGAATCTGACTAAGATATGTGTCAGGTAAGAAAAACATTACTTTATGTTACCACCACATACATGAATAAATTAACATTCGCCATGCTTAAACCTCGTCGCGCCAAAACTGGCAAAAAGATGCGACGTGGCTTCCTAAAAACAAATAAATTGAAGTGACAAATTCACAACAACCCTGAAGGAGTTTAATGAAAAGAATGAAACTTAACATCGTAAACTTCGACCCCATCGGACGGTATGAGTCGGAGGGAGAAAAGGCTAAGAAGTCGGAGCTCATCAACAAACCTTTTTCAAGCACATACTCCAGAGGAAAAATCTCAAAAGCCTATTCGATCTCACCATTTCAAACTTCATTAAGCATCAGCTAGTACTGATTGAACTGTGGGTTCTCAACAACATTAAGTTTAACCATTGATGTTGACTCAACATCCTTTGCAAGAGCTACGCTCCTTTAGCAAAGTTGGTTACGACTCAGAGAGTATTCAATCCAAAATCGACCTGATGGTGTCAACACAACACCCTTTGCAAGAGCTATGCCCCGTAAGCAAAGTTGGTTCGAGCTTAGACTGAGTATCACCCTCCCCTCTAAAAGAACCACAGTTTCCAAAAAAATAAAAAATATCTCTTGACTCGCATAACTATGATCTGGAGTATGGCTATGCTATCACAGCCTAGTGAAATCCAACTATTATTGAAGACGAAGATGCCTTCTCCCTCAGACTTCTTGGTGTGGCGAGGTGTGACACCTCACACGCACCCAGCTGCGTCCAAAGATTGCTCCCCATATATGAAAAACATAAATGAAAACGCATTAATACATTGCATCATATTATCCAAACTAAAATAATGAATTAATCTAAATGATGTTTACATCTAATTGACATTGACATGAACATAAAAGACAATAAAAATAATTACTATAACCTAATATGAAAAGGTTTTAATCTATTTACATGTACAATGTCTCTGAACCTCCTATTATTTAATTTTCTAATAACATAATTAACATTCGAAATTTGTCTTAATATTTGATATGGACCCTTATAAAATCTACATAACTTTATACTTTTATCAGTAACGCGCCTAGGTGTATAAACCATAACTAATTGATTAGGTAAAAAAGTCCTAATTTTAGACTTTTTGTCATATAAAGCTTTCTGCTTTAATTGTGCCTTTTTTATGTTATTTATTGCACAATTAATTAGGGCGTTATGTTGATTAAGTCGTTCTGCATAATTATTTATGCGATCGCGACTATCATTGTTTACGATCATGTCAGTGCGAAATAATGGTTCCCGAGCATACATCAACATGTAAGGTGAAATTCTAGTGCTTGATTGTTTACTGGAGTTATATGCAAAACATACTAGAGGGACATAACTACACCAATTCCTTTGGTCAGCAGAAACGTACATGGATAGCATTTGAGTAAGAGTCCTATTAAATCTTTCAACCAGACCATTTGTTGCTGGATGAAATGCTGTGGTGAAACGCGATTTGGCCCCGAAATAACTAATAGTGTCCTTGACTAATCGTGATGTGAAAACTGATCCTCTATCTGAAACCACATCTTTAATACCACCTAACCGACAGAAAATATCTTCAATCAGGAACTCGCTGATCTTCTCAGCTGTAGCTCTGGGAATTGCTTTGCAGATAGCATAACGTGTAGCATATTCTACACAAACGACTACATATTTATTACCATTGACGGACTTTCTAAAAGGGCCTAATAAATCGATCCCTACTTTCTCCATTAGATGAGTTACTGCCACAGGTTGCAGTTGAGCCACTTGATTGGACTTCTTTCGCTCTTGACATAATATGCAGCTCTTCACATACTGATCTACTTCATTCTCTGCATCCTTGATAAAGTATCCTGCTCTGAATTTTGCCAGCGTTTTGGCAAGCCCTAGATGTCCGCCGGACCAAGGATCGTCATGCAGCTCCTGCAAGATATCTTGTAACAAACGCTTCGGAACTACCACCAATTTACAAATACTATTCAACCTCCTAGCTTTCTTACATAAAATACCGTCTATGACACTAAATCCCTTATAAACGCTAAGACCACTAGCTGCAATTCTATCTAACCATTGCCTACAGAACTCATCTCCTAATTGTTCATCTTTCATTTTCATAACTTCTATCTTATATACTTGCATGCCATCTTCTTGAGATAATATTGGCTTCTGGTCTTCTTCATCTTGACATAAAGGATTTCTGCTTAGAAAATCTGCTATGACATTATCTTTTCCTGCACAATGAATGATATCGAATTCGTACATCTGAATACACAGCGACCACCTAGCTAACTTACCATTCATGTCTTTTCTATCTCTCAGCCAGCATAGCGCCTTATGATCTGTCACAACTTGAAATTTTAAACCCCATAAGAAATGTTTAAAATAATTCAGTGCCCAAACTAAAGCCAGGCATTCCTTTTCTGTTGTTGAATACTTCTTCTCACAATCATTCAGTTTTCTCGAAGCATATGATATCGGATACATGATGTCTATACCTTGCATAAGACAAGCCCCTAGCGCTTCTCCGCTGGCGTCAATATAAAGGCGAGTTAACACATGTTTATCGTTTGAATAAAAATGCAAAATTGGTGGGTCGTTCATAAGATTTATAATTATATCAAATGCTTCTGTGACCAAATGAATTTTGTTCCCTTTTTTAATAATTTTGTAAGGGGTAGTGCTATCTCAGCAAAATTATTTATAAATTTGCGGTAATAAGAAAACAAACCCAAAACAGATTTAACTTGTTTCGTATTGGTTGGGGGTTTTAATGATTTTAATGATTGTAATTTTTTGTTATCTGGTTTGACACCGTCTCCAGAGATTTCATGACCTAACACAGATATTTTATAATAACCAAAACTGCATTTGCTTGGCTTTAATGTAAGGTTTGCTTTCTTGAGTCGTAACATTACCTCTTCTAGAGCCTCTCGGAACTCAGAGAAATTCTTACCCCATATTAATATATTGTCTACATAGCAAATGGCGTTTTTGTATTTAATGCCCGCTAGGACTTTGTCCATTGTTCTTTGAAAAACAGCTTGACTTGTTTTAAGGCCAAATGGTAAAACATTAAATTCATATAAGCCTGATGGAGTGATAAATGCGGTTTTGTGTTTATCTTTTTCGCATAAACGATATTGCCAGTAACCTGAATTTAAATCTAAGTCTGCGAAATAACGCGCCCCTGATAAATAAATCATGATATCTTCAATAATTGGTAGAGGATAACTATCGGTAATGACTTTTTTATTTAATTTTCGATAGTCTATACAAAATCGCCAAGTTTCATCAGGTTTTTGTACTAATACTACTGGTGATGCATATGCACTTTTTGATTCACGAATCACTCCATTGTCTAACATTTCTTTTACTTGAGAATTAATAATATCAAGCTGCTTTGGAGACATTCTATATGGTGGTCGATGAACTGGAATTTCATCGATTGTTTTAATGTCTACTTCTACTAATTTACAGCTACCTAAATCTGAGGCCGTAAAAGCAAAATTTTCTCTAAAAGAATAAAGAAGTTCTTTCAGTGATTTCCTTTCAACAATTTCTAAATCAAGATTTATATTAAACTCCTCTATAGGATCTGAGCTTTTTAATAATGAATAAGCAAAGTTTTCATCATTTTCTTGTATTAGTTTTGTGAAAAAAATATAATCAATTTTTGAAATAGACTTTAAACTTCTTTCTTCTTTATAGATGTGATCATTTGAGACAATATTATTTTTATTTTTTTTGTCATAGTGATCTTGATATACCAAAGTATTTGACATAGACGTATCATTTTGTTCAGAAAAATTACAAAAATCTGCACGAATGCACCCATTTAACGTTAAACAATTATTATGAAAATCGATAACTGCATTGTATTTGTAGAAAAAATCCTGACCGAGGATTAGTTTCTGGTTAATGTCTTTAATTACCACGAAACTGTTAACAAATACACATGAGTCCATAATGAAGCTAATCTTTATCTCTCCGACGACTTTCAGACACGCACCCGAAATTGATCTTACAAAATGTTTCGCATGGTATACTTGAGCTGAAGCTCTAACATCTGTTGCTCTGATATGCACGAAATTGATGCTCCGGTGTCTATCAGCGCAATGTAGGCCTGATTACCTACAATAATGTTGATAAAAGGACCAAATTTACTTTTTTTGTTGTTCTCATATGGGAGTTGTTCTTTTCTGGACACAGTCTGCACCTCCCTGTCATCATTTAGCGTCTGTGTCCTTGGTGGTTTGGGTGGTCGGTGTGCTGTGGGTTTCTTGTACTAGGGGTAAAGGGAGAACGATAATTTCTATTCGTAAACTGGTTTCTTGGTCGAAAGTTATACCTTGGGGTATAATATGATTCTTCAACTCGTTGCTCTCCGGATGAGTGTTGAGGGGTTGTAGTAGACGGTGAAGGCATGGGGGTTGATGGACTTACAGACATTGGGGATCTTTGGTTATCAATAGAAAGAGGATGTTCTATCCTTACTTTAGTTGGAACACCTTTGGGAGTTTGTATGGGTAAATTTATCCCTTCATAACGAGACTCTTCGAAAATTTCTTTCATTTGTTCGAGAGTAGCTCGAAGCTCCGCTTTAGAAGCATATATTTTTGTCCCCAATTTTAATTTATAATCTGTTGTAACCCCTTTTAAAAATTTTTTAATGAAAATTTTCTCGTCTGTAATTTTTGCTTTTAAAGCAATGTCTGCTAATGTATGGAAGAACGTGATAATGTCTTCGTTATTTTGTTGGTGTGCACTATAAAATTTTTCGACGTAGTCTAAATTGGAAGGGAATTCCGCTCTCAAGAGGTCACAAATTGATTTAAAATTTAAGTCTTCTTTGTATATAAATTTGAAGTACGCGAGTGCTGGACCTTGTAAGTAGGCTCCTAAAATGAGCGCTAGATTGGTCTCTGGCCATTGGTTGATAGCCGCAACGAGACGAAATTGAGCGAGGAATTCGTTAAAGCAACTTGCACCAGTGCCTGAGAATTGTACGACGTTGGACATGGTGCAATAGTTGCTTATCACCACTTAGCTTTAAATCCGGCGTGGAAATATGTCTGCTTGGCTTTCCTTTAATGATATTATCTTCGCACAATATATAGCTTTGTGCACGCAACACGAGAAACAAACTTGTGCGATATTTTATTTGGTTCTGCACACGCCTTAAAAATAATGGGAGCTTGTGTACTTTTGTACCCGGCGCCTCCACCAATTGTGGGAGTGCTACGTATATTTAATAATTAACGCAGTACTCCTTAGAACGTAAATATATTTTATCAAGGAATTGTACATTGGCAGGCCCTAGCTCTGCCTGTCTACCTATTAAACAATCTACCATCACTTTTTCTATAAATCTTATTTTAAACTCGCTTGACTGTTCGAGGCAAACCAACGATAATATATGTCCAGCCAGTCAACATAAGGTTGACACATGCAGACAACCTCTACAGTCCTTAAATAACCATACCCTGAGTGAAAGTGGTACCACATGTCGATCTGTCATATTGCAACCCGGATAGAAACAATGACTTTCAGTATCAACTGCTCTTCCATAATTAGGTAACTGTAGGCCTGTCACCATTTGAGATTCTTCACTATGAGAAACTTCAAGTTGAGATGCATTTACACTGTCTGTGGATACTTGACTTAGACTTTGCAAAGAAGCAACAGAAGGTGACGCAGCTCGGTTGCATTGTTGCCAACATGGATGACAGATCAAATCTGTAGAACGTAACTGTAACAAAAACCAAAATCAGGTTAGTTTTACTGATGACTTAAATATTGAATATGATGCACATTCAACTAAACATTATTATTGAAGCAGATTTCTCACCTGTCGTGGTTGAATTCGGTGAGCTACTACATTCATTATGTGCCTTTCACGGTCAGTATTACTTCCCATTGTATGTGATCGTTGTCGTAGAACTGACTGTCCACAGCAAACACACACATGACGGTGACCAACTTGTCTATCTGGGCGACTAGGCCCTGGTGTTTCCGTTATACTTTGGATAGATAATCGGAGACATGCATCACAAATAACACTGTGTTGATCAATCTGTAAGAGAAAGAAAAAAACAATTATTTAACACATTAAACGCCGATTCTAATTTGGTGATGTTCCGTTTGGGCCATGGGGCTCACCGGTGAGCGACAGCAATAGTACCCGTTCAGGCCGTGGGGCTCACCGGTGGCCGCGCGACGGGCTCGTGTTTGAACTCATTTTTCTCGCTGGAGGACACAGTGCCGGTACAAAACTATATTGAGCGTGCCCGGCGCGGCCCTGGAGAACAGTTTACGCATGCTAGCTCGTTTCGACACTAGGTATAAAAAAAGCCTTTGTTGATTTTTTGGCTAAGTACACAAGATGTGGTTTTAAAATAAAAGAAGGTTTAAAAAATATATGTTTTATTAGAAAATATTTAAAAACGTTTTATTATACGTTAGGCAATCACTTATTTTTGAACTAAGTAAAAATAAACTAAACAAACTTCGAAAAAAACTTAAAAAACTTCTCAAAAAATTACTACGAATTTAAAACTTTGTCATGAAAATTTGGCACATAAATGAAATCAGTGTTAAACAAACATAATTCACTTCTTTGAGGCAAAAAAATTGGTCAATGATGAAGCACATTGAAGCAAGATATGCAGATAAAAGGTTTCTCTGGGCATTGTGGACAAAACGTTCTCACCTTTTTAGTCTTGTTTTTGGCCAACTTTCTGCCGTAAGTAGCTACATTAATTTTGTAGCAATTCACACATGTTCGCCTGCTTGTTCTGGCTTGTCCTTCTTTTTGTTGCAGTATGTGCGCCATTCTTCTAGGTCTTGCAACTGGAACATCTTGTTGGCTGCAAAACGACTTCAGTAATTCTAGCCGAAAGTCTGCCATTTGTATTTTCTTGCCAGTGACGCTTTGATACAAGACCAGTGCATTGACCACTGCTGTGTTCAGGAGAAGGTTGATTGCATACTTCTTGTACCATTTTATCGATTTCCTCAGTGGAGTTGAGTAAGCAGCCATCTGATCTGACATATCTACAGCCCCTTTAGCGCCGTTATAGTCAATGACTATTTTTGGTTTGGAAACAGTTCTCTTGCGTTTTCGGACATTCTGGAATCGCACTGAGTGTTTTGTGGACAGCAAAAAGACGTCTCTTTTATCCTTCCACTTCATTACAGTTATGCCCTCACTGCTTTCCTTTGCCACGAATTGGCCTCGCTTCAGTTTAGCATTTACTACATCCTTTGGCAGATGCTTCCGGTTCTTCCGAATCGTGCCTACGAGATGAGTCTCTGCATCCAGAAGTTTTTTGGCAAGATCTATACTGGTGTACCAGTTGTCGATCACTAGTGTATGTCCCTTGTATAAAAGATCGCTGCATAGAGACATAACGACGTTCAACGGTGTAGTATTGACTTCGTCGTTGTTCTTTCCTGCGTATACATTTATTTTGTATGTATATCCAGGAATGGTACATAACTTGAACTCCTTTATACCATATTTATGCCTTTTTTGTTTGTTGTACTGTCGAAATATGATTCGTCCGCGAAAAGGCACCACGCTTTCATCTATGCAGATCTCTTCGGAAGGGGTGTAGTTTTTTTGGAAGTTCCTGTTCACAACTTCGAGCAATTTCTCAATCCTGTGTAATCTATTAGATTTATTGTCTTCGTCTTGTTGAGAAAAGTGCAGCATTTGCAACAGCAGCTCAAATCGGTTTCGACTCATTATTGTTCGAGGAAAATTCTGTTCAAGTACAGGATCTTTTGACCAATAGTCGGATATTTTGGGTAATTTTACGATCCCCATGAAAATAATCAATCCGAAAAATCGTTTCATCTCTGCTGCGGATGTTGGTTTCCACTGGCGAATTCGCGCAGATTTAGATGCTGCGCCAGACCCTGTGACTTTATTGATAGCAAAGCTATTCGTATAATCCGCCACCATTTCAAATACTTCGTCTGGTACTAAAAGATGATAGAAATCTGCTGGGGTCTTACCGACCATTTCTCTTACAAGTCGTGGATCTAATCCTGGGAATTCAGTGTACGGGATAATCCGACGCTGATTACCTTTTGGTTGGTGCCATATGGTAGATGATGCAGGAAGCGACGCGGTGTGACCAGAAGTACTTGGCACGGCATTTTCAAGTTCAATGTCGCTCGTGTCAGTAATGGACAGAACTCGTCGACGTCGCTTTCGTAAAGGTGGTTGTAAGTCATACTCTTCCTCAGACTCCGAGCTTAGCTGAAAGCTACTATTGAGCAAGGAAATTTCAATATTATCAATCTGCGTCAAATCGTCATTTGTTATTTCAAAGTCTTCAAAATCATCCATGATTCACACCACACTTTTCCTTAGAGTCAGGCAGGATACAGTTTATTCACTTTAGAGATAACCAGGGTAAAACTTTCACTAAAACAATCCAAAATAATTATGTAATATGAAATATAAACAATGCGCGTGACCTTGCATGCGATTACTCTCTAATGGCGCGTGCCTAGCGCACGCAGTGCTTCCGGGAATCCCGGAGGGCGCGGGGTGTGGCCGGCGCCCCGACCCCCGCGGCCCCGCGCGAACGAAATGCAGATTTTCTACGGCGTGCGCCGTGGTGGTCACCAGTGTACGGCAGCAATTATTTCGTTAATTCTTTGGATAGTAATAAGAAATAATTATTTAGAGTGGGGTTTTTGACTATTTTAAACCGTATGAGCCAATAAAATATAATGTGTAAAATTTGTCGAAATCGCGAATCGGCGTCAGCCCATATGGAAAGTATAGTGTCGCTCACCGGTGGCCACCACGGCGTTCAATGTGTTAAATTATTTTTCAGTGGTTTTTATGAGTTCAACATACCTAAAGCTACTTGTGTAATAATTGTGTTTTACGTATAATGTAAACAAAACCAGCAAAACATAATACTTACAAGTTGCGGTGTTATCCATTGCTGTATTAAACAACGTACTTCATCATTTTGCATTGACAAAGGATTACGTCTCATTCGTGTTATATCGAGATAACAATTAATGCAATGAACAGAATCCATTTTTGTAAAGAAATGGGGGACAAGTCCAAAACACAAGCAGAGTCGTCGTATATAGCAGGTTCAAAGTCCGTGTTCAAAAAGCCAAGTCGTCGTGTTAAGCGGGTCCAATTTCAGTCCGGGTTCAAAAATAGGTATCATGTACAGATGGAACATCAAAATCCTTAAAATATGGCCAAAGTCGTCGTAAAATATCATTAAATATAAAACACAGTATCGTAATAACTCAACGTAACACAAACAAAACAATGAAATATAATGATGAAAAAATTAAACGTCATATCATTGTCACAAGGTTTTGTCAAACGGTAAAGGCAAAGGACACATCTCATACTGCCTAGGTTATTTTCTTTTTTGTAGTTTTAAAAAATAATTTGATTTTATGTATTTTGATTGGCATACTTAGATTGTGAGATTTATAAAATATGTTATTATAATTAATTATGAAGCTACTTTACGGTTTGCTGATTGATTGTTGATGGATGGTCTAACAAAGACCACAGACTAAATAGTGGTAATGTCAAATATGAGTGTTCTTGAATGTCATTGAAGAACTGTACGACGGAAATCGAAATAAATACTGAAATAATAATCACCTTTATACCCTACTTAAACGAACTGAAGAATAAATTGATGAGTTGTATTTTATTCGAAATAGAATTTATCACTATTGGGAATTGCTGTCCATTTTAGGCATTTTCCTGGCATTCCCCTTTGCACTATGTGTGACAGAGACGACTAATGCGAAGAACGAAATGTTTTATTAGTCAGGGATTTCCCGGTTGACGGGATAGCTTCAATAGACAATCATCGCGTAAATGCGGCAATGAAATTTTTGTTGTAAGTTCCTACAAGTTGTGATAGAGGGCACTAGTTTTTACTATTATATGTATAATGGTGATGCAAAATGTTCGTATGGCCATATTATCAAAATCTCGTACATAATTGTACGAGGTTGATAGTGTCCTCGTACCTCGTACGGAAGACCACAAATCTCGTATTTGTACGAGGAACCTCGTACGGTTGGCAACCCTGCAAGTAATGAAGTTTCAAGTTATTTTTACAAAATTAAATGTTTCTTTGGCGGCGAGCGACGACTTTTCGCTTTTTGACAACAAAAAATACCATGCCATAGATAATATTAATTTGACTTGACCGTTATTCGAAGCTTATATAATGAGATAGGCTGTACGGTTCCCGCCTTTGCTATTCCTCTCTTTTTCTTATATTTCTATCTCTTTCTAATACGTCACTTCCACTTGGCAGTAGAGGGAGGCTTGTGAAGCGAGCCTTGCCATTTTGATTTCATTGGCGTCTTGTTTCCCGCCGTGGTCGGTCCAACTGTCGTGCCGACCGACACTTGGCTGCAAGACCTACCAACCTTAATTAATTTAAAAAAAAAAAAAAACATTTGTTCTACACTTAGAGCGGTTAACGTGCGTTTAACCTAGATAAGAGTTGCTAAAGGTAATATTTTCGGTGTTTAATATGGCAGAACCGTGTAATAATGCCGAGAAAGCTGTTATTGATGTAGTTCCAGGCCCTCCTTCACCGTACAAGCGACGAGCTCGGTCAAGTAGTTCCAGCAGCTCGAGTTCTAGTAGCTCGAATTCCAGTAGCAGTTCCTCGTCGTCTAGCGGAGGTAAACCGAAGAGGAATCGCCATAAGAAGAGAAAAGGGGGTAATCGCAAGCATCACTCTAATCGTAAGATTCGAAAATTAACTAAAGAAGTTCGTGTTCTTCGGCAGCAAATTGTTCGCAAGGACAGCGATTATCGCGTGAGTACTAATAATAATTATGATAATGATGGCATCTCACTTATGTCAGGTGTTAATGAAAATCATTACGAACAAATGCTTGATGTTGACCCTGATAATATTAATGCACGTGGCGATGAAAGTTTTGCGAATAATAGTGCACGTGGCGATGAAAGTTTTGCGAATAGTAGTGCACATGGCGATAAAGATTTTACGTTAACTTTTGAAACTAAGCTGAAGGAACCTTCGATGCCCAAGACTTCTGAAACATATTTGAAATTGCTATGTGATTTACAACATTTAAATAAAAGTGAATGGGACGGAATTAGGTATACAGACACTCAAAAATTTTACAATTATTCACCGGGTTATACAGATATTGAAATTAATGAAGAAGTTAAAGCGTATGATTCTCCTCGTCACCTTATATATGCTGATAAGACCTTTGCAGCCCTGACCATGTGCGTGTTCAAACAAAGAGAGGCACTGCAAGGAAGCCTTCAAGAGCTGTTGAAGTGGGCAAGGAATAGTAACTCGCTAGATTATGACACCCTGCTTCAAAAGGTTAATGACCTTTTTTCCACAGGGGACTTTAATACGTGTTCCTCAGATTTATTACAGATTGTCTGTGGACATCGTGCTGAGATTCTCCAAATGCGGAGAGACTGTGTCACTAAACAGGCAAAGGACCCCCTGATGAAGGCCAGTTTAAAGAAAATTCCACCGACATGTACAAACCTGTTCAACGCAGAGAAGTTTACTGCTGCTATCGAGAAAGCTGGCGGCGTAAGAAAATGTTTTTGGCCTTTGCAAAGGGCTAATACGTCTTCTGCCTCGCAGGCGGATGCAAAAAAATCTCGCGGCCTCTCGCAGGGGTCTAAGCTTTATAATAAGCCCTCGCAGGGTGTTGCTCGTGCAGCTGCGGTTTGTCAACACAATAATGCGCACGCACATTGCGCTAGCAGTAACCCACCTCCGCAAGGTGGATGCAGCAGCGGTCCCCCACCTCCGCAAGGTGACAGTATTGCTCATGGCCGTGCTGCTCAGTATAATTCGGTCGCACCGAATAATCGTAATTGTTTTCGAGGCCGGTCGAATGCTAGACAAAACAATCAAAAGTACGGAAGAAGACGTGCGTCCTCGCCTCCCCAGCGGAGTAATGACAGCAAACGACGTAAGTATTGACTCGTTCAGAGCAGGCCGCCTCCTACAGTTTCGAGACCAATGGGAACAAATGAATGCTCCGGATATCATTCTAAAAATGATAACTGGGTATCGCATACCTTTTTATCAGAAGCCACCACTTGTTCATCCAAGTGTTGTCGAAACAAATCTAAATGTCCGAGAATCTGCCGCAATGACATCTGTAATAAACAAAATGATAGAACAGGGAGTTCTGGAACGGTCTGTAGTTTCGCCAAGTTTCCTTTCATCGATGTTTCTTGTTCCCAAAGGCGACGGCTCGACTCGACCAATATTCAACTTGAAAGCACTGAATTCTTACATCATAATAGATCGATTCAAGCTAATAAATGTGAGTCGCATCCCCGACTTTCTACAACCGCGGGATTGGTTATGCAAAATCGACCTCTCGCAAGCGTATTTTCATTTGTCTGTGGCTCGCAGCCACAGAAGGTTTCTGCGCCTAATTTATCGCAACGAATTGCTAGAAATGACTTGCCTGCCTTTTGGCCTAAGCACAGCGCCCAAAACTTTTGCTACGCTCACAAATTGGATAGCACAGACTCTCAGGCAACGAGGTGTAAGAATAATAGTTTTTCTCGACGATTTCCTGGTCGCACATCAAGACAAAAACAAGCTTCGAAATCATGTGAGCATGGTGCTCAAAACTTTGGAAACGTTGGGCTGGCTAATCAATCACGAAAAATCGATTATCACACCGTCGAAAAGACTAGTGTTTCTAGGAATTCATTGGGATCCATGGTCGAATCGCAAACGACTTCCCGACGAGAAGATTCCTGTACTTTTGGACAAAATAGGTCAGATGCTGAAAAAGCAACGCACAACACTCAGAGAACTTCAGAGCCTCGTGGGTCTATTAAATTTTGCCAGCTTTGCAGTTCCGAAAGGAAGACTCAACTTTCGAGCGCTTTTGAACCTACTGAACCAAATCTTGAAGTCAGATCACAGGACATTACACACCTTACCTCGTGCTGCTATAGACAATCTAACGTGGTGGCGCCAGAATTGTCAATATCCGTCGGCCATACACACGCTGCCGCCTTCTCATTTCCTCACAACGGATGCATCGGACATCGCGTGGGGAGCTCGCCTAGACAATCTCTCACTCTCGGGTCTTTGGTCAGAGGCCGAGAAGGATCTCCATTGCAACCAAAAAGAAATGTTAGCAATCCTAAGAGTCTTGCAAGATCACTGTCAGCTCCTGAGACACAAAACTGTTTTGATTCAGAGCGACAACAAGTCGGTAGTCGCATATCTCCGTCACGAGGGCGGCACCAAGTCTGCTCCTCTCCTGGACTTAACCTACAAAGTTTTCCAAATTACAGAGAACTCCCACATTCAAATGAACGTCTTTCATATACCCGGTATATACAACGGTCATGCCGATCACTTGTCGAGATTTCGGGCGACTCCAGAGTGGCATCTAACTCCAGAATGCACGAACAAAATATTCTCCAAATGGGGAGTTCCACTGATCGACCTGTTTGCGTCCAACCGAGCGCATGTAGTGACGAATTACGTGTCCTTGGATCAGAACGACAACCAAGCCCTGTTCTACGACGCGTTCTCTCAGATGTGGAATTACAGCCTAGCGTGGGTGTTTCCTCCACCTTTTCTAATCCCCAAGGTCCTAAGTTATCTCAATCAAGCACAGGGAACATACCTAATAGTAGTTCCACGATGGGAACGGGTTTTTTGGCGACCCGACATCAAAGTGCGTGCCCTAGCAGCTCCATTCACTCTTTATCACCTAGACAAAGTCCTGATCGACACGACAACAGGACTACCTCCATCGAACGTCCACGACATGACTCTGGAAGTGTGGAAATGTGGGGGTGGTCTGAGATGCTAACATCCTGGAATAGTAGTCAATTAGAACTTCTGGGGAAGTCATGGCGTCCATCAACACGTAAAGTTTATAGCGTTGCTTGGAAGAGATGGCTAGCTTGGTGCGAATCTCACCAGGTTAATCCTTCGACTCCAATAGCAAGCGATTTGGCTAGATTTTTGTCTGATCTCCATTTAGTTGATAAATTATCGTACAATTCTATTTTGTTACACAAGTCTGTGGTTTCCACCCTTAGTAACCCAGAAACATCCGGCCAGTTAGGTTCAAATGTTCTAGTAAAACATGTTCTAAAATCAATAGCATTACATGAACCGATCACCCATGCCAAGCCTCCAGTTTGGAATATTGACGAACTCGCTGTTTTTCTAGAGGGAAAACGCGTTGATGAAAATAATATTTTTCAAGTGCAGAGACATACTGCTACTCTACTTCTCCTATGCTCCGGAAGACGAATCCATGATTTAACTTTGCTTAGAGTCGATTCTAATAATTATTCTAATCAAAATCATTTTGTAATTTTTTGGCCAGTGTTCGGATCAAAAACTGATTCTGTGAATTACAGACAATCCGGCTGGAAGTTAGTTTCTAATCAAAATAACAAAAACTTAGACCCAGTCTACTGGACTAAGCAAATAATTTCGCTTCTTGAGAATCGTAGAAGTGCTGCAAGATCTAGTAATTTGTTTATTAATATCAGAGGGGAACCTAAACCAGCATCAATAACCCTAATTGCGGGTTGGATTAAGTCCTCATTAGTAGAAGCTGGTATAAAGGCATCTCCTGGGAGTATCAGGTCAGCTGTGGCCTCAAAAAATTGGCTCGATAATTACCCTCTTGATGAGATTCTTGCTAGGGGTAACTGGCGTTCGCAAAATACCTTTTGCAAATTTTATAAACGTGAGGTTATGCCTTCCACTGTTAACCGACTCTCGGTACCCTCTTTATTTAATCCAGTTGATTAAAAATTCTATTATAAAATAATTGTAAACGCAAGATATGTATTTGTTTGATTCAATATATCGGTGATATGAATTTCGGCTTCTTTTATTTATTGAATAAGTACCTCAGCCTAGTAGGTACCTATCTGCACTTTAAAATACACACCAGTTTAAAACATACACTACCTTTAAGTACTCTCACATTGGCGTCTCCGTCACTTGCACCAGGCGATAACAAACACGTCTCATTATATAAGCTTCGAATAACGGTCAAGTCAAATTAATAGAAACGTTTTACCTACCAATAAAACGCTTATTGATTTACTTACCTTATTCGAAGCTTATAGTCAAACCCTGCCTGGTAATTAGACTCAATGAAATCAAAATGGCAAGGCTCGCTTCACAAGCCTCCCTCTACTGCCAAGTGGAAGTGACGTATTAGAAAGAGATAGAAATATAAGAAAAAGAGAGGAATAGCAAAGGCGGGAACCGTACAGCCTATCTCATTATATAAGCTTCGAATAAGGTAAGTAAATTAATAAGCGTTTTATTGGTAGGTAAAACGTTTCTATTAAAACGCCTCCTGGTAGCCGTGTCGTTACATTCCTTTTTACCCAACACGTTTTGAATGTTGTTACAAATTTGTTCGTACTAATAGAATTATGACGTCTTCGGTAAATATGTGTATTAAAAATCCATAAAATAAAATTATTAAAGCCTGTTTATGCTTAGCTTTTTATTATTACAAATAAAGGAACCATGTCTATTTTTATAAATTTTGCTTACAACTGAATGACCAAGAGGGAAAGGATTTCAAGAAATCTGCGGATTGAGCGACAGCAGGATCGTCTTTTTTTGATATTGGGACGCGGGTTGGAGATCGATCCATAGATTGGTATATATCGGCGATCGATGTATGTCTTGGATCATGGATTCAGTATTAATTTCGGCCGTTACACGTCAATCATATTTTTAAAACTAGATGAGGTCGGCGTTTCCTATCTGACTACTCTGAGAAGAAAGGCCGAAACAAACTTGCAACAAACAAACGAATAATCTTGGTCAGATCATGTGAAGACCATGTAAATTTATGTCTGAAATGGTCTTTTGAGGAAAAACCACACAGAATGAGTGGACCTGTCCAGTCAGTGTACGCATTTGTCACTAATCGTGGAGCTCAACTCAGAACTTAAGGAGCTCAACCACTCGACGAGCAATACCAAAGAAAGGACATTTGGGTAGGCCGCATAAAGCACTCAAACTGCCAGATTATCATTGAAACTACCTGAGAAAGTGAAAAAATAAAATAAAAAAAGAAAGTTACCTACATAGTCCTCACATTCACAATAAATAAATAATAATACTATACTTCACAAAGTAAATTGTCATGAAATTGTATGTAAAATAATAATCAAAATGTCAAAATTTATGTAAATTAAAAAACTAAAAAATATAGCAAAAAATAATAATAATAATAAAAAAAACAACATTCAGTATGCCAAAAATTGGAGCAATTCAATCCCAACCCTTTTTGTCCTCAATATAATCCTTAACGGTATAAAAAGCTTTCTGGCTCAACTTACGTTTAATTAATGATTTGAATTTATTAAGGCTTAGATCTTGAACATGGCTTGGAAGTTCATTATAAAAGCGTATACATTGACACCTGAACGAGCCGCCTATTTTTTTGAGCCTTGTTGTAGGTACAACAAATTTGTGTTTATTCCTAGTATTTATATTATGGATATCACTGTATTTTTTAAACAATTTTATATTTTTATGTGCATATAAAAGATTTTCATAAAGAAGGCACAGTCTGTGCTGTTCAGTGCTCAAAGCTCAGTGCTGTCCCATAGGTGACAGTGTTTAGCTGCAAGACCTTTATGGGCTGAGAATAATCATCCCTCCACAAAATAAGCTGCTAATGTCGCTGAGATGGATCCATTTCTATTTGCCTATACATTTTTTTGTTTATCCCCAGTTAGCACATACTTATAAGTTCTAAACCTTAATAAAATAGACAAAAAATTATCTTGTACCACTGGACCTACGTACTGAATGTCATATAACGATTTTCCTGAAGTCCTTTTGGCAAAGGCATCAAAAACAACACGTAATTTCGTGGTTTCACTTTGTTCTCTCAATGCCGCATGATGTGGTAAGTAATATCTAAATATAGGACGCTTAATTTTACGTAAATGACCTAAGTTCTTATACTCTTCAATAAATGCAGTGTAACTCTGTTTGAGCTGATAATTATTATTTAATTTTTTCTCCAAGTTAAGGAAACGTTTTTTCGCTAAGAAATAAGAATCTTCTAGTGGCTGTTCAGGAATCTCCTTGAACGGTATTTTAACAGAAAATCGACCATTGGGAAGACGCCTCATATTTAAAAAAAAATGTTGTTCACATAATTTGTCTTGGGGTGAAGTGGTATTGACACAATTAATTTCTTCAACTTCCCAAAACTTTTTAAGGTCGTTATGAATTTTGTTTGTGATATAGAGGTATGAGGAACAGGGTGTAAAGTTCACTCATACTCTATTTTTAGGAATTTAATGAAATAATAATCAGGAAGTTAAGTTTAACAAAGGAAGTCTTTTTAATAAAAATTGTTAAAACAAATTACAAAATTGAGGATCTAATAATTAAGCGAACAGTTGGGGTATTTAAAGTTAAGCGCGCGCCGCCGGGTGCGAGAGAATGAATTGGTGGTTTTTTTCCTAATTGGCAGTGTTTCCGAATTAATTTAGAACTTCAAGTTGTATCCGATTGGGCTTGGGTATTTTATGATTATCTGTGCACACACACGAATGGCGCGAGAACCAAGTGGGTTACACAAATTATAGAACAAAAGACTATGTAAGATTTGTAAGAAATAAACGTGATTCAACAGCATATAGTGGTTTCCATACATGGTGTCAGAAGATGGCGGAAGAGTCATTCAAGAAGCTCTTCGAGCAGCAAGCCCACCTCTTAGATGCGATGCAAAAGCAAATGGGTCTAATGCAACAACAACTTAACACGCCGCAATGCCGTCGTATGGGTCATCCGATGTTAAGAGCAGTGTCAGCGTCCCTTGGCCTCAACCCCTGCAAGTGGAGTCTGGAGATCCATTTGAAAACTTTCAATGTTTCCGTACAAGCTGGGAGAATTACTGCCTCGCTACAGGTATGAACAAATGGGCTTCAGACAGAGAAGAAATCAAAGCTGGGATTCTTCTCAATGCAATCGGCAATGCCGCTATGAAAAAGTACTTAGATTTCAATTTATCGGATAGCGATAAAAATAGTGAGAATTCTATTTTTAAGAAGATGGAGTCAGAAATCATTAAGAAGGCTAATGTCATTTACTCTCGATATATTTTCAACATAAGGAGTCAATTGGCTGAGGAGTCTTTTGATGATTACCTTTTAATACTCCGAAAATTAATCAAACCTTGCAATTACCCGGAATCTATATGCCATGAATTGTTACGAGACAGAGTTGTAGTTGGCATTAGAGATAAAAACATTATGAAGGAACTACTTCGCCAAGAAAGTTTGACACTAGATTCAGCCGTGAATTTATGCAGATCTGCGGAAAGAGCATCGATGCATGTTTCAAGTGTGCAAAAGGAAGATGAAGTTAATAAGATCACTGTTAAAGATGCAAATTCAAAGGAACCCGTTAGGAGATTATGCAAGTTCTGTGCTCAGACACATGTATTTGATAAAAAGCTCTGTCCAGCTTGGGGCAAGAGATGTGCAGAATGTGGTGGAAGGAATCATTTCAAGACAGTGTGTAAAAAAATACAGAATTCAGTAAAAACAATTGATGTGGAATACGACTCAGACAGTGACAACATCATAATATCAGAGATACGCACAAACTCCAGTGGCCACAAGGAAGCGCCCCTGTTCTTTAAAACTGATGCTAATAATTGGAAGGAGATTTACTGCACACTGGACACAGGAGCACAAGTTTGTGTCATGGGAGCTAATTTCTATAAAAAGATTACTGGTGAGGATGACTTCTGTTCTTTGACCCCTGCATACCAGAAGTTGAAATGTTTCAATGGATCTGACATACCAAATTTAGGGACTGCCCTTTTTGAATGCAGAACCAAAACCAGTCATGACAAAGTTTTTAAAATAAAATTCCATATTGTGGACATCAATCATGAACCACTCTTGTCAGAAAAAGCATGTGTAGTATTGGGCTTTATTAAGTACTGTGATAAAGTCACTGTCTCAAACCAGCTTGACCGCACAGAAGCATTGAATATCATGAAAAAATACAGTGACGTGTTTGAGGGATATGGAAGCTTGCCAGGAGAGGTTACTCTGGAAATAGATGAAACAGTTCCAGCACGTATCCAGCCAGCACGTCGCATTCCAGTATGTTTAAGAGAGAAGCTACGTGAAGAACTTAACAGTTTGGAACGGGAAGGAATTGTTGCCAAAGAGATACAGCACACAGAATGGGTAAATAATATTTTGATAGTCAGCCGTGATAATAAATTCAGAATATGTCTAGATCCCATTCCCTTAAACAAAGCTCTTAAAAGACCAAATTTTCAGTTCACTACACTAGATGAAATGTTACCTGAGCTAAGTAAAGCCAAAGTATTTAGTACCGTTGATGCAAAGAAAGGGTTCTGGCAATGTCGCCTTTCTGAAAGAAGCAGTAAGCTTACTACATTTTGGACACCTTTTGGTCGTTACAGATGGCTGCGTCTCCCGTTCGGTCTGAGTTCTTCTCCAGAGATTTTCCAACAAAGACTCACCAGTCTCATTAAGGACTTAAAAGGAATAGAAGTCATAGCGGATGACATTTTAATATATGGAATTGGTGATACTATTGAAGAGGCTGTTACAGATCATAATGTAAATTTTGAGAAACTTCTTCTAAGGCTCCGAGATGTGAATTGTAAGTTAAATAAAGAGAAGGTAAATCTGCTACAAACTTCAGCAAAGTTTTATGGCCATATCCTAACCAATGAAGGTTTAAAAGTAGATCAATCCAAGGTCGAGGCTATAAATAATATGCCTACTCCAACTTGTGGCAAAGAAGTGCTTAGATTTTTGGGCATGATTGGCTATCTAAGTAAATTTATTGATAATCTTAGTGTTAAAGCAGCCAATCTTAGACTACTAACAAGAAAAGATGTAGAGTTTATCTGGACCAAGAAAGTAGAAGAAGAGTTTCAGCAGTTAAAAGATGTCATAAGTTGTTTACCAACACTGAAGTATTTTGATGTCAACAAAGAGGTAGTTATTGAATGTGATGCAAGTGAATTTGGTCTTGGAGCAGCCCTTTATCAGGACAATAATGTCATAAGTTTTGCATCAAGATGTTTGTCGGCAACAGAAAAGAAATATGCCCAGATTGAGAAAGAAATGCTTGCTGTAGTATTTGCATGTAAAAGATTTAATCAGTATATTGCTGGCAGTTGCAAGACTACTATCAAAACAGATCATAGACCACTCATCAACATTGTTAATAAACCACTTGTAGAGGCACCTAAAAGATTGCAAATGATGTTATTGACAATTCAAAAGTATAATGTTCAGCTAGAGTTCATACAGGGTAAAATTAACAATGTGGCAGACACTTTATCAAGAGCTCCTGTCACTGAAGGTGTAGAAAATTTTGATTTGGAAAGCAAACTATCAGAGAAGAAAGTTTACAAGCTAATAAGTAAAGTTTCTGCAGTAAGGTATCTAAAAATCTCAGATAAACTTATTGAGCGAATTAAAAAAGCTACAAATGAAGACACAAACTTACAAAAATTAATTATGTATATCATAAAAGGATTTCCAAGGTACATATCAGATTTACCTCAAGATCTTCGAGTATTTCACAAATTCAGACATGAATTATCCACATCAGAAGGATTAATATGCAGAAATAATCAGGTACTGATTCCAGAAAATTTAAGGAGTGAGATGCTGCAAAAAGTACATGTCAGTCACAACGGTTTTGCTAGCACTTTACGACTGGCTAGAGGAAATATGTTTTGGCCCGGTATGTCTATGGACCTAAAAAGCTATTTGGAAAAATGTTTATTTTGTGCAGTTCATGCTCCATCACAGCAAAGATTGCCACTTATCTGTCATGAAGTTCCTAAATATCCTTTTCAGTATATTTCAATGGATGTTTTCTCAGTGGGAGATCTAAAATTTCTTGTTACAGTAGACCATTACTCAGACTATTTTGAGTTGGATCGCCTCTCAAGTCTTACAGCAACTGAACTAATCCTGATTTGTAAGAAGAATTTTGCTAGACATGGAATACCTCAGAAAGTCTGCACGGACAATGCTACCAATTTTGTAAATGAGCATTTCAAGTCATTTTCAGATAAATGGAACTTTGAGCATGTTACTTCATCTCCTCACCATCCAGCTTCAAATGGGAAAGCTGAGGCAGCTGTAAAAATAGCTAAGAAATTGGTGATACAGAGCCTAGAAACTAAACAGGACCTATGGTTTTGTCTACTTCATCAACGGAATATTCCAATTCAGATGGATGATACTAGTCCTGTTCAGAAATTGTACTCTAGGCGTACCAGGACCGGGTTACCTTGCCTATTGAATCATCTCAAGCCAGATATCGCTCCTAATGTTTCGGCGAAAATCAAAGAAAGAAAAGAGAATGTAAAGGAACATTTTGATAGAGTTACTTTGGAGAAGGCCCTATTACGTGTTGGTCAGAACGTGATGGTCCAGCTTCAGCCTGAGATAAGTAATAGATGGACTAATGGTGAGGTCACTAAATCTATAAATGATAGGTCATTTGTGGTTAAGGTTGGAGATAAATTATATAGAAGAAATAGAGTTCACATCAGGCCGTTTAATGGGGTGTCTTCAGATGCTGAACAAAGGCTGGAGGTGACTTCAAAGCTCGCAGAGTCGACTGCGCCCCCTTTGGTGCATCATCAACCTTGCTATACTGAGCCAGCAGGTTTCACGATTGAAGAATCCTCAGTGTCAGCATCAAATGCAGCATCGGGTACCAACTATGAAGACTTGCGAAGCTCTGTCGATACCAATCAAGGTCCACGACGTAGTGAGCGCGTAAGGGCAACGCCCCGCTATTTGAGGAACTATGAAGCGTGATTGAAAAGGGGATGTTTCCGAATTAATTTAGAACTTCAAGTTGTATCCGATTGGGCTTGGGTATTTTATGATTATCTGTGCACACACACGAATGGCGCGAGAACCAAGTGGGTTACACAAATTATAGAACAAAAGACTATGTAAGATTTGTAAGAAATAAACGTGATTCAACAGCATATAGTGGTTTCCATACAGGCAGCTCGTAGTTATAACCACTAAGGTCCTGGCTACTTAACCGGGCAAACCTGTGGGTGCCTTAAGCTACTAACTTAAAGCCTCCAGCCAGGGGCGAAAAATACTTAAAAATTAGGTGACCGCACGCTAAGGGCACCCCCTGTGGGGTACGAACCTCGGCTTAGGGCGTCACTGAGGGGAGGGCAGCAAGATGGGACAGGCTGGATCTAAATTATATTATTATTAACTGGGGAATTTAAAACTACAGGCTCAGCTACGGCGCGGGCTGGCGCGTCGTCGTGTGGCTGACTCTGGCTTGGCCACCATCAGGGATTTTAATTTGAATAACACAAATATTTAGTCGCTAATTAGTCGAAATTAGTCGCCAAATATCAGATTTAGTCGGTCACTGGTTCAAAAGTTAGAAGGGTTTATAGGTGGCCGATCTGGAGAGAGTCTCCCCAGCTTGGCCACATTTATATCTCAAAAACTAGGATACCTAACGAAGATCTGTTTTCTCCCAGATTTAGTCGCTAATTAGTCGAAATTAGTCACCAAAAATCAGAATTAGTCGATCACTGTTTCAAAAGTTAGAAGGATTTATAGGTGGCCGATCTGGAGAGACTCTCCCCGGCTTGACCACATTTATATCTCAAAAACTAGGATACCTAACGAAGATCTGTTTTCTCCCAGATTTAGTCGCTAATTAGTCGAAATTAGTCGCCGATTCACAGATTTAGTCGGGTCTTAGTTTAGAAGATAAAATGAGTTCAACTTTTAAGGTATAGTCCAAGAGCTAGATCGAAAAGATAACGAAAAATTGCCAAGATAAAAATATTTCTGTTAATATGAGTAGTTGTTAATTGGGGTTTCTAGATCAGATCTTACCGAACTGATCTAGAAGCCCCCAATTAACTGTTCTGTTCATCTATTCATACAATATATTTATAATTTTTAACATCTATTTAAGTACAAACAAAGGTAACAATGTGTTGCTACGGTTACGATGCTGAATGTGAATTGAATGAATGAATCATGCAGTGATCGGTATGTGTTTTATACTATAGACCAGACACTAATACGTAGTAATGTTAATATCGTGTGTGGCGCTTGGCTTTGTGTTATACGTGAAACTGTGAACATGATCTTGTGTTGTTAATATGGAAGATGGCTGCATTCTTTCATTACCAGCAGAATATGTATACATGCATTCAACTTTGTAATTAAATCATGTACCTACTGATTAGAATGTTTGAGTATTAAGCAATTTTTTTCTTCAATATCTATATAAGATGGTACAAGTTTAGATAGGTTTGCCCTGATTGGGAATCGAACCCGCTATGTCCCGACGCAGTATAGGTATATTACATAATAATAATAATAATCAATAGCTAGTATCCACTAAATAAAAATGCTTTTTTTTAATTAGCTTTTAATGTAATGTTACACAAATTAGTATAAGTAGTAAATACTCTATCTATGACTATGAAGTAGGTACATACTATTTACACGTACATAGTAAGGCGTCTTATATTATTATAATCATATAGTACCTATATGTATTATGTAAGTAAATATTCACGAACTATCTATTCATTAAAAAACACTTTCCAAATTCTCCTGGATCCTAACTATGAGGTCCTTGGTTGATTGGTATATACCGTCCATCATGGTATGTTTAACAACATGTTGTACGCACAAATCGGCTTTGCATTTGCATGAACTTTCCTCGCAATCGACAAAATCTTTTGCATCGTAGATTTCGATGCGAATTATCTTTAATCCTTTTAAAGGCCGCTTCACAAAACTGTAATGCGTTCCATCATTGGACCTTCTCTTCAGATTCAAACGCCTCGACGATTCTTCACCAACCTCGTTTTGCACTAGCCGAGGTTCCATAGCAGGGAAAATGAATAGATCTTGATTATCCTGTAAAAGTAAAAAATATATATATATATATTAAGTAATTACATAGGTACTCTATTATCTCATAATAATTATAGCATGATGCATTGATTTTCTGGTATGCAGTCCTCCATAATATCATTCATGCCTTTACTATTTAATCTCACAAAATGTATAAAATAATATTCTATTATTAATATTAAGACCTACCTTCTATGAGATTCATAAAAGTAACGTAAGATAAATCATTTAACAATTTCTGAACAATAATAAAAATATTTTCTTACCGACATAACAGTTACTTATATTCACCCTGCTACCTGACTGAGAATTCGATTTGATTTGATTTTTTTATCTTTATTTCACAACTTATATATTTTTTTTAAACATGTTTTTAAGGTTGAAAATCAAATATTTTTTTATATCATTCCCAAACTTTGCATAAATGGTTTGATGTAACAAGACTCTCCCGACTGCCCGGCGCTTCCGCTGCATTGTTTACAATAATTCAATACTAATATCAGAGATCCAAATGTATGTTTGTTCGTTGACAATTTTCTCATACATTTATCATGATATTAATGCACAAGTAAAGTCAGGGTATAAGACTAGTATGTGCGTTTTCTTGCTGCGGCAAATCTTTATTACGTATGTTTAAGGTTGAGAATTGAACTACTTAATTATGTTAGCGCTAGGTAAGCATTTTCCAAATACGGACAAATTTGACTCAGGATTTTTAGTAAGTCTTACTTTCCTTTTATGGGTAAAAAATGACGTAGATTTGATGGTATTTAAATCGGGACGTGGACATCTGGAGCGTCATTACATACCTCTGCCGGCCAATATCAACATCGAGGACTACACCGTTAAAAAAATGTAAGTCATAATTATTAATACATATTTTTTTCTTTGTTATAATGTAGTATATTAATAAGACGATGTTCTATTCATTCGGATGTGTAAAGTCGCATCTTAGTGATGTTGTATCGGAGTGGTTTATGTCAAGCTGATTGGTTATTATATCTAATTAATTCAGTGAAAACGAAACGGTTAAACGGTTACGATATTCTATTTACTAACTCTAATTTAAAAATGAGGCTCATTATAGTAACACTCGTTTGGTTTTTCGTTACAATCATTATGATTACCTACCTAATATAATTTAGTTTCCTTGTTTTCTATTGTTGTTAGTTTTCACATTGAAGTTCTTTCATCACAATAAGTTACAGAATAGAATAAGTAAACATAATGATTGCAAGCCTCCCTTTATTGATTGAAACTTTAACTTTTTGTTTTATTTTTTTTTCAGGTCCCATCAAGTAAATGCTGAAGCGTTGTTCCCATCCGACGACGAAGTTCAGCTGCGTGAACCTGAGAAGAGGTCAAAAAAAAGGAAACGAGCGGACTCCCCGTCGTGCTCACTGCCGGCACCGAGTACATCACGAGCGAGCCCTGCCCCTATGTGTCCGCAGTCTTCATCATGGGGTAAGAAGAAGTCAATTATCAAGCCAATTGCTCCGAAGAGAGCAACGGTTCATGATATATTCGGGAGCGACAGTGACGACGACGCTGTGGGACAGCCTTCAGCCCCCGGTAAACCTATTCCACAGCTACAATCCTCCATTAGTAGAAGACTCGCCAATGGGCATTCGCGTCAAACGTTCGATTGTAAACAGGGGACACACTATGTAGAGTTGAAAGTTTATAGTTGTGACGAAATAAAGAAGGTGCAACCGCTGAATAGATGGCGTCACGCAATTGTCTGCGTCAAAAATCGTACCGACCAAAACACAGACGCGTGGCAACACCTAACTAACTTTATTACTGCAACCCGGAAAGAGTTCCGCAATTGCCCTCCTACCTTTATCAGTAATTATTACTGACCATTTAGAAATAATTACTGGTAAAAATATACTTGTTTAATTATTGTGTGTTGTGTTATTGTGTGTTATTTTTGTTTCTTATGCTACTATTACATTATCCTGAATTAAGGCTTTCGTAAAGGTTTGGTTACCTCTGACGTTCTGATTATTCAGAATGATAGAAAAGTAAAACTTTCTTAACCAGGAAGGACGCCTGCATTCAGGATAGTGCATTAACGATATTCCTTTATTTTTGTGTATCTTACTTACTAATTACCTATTACTTATTAATTATACTTGTAGTTACCTAGCTATTGATCGAATATTAACGTATTCATTACCTAGATAATTTATTGACTTGCATTTGATTATAATTTTGTATTGTTAAATATAAGTTTTATTTAGAATAAATACATATAATTAATGTTTATGTTGTGTCTTTGTTTACAGTTACACACCCCTCCATCGCAAGATCTAATAATTTATTGAATTGTATGTACTGTCAAATTGAAATACCTAAAAACGAATTTCAATATCACTTGAGAACGAATTTTCATAAATCGAATTGCCTATTAAAATCTGAATTTGAGAATGTAGATATAATTGCTACGGCGTTTAAAAATAGAATAATTACATACCGACTTAATCCATCAGAAGAGTACCTCACACCAGAGGCGTTCCTTATGGATAATCAAGAACATATCATAAAACTAATTAGTGTTTGTACTGTAAAACATATTTGTATTAAAGTGAACTTCGAACTTTTCGCTTACTTTATTCTACCAAAGTCAGGAGAGCAAGAGCTGAAATCATTTAATACAAAGTATGTATCAATACATCACAGTACTGATATTAATGAATTATATTTAAATGTTATACATACATTTCAAAGAAAACTATCTGAATTTAAACATTGTGAATCTGGTTGGACTTGTCTCTTCATGAGTCATCTAGAGATTAATATTAACAAATACAATCCATTGAGAGGTGGCTCGTATTTAGAGTTACCGAGTGTAGTGAAACATTCAAAAAGTTGTATTAATATACAGAACAACGATGATCACTGTTTCCTGTGGAGTATTGTGGCAGCATTATTTCCACAAAAGAGTAATGTTTGCAGAACGAATTCCTACCCGCATTACTCCACAGTGCTGAATATAGATAATATGACGTTTCCACCATCATACACTGATATTAGAAATTTTGAAAAGAAAAATTCTGACATTAGTGTTAATATTTATGGACTAGACAAAAACATTGTAACTGGTCCTTTATATGCGACTAATTCAAAAAAGCGCAATCATGTGAACTTGTTGTATTTTGAGAAAAATGGCAACAGTCACTATTGCTTAATCAAAAGTCTTTTACGACTGGTTAAACGGCAAATCACTCATCATAAAGGTAAAATGTATTTATGTGATTTATGTTTACAATGTTTCACAAGTGAAGTAAAGTACAACTCACATATGTGTAACAAAATATTAACTACTCTACCAGACAAAAATACTATTCTACAATTTAAAAATTATGAACGGCAACAAAAAGTTAACTTCGTTATATATGCAGACTTTGAAAGTATTCTATTAAACCATAACGAATTTATAACACAGAGTACTCGTATGTACAAAGTTCACGAACCTTCTAGTTTTGGTTATTATATTTGTTGCTCACATGATCGTCATTTAAATAAATATGTTACATATAGGGGACTAGATTGTGTTGAAATATTTGTTCGAAATTTGCTAAGGGATGTAGAAGAAATTTGTAATATATTATCAAATAAACAACCTATGTTACCCTTAACGGTAGATCAAGCAAATAACTTTAATAATGCCACTATATGTCATATATGTAAACAGTTATTATTCGATGACAAGGTGAGAGACCATGATCATGTAACATCACAATATCGAGGTGCTGCACACTCCCATTGCAATTTAATGTACCGGGTGTGCCCATTCGTGCCGGTATTTTTCCATAACTTGGCAGGTTATGATTGTCATCTATTTATCAAAGAGTTAGCAAAATATGAAGGTGATTTTAAAATAATACCGAAAACTAAAGAAAAGTACATGTCTGTTACTAAAATTATTAAAAACAATAATATATCACACCCTGTTCAAATAAAATTTATTGATTCTTTCCAGTTCCTTAACACTAGTTTGGATGTGTTATCTAAAACTTTAAGTGATAATGACTTTATTAATTTATCAAATGAATTCCATGAAACAAATTTGGTGAAATTATTGCATCAAAAAGGCATTTATCCTTACGATTATATGGATTCTTTTTCTAAATACGATCAACAACATCTTCCCCCCAAAGAATGTTTTTACAATAGTTTAAAATGTGAACATATAACCGATGATGAATATAGACATGCACAAAAAATATGGCAAGTTTTTAGAATTAAATCTCTTGGTGATTATACAGATTTGTATTTAAAAACAGATGTGTTGTTACTCTGTGATATATTTGAAAAATTTAGGGGTACTTGTTTACGACATTATAACCTTGATCCAGCTTATTACATCTCCGCACCCAGCTTGAGCTGGGATGCGATGTTGTTATTTACAAAGGTTCAGTTAGAATTAATCAATGATATAGAGATTTACGAGCTTTTAGAAAAAGGTATACGTGGAGGATTAGCACAGTGCTCTCTTCGTAATGCAAAAGCTAATAATAAATATTTACCTAATTTTGATGTTTCTAAAGCATCGACTTACTTGATATATCTTGACTGCAATAATCTGTATGGTTACGCGATGACAAAGAAAATACCAATATCTGGTTTCCGATTTTTGTCACCTAAAGAAATATGTACAATTAATATAACAAGCATACCAGATGACTCCGATTACGGGTACATCTTAGAAGTTGATTTGGTTTATCCAGACTACTTACATAAAGCTCATCGTGATTTACCTTTTGCAGCAGAAAAATTTACTCCTCCGGGGAGCAAAAACCCAAAATTGATTGCAAACTTATATGATAAATGTAAATATGTCATACATTACGTTCATTTAAAAGAATGTATAAAAAACGGGCTTGTTCTAAAAAAGATTCACCGTATACTAACATTTAGGCAAGAAAAGTTTTTACAGAAATATATTGACTTAAATACTCAATTACGTCAAGCTTCATCTTCGCCGTTTGAAAAAAACTTATTTAAACTATTTAACAATGCTGTATTTGGAAAAACTATTGAAAACAGACGAAAACAAGTTAACATTAAATTAGTGATGACATGGAATGATACAGACAACAAAACAAACAAAAGCCTCGGTGCTGCGAAATTAATTGCGAAACCTAACTTAAAAAATATTACCATTTTTTCAGAAAACTTTGTTGCTGTTCATTTAAGTCCAGACAAAATAATTCTTGACAGGCCGATATATATTGGCTTTACGGTTCTTGAATATGCAAAACAGCATTTGTACAAATTTCACTATGACTATATCAATAATAAATATAAAAATAAAGCAAGGCTTTGCTATACAGATACAGACAGTTTGCTTTATTTTATTAAGACTCCAGATATATATCAAGATATGAAAGAAGAAATACTGAAATTTGATACTAGTAATTTTGATGTTAACAATAGCTATCATATGCCTAGAGTCAACGCACAAATTCCTGGCCTATTTAAAGATGAGCTTGGGGGTGATATTATTACTGAATTCACTGGGCTTAGAGCTAAGCTTTACTGCATAAACAGTTTAAACGGAGAAATCAAGAAAGCTAAGGGTGTAACCAAGTATGTAACAAAGCGATTACGTTTATATAATTATAATAAAGCATTAATGAGTGACAAAAAATTTAAATGCAAAATGAATACTATTAAATCAATAAAACACGTATTGTTTTCTCAAGAGGTAGATAAAGTAGTTATCAATAATAGTGACGACAAGAGACAGATACTACCAAATCAAGTAGATACATTACCATGGGGGCATTGTGCCACAATATTTTAAATAAATACAATATTACAGTAATTAAGTAATACATATTAGTAAGCGCAGTATAATGCACTTTTCAATTTAAACTTACTTTATTTAATTAATTACATTGAATTATTATATTGTTATTTAATACATATTTACTTGGACTCTATTCGCTGTTTTATTATTAATCCTTTGTAAACATTACCTGTATAGCTTTGTCAAACTACACAGAGGGCCTAGACAAATGGCATTCGCTTCGGAGCGATTCTATTTCTACAATCGCTATCGCTTTTGCTAATGATTCCAAAAACTAGCAATAACGCTTGTCAAAAAGTGTCCCTTGGCTATGCATCTCTGTGGAAGTACCTAATCTTTCGACGCTGTCGATTCATTTCATAATCGAATGCTGTTTACATTGTCTTGCTAATTTTTATTCGTTGACCTATGATCACGTGACATTTCGATAGCTTATGTCAACCCCATACATTTTAGCTTTTCTACTAGCGTTATCGTTAATCGAATGTTACTTTGTCTAGGCCCTCTGGTACGATAATTTTATTTAGTTGTGAACATAATGGACGAACGTGTATGCTTATGGGAATCATAATTACTTAGCGTTTCTGATAAGCATTATAAATACTAGAACATATTTCTTTCTGACAGATACAAACATGAAGTGGATTAAGCAACCCGTTTCGTTAGAAGTAAAAAATATTGAGGTGAAGGAAAATAAGCTACATGCAAAGCATAGTGTTCTTCTACCGAATAATATAAGATGTATAATATGTGGTCCTTCGAATTGTGGAAAAACTAACGTCATGATTAGCTTGTTAGTTCACAAAAATGGTTTAAAGTTTAAAAATGTTTACTTGTATTCCAAGACTAGCTTTCAACCAAAATATAGTTTTCTAAAACAGATCTTAGAAAGAGTGCCCGATGTAAAACTGTTTATATTTAACTTTGACGACGAAGTTATTCATCCTAATGAGGCATTACCAAATTCTATTATCATATTTGATGATGTGGTTTGTGAAAAGCAAATTAACATACGAAATTATTTCACAATGGGCAGACACAGAAGTATAGATTGTTTTTATTTATCTCAAACGTATTCAAAAATACCAAAGCAGTTATTACGTGACAATGTTAACTTTTTGATCATTTTCAAGCAAGATGAAGTTAACATGAAACATATATATGATGAACATGTTAGTTCTGATATGGAGTGGTCTAAGTTCAGAGATATGTGTTCCAAAACCTGGATCCATCCTTATGATTTTTTAACAATTAATAAGGATTGCGAAATAAATAAAGGCAGATATAGACAGTCATTTGACAACTTTATTTATTTTGATTAATGGTTATATAAAATATAAATGAAAACAAAAAAAATCATTTGAGCATAAATACTTCTGCGTACAAGTCGTATAATGGACCATAACATAACCAATCAATTAATAAACTCTGCGGACGCTATAAGGAAAAAGGTGAAACAAATGAAAGATTATGAATTTAGTACTGACACTCATCTGAAGTATTTTTTTAAACCTCTTGCTGACCCTCTTCATGCTATAGCAGCTAACAAGCAAATTTCTATAATAAAAAATGAAGATACTTGTGACGACCAACCTAAAAACACTGGTATCTTAGGTTCAAAAATGTTTTTGCGTGAAAAATCACATGGTATGTACAAACATGAATCACCGGAATCAGAAAAGTTTTATTCAGAAGACGAAGAAGGTAACACATCTGAATCAGAAAAAGTTAATAATGTGTCGCTGAAAAAAGAAGATATCTTTGAAATATACGATGATATGAATATACCATTTGGTGTACGTAGTGAGAATGATATGCATATGATTGGAAATACAATAGTTAATTTCTCTACCACTCGTGAGAACTCTGATAAAGTGTATTTTATTCGGGTAGCTAATAAACAGTACAAAATAACACCTGGCCTTAAAGAATTATTGCTTCGCAAGAAGCCTGATTTAAGTTTGGTCGATTTAAAAGATAAACTAGTTTACAAAGAAATACTCATCACAACTAATGCTCATAAAAGAGACTTTGACCCTGCAGGCCAAGTTAAAGGTGATAAGGGTCTTAAATATTCACAAGTGATCAAACCGTTATTTCCCGAGTCTAGTAAACGCTTACAAGAACCTACAGAAGTTAAATCTAAACAAAAACGAGGTGCTGGTCTGCCGTATCTTAAAAAATATAAAAAAAATACCGAGCTTGTTTATTGGGATGATCCTAATGAATTAGTGGACAGGCTTAAACTTTTGATCGCATCTAAAACTGCAGGTAATACTAATCTTGACAACGAAATTTTATCAATTATTGAAGAGTTGAAAGAAGCGGGTGTTATAAAAGAATAAAAAGACTCATTATATAAACTGAATATCAGTATAATTTTGTAATTCAGAAGTGACAGTTGAGAGAATGAGCAAAGTGAAAAGAGACATTATAAATGAAATTCATAGAAGTGCAAGAATACATTTTCCTCGAAGGCATGTAATATTAAAAGATATTGATGATCTTTGGCAAGCTGATTTAATGGATATGCAAAGTTTCTCCAAATTCAACAACAACAACAAATTCATATTAATTATCATTGATGGATTCTCTAAGTACGCTTGGGCTATTCCACTTAAACAAAAATACAAAGAAGCTGTATCTGAAGCTTTTATTACATTATTGAGTAGAGAGAAACGCATCCCTAGAAACTTGCAAACCGATCTTGGAAAAGAATTTTACAATAAAAGTTTTGAAAAAATATTAATAAACAATTCTATCAACCACTACTGCACTTATTCGACTAAAAAGGCTTCAATTGTAGAACGATTAATAAGGACGATAAAGAGTAAGCTTTTCAAGGAATTTAGTTTCAAGGGGGATTATAAATGGACTGACGGGACACTTGCAAAAACCATTACTAGTTATAATAATACAATACATAGAACAATTGGTTTACCACCTGCTCAAGTAAATCATAGCAATAAAACTAAAGTACTACAGAGATATTTCAATCAAAATCGAACGAAAACAAAATGTCCTAAGTTTAAGATAGGCGATTTTGTTCGAATAAGTAAACATAAAGGTTGTTTTGAAAAAGGTTACACTCCTAATTGGTCAACAGAGATATTCAAGATCAGTAAAGTTCAAAACACAAATCCTGTTACATATTTATTAGAAGATGTTAAACAACAACCTATTTTAGGAGCTTTTTACAATCAAGAATTACAAAAAACCAAACATCCTGATATTTACCTTGTGGAAAAAGTTTTAAAACGAAAAGGTAGAAAAGTTTTCGTGAAATGGTTGGGGTTATCATCCTGCGAAAATAGTTGGATTGACGATAGCAATGTTTCATGAGTTGTTTGTCAATATAACATCACGGTCTATGATACTGATCTCATTCTGTTTGTATACATGAAAGGAGAAGGACTTATAAATAATTTAATTAATAATTTACCATTTGAGATCCATTTGCCAGGATATAATTACTGTGGTCCAGGAACTAAATTAAGTGAAAGATTAACTCGAGGTGATAAAGGTGTAAACAAGTTAGATGAATATTGTAAACATCACGATATTGCATATAATAATTCGAAAAGTTTGAAAGATCGGCACAAAGCAGATATCATTTTATTAAAAATGGCAAAAAAACGTGCTTTGTCTTCCGATGCAAGCACAGGAGAAAAACTTGCTGCCAATTTAGTTAATAATATAATGTTAACGAAAGTAAGTTCTGGAGCTGGACTCAAAAAAAGCTTTAAAAATTTAGTAACCAATACTAAAAAATACATTAAAAAAGTTAAACCGAAGTGTAGGAAAAAACTAATAGAATTGGCCTACGCTGCTGCTAGAGAATTGAATCATGATTCATCTGCCAGGATTCCACGTATAATACCAATTCCTAAGTCTGGAGGGGTTCTACCTTTAATACCAATATTTGCTGGTTTGTCCGCTGCCGGCAGTATTGCAAGCGGTATTGCTGGAATCGTCAAAACCATAAATGAATATAGAGTTGCAAAGAAGCATTTAGAAGAAATGAAAAGACATAGTAAGAATGTGGAAGGTGTATGTATTGGAAACGGACTGCGGCTAAACCGTTACAAGGATGGACTTGGAATATATACAAATTTAAAGAAAAAAAACTAAATCATAGGCTACCTAATCGTGCACTTACTAATATAGATATCATACATTTTACGAAAAACGTTCCATATTTTCGCGGAGTGTTCATGAGAGATACCTTGCCGAAGTCTTCCTTTTCTAAAGAGTGCGGAATCATAAATTTAGATAATTCTAAAAATTCTGGTACACATTGGGTAGCCTATGTAATTTTAAATGAATATGTTGAGTACTTTGATAGTTACGGCAACTTGAAACCTCCAATAGAATTTGTTCGCTATGTAGATTCTAACAATATTAATTATAATTACAATAATTTGCAAAATAATAACTTATTCAATTGCGGACATTTATGCATTAGATTTCTTAAAGAGTTTTGGAAAAAGCAAAGTTTTATCAAATCATCACTTAAAAAGGTTTAAATGATACGTACCGTCTACATACGAGAACACTTTGACTTTATCTGTCACAAGAGGTGAATGTCAATTATATTGAGAAAATAAAAAAATGATAGTTTACAATATAAAATCAACTGCCAAAGTTAATAGTTTTACTCGTTCTCATACCTTCAAAAGACGAAGACATATTATACGAACTATAAAAAAAATAAGTAAAGATAATAAATTATTCCTTCGAGCTTTAGGATTTAAATTATGAGTATTCTTCAAGTGAATGATTTACCACAATTCGACAACTCTGTAGTGAGTTATGAAATTCATACATATAATCCATATAGCAACAGTTTTAATGAAAATGATGAAATACGTATACCCATAAATCAGCAAGATTTGTACGTATTACCTTCAGCTAGCTACATTTACGTTGAAGGTCGAGCCACTACAATTTCGAAAGATGGAGCAGGAAAACTAACACGAAAGGTTGTTAATTTTACCAATAATCATATATCATTTCTATTTCAAGACATTCGATATGAAATTAACGGTGTAGAGATGGACCGAATAAAAAATGCAGGTATTTCTACAACTCTAAAATCATATGTGTCAATGAGCCAGGGGGAAAGTAAGGCTGCTGCTATTTGGGGTTGGAATTTGAATGGGGTGAAAGATAATGATGGTATTTTTAGTGCCCTTATACCTTTGAATAAAGTTTTAGGATTTGCGGAAGATTATAATAAAATTATCATTAACTGTAAACATGAACTTATAATTAAAAGAAGCGGTTCGAATCTTAATAGTGTTATACTTGATAATAATGATTCCATTGAAGTAAGTATAGAGAGACTGCAATGGCGTATGCCTCATATAAAAGTTTCAGATCGGGAAAGACTAACTTTACTTAAATATTTAGAAAAAGATCGTCCTATTCAAATAGCTTTCAGAAATTGGGACTTGTACGAATATCCTTTATTACCTAGAACTACAAAACATTCCTGGGTTGTTAAAACTGCTTCACAACTCGAAAAACCAAGGTATGTGATCTTTGGTTTGCAGACAAATAGAAAAAATATGAAAAGTAAAGACTGCTCAATATTTGACCATTGTAAATTAACTAATGTTACTCTTTTTTTAAATTCTCAATATTATCCATACGAATCGGTGAATGCGAAGTTTTCTGAAGATAAGTATTATATATTATATGAAATGTTCACCAAATTTCGTCAGTCTTATTATAACACCCGGTCTGAACCAATGCTTGGTTTGGACGAATTTAAAGAAAAGGCTCCTTTATTTGTAATTGATTGCTCAAGACAGAACGAAGCCTTGAAAACTGGGGCTGTAGATGTAAGACTGGAAATAGAAAGTTCTGAAGATATACCAGAAAATACATCTGCCTATTGTCTAATCATCAACGACCGTCTATTCGAATATAAACCGTTAAGTGGTATTGTAAAGAAATTATTATGAACGCTATAGTCGATGTGCAAGGGTTTAAGACGGAAAGTAACGAGTTCATCGTGAAAGAAATAGCAGTAGCATGCGGAAATCAAATTATGGTATTATTAATCAAACCACCATACCCATTTTACAATCTCACAACAAAAGAAAGATTGCAAGTATATTGGATACAGAGAAACAGAAAACTTTTCTGGAGAGAGGGTTTTATACCATACTTAAAGTTACAGCAATATATTGTACCTTATCTGAAAGATAAAAACATTTATGTTAAAGGATGTGAAAAAGTGTCGTGGCTACGAAACATTGTAAAACATGATAAAATATATAATTTAGAAGATAAGAACTGTCCTAGTTTACAGAAATTATTTCATGATTATGGAATGTCTAATAATATATTTAGCTGTGTGTATCATTCGAATGTATGTGCTTTAAAAAATGTTACTTGTTTAAAAAAGTGGATTGATAGTGAAAGTATTTTAACAGTAATTTAGAAGATAAGGGCTGCCTTGAAAATATATAAGTTCGAAATTAAGCTGCATAGCTGTATATCATAACAATATAGTGAGAATAAAGGTTTTTGAGTAAATGTTTTCTTGTTTTATTTCATAAGAAATATATTAGATACAGAATACCACAACGAACTGTGCTAAGTATAATATTCTAAAGATAGCAGCATATCTTGATAAAATGACAACACCAGATACAAGACTTCATTATGCTTTCATACATACCCGTATCAAGACTCATAAAATGATTCAAAATTATTCCAGCCCGCGTTATGAATTATTTAATAAATATAAAATGCGATTATGTTCATTTAGACATTATTGGGCTACAGTAGATTCAAAACGAAGATTGGTGATGGAAATGGCTGATGCAGGGTTTTTTTACTGTGGAAGTGGTTTAAACGATAAAGTTATGTGTTTTTCGTGTGGGGGTGGTATCGAAGATTGGGAGTATTACGATGATCCTTGGATGCAACATGCTAATTTTTTTCCTGATTGCTTTTATTTGAATGCTGTAAAAGGAACAGATTATGTTGACAAATCAAAAAGTTTATTTTTTAAAGAAACAAAAATATAAAATTATTCTAAGGTGGAGGAGGATAGATTGATTGTCTGCTGAATAAGCTACTAAACAAGTAACTATAAATTACTTACAGTCATTTTTATGCAACATTCGATTCCTACAATTGTAGATGAAGGTTGAATCATAAACTGAATTAAACAATTTAAAAATATATTAAATACATTCTATTAGCTACAATGCAAGATTCAGTGAAATATAGTTCTGAAAGCATTTGTAAAATTATTATTCAGAATGCTAATGGTGAGGCTATATTTGTTCGTGATATGCAGCTCGCTCATAAAAAATCGAGCCCAGATTCATCAAAACCTCAGATCAGAGATACAACGCAAGAAGATTTATTCTATCAAAACATGCATGATGCATTAAATTCGGAAAATATTGAAGAACTTTTCTTTAAAAGTGATAATAGAGAGCTAACATTCTCCCGAGTTAACGATGTGCAGATTTGTCCTGAAAAATTGAAAGCAGGTTCACCAAAGTGTCGGGACACCGGCACATCAACAGTGAGGAACATAATGCGTGATTTAGTTATACCTGATTCAGAAGACATTATATGCTACCAGATTATACCGGAAGATGAAATTTCTTTTATTTGAATCAAGTTGAAATATTACATTTTAATTCTAATCTGATGAAAAGTGATATTTTAGGTTGAATAGATAAAAAATAGTGATACAGTTGATAATTGGACTTTAAATAGTTGTTAAAAAAATATTAATATATTGTATGAATAGATGAACAGAACAGTTAATTGGGGGCTTCTAGATCAGTTCGGTAAGATCTGATCTAGAAACCCCAATTAACAACTTCTAATATGTGTAATATACTTCTCGTTTTATCGGTCTAAAGTCATTAGAAATGTCAGAGAGATATAAATTCTCAATTAAATAATTTTGTTTATGTTATAAATTGCTATGTTAGAGTAGGTTAATTTTCTTTGAAAACATTACACCTGGCTCTTGGCCTATTTGGTGTCAAGATGTACAGTCGCATACAACTGTTTTACCAAATTATAATGTTAAGGCCTAAATTACGTTAGAATAATAAAACTTCTGTTGCCAAATAAGAATATATGATGTATCTACCTAATACTATGCTAGCACGGGGACCCAGCGCTCTTAAATCAAAGATGTATATACCTATCTATATATATATATTAGGTATCTAATACCTAATATGACACCATTTGGCTCTAATTAAGGTTAGTATAATAAAACGAACGTTGTCGAAATATAAAATTATTTATTACTTAACATTTTTTGAACTTACAGTAAAATGTTAAAAATAACGAAGGCTCGTCCCCAGCGTCCGCTGTCGCGGATAATAATATAAACACAACAATAAAAACAAAAAACAATATCAAATCTTTGCACTAACCATAATAATAACCTTAACAATATTTAATAGCAGTATTATTACTTAAATCCTTACAATCCTTACATAATTTTTTATTACAATAGTAATTTTAATCACAGTATAAATTTTAATCACAGTAGAAATTATAATCACAGTAAAAAATATAATTACAGTATAAATTTTAATCACAATAGTAATTTTAATCACAGTACCTATACATTTTAATCACAGTAGAAATTTTAATCACAGTATCTATTATTTATTTTTATGAGTTTACCTACAACGTGTAAATTAAGTTATGCGGTATTATTTCTGTGGAAGGTAAAGAAATTAAATCTTGCAAATCGTCAAAGCATTCCCAAGTTTTTGTAGACTTTCGGTAGCACCAACTTCTGTAATGACCTATAGCACCAGGTATGTACTCAATCACCGCTAAAGCAGAAAACTTTTGTTTTTTGACTGTAATAGTCACTGGTATGTTAGTCAGATTAATTTGAGAAATACCAGTCGTTTCAATAAATAAAATAGATGATAAGTAGTAATGAAATCTCACTTGCTTGCCGCAATCAGAGCACATCCCTTTGTCTTTCTCGATTGTTAATTTAATCGATTTGGATAATGCTGAAATGCCATCTTTTTTTATTACATCGATATTAATCGGTAAATACTGACACTTTCTTAATAAATTACTATGACTAGAGCACCGCTCGCTAGTGCATTTTTTTTGGCGCATTGTGCTATAAAATAGTGGATAGAGAATGTGATCAATAATTTTGGACGTATTGCATTCGCAGTTAACAAGTTGGTGAAACGTGTCATCCTCTGTCCGAAAGTGCTTTAATAATAATTTAGTTCTGTTTCTATATAACTCGGTTTTATCCCCACTGTTCTCAACTATTTGTTGAATAATTTGACAAATTGCAACATCCTTATTCTCTAATATATGTTTTTTAACATGGGGTCGATCAACATAAGCTATAGCCAAACTTTGAAATATACTATCAAAAGCACAAGTATTAAAGGTGTCAACATTTTGTACATACGAATTAGTTACAGAGCCATTTTTTAAAATATGGATTGATTTAGGTTTTTTTGATTTAGGTTTCATCTGTCCTCTCCAATTTTCCATGGTGGATGGAACGTCCAAAAATACAGACTCTTGTTCGAAGCTTTTGCGATCATCTGTTTCTAAAGTTATAATGTTTTTTTTTGACAGGTGTGTTGTCTCTATGTTGTCCTAAATCACTAATGGCTAATTTCAGGCAACCTTTTACTTGTGTTATATGCCTGATTAAAAAATCATCAATTCTTAATCTTTCCCTATTAGAATCCATTAAAAGAGTTTTTATGTCTTTGAAATAACTTTCTACATTTGTACTTGATGGATTAGGTTTGGATAAGTAAAAATATTCAGACATAACTTCACCCCATAAAGGTATTTTTTTTAAAATTCTATATAAATATGTTAGAAAAGTAGGGAAATAGTAAAGGTTTTCGTTATCAAAATTCGGTGTTATGTTTTCATTATATATTGTTTCTCGTGTCTGTACGTTTTTACAAAACCTTATCAAAGGGTTTCCATCTATATCATCATATTCTTCTATACATTCAGTTGTTATATCCTCTTTAGACATGTCACTAGGTATTGTTTCTAAATTCGTAATTATTGATTGTAATTTCAATAATGCATTACTACACCTGGATACCTTGTTTTGGTCTGTTAACCCACCATATCTGTTAAAGGCGAGTGTTATAATATCATCCAAAATATTTTTTAATTGGCTATAACTTGCAGTTTGTCTAAGTAGTAAGACACATCTAACATAAAAGTTCTTTACACGATTATCTACATGTTCGAAGCATGATTGTCTATACAGATTTTTAACGAAATGAGATTTATCGAGACGAATGTAACAAGGTATCCTAATATTGTTGTGATTATCGCCTTCTAATATGTTAAAGCAATTTTGTAAATAGCTATTTGTAGAAATAAACCCTGTAAAGTTTGTTACAACAGCACCTAATATTGCAGCAGAATCATCAGAGACACATTCATTTGGTGCGGATTTACCACTCAACCACTGCTTTAAAAACATACTAATATTTTCTTGCGTATTAACTTCAGATAACATATGGCACAACGGAATACTGCTACCATCTTCACGATAGCACATCATTACGTATAAAAACACGTGTTTTTTCTGTTTGTTTGCGTTTTTTGTAAAGATATTGACTTCTGGTAATACAGTTCCTTTGACAACAGAACCAGTCGCATCTATTGACACTCTAATATATCTTTCTGATCTAGAAAATAAATTATAAAAATAATTTTGTTCCCTTGACCAGTACAGAATAAAAAAAGGAAATATGGAAATTTGTCGAATAGTTTCATTGTATGGTGGTGTAAATGCCATAGACCAAACTGATAACACAGGTGAAGAGTGAAGAAAGGGAGCTTGTTTCATCCTACTTCTAATTTTTTGTAGAGCTCCTATATTTGGTATAATAGGTGGTTCTACATCACCTATTTCCATGTGTTGATTAGCTAGCAAATTTCTAGTAATTATTGGATGGTTTTTTGCTAAAGTTTCTTCTAACTGTTGCTTATGGTACTTTGTTACCCTAACTTTTACAGATTTATCGTGTTTATAATTTTTGTTGACATTTGTTATCGAACATTTCATTTCATAAAAAAATTCGGATGATGTGCAGCAGTTTTCAGAGTAATAAATATTGAGGTTTGCTTTGCATAGTTTGCAATAGCCTTGGCAAAGAATGTGACCATTTGGTTGAACTCTGTTTTTTTTAAATATCCATATACATTCGTTCTTGCTCTGTTTCCAAATTTCTTGTCGAAGAATGGTAGTCCACTTTTGTTTTTGAAATCTTCTTGCGGACTTGTAGCGTGAATTGGGTGTTTTGGGATCATTGCGGTAATAGTAATATTTTGTAGGCTCTATTTCTCGCCACTGATAAGCATCTATAATTATAGAAAATGTAATTTCACTATCTGTTTGGTTTTCCAAATCTTCATTTAATACATAATTATCTCCGGCAGATGACGTTCTGGTTGAAAATTCTGTCTCCAACACGAGTTCACTACACGAAATCGATTGTTTTTCTCTTTCTTCCTCTTGTTCAACATTTGAACCAAAAAAAAGTGCGTGGTTTTTCTTTATGCTAAGAAATATTGCATCCTTAGACATTTGTTTGTCAAATTTATTAAACAGGAGATCATAAATTGCATCATTTCTTTTTGGCTGTATTGGGTAAAGTACATCTTTATGTTCAAGATATACGGTTTTCTGGCTATCTAAGTTAACTTTAAACCCGCGACCGCGTCTTGACATTTTAGATGGTTTCTGAAAGTAAATAAGGGACTAACTGAGTACATTAACATCACTATTTAGAAGCTAAACTGGTCAAGAGGAGAATAGACGCGTGGTGTCAGGAGGAAAAGCGCGGCCGCCGCGGTGACGCGAGCCTGCCGCGGCAGGCTCCGCTGGCCTCGCTGCCTGCTGCTGCCGGTCGCTGCTGTTCCGGTGTGAATCATCCCTGATATACCACAGACAGTTTGAACTTATAATATACTAGCTTCTGCCAGCGGCTCCGCCCGTGTGAATGTCGAAAATTATCCCTAGTGAACATATTCCCGCAATAAAAAGTATCTTATGTACTAAAAAAACAAAGATAAAGAAATGCTACTAGTTAATTTACGTGGAATTTTAAGTTTTGTACTTAAATAGTCATAGAATTTATTCATACTTAGCCATGTTTACCTACGTAGATCAGCCGCAGCCCTACGTAAACATGGCTATGTACGAATGTGAGATTAATCTAGGTAAATAGCTTTTTTTAATACAAATATCTCATCCACTGGTATTTTTTCAAATTACATAATAACTGAATGTTAAATTACTAGATAATTTTGCTTACCTACTATATTTTTTGCATTTACAGTTTACCAAACTAAGCATAATAATAATATATATAATTTCAAACTTACCCAAAGACTTCTCCTTATGTATTCTTTACACAGATATAATTAGTTATGTGCAGTTTCATACACTGCTTTATCTACATGAGTGTAGATAAAGCAGTGTTGGTAAATAAACCGGTATTATTTGAGTTCATAACTATTCTTAACAAGTTCCACTATAAACTGGCTGACTTTAATTTACGTCACGGGCAACTCGCTCTATGTAGTTCATCTGTACACGCGCATCTATCTCTTTCTTACTTACCATACATAAATGAAACGGAGCGCACAGGAGCGCAGCGATCTTGCTGCCAGCGACTTCCAAATTTTGTTCTATATTATAAATAATTACATTATAATATTTATTGTAGATCTGTTTCTAGGTAATGCTTGCTTTCCTTTTTGGTAGGTATATAATAACAAAGAATAACTGTATATTTAGGTTTATTTAGAAACAAACATTCCACCTTAAGGCGATCCCCCCGGCAAAACCGCGTTTTTTGTCGTTATTCAGAGGCTATTAACTCAGTAATGAAGCGTAATTAACTATATCTAAAAGCACATTATTAATGTTCGATATCTTGTCATCACATTGCACATTTTAATTTATTTTTATGTGTTATAAATACATTTAAAATCTCCTTGTAAAAAATGTTCTAAAATTATTGATAGCATGCTTCTTTTGCTAAAGTTGACGTTCTGTTAATTTAAGAATTACACCAATGGATAGATAATTTAAAAATCTAAATATTCCACATTTTATTTTATTTGAAAAGATCGCTTATCTTTTTTTATTAAAAGAATTCCAATTTTATTGTGGATTTTGTGATAAATGCGCGGGCGGAGTGAGCGGGACAGAGCGAGACTTATCAACGGGACAGAGAAGGACCGAATACTCAAGGTCGTTTGGTCGGGGTAGCGTCTTAAGACATAATAGGTATTGTCTAGAAACTACTTAAAGTGTTTTGTACTTGCTTGTACCAATGTATGGAGAAATTTATTACTTTAATATCTTTTTAATTACACACCGACTAAATCTGTGACTCGGCGACTAATTTCGACCAATTAGCGACTAAATCTGGGAGAAAACAGATCTTCGTTAGGTGCCCCAGTTTTTGAGATATAAATGTGGCCAAGCCGGGGAGAGTCTCTCCAGATCGGCCACCTATAAATCCTTCTAACTTTTGAACCAGTGATCGACTAATTCTGATTTTTGGCGACTAATTTCGACTAATTAGCGACTAAATCTGGGAGAAAACAGATCTTCGTTAGGTATCCTAGTTTTTGAGATATAAATGTGGCCAAGCTGGGGAGACTCTCTCCAGATCGGCCACCTATAAACCCTTCTAACTTTTGAACCAGTGACCGACTAAATCTGATATTTGGCGACTAATTTCGACTAATTAGCGACTAAATATTTGTGTTATCAAAATTAAAATCCCTGATGGTGGCCAAGCCAGAGTCAGCCACACCGCGTCGTCGAGCAAGGGTCGGGGGGGGGGACAATTACGTCGGGGGCGTCGCGTAGGACCTCGGCGGCGAGGTCGGAACGATGGCGGTCTGTTTTTGTGTACTGTACTGGTGGCCCTACTGCTCTCCTGGAGGAGGGTTATGGGGTCATCGGGGTCGGACAGGGCATGCCTTGGACGGCGGGTACGACTAATGCGGGAGGGGGCATATCTGGCAGCCTCGACAATCAGAGGGTTGCGATGTGAGGCCGCGGAGTCGAAGAAGCGCTTGGAAATGCGCTTCATGAACTGACGGATAGTGGGGATTTTAAGGTCGAGATGGAGGATCTCGTTCCGAACGAACCAAGGGGAGCCGGTTGCCCTACGGAGGAACCGGTTTTGGAGGGTCTGCATCCTATGGATGTGGTGGGGTTTCGAGTGTGCGAAAACCACGCTCGCGTAAGTCATGATTGGTCGAATGCACGCTGTGTAAATGCGCAATTTGCACTTGAGTGACAATTTGCTGCGTGCATTCAATAGGGAGTGGAGTCTACCGAGAGCGAAAGCGGCGCGCGAACGCGCCTGCTTTATGTGCTCACCGAAAGAGAGTCTATGGTCCAGAGTGACACCCAAGTATTTGGCTCGCTTCTCCCAAGGGATAGGCTTGCCGAACATGGTGATCGGACGGGGAGGGGTGAGGTTGAGTCTCGGTTTCGAAAATAGAACCGCTTGACTCTTATCGGGATTGACTTCGATTCTCCACTTCCTAAACCAGTCACCGAGTTGGTTGACTGTGGTTTGGAGAGTGATGAATTGGTGGTCACACTGCACGTCGTCTTATATGGACTCGATCACGTCATGCTCCGGGCTGGCCGGAGGGGTGTAGGTTGGGGAAGCAGCTAACACTATAGAAAAGGGAGGATCCTCCGACCAGACGGGTGTTGTGTCTGGTGGGCAACTGCCCGACGGTTGATGTCGGGACGTTGTATATATGCTAGTCGCGCGGTAAACTCTGTTTGCGCGATGCAGGATTTGCGTGACGTCAGTATAACGTGTAGTTCGCATGTGGCGATGTTGATACTGCTACAGTGAAATTACATGTCAAGTGACTTTGGCTACATTCTCCTAAACGGCCACTGACTAACCATCCGAACTTTGAACTTTGTAGGATAGGTTTACCTACACCCAATGAAATACGCTTTTTCCCTATAATGTTCCAAAAAACATCCGCCCCTAATAAAATATCAATATTAGAGGGATAATGGAACTTTGGGTCTGCAAGCACGATATTTTCGGGTAAATTAAGTTCCTGAATATTTACAGGTGCACTCGGTAACGTTCCTGTAATCTGTGGTACAATTAGACAAATTATTTCCATATTGAAAAAAAAAAATCGCGATTTTATATTTACATTGCAGCGCTCGGATATATTAAAAGAAACATTATTAATACCCGAAATTCGTAAAGGTTCGGTAATTTTAATCGATAATCCTAACTTGCTTTTTAGGTTGTCTGTCACAAAGGAAGATTGGCTGCCTGTGTCTAATAGAGCCCGAACGAGGTATGTCTGTTGATTATATTCATTTTCTACTTCTACCATAGCGGTACACAACAGAACCTGGCTGACACAGCAGACAATGGTACTGGTAGTGGTTGAGATGATGTAGAGGGTGTAGGGGTAGTTGGGTCTCTGTCAGTACTATTATTATTTTGAGGTTTGTTTACATGTAATAAACTGTTATGTTTTTGTTTACAAAACTTACATGAACTCTTCATACGACAACGAAATGAATTATGACCCTCACGCAGACAATTTGAACACAATTTTAATTTAGATGCTTCTTTAAGCCTGTCTTGTACATTCATATTTTTAAATTTAGTACATTGGTGAATGCGATGACCCTGCTAACTACATATTAAACACAAATATTCACACAAGTTCTCAACCGAAGAGACGAAGGAATTAGATCTATCAAGATGTTTATTTTTCCAACTATTGATTTGATTATTTTTATTCAAATATCCCTTATCATTTTTATTTGGTTGTGACGTGACTGATGTAGTTTCTAAAATATCCGCGCGACTACGTATAAAATTAAAAAAGTCATTAAGTGTTGGCAAGTCAGGTAAAATATTCCTATGTTCTTCCCACTTTACGCTCGAACTGGTATCTAACTTCCCAGTAATCATAAATATTAATAAAGTGTCCCACTGATCAGTCGGTTGTCCTAGAGTGTTGAGTGCTCTTAATTTTTTTGAAACAGTTTCTACTAAGTTACGTAATTCTTTAAATGATTCCTTAGTTAGGGTTTCAATACTGCATAATGCCATAAGATAATTGTTAATGAGTATTTTCTTATTATTATATCTGTCACAAAGTAACTCCCATGCTACAATGTAATTCTCAGAGGTAAACTCCAATGACTTGATAACTTCAATGGCACCACCCTCTAGTGAGGATCTCAGATAGTGAAACTTATTGATGCCTGGTATTGATTCATTGCAATGAATTAAAGCTTGAAAGGTGTCTCTAAATTCTAGCCATTTTAAATAAGAACCATTAAATGTTGGCAATTTTATTGTTGGCAATTTTATTGACTGTAGGTCATGTGATGGACAAGTGGAATGTGAACCTTTGTTACTACATGCATCACTTAATTTTTCCTTTTCAGAGCCATGCCTTTCTATTATATCCTCAATAATAGACATAACAGAAATAAACTTAGTTTCAATCGATTCTCTTAAAGTGATTTTTTCATCCATTGCGGATTCATCACAGCTGTTTTCAATTAATGTTTGAATGTCATGGAACTGTCTAAATAATTCTTGACAATTGTCCAAACGTCTACTTATCTCCATTACATTTACGCTACTTGTTAGAAAGTTGTTAGCTTATTGTGGCAACACCAAATTAAACTATGGTCAATCTAAGCTCAATAGAATTGTTTGTCCTGTCTATGTCTAAGATAGAGGTCAAAAAAAGGTTATTACATCGGTCATTACTTGTTCACTGAATCGTCGTTTTATTTAAATATTCCCGTTATAATAGGTTATGGGCCCAGCTACCCCATATAGGAAGTCAAAGCACGTTATTTTAGCTAGAATAGGTGTGTGTGTGTTATCAAGTGGTATACTACAGAAAAATAAAATAAAAATGTCTTCAACCGCATTCTTGACCAACGTGCCTAAGCTGTTGGGTCGTGACAATTATCACGAATGGGCGTTTGCAGCGGTGAATTTGCTAGTCTTGGAGGGCATGTCTGACTGCATTAAGCAAGAAAGTTCAGAAGCCAAGGCGACAGAAGACAGAAAGGCGATGGCGAAGCTAATTTTGACAATAGACCACTATACGTTCACATTAAGGAAGCTAAAAGCACAAAAGATTTGTGGATGAAAGTGAAGACTATGTTCGACGATTCTGGTTTTTCACGACGAATTACATTGTTGAGGAATCTGATATCAATTCGCCTTGATAACTGTGAATCAATGACGAGTTACATTACGCAAATCATCGAGACGGCTCAGAAATTGTCAGGAACAGGTTTTTCCGTGAACGACGAGTGGATTGGCTGTTTAATGTTAGCTGGTTTGCCTGAAAAATATTTCCCCATGCTAATGGCGATCGAACATTCGGGAATCGCCATTACAGCTGACGTAGTGAAAACGAAGCTAATAGATTTGACAGGAAACGATTGCGAGGCGGGAAGCGCATTCTTGAGTACAGGGCAGCACAGTCGTCAAAGTTCGAAAGTTGGCAGTATTGGAAAGAGTGATAACTCCAGTCAACATCTTGGCGGTGGAACGTCCGGCTCATCAAATGTCAAATCTGACAAGTCGAATGTGAAATGTTACCGTTGTAAGCAGTTTGGACATTATAAATCACAGTGTAAACAAAGTAATCAGTCTCAGATTAAGAAGACGAACGCATTTTCGGCAGTTTTCTTGAGCGGAAATTATAGTAAACAAGACTTCTACTTGGATAGCGGCGCAAGTGTTCATATGATTACAGATGTAAACATGATACAGAATGCATCTTTGACTACGAGTATCAAGGAGATTATTGCAGCTAATCAGAGCGCTATGCCAGTATTATGCTCGGGGGATGTTGATATCATGACCGTTACTCCAGATTGCCTGTATGAAGTCACTTTGAAAGACGTTTTGTGTGTGCCCAACCTCACCACAAACTTAATTACAATCAGTCAACTCATCAGGAATGGCAATAAAGTTGAATTTAAAGCGAATTGTTGCTATGTTTACAACAGAGAAAACAGTTTAGTAGCTGTAGCTAAACAGATTGATGGTGTTTACAAGATGGTCCTGGAATAGAAACAGTGTTTGTTTACATCAACCTCTTCAGCAGCTAGCAGTGAAGTTTGGCACCGAAGACTTGGCAATGTGAATATCAATGACCAGAACAAGATGAAAGATGGAGCAGTCACAGGAATATCATACACAGATAAGTCGGTGATCAGCAAGAGAACATGCACCGTGTGCTGTGAGGGAAAGCAGTCGCGTTTACCTTTTGGTCATGCAGGAACGAGGGGCAGTGAGCCATTGGATGTAATCCATGCTGATGTCTATGTCTCTGGAGGATCTGTCCATGGAGGTTACTTCCATGGGCGGAGCAAGGTATTTCCTTATCTTTATTGATGACTTTACTCGTATGGTGTTTGTTTATTTTCTCAAAGAGAAAAGTGAAGTTTTCAAGTACTTCAGGGAATTTAAATCAATGGTGGAGAACCAGCAAAGTAGAAAAATTAAAATATTCAGAACTGATAATGGTTTAGAGTTTTGTAGTAATTTGTTTGAGAATTTTCTAAAGGATAGTGGCATTATACATCAAAAGACTAATGCCTACACTCCCGAGCAAAATGGTTTGAGTGAACGCGTTAATCAAACCATTATTGAAAGAGTTCGATGCTTGTTATTTGATGCAGAATTAGGTAAGAAATTTTGGGCAGAGGCGACAAACACCGCTGTCTATCTTAAGAATAGATCTGTTGCATCAGGATTAAATAATAGTACTCCGTATGAGTTCTGGACAAATAAAAAACCAGATTTAAGTCATGTTCGAATATTTGGCAGTCCGGTGATGGTACACGTACCTAAAGAGAAAAGGCAAAAGTGGGACAGTAAATCGAAAAAGCATATACTAGTTGGTTTTTCCGAGAATGTGAAAGGATACAGAGTTTATGACACAATTAAAAGATGTATCACAACTAGTAGAGACATTATTATTCATGAGAATACAGAAGGAAACTGTACATCAAATTCAAATGTATCAGTTTCAGTTGGGGATATTGTTGTTACGAGTCCTGTAGATCTCACTAAAAGTGATGAAAAATCTCATGTTGAGTCCGTAATAAGTCTCAACACTTCTTCAGAATCAGAGTATGCTAACACTTTGACTGATCTGGATTTAATCTTGCAGCAATCTCAAGAATCTGAAGAAGAGGAAGAACCAGTGTTGCCAGAACCAGTAATTTCTAAACGAGTGAGGAAGCAGCCAGAGCGGTATGGATACGGTAACCTATGCACTACGTCCAGTTCAGAGCTATCCTGTGATCCTGTTAGTGTCCGAGAGGCACTGCAGAGGCCAGATCGAGACAAATGGATTGATGCAATGAAGGACGAGTTGCAGGCATTTGAAGAGAATGATGCGTGGGTTCCAGTTGAAGAGCTACCTTCTAAAAAGACTTTAGTGCAGTGTAAGTGGGTGTTTAAAAAGAAAGCAAATAGTGATAACAGTGTGCGATACAGAGCGCGTTTAGTGGCAAAAGGCTTCACACAGAGGCCAGGTATTGATTATGATGAGACATTTTCACCTGTTGTCAGGCATTCTACGATTAAATTATTATTTGCACTCTCTGTACAGCTAAATTTTGATATTACTCACTTAGATGTAAAAACAGCTTTTTTGAATGGTTACCTCAAAGAAGATATTTACATGGTGCAACCAGATATAAATTGCGATAATAAGAAAAATGTTATTGTAAAATTGAATAAAGCAATTTATGGTTTGAAGCAGTCCTCTCGCTCATGGTATGAAAGAGTAGAGCAATGTCTTTGTGAACTAGGTTTCTAAAGGAGTAAATTAGAGCCTTGTGTTTTCACAAAAATGTATAATGATGTTAAAATAATTATTGCCTTGTATGTAGATGATTTTTTTGTTTATTCTAATTCTAAAGAAGAGACTGAAAAATTAATCTCTGTGTTGAGTTCTAATTTTAAGATTAAAAATTTAGGACAGGTTCAGCAATGTTTAGGTTTAAGAGTTAAAATTGATAAAAAGTTGAATGTTATTACTCTGGATCAGGAACAATATATAGAGCAGTTGCTCAATAAATTTTATATGTTAAATTGTAAAGTTGCGGCTACTCCAATGGAATGTAAATTGGATATTGACAAGTCTGAAACTTGTGATCATGAAATTCCTTATCAACAATTGATTGGTAGTATAATGTATCTGTCGGTCCTTACCAGACCTGATATTTCTCTTTGTGTCAGCTTTCTCAGTCAATTTAATAAATGTCATACAAATGTACATTGGAATTATGCAAAAAGAATACTCAGGTATCTAAAGAAAACAAAGAATTCATTGTTTAAAATATGTAAAAGAAAAAGCTGAGCTTGTTGGATTTGTGGATGCTGACTGGGCTAGTAACACTGTAGACCGCAGGTCTTATACTGGCTTTTGTTTTACTATGTCAGGGTCAGCTATTTCTTGGGAAAGCAAAAAGCAGAGAACTGTGGCTTTATCTAGCATGGAAGCAGAATATATGGCTATAGCAGAAGCCAGTAAAGAGGCTATATATTTAAGATCTTTACTATATGAACTGACTGGTAATTTGGGTACGGTGCTAATGTACAATGATAGTCAAAGTGCACAGAAGTTGGTGGCAAATGATGTGTTTCATAGAAAAAGTAAACACATTGATATTAGATATCACATTGTAAAGGATGCAGTTAATAATAAAGTTATTAATTTGGAATATTTGCCAACAACTGCTATGCCGGCTGATGTTCTAACTAAAGCTTTAAGTCCAGTGACACATTATAAATGTATTGAAGGCTTGGGGATTAGTTGGATAGAGTCATAGTGTTAAGTAAAATTAAAACTTTAATTGTTTTATAGTAATAATTGTTTATTTGCTGTAGTTGGGGTGTTAGAAAGTTGTTAGCTTATTGTGGCAACACCAAATTAAACTATGGTCAATCTAAGCTCAATAGAATTGTGTGTCTTGTCTATGTCTAAGATAGAGGTCAAAAAAAGGTTATTACATCGGTCATTAGGTACTTGTTCACTGAATCGTAGTTTTATTTAAATATTCCCGTTATAATACTACTTATAGCACTAATGTCTAGTTTTTGCATTTCATGAACATATTCGTTTAATTTAGATAAACGCCCTCTAATATTACCGCGTTTCCTAATTAATTCACTTAATTCCATTTTGCCCTCATCCTTATCCATGATCTTTAAATTACAATAACCGAGAATACACAAACAATGAAATAGATAATAAAATGTGCCGCCCTCTAATATTACCGCGTTTCCTAATTAATTCACTTAATTCCAATTTGCCCTCATCCCTATCCATGATCTTTAAATTACAATAACCGAGAATACACAAACAATGAAATAGATAATAAAATGTGCATCAAACCAAACACTCGTTATAAGTATGTACGTTGCAGGCGCAGCTCGAAGCCTGGCGGTGTCACGGCAGGCACGCCGCGCAGCAAGATGGCCGCTCCGCTGCTTATGCCGCGGCGCGGCGGTCGAGCAGCCCCGGTAGCCACGCGGTGGCGTATGTAGACGGGAACCGGGAGGCAGCGCGCAATAGAAGCCGATGCTTTCCTGGAATTGTTCGGCAATCTATTTGAAGCACGGATGCAGTTTAAGGCTTTAAGCTGTACAATTGGTGCACCAGACACGGAATTGGGATTATGTACAGGAATGTAAACATCAAAGAAATCAAAGTGAGATAGGTAGTTATTTAGGTATGCATAAACAGCGAATGCAGTGGCACGATTATAGACATGCTGGACATGAATAGTCGCTTAGACTCACAATTTTACGGTTATGAGTTACGATAATAGGTACATAGATAGGTCTAGGTATTACCTATGGAATTTAAATGACTACAATGCATAGATGTTAGCAGTTAACTGCCCTTTACACCAGAGGAAGCAGTAAACCCTTAACACACAAATAAAGACGGTAATCGGGAACGGAAAATATAATAGGAACGAGCTTACTTCCCTCGGAGTGACCACCTGACGCGATGCCCGCTATATCCAATACTCAATACTCAATACTCAATTCTTTATTGCATTCCATATGTATTACATAGATGGTCTAAAAAAGTAAAAGATCAATATGGACCCTGTCGGGCACAGCAACATTAGGAGAGAGGAAGAGAGCTAAGCAGCAATTCAAGCAATTCAATATTATTAAAAATTATTAGATGAGTTTAATTGGGTTTATAATTATGTATATTTATATATTAATAGGTTTGTGTATAGTATATTAGTTATTTTTATTTTATTTTATGTATTGCACAATAATAATGTAGGTAATTATTGTGAAATTCTTAGTAGTACTTATTTTTATTATTATTAAATTATGCTATTATTTATGTATTCATATTTTCATATTTATGTTTGATTTTCTATATTCTTATTATATTATACCTATATATTCTATAATGTTTGGTGAATAAGAGAGAGATTTTTATTTTTTAGTTTGCAATAGATTTGTCATCTAAAAACTCCTTTACTGAGTAGTATGACTTAGATTCCAGAAATTGTTTCAATTTATTAATAAATACATTTGTTTTTCTTACTTCTCTAATGTCATTTGGTAATTGGTTATATATTTTAATGGACATAACTAAAGGGCTAGTTGAGTGCATTTTGAGTCGGGATTGAGGTATGTTTATTTTGTTTTTGTTGTGTCGAAAAGTGTATCTTGTTTGTGTTTCTTCGCAAGTGGTGTAAAAATCTGGGTGATTTTTGACAAATTTACATAATTCTAAGATATATAAACAGGGAAGTGTGAGTATTTTGTGTTTTAGGAAGTGTGGTTTGCAGCTATCTGACTGGTCTATGTTGGTTATTATTCGAATTAACTTCTTTTGTAAAATAAATATGGTTTGTGAATCTGTACTGTTACCCCACAGCATGACCCCATAGCTGAGCCATGCGTGGGCATATGCATAGTAAGTGACAAGTGCAGTTTGCAGGGTGGTAGTTTTTTTAATTTCGCGTACGGCATAAGAAAATTTGGATAGTTTTGCTCTTACTTTCTGTATATGGGATTTCCAATTTATGTGGGTATCTATAGACAAACCGAGGAGAGTAAATTCATTTACTTGTTCCAGTTTTGCATTATTAAAAATGAAATTTAGTTTTAATGGGGATTTTTGATGGGGATGAAAAGTAATTAATTTTGTTTTGGTGAAGTTAATTTCTAGATTATGGTTTTCCAACCAATTTACAGCTGTAGAAAGAAGGGAGTTTAATTTGGCGTTTATATTGTCATCGTTTAGGCATGAGGTGAGCAGAGATATATCGTCCGCAAATAGAACACATGGTTCGTTTATAATTTTAGGAAGGTCATTTATGTAGACGAGAAACAAAAGGCAGCCTATTACACTCCCTTGGGGAATTGAAGCGTTAACTGCTTTTCTGTCGGATCTCATTTTAATTATTTAATTAGTTTTGTTATCGAAATATTCAATTTCTACTAGTTGTACCCTATCCTTTAGGTATGATGCAAACCATTCATGAGCTTTTCCTCTTATTCCTATCCCATGCAACTTGTCTAATAGTATTTTAAATTGTACCTTATCATAGGCTTTGGTCCAGGTAGATCTTCAAAATAGGTGACAGTATCCTCCTTGTTTTCCAGCAATTTTACTACAGTTGCACGTGGCCGCGACGAGCGGTGAGCAGCGGCGTTTTCACGTGGCCGGCCGGTTCGAACTAGTTTCAACAATCGAGAACAGGAACACGCCACCGAACCGCATTTTGTCTTCGCTCCAACTTGCAGTTCGTTTTTGCACGGTCGCCAAATGTTGGGAGCTGATTAAAACTGACTTCGATTTCATGAGTACAATTTTATTTTATTACAGGATAGCCGAGCGAGGCAGCGTTTTGTATAGTGAAGAGACGCGCGCGCACTCGATCCTTGCTTAAGTCCCAAAGGCGATGGCGGCCCTCGCCGTCCGCGCGACCGCCTCGCGCCGCTCGACGCACCGCGCGCCTCTCCCGCGGCCCCCGGTTTGCCTTACGCGTGTACAAAGACTTTTCTTAATTTTAGGAAATGTAAAGAAATCGTTAGGGCTTAGGTCAGGACTGTATGGAAGATGGTCAAGAATTTCTACTTTTTCCTGCTTCAAATACTCAATCGTTTGACGAGCGCTGTGTGAATTTGCGTTGTCGTGGTGTAGGATGATGCGTCGCTTTGAGTTAGATTTTCGAAGTTTGGCGATGACTTGTGGTAAATAAACTGTGGTATACCACTCTGCGTTAACCGTTCTACGATCTTCAAGTGCAATAGTCGCAACATGGCCGGTTTATCCAACGAACGTGGCCACCGTCTTCTTTAAAGTGCCTCGAGGACGAACAACTTTAGTCGGCTTTGGCTCGTCTTGAAAGACCCAGATTTTGTCGATTGTTGTTTGGAATCAGGATCGTAGGCATAGATCCAAGATTCGTCACCACTGATGATGTCTTAGACGTGATTTGACTCTCCTCAGTTAAACCTTTGCAGAGTTTTCTTACACCATCTGACGCGGGCCGCCTTGTGATCGTCGGAAAGCAGATGGGGTATCCAACGGCAAACTAGCTTTCTCACACCAAGCGCTTCATGCAAGATCTTCTGAATGGTTGTCCCCGAGATGCCTAATAGAGCTTCTATCCCTCGATACGTCACATGAAAATCTTCGCGAATTAATTGTCTCACAGCAATGATGTTATCTTCAGTGAAGGCGGATTTTGAGCGTCCTTCGCGAAATTTGTCATTAACACTAGTATGTCCACGCTGGAATTCTAAATACCAGCTTTCGACAGTCCGCAGAATGGGGCTTCATCACTGAACATAAATGTTAGCTCTTCAACACACAGAAGCCGTGTCAGGCCTCTTCTAAAGTTGTAGAAAATTATTGCACGAACATTTTCCTCAGAAAGATTCATTTTTGTACGTAACCTGACAGATTTCAATCGACGCTGTGACTAAACAATAGCATTAATCCTAATACTTTCAACTGTTTTGAGATTCAAAATTTAAACACATTCGAATATAGAACAGTTCCAAATTCAAAATTGTTGGGAAATATCGAAACGACAGAACTTAAAAGCCATGCCTAGTATGACAGTTATATGGTATCTGGGGTGGGCACGGCATCAGAGTAATATATTTCCTCCTGCTCAATTCTTGGACGATGGACTAATTGTATACGATACAAATGATGAATAATGTTATGGCAATTAAGAAGACATAAAACTACGGAAAATAAAGAAAAACTAAAGTCGTACACTAATCGGCTCAAAAAAATCATCTATCTCACACAAAAATCAAGAAATAACTTTTACATAAATAACTCCAACAATAAAATGAAAGCAACCTGGCAGACCATAAATAAAAATAAATTAAACGGTCCAAAAGAATATATTTCTAAAATAATTATCAATAACAAAGAGATAACGGATCCATTAGAAATTGCAGAAACGTTCAATAATTATTATATTGATTTAGTTCAACCGCTAAGTAATAGTAAAAATCCTGACTTATCATCTATTACCAACACAGCTAAGTCAATGTTTATGCCTGCTACAATACCTATCGATATACACAAAATTATCGGAACCCTAAAAAATACCAATAGTGCAGGTTATGACGAGATTATTACTAAAGTAATAAAAAGTGTAGCTGTGGAAATATCTCCTGTTCTCAGTTTTATTATAAATTTATGCATAGAAAATGGTACATACCCTAAAGAATTAAAGATATCTGTAATAAAACCACTATATAAGAAAGATGACAGACAAAATCCTAAGAATTATAGACCTGTAGCGTTAATTCCAATTTTCTCAAAAAAATTTGAAAAAGTCATTTATAATAACCTGTATCCTTTTCTTGAAAAACATCAAATATTTGCGGAAGAACAGTACGGCTTTAGAAAATGCAAAAATATTAATATGGCAATATATAGCCTGGTAAATAAAGTGGTAACAAATATGGACAGACGGACACCGACGACTGCCTTGTTCATGGATATGACCAAGGCATTTGATTTTGTAGATTTTAATATACTTTTGTCTAAATTAGAAAAATATGGAGTAAGGGGCAACGTATTAAAATTAATTGAATCGTATTTAAAAAATAGGTATCAAGTAACGAGTACAACAAAGATTTGCCAAAAGACAAAATTAGAACTAACGTACCATTCAAAACCAAGAAAAACGAACTTTGGTGTACCTCAGGGTAGCGTCCTCGGCCCACCATTGTTCCTCGTATACATAAACGATATGCCAAGAGTTATTCAACATCCAATGACCTTGTTCGCTGATGATAGTACAATTATTTTCACAGCACAAAATAGGGATGCACAGTGTCATGAAATGGATATAAATCTAAATCTAAACAGGTTAATAACATGGTTAAATAATAACAATCTTAATGTAAATTTAGATAAAACTCATATTATGTCATTTAAACAAAGAATAAATCAAGATAAACTTAATATAAAATACGCTAACAAAACGATAGAAGAAACAAAGCACACAAAGTTCCTGGGACTCTATATAGACGAGAATATGAAATGGAGTAATCATATTGAACATTTAATAAAAAGACTAAATCAGTTCCAGTACGCTTTGCATAAACTCAGTAAATTGAATTTGGCGGGCTACCACTGCGCAATCACCTTAAGGACAAGTCCGTACTTGTTTATACAAGTCCGGATTTACGACGTGTATTATTGCGCAATGATAAAAGGAGACCCGCGGGCTAATTGCGTATCACACTAATAAATATGTGTTACGTGTGTGTGACAGTGTGTTACGCTTTACGCAATTAAAGTGCAGGAGCTGTGGACATAACTCTAAATAAATCGAAAAACAAACAGATAAATAATTATAAACTTACCTTAAAATCAGAAAGTACACTCGTGATTATACACACAATGCCTTGGAATTTCTGGGAAAAAAACAATGAGCACACACCCTTCACGCACGAGTAATTAGCGGCAACTGACGACACCGAACAGGCAAAATTTCACATAGTATGAAATGCTATTTTATTTCAATTGAAAACAAAATCTATAAACAGAATTTTTATTTTATTGTTATATCATAATTATCTTTTTTAGCAATAAAAAATACCATTTATCGTCAAATATACATATTGCAGTCTTTATTAAATTGCTGTAGGTAGTTATGTTTTTCTGTAGGTAGTTATGTTCTAAGTCAGAACAAGTACCTACAAAAAGAACTTCTAACATTTGACTGAAAGTTAAAGATTTGCAAATCCTTAATATAATATAACTTACATATTGTGCGTGTATACGTACGTGTTTTACAAACCAATAAATAATTTTATGTAACACTTTTGTGTGAGACTGTTTCAAAAAACGAAATCTTGTAGGTACTACAAATTTAAGAAGGTTGGCACAATATACTGCGCGGCCGCTTTTATACAGTCATTCGAATTTGTTCGGTTAATCGTGAAATTTCTTTTCCTATGGTATTCTTCATATATCTGTGTAGTTACAAGGATTTTTCAGCTGAAACTTTAAGGATAAGCAATTGAATAAAGGTACTAATTATTTGTCGAATCATAATTACCGTCACTTAATAATAACTCGTGTATTGGAGTGTTACACTTTAGCGTAGCCAGAATTTAATTAAAATGAAATATCTCTCTGAGGAGTTGGAATAGAAACATCTAATTTCGCATGATGCTTTGAGTTCATAAAAGGTACAAACCACCATAATTGGTAAGTTTCTAGGGTTTCTCATTGAAGCGCAAGGATCGATTTTAGGGTTTTTGAAAATCAATTTTTTTTCTTCCAACGGTGTAGATTATAGAAAAAATAAAAGTGCACAGCATAAGCACAAATTAAGACCCACCGTAGTAAAAAAAATCGTAGTTGTATGTCATGCCGTTTGAGAGGTACAGCAATTTGCTAAACGTTACCCCAGCGGCATCTTGAATAACTCTGAAACCTCAAGACGCACAAATTTAATTTTTTGGGCACAATTAGGCACAAATTCAATCTATCTAAGTAGCAGCTACGACCACCGGTTAAAAAACATGCCGCTGGGGTAACGTTACTCCAGCGGAATCTGTTTTTCGTGAATATCTTTGGATCGGCTGGACGCTCAAATTCTAAATTTCGGGCACATTTACACGTGATGGGGTACTAATTATCTGTCGAGCCAAAATCCTGAAAAGCGACAACATTCCGCTGGGGTAACGCACACTAAAAACCCGATCTTTTTTTGAAACCAATTCCTTGACCATTTCATTATGTAAATTGCGTATTAGCCTATCTATGTACTTTAAAATGTGTGCACTCGAGGCCGAAGTGTGTATGGATGGTGGGCATTTCCCTTTCTAATATATTCTGTTTATCTTTGAGAAAATAAAAATGAACCATTCTCGAGTAATTATCAATGAAAGAAATAAAATATTTCATACCTCCATAAGATTTACTTTCCATTGGACCTAGGGTTGCCAGCTCCGATTTTATGTTTTAAAGGATTTCATAAGATTAATTAGAGGACATAGGATGAAAATAAAGGATATCATATTATTTTTAATAAAATGCTGTTGTGGTATCATAAGCGACATTTATTAATTCAAACACAATGTTAATATGTATTAAGACTCAATGTAACATAGTTTGTCTCAAATAGAAACCAAGTAAGTAGGACGACCTAATTAGTCTTTTTGTACTTGGTGTTACTTTTGGCTGCTCTAAGAGCTTCTTCGTTTTCTATAATGAAATGATAAAATTCTTTGCATTGCATGTTGAAGTTCGATTTTATTTGTAGTTCTGCTTTTACAGTGTCAATATCTAACTTATTTCGGTTTTTGGTCCACGTATTCGTACACAAGGAAAAAATCCTTTCGGCTTGGGCGTTAGAAACTGGGATGGAAAACACGTATTGTATTATTTTTAGCAGATTTTTGTTTTCATCCGTTGATTTGAGAATCTGAATCCAATTTTCAAGAGCATTTTCAAACTTTTTATCCTCTATAATTTTCGTCAATAAAGGCTTTAATAAACAGAACTCTTCATACAATGCATCGAGGTTAATATGAGGTATCTGTAGTTTTGATACCATATTGCACACTGGTACTTAACTTCTTTTGTCAGTGTCAGCGGTTGCAAACAATGAAAATTACTATTTTCCGAGAAATCGAATCGCGATTCTATATAAGTCAGCACATTTCGATACCACTCCAAAAATATAGTAGTATATTTTTCAGCCACAGAAGTAGACATTTTCAGAAGAATTTGCTGCACTGACATTCCAAAAAAGGCATCTTCAATTCGCTGGTTCATCTTTTGTTTTAAATTATTCATGATTCTGTATACGTTGCACATTAGGACGATTGTGCCTTCAAGTTGACGAATAGTTTCTTCAAAAATTATCAACGTGTTGTGGAAAAAAGCTAAATATAATTCTGCTTCTAACACCTCGGTGCCAGTAATATTTGTCTCATAGTATTTCAAAATATGATTGGAGACGTCAGAGGTTGAAAGAAAATATGCTTGTACCGCGGGAAGATTTTTATATAGTCTGTCAATGGCAGGATACAATGACAGCCATCGTGTCGGCACGTGCCTCAGGCAAAGGCGCATATTCGATATCTACAAACTCAAATATTTGCTTAAGCTCACTGGTCCTTTTTGCATGGCTGGAAAAATATGTAAACGTTTTTGTTACGAAACTTTCAACATCAAATTCCATCTTCCCAATAGCATGTTTTGCGGTGTTGTGAACTAAGTGAGCCAAACATCTAGCTTCGATTATATGATCATTCTCATTCTTGAGACGAGTGTACACCGAATTAAAACGACCAAAATTTACATTAGCATTGTCAGCTGAGTAACTAGAAATGTTTTCAATTTTTAAATCATTTTCAATTAATTTATTTTTTATATTAACGAATATATCACCAGAGGTCTCTTTAGCATCTTCGTAAAAATCCAAAAGGTAGTGCTTCAAACCATCTTCTGGGGTAAAATATCTTATAACCAGTGGAAACATTTTTATGTTTCCGTGATTTGAAGAATCCGTCCCTATTGAATAAAATATGCCATGGTCCACTAATTGCTTTACCGCTGGTGTTATAGACAGAGGGGCCAGTACAGAACATGCTATTTTCGTAGCTTTTGTCCTTCCTAATTGCATGTCACCAGCGATTTTCGAGTCCGGATAAAGGATCGGAGCTAATTTGCTTGTACAATCCAGAGAAAGCATTGAATGTCCGTGCACCACGTTATGATACACGTTTGTTAGCTCAGCAGCAGCAACTTTCTTCATAAACGCACAGGATGATGGAGAGTTAGATTGAGATCCGAAGAAGTGATCAATAGTCTTACTTGTCTTAGCCAGCTTCACTTTATTCTGGTGTTCTGCACCTCGATCGTGTTGTTTGAGGTTACTCAAACCACCGTTGCTAATCAGGAAGTCTCTTTTGCACAACGTGCAATAAGCTTTAAAAATATTATCTTTAGACGGCTTTACCCATGAATATATGTTACTCCATTGCTCCCTGTATTTACAAAGACGTTTGCTTTTCTTTGCACTTGATTCACCGCCACTGTTATTATCTGAAGAATCTGTATCAGAAGCCATCGCGTATGTTTAGTGAGGTATGATAAGTAGTTCTCTTCCGTACAACACCGACACGACACTACTGCAGTAAATAAACAAAAGAAGATGTATATTTTGTTGCGTACAAACGAAATAAAACACTCTCTAACATCACGCGTCACCTCAACTAGCGAAGAGAATGCCGAATACGCGCGAATCAGCGCGATATTTGCCCGATCGTATTCCCCACCCCCGCCACTTGACTCGGTAGCCCGCGCCGCCGCACCCCCGCCGCGTATATCTGCGACATCGTGCGAAACCACGCTGATGCAACTTAACGTAATTGCTATACGCGTGCGTTCATTTTCCATAAAATAAAGGACAAAGTATTGTCCTCTATTGAAGATTTCAAATTAGGGGACAAATTAAATTTTTAGGTCTGAAAAAGAGGACGTCCTTTAAAATAAAGGACGTCTGGCAACCCTAATTGGACCGCACAAGTCAGAGTGTATCACTTCCAGTGACTTTGTTCCAGCTTGCTTGAAAGGTAACCTTGTTTGTTTACCTTTGCAACAAGTGGAACATTTAATATCTTCTTGTGTATCCAGCGACAACATAACCCCATCAGCACAATCAGGCAAGTTTTTAAGAGCTGAAACATTTAAATGTGCCATCCAAAGATGCCATAAATTAATATCATTCGTATTAATTTTATTAGAGACCCAATGTGCGCTTTCACCACCATTTACATTGGTATCTAAAACATATAATTTATTCATTACGGTAGCTGCGCGCAATAAGTTTCCATCTGCATTTAGTATATTACAACCATTCTCATTGAATGACACAATAAATCTATTTTTAGTGATTGTGCTCACTGACAATAAATTAACTACTAATCATGGAGAACATTTTGTAAATGAATTTTGTTTGGTTCTGAAATTTTAATACTGATGTCCTCAACACATTTCACAGACAATGGCTCCTTGTTGACAACAGTGATGGTTTTAATCACAGAACATATCGCCCCTCGGCAAAAAAAGAGTCGTAACATAAAACACACTGTTTCGAGAAAAATGCTTTTTTTGGATTTTCAAGCCTTTTGCAAGTTTAATATTATGAAAATTGACTACGTTTATAAGTAAAAATTTGTTCATTTTGTAATTTATCTACATATATTTCAGAATAAATAAAATTTACCAGCATTTAGATATTTTTTTCTAATTAATAATCAAGAAATTCTTAATTAGTCATATATTATGACACTTTTTCGGAGTAAATTATTGGTATTTAAAAAAAAAAATACACAATTTTTCTTTTTAATCAACTTTATTTTGTAAACAAAAGACAAAATCACAAACTTTCTTTAATCATATTTGCCTAAAATCACAGTTGGCTTGTAAGATTAATGATATACTACTGGTACTAATCAATAAATACCAGGGAACTAAAACAGGAACTTTTTGCATAATCGCTAAACTTAACCAACAATTTTTTTTTTTTTAATAACTGGAACAAAATTATAAAAAATAAACCATAGCCGTATCAAACTTGGTAGTAAACAATAAGAAAAAAATCTTAACCTAGCATAAACTTATTATTTCAAAGATTTATAAAAAGATTCGTAAAAATGAGGAATATGACTATTCCGTAACAGCTCTAGGAGATCCTTTATTTTATTCTCTTTAAGTTTTGGTTTGGATCTATAAGCGAGTTTGAGGGTAATCTGAGCCAGGTTTTTTTTTCGAGTAATAATTGTTTCAGAAAATTCGTCATCTTTATAGGAAGTTTTAAATAATAACTTGGTAGGATCATCTTGCGTTAACTTGAAAACCTTGACTTCTGTAATTTTAAATGCCTTTGAAGTGGTAAATCCAATATCCTCAGATAATCGCTTTAGTGAGTAGAAATCATCAGAAGACATTTCTGTTACGACGTAGGGTCTTCCTTTTTTCTTGGCACATTTAATGGCCTCAACATACTGACTAGGCACATAAATCGGACCCGAATTCAGTCTTTTTTGGATTTGCTTTTCGATAGTAGAATGAGCTGAGTCTCCCTCATTTTGCGTATGTCCGGTTATTAGGTACTTGTGTGTTATGGTTTTGATTTTAGGGAAATTTAATAATGAAAACATGTAAATAGAAACAATAAATCGATTTTTGTTCTGGCCACAGCAATTGTCCGAGTAGAATGTGATATCTAATCCAGGTCCGTCGTAATTTCGCATTTGGTTTTCAATGAACTTAAATACACAAGATCCTATTTCATCCGCGCCGCGGTTCGCTTCCCCTTCATGCCAAAAGAAACAATCTGTATTATTGTTATTAATGTGTGAAACGGTTAAATTGAAATTGTTGAGTTTTAAAAAATAGAAGTGTTCCCTCGTGGAAGCTGAAGGACAGCTTGCAGATCATAAACTGCAACGATATTATTTGGTCCAGCATTATTTTTATCAGTCTCCTTTTCTGCTCGAGATAGTTCTTTCTCTTCAATATGTCTTAAATACTCTGCTTCTAAATTTTGCTGTACATTATCTTGGGCATTTTCGTATCGTACGCATAATTCGCACCGATCTTTCTTGGGCTTAAAAAAACTAATATTAAATTCCCCGTTAAATATTCTTGAGTACAAAGTTTCGTTAGCATAGGGTGCGTTATAATATTAGTCTCACAAAGAGCTTTATAATCTCTGTATAGATCACTGAGTGATTTTCCTCCATCGATACTCGTATATTCCCTCGACGAGGTTTTTCTTACGTAGTGGCTTTCGATTCGCGGTATCGAGTTAATATGATCTCTTATGCCTTGTCGAATAGATTCTGCAACTTTTTTATGGTTTGTATGCCTACCTCTCATATCTTGTTTTAAGAATCCATCGTCAGACTTTTCTATTACAGTCCTTATAACACGACCATTGATATCTAGTGTTGCTCTGAAAAAACTTTTACAAACTCTAACAGTTTGTCCATCAACTTGAAAATAAAAACTATGGTTAAGTTTTCTAGGTTTTTCTTTACCGGAAAATCTAAATGCAGGAATTATTGGTTTTATGTGTTTGTGGATGAAATTTCTTTGTAACGCTATGTCTCCTAATTTCCAGTAATTTTCAAATATTGTTGCTCTCGTAACGTCTGGTATTTTCTTAGCACACTGTAATTTACATTTTTCTGTGCAAGGAGGTTTCAAACATTTCGCCGGGACATTTTTTTTGGATTTGGCACGAGAAATGTAAGACTTTCCAGTATTTCTCTGCGTTTTTGCCTTATTTGTCAACCATTCTTCAACCCGAGCTACGCGTTTCTTAGGCTTTCTGATTGGACTCTTTTCTATCTCAGCAGCATTGTTTTCAATTGTATGTACATCTTGGTGACATGATAGAGAAGCTATTACTGGTACAGTTGCATTATTTTTACTAGAAGAGTTGGTGCTGGAGGAACTAGAACTATTTGAGTTACTGTTGCTACTCGTGGACCCTGAGCTCGATGAAGATGAATCAGAGGATGTCGATAGTGTCCGATGTGGAGTGGTTTTAGATGTAGAAGGCATTGCCAGTATACTTTCTGTCATGCTGTCGGATGGCCCAGTTTGTGTTTGTTGTTTTGGTTTTATAGCTAATGAATGTGCACGTCTGAAACGTTTGATTGAAGTGGGACATCCCGAGCTTGAGCTACTACTTAAAATACACTCAGATTCGAAATTTGGATCTCTTACACTGTCATCACTATCTTCGTAAAATATATTTTCTTTATCTGACATTTGGGTCGTTAAGTCAGCATCTAAAATAAAAAAATAACAAAGTCATAAAAAAGATAACTTATTACTTGCTTAAAATTGTTTTTTTGATACGTGCAATTAATATTAACCTACCTGTATGAGAATATTCATCAATTTTCGGGGTGCATGGACGGGTTCTGCTAGTATTTTTCTTTAAGTTAAATTCGTATTCTGAACCGACTGCAGTGCAAACTGTAAAAAAAATAAAAAATAAAACAAACATACCTAACAATTACGTAACAGCTATTAACTTACCTAATACTAAAACACTTACTTTTTTCAGAATTATCATTATTTATTGTTTCGTTAGTATTTAAATCGCAGCAAATCTCTCCAGTGCTGCATTTGTTACGAGCTAATTGAATTAAAAACGCCCCTCGACTGTTTTTATTCATTATTAGTTGATCTAAAAAAGACAAAGTCATTAGTTATCCTCACACTTTCAAAACGCATAACTCATAAGACTAAATTTCCCTAAAAATAACAGGGATGGGACTCGAAAGGTTGCTCAAATTATTAAACATTAATATTGATACTAAGTACAATGACCTTCAATCTATACTACAATGGATTTATTACCATACATAAACTTTTTCTGTCACGATAACAGACATCATACAAATTATGCCATGTGTAAGCAAAAACAAATTCAACTTTACGCAAAAAAGGAAACACAACACATTATAAAACATAGAACATTTCACTGTTTTAAAAATAATAAAGTCATTACATGTCTTATGCTGTCTTAACATTTGAAATAAGATTTATTCCGTCCACAATCAGACCGAAAAACCGTCACTACACTAAGTTAATACTCTGTTTTAGTAAAATGTTTAGCATTTTGCATATTTATTCGCCGTGAAAACTGTCACAATACAAGATGTGACAGTTTTGTTGATGTTAATCATTAATTTACTCTTATAACTTACCAATGTAAAGTCACAACACACGTAAATACGCTTTTCACGTCACTGAACACACGTTCGATGAGCACCAACACAATTGTGACACTGTTCTTGCCGACGGCTTGAGCAAGTTGCCTCCGTGAAAAAGTGAACTATGCGCCATCTCTCCGCAACCAAACGCAACACAATAATGACGACTTTACAGCCGAGTGCGTCTAAAAAAGTGCTATCAGCTGATATTAAGATGTCAAAACGTAGTTAATACATGTTATGACACTTTTTTTGCCGGGGGGCGATATATACCCTGACGGGAAGAATGAAGACTTCATAGAAAATAAATGCCAACAGCTTGCGACCCTAGCGCGCCAGTATCTGATCCATGAAACTACATTTCGCGCGAGATTTTGAAACGGATGATATTATTTCATTTAAGATGGATAATTTATTAGATGTATCATGAAAACAAAGGGAAATTCCGGTATTTATATTGAATATGAACAGAATTTCAGTTTGTTTTCATGATACATCTAATACAATATGTTTATGGAAAGGTATTTCAAATAAAAGGAAGTTGTAAGCGTTTTTTAAAATATTTATTTTTCGTTTCATAGCTTTTTTTGAAGCTTCGTCGGTAAAATGTCTATTTTTTTAAATACAGTGTCGTTTTAAACATATACATATTGTAGAAATAATTATATGCATTTTATTTTTATCATAATGCTCGGAACAATCAAGCAACCACTCGAAATTTAATTGTCTTCTTAAAATTTCTATAAGTTTAGTTTTTATTTTTATTTTAGACCCATGCTCATCCAAAAATGTATTAACAATTGTTGCAGCAATCTCCACTGTCTCAGTAAATGTTTTATTAACATAATGTAGACTGTTGCGCATACAATTGTATTCTTTAAAACTAGTGAATAAATGACTTACCTCAGTGTTCTGGTCTGCAAGCATTGTGATTTTGCACTGATGGCAAATGGGTCCTAATTTTTTTATCATAAAACCACACACATATGCGCATGCTTGCAGTTCTCCAGAACACTGAGGTATTACAGTGTTAGATGCTTCTACACCGTCTGTTACATCAAATGTTTCAACAGCTACATTCGTTTCTTTATGAGGGTTTACTTGTGTTAGAAAAAATTTTAAATCATTTAATAAGACATTATTGTCTTCTTTACAGTTCTTATTTTTACTGCTATGCAATAAATTGTTAATCATGGAGGTTTTGAGAGCTGCAACAAATTGTATGGTGTTTGGGTTAGGGTTGCATCCACAATTGCTGCGGATGCAACCAAAACAATTTTCTAATGGGTCTTGATTGAGTCTGCGCGTTGATAAACTTTTTATATTAAAATTTCTTTCTAAATTTAAAAATAGACGCTCTACTGCATTCAGTGTTCGTATAAAACCTTCTTGCGAAGGCGGCTTGCATCTGGCCCCAATAAATTCTAATTGTTGGAACATAGTTTTCATTTCTTTAAAATAATTTAAATGTGGACTTCTTCGAGTAAAATTTGTAAGGAATTTTTTTCCCCTTTTCTGATCTGGCGTATCGCCGTTTAAGGTGTCGAACAGCTGGTCTATTTTTTCTATCAGCATGGCTGTCGTCGTTGCTTCTTGTGGCAGTTCATCTGGAAGGTAAACAGTTATTTTAATTCAATTGTGAAAGGTTAGGAAAACTTAAATAAAAGTCAAGAGAAAGAAAGGCAATTTCAGTAAAAAATTATTATTATGCAAAATGTTAAAACTCTAACAATTACACCTAATGTAATATTTATATTACAATTCGGGTGTGCGGTGTTCGTAATTCTGATCGTCCTACGTGGCTTAACTATACCATCATAAGTTAATTATAATATTCAAGATACAAGGAGATTATATATTCCATAAAGCCCTTTCTATACACCTGACAACGTGAACATCAGAATGACGGGCCAAAATGACCGATCAGCTTTAAAATATTACTAAAATCTAATACCTATTTGCTACTATTTGATACCTTTGTTTAAATAATTGGTACCTAATGGATAACTGAGAAAATGAATTTAATAATTGGGCAGTCATTCTGATGTCAGGATGACTGCCCACATTTAGAATCTCCACCTAAGGGCTCCAAAATTTCAATTCGCCTTTATAAAAATTTAGTACCTATTTGATACCTAAACATATATTTTTTCTAGATTTTTAGGGCAAAGCATAAAGATTTTTTTTTTATTGATTGACTAGCCAAAATGACCGAGCAACTTTAAAAGATTACTAAAATCTAATACCTAATTACTACTATTTGATACCTTTGTTTAAATAATTGGTACCTAATGAATAACCGAGAAAATGAATTTAAAAAATGGGCAGTCATTCTGATGTCAGGATGACTGCCCACATTTAGAATCTCCACCTAAGGGCTCCAAAATTTCAATTCGCCTTTACAAAAATTTAGTACCTATTTGATACCTAAACATATATTTTTTCTAGATTTTTAGGGCAAAGAATAAAGATTTTATTATAGGTTTTTTGTTACTATGTAATACAGAAAGTCATATTTAAACACAACTAGCTGCGCCCCGCGGTTTCACCCGCGATCCCGTGGGAATGCCGAGATAAAATGTATCCTATGTCCTATTCCAGGTCATGGACTACCCATGTGCCAAATTTTATCCAAATCCGTTCAGCCGTTTTAGCGTGAAAGCGTAACAAACAGACTTTCGCATTTATAATATTAGTTAGGAAGTTAGGATTAGGATAGTTAGGATTAGGAAGTTAGGATTAGGATTAGGATGAAAAATAAATCAATAAAGCAGATTAATCTTTTCTTGCATATATAATGGTATGAGCATAGAAGCTTTTATTGCTGTTTGTAATTCTAGTGGACAAATCGTCAAAGCATTGCCATTTTGTGCCCCTGCGACAATGAGACTTATAATGTCCAATACAGTTAGAACTGGGTGGAGGTACAAATTCTATTACAGACAAAATTTTGTATTCAGTACCTTTCAAAATCATTGTTTTTGGCAAATCAGTAAGTATTATTATTTTATCAGGCTCTGGTTCAAAAGCAATCACATCTTTTAAATTATAATCGATAGTTTTTGTGCCATTGCAACCAAACTTTCTGCAAGTCGACATGTTGTTTTCAGTTATTAATGTCGACTCCGCAGACTCGCTTAACGTCTTCTTATTAAAATCAAGAGGTAAGAATGCACATTTTCTTTTAACGTTGTTTATAGGGCATTCCAAATTTGTACATGATTCTTGTATGTCAGCACTATATATATTTTTATCAATTAAAATTCTTTCAAATATGTACGCAACGTTACATTCACAAGTTACGAAAGCTTTCCCACTATCGTCAATATTATTTGTATGAAAAAAGGTTTTCAAAATTTCACTACGTTGTTTGTATATATCTGTAATATTATCATTGGCAGCAATCATCTTAATAAAATTAAAAAAGTCATCATCAGTATCGCGTAAAGTTCTGCTAAATTTATAATCGTCTACCACTCCAACAGCAAGCGTTTGTGAGACAGAGTCGAATGCACACGTGTTCGAAATAATAGTGTCTTTACCTGCAATGTTTGTTACAGAACCATTTCTCAATAAAGGTATTTTTTGAATCATGGTTTTTTCTTTAGTAATTTTTTTATTCCCTTTTATTTTAGTCAAACCTTTCCAATTTTCTATTAATGAAGGATTCTCAGCAAATATGGACTCTTCTCTTACTATCCCTGCTATCGTTTTTCCTTCTTTTTCTTCAGTTTTATGTAATTTCCTTTTCTTCAGCATAGTTTTCTTATGGCCCAAGTTTAACGAACTATGAGCAGCCTTTAATTCTCCAGAAAGAAATTCAACATGTGTCATTATGAATTCATCAGTACGATATCTTTCTGTCTTGGTATTAATTTTGCATAAATATCTTTTCAAAGTTTTGAAGTAGCTTTCCACATTTGATGAGGTGGGATTTAATATTTTAGAATCATAAGTCAATCTCATTATGTTTGACCATAGTGGAAGCTGTCCCATTAGTCGAATCAAAGTTGTGAGAAATTCAGGAAAATAGTACAAATTATCATGTGAAGCAGCATCACCTTCAGTAAGAGCGACTATTAATTTTTCGGCATCAATAGTGTTGTAAAACCATGTAGGCATTTTTGAAGTAGCGTTAATTTGTTGTTTATCCTCAGCTAATATAGATTTGTTACAGGGCTCTGGGATTTTAGTCATGTCCTCAATTTCAATTTCTGATTCGTTTGTACGTTGAAAAGGAGCCAAACTTTTTAATCTGATTTTCGCTTCTTCGCATCTCGTTTTTTTGCCTTGAATATCTAGTCCATCGTATTTATTTAGACAAACTGTAATCATGTCACAGATAATTTGCTTTACTTTGTTATAATCGTCGCAGCGTTTTACTTTTAAGAGACATTTGATGTAAAAAAAATTAGTTCTCTGATCAATGTGCTTAAAACATGATAAATTAAAGATAATCTTAATAAAATGACTTGTGTCTATTCGAATATAGCATTGATGAGGGGTTTGCTGATTAGTTTCCAATTTATTATAAGACTCATTTACATATTCTTTTGTTGAATTGCACTTCGTAAATGCTCTCACTGTAGCGCCGATCAAAGCCGATGAATCATCTAAGACCACTTCATGTGGGGTTTCATTATTTTGATTTTTATTAAAAGCGTGAAGCCAATTGTATATAGCGTCCATAGTATGATTATCGCTTATCATCTGTGTAATAGGTACGCTACGGTCATTGTTAACTGAAACCATAACGCACACATACAAAAAGATCGATTTAGTTAAAATAAGATCTTTATTTAATCCAATAGGCTTGAAAATGCTACCGGTGGCATCGATACTTAGCACAGTCCTTTCTTCTTTTTTATAATCTTGGAAATACTTTTCTTGATCCGACGTCCAATAGTAAATACAGAACGGGGAAAGTGTTATAAACCGAATTACAGATTCATATGTAGGTATTTTTGACATTATCCACAAAGACATAATTTGATTTGGGTCGTAATACGAACTTTTACGAGATTCATACTTTATTTGCCTTAAAGCACCAACTGTTGGTAGGTGGCTCGGTTCATAATCACCACTGTCCATTGTATTATTAGCCAAACGATTTCGCACCGTGACAGCTGATTCATATTTTAGTTCTTTACTAAGTTCACAGCGTTTAAAAGGTGACATTTTGATTTTTCTTTGCATTAAATCATGTTTAAAATTCTGTTTAATGTCATGTACATTGCAAACACATCGGACGATTTTATCAGTTGGCCAATAAATTTTGACCTCTATTTGTGCATGGCATTGCTTACAAGACCCGAAACATGTTACATTATTTTCAAATGTAATTGAGTAATCACGAAATATCCAACTGCACTCACCACGATCTTTCTTCCATATTTCTTCTCTAAGCATATCAGCCCACTGGTGTTTTGGAAGTACTTTCCTGTAGCGAAAATCAGATAACGTGCCTTTTGTTCGCTTGCTAGATTGTGTGATAGGTTTGATTTTATCACATTGATAAATGTCGATCGAGAATTCAAACTTTTTACTGCAACAAGGCGCCTTTGTTAAGATTTCTTCATCGCCGCTGTCTTTAATATTATATTCAGCAAAAGTATCCGAATCAACACAGTCAAAAAAAAAGTCATAATTTTTTTTCATTGATAAATACAATGCTTTTGTTGACATTCGATACGATAATAACTGACTGATTTCCTCAAACACTGGATCACACGGTGAAGGGATGTCATTTTTACTGGCAAAATACTTTTTGAATTCACATAACGCTTTTTTTTGTTCTTCTAAAGACACTAAAGATTTCCTCCCCCTATTCATGGTGAGTTCGCAAAAATAACCACTGTCAATTAAATTTTAGGTAATCACTAAACGACTCAGTAACTGTCTTTAATACAATAAGCCTCAAATTACTTTATATTACATAGAAATCAACTAGTTATACGCTTCCTTATAGCAGCAACTATCGATGACAACGATATATCATAAAAAATATAATTCTACCCACATGTTAGCTTTTATCAGTATCTCGTAGTCGGACATTGTTATTGCTTAGTAGTATTATTAATAATTGTGTAAATTGAACTACCTAATTGCAAAGAATTGAAAATATCGCTTGACTTTCTGTATTACTTACCATAGTAAAAAAATCTCGAATAAAATCTTTGCCCTAAAAATCTAGAAAAAATATATGTTTAGATATCAAATAGGTACTAAATTTTTGTAAAGGCGAATTGAAATTTTGGAGCCCTTAGGTGGAGATTCTAAATGTGGGCAGTCATCCTGACATCAGAATGACTGCCCATTTTTTAAATTCATTTTCTCGGTTATTCATTAGGTACCAATTATTTAAACAAAGGTATCAAATAGTAGCAAATAGGTATTAGATTTTAGTAATATTTTAAAGCTGATCGGTCATTTTGGCTAGTCAATCAATAAAAAAAAATCTTTATGCTTTGCCCTAAAAATCTAGAAAAAATATATGTTTAGGTATCAAATAGGTACTAAATTTTTATAAAGGCGAATTGAAATTTTGGAGCCCTTAGGTGGAGATTCTAAATGTGGGCAGTCATCCTGACATCAGAATGACTGCCCAATTATTAAATTCATTTTCTCAGTTATCCATTAGGTACCAATTATTTAAACAAAGGTATCAAATAGTAGCAAATAGGTATTAGATTTTAGTAATATTTTAAAGCTGATCGGTCATTTTGGCCCGTCATTCTGATGTTCACCCTGACAACGTATATGCAAAATTTTAGGATGATCGGTTCAGTGGTTTAGGCGTGAAAAGGTAACAAACAAACCAACTCACTTTCGAATTTATAATATTATAGTTAGGATGACAGGTTTACCAACTTACTGTTTGCAATCTTCGCTAGCATTCCTGCAGCAACTGAGTGGCTGAATACTTGGCAAGCTAAGCTGACCTTCATCTTTTGCTTAAAATTTGGTTCAATATGCTGCTTGGTTAAAGCAGGTGCGAAAACAAAATTTTGATTTGTACTGTCTTTTTCGTAGAATTCTTTTATGTGGCTCCACTTGGCTATACCTATAATAATAAACATGTTAAATTTATTAGAAATAATGTCAGAAATAATAATAAAAAACATACTTATTCGAGTCTATATCAATTTCCAAGGCCCTAGCGTGTTTATATTAATCTGATGATCACCCGCGCAGTGGATTGCTCAAGATACGATAAATCTTAAGAAGTCTGAATTGCAATCATCTGATCAATCAACCAGTTTGAATTTATCGCATGTCACCTTAGTCATGCGTTGCAGTACCTTTTTTTTTCAAACCACCCCTGTATTAAATAAAAAAAAACAAAAACATAAAAACTAATTAGTTGAGCTGTTTTTGAGTTTTAGCTAGACTAACGAACAGCAATTGATGTTTATATAGGGTGCCTGCTAATTAGTGACCGATACTTAAACACATGATTGCACTCATCATAACAAATAACTTTCCCAAAGAAACAATTTTATTTTTATTTACCAAGTTCAAGCACTTGGTGCTTGGAAACCCAATAGAATATTGAGTACTTAACAAGAATAATACACCATCAGCTGTAATTTAATTTTGAAAGTTGTTTGTTGTGATGAGTACAATTATGTGTTAAGTATCGGTTACAAATTACCAGTCACCCTATATATAAGATATACAAATTTTAAATTACCTGGTATAGATTTTCCATCATTTTGCAATACTTGAGGGCATTTAATGTTGTACTTCAGCAAATTATTCCTGAAGCATTTGATTAGGTGAGGTGGGTCCATAACTGTGACAATTTCATGGCCTTTAAAGTCAAAATATGGCTGAGCCACTGAGGAGCCAAGGGAGTTTAGTGCTTTAATGTTCACACCAAAGTTGTCTGATACAGTAGCAGTGACGTTCAGCTCTGCTTCGAAGCTTGCATCAAGCACCTGTAAATACCAAAAAAAAAAGTATTTCGAGTATGTATTGGTTCAATTTGGATTTCCCCATCAATTATATTACATACTTACTTCTTTTATGAGAACAGATAATCTATCAGCTGTAACACAGTCACCAGAAAAGTAGAAAGCTAAAGGTTGTTTCCATTTCTTTCGGATTCCAATAGCCATAAATAGCAAAGCATGTGTGGCTGGCTCCAAAGTTCTGCCTTGATTTCCGTGATCTTGATAACCATCAATGATATCTTGTTTACCATTATATTGTAAATTTTTTCGTATAGACATCTCGTCGAATGCCAAAATGCACAGATTTTCTTCAGGTTCTCGATGAATGGTTATTCCTTTAATTGTTTCGAATATTTGGCTATTTATATCACATTTCATTGGAATTTTATTGAGTAGTGTTTTTAATGTACCTTCGCTTGGTAGACAAAAAAGTCGCCTCAGTAGTCTATAGCAACCGGTAGACCTTTTGTAGATACTTAAAGCCATAACTTTATCGTCTATAGTCCATCTCCGTCCAGTCAGTTTTCGGGGAGTATTTTGCAGTTGACTTTGCAACAATAAGGCAAAAGGCCCTGATACATTTTTGTCCATGAGACTCTTGACATTTGTATCTTTTGTTAATGTTTGGAAGAGGGTGCGTGGTTGTTTCTTAATTTTTTTTCTCAGTCTCATTATTTCACTCAAATTTCTCCGACATCTTTTGTAAAGTTTGAGTTTTTTAGGGGTCAATTCTACTGATTTGCTTAGATCCAACTCCCTCAAAATCCCTCTAGTCTTTGGCACCTGGAAATAAGACATATATTAATAAGTAAAATATTCTGATCATATAGAGCCTTGTTTTTTTAACAATACTTAAGCAGACTGTGGGTCCGAAACCTATAAGGTACCAATGTAACTCTTGAACTTACAAAGGTAGTTTATAACAGTAAAGAACATTTTTGATACCTAAGCAAGCATCACTATGTTTCTTATTTATTTGAGAAATTGGTCAGTGATCGAAATTGACCACGAAAACATCAACATCATCATCAAATTCTATATGACCGAAAATGTGAACAAAAGTTTCACAGGTTTTATTGTTGCATACTTAGGTATATGTGAGTGAAAATGTGTATACTACAAACCTTTAGGCTATCAGTAGTTGGTTCACATATGCTCGGCACCTGAACAGGTAAAGCTGTAATTGGGTTGGCTGTGGTTGGCACCTGAATAGGTAACAAGGTTTCCATTGTTACCGACACCTGAAATTACAATATTTTTTTGTGAACAAAGATGAAGATCAGTTTCTACATTTAAATAATTATTTATTATTACTTATACGAGTCTGCTCTTGGCCTCAATTATGCCTGATGGAAATTGATGAGGTCTATGATGAAATGGGCATATCCAGATAATACCTATAAATTTTTACTTTGTGCTAAGGTAGTTTTTTGACTGTACTTATAAATTCAAACTACATATTTTCAAGCTTCAAGATTGATGGACTTTACAGTGTATACATAATAATAGTAACTAATGTTAACTTACTTGAGGTTTTTCAACTGAGATATTTGTATCTTGTTCACCTTCACTTGCAGTTGCACATTGTTCCTGGCGAAACTTTACCAATAAGTCCTGTGCTCCGATTGGGATGGCATAATTGTTTAGTCTTATCCTAGCACTGCTAGTAAATGAAGAGTCATCAAAGTGCTTACTGCATAACATCTTGTGTTGCGAGTGCAAGTCTCTTAGTGATTTCTCAGTTGACCACTCTCCAGTAGGGTAACAGTATTCAGCCCATACACGTGCCCTGAAATTATTGAAAATGTTATATTAATAATAATAAGTTTATTCATTTATGCTTCAGTTTAAAAAAGGGTTTACTGTTTGGAGCCTCCTTTTAAGCAAACAATGCCTGTTTTAGGAGACTTCGCTCTTCCATAGTACAGCATAACTTAATCTAGTACAAAAACCATAGGTACTTAAAATTTCAAATACAATAAAATTAAGGATGTTAGTGAGAGTATGATTCCAATGAGAATATCTGTACGTAGGGTGTCTGTATGTGAGACTGTATGTGAGAGAGTATGTGAGAATGTATGTGAGAGAGTATGTGAGAATGTATGTGAAAGAGTATGTGAGAATGTATGAGAGAGTGTATGTGAGAGTGTATCAGAGTGTATGTGAGATTGTAAGTGAGAGTGTATCTTCTACTTTATGTGCACCAAAAGTGCCTCCGTGTCGTCATAAGTCAGTGTTTTTATCCAATTGGTTACTGTTTTCTTACATTCATAACTTCTTTTTGTGTATAAGTAAATAGTTTTGTTAATTTTGTTGTATAGTTGAGCAGACCGTTTATTTAATTGCCTATAGGCAAACATGGTTTTAGTCTGTGGAATTTGTGCAACAATGTCAGTCCTCCTTTTCCTTAGTAAGTCTGGATCATATGACAGGCTTTTGTGTTTTTTTAAGACTGTTTGAATAATGTACATTTTTCATATGGCAAGTCGATCACTAATTTTGTACAAGGTCTCAGTAGGATATCTTTTATTTTTAAAGTAAGATATTATTATCTAACAATATAGTTATGCTCACGGGGGGCTCGAGGCTGAATAATAACAGCCGCATGGGTTGATCCATCAGGTTAAACTATGTTTGCCGGGTTGGTCCGTAGATGGGTGACCATCTTCACATACCGAGACTCCTCCGAGCCTCGGAAAGCACATTAAGCCATTTGTCTCGACTGTCAGTTGTGGATCTTTGAGTCGTTACAGGTCTTCAGAAGCCCGAAAGTCTGACAATCAGTCCTACCAAGGGGTATCATATTACCCAGTTACTGGATTGATAGGCAGTCACTCCATGTAAAATACCAGTATGCAGCTGCATCGAGTTAGACTAGAAGCCAACCCTAACATGGTTGGGAAAAGGCTAGGCAGATTGATTGACTATACTCTTGCTTACGGTTTAACTTGCACTACTTCATCTACCCAGTTTAGGAAATCTACTTTGTTTCTAATTTCCTCCAAAAAGGTACTGTACAAATTTTATTAGATAGTGGAATTTTAAATAATTGTGTCTGCTTCAGTACTATAGCAACCACTTTTACATAATTATTTGAAAAAATTTAGAATGTAACTTAAACATGTAATTGACAACAAAACATTGATGATCCGGGACTCTGTAGTCTTGTATAAGGTAAAGTTTATGTTTATTATGTTTTATTGTTAATTAAATGATTACTATGTACTTCGTGAGGGAGAAACTAATAAAAATTGAGAAAAGCTTAATATTACTTACTTTATTAACGTATGTTTACCAGGTAGAGGAAATCTGTGGAAACTCAAGTTTCTATCGTCTGCTGCAGTGATGTTACACTTAGCACACTTTCTTCTAAGTTCATAGCGCGTATGGCGTGACATTATAACAAATAATACACAGACACACGTTCACAAATTATAGGAAATGAGTATATAACTCGTAAGTGTTCAGGCACAAATAAAAACAAACACAAAATAATTAAAATAAGAAATGAGTCTATATCTCGTAAAAGTGTCCAGGCAGAAAAAACAATTAACACAATATAATTAAAACAAGAAATGAGTCTATATCTCGTAAAATTGTCCAGACACACAAAATAAAAACACAGCAGCACGAAATAATTACAAAATGAAATAATGAGTCTTTAGCTCGTTAAAATGTCCAGGCATATGTTAGAAAAACATAAATAAATACAGCGTTGAGCGCGTCCGATAAACCACCATATTTGTTTGTTTTCAGGTGTTATTGCCAGAGTAAAATTATTAATTGCTTCTAAAAAATAAATACTTTATAAATAATCTTAAAAAAATAATAACAGATGTGCAAAACACATGAATTTTATCCAAACAATAAAATAGTATTCATTTTGAAACGGGGTTAATACCATTTTATGACAATAAAAATTCTGCCAGTATGGTAGAAATGTTCTAATCTGGTTAAGCATAACACCTATATTGATTTCTCTGTCTATCATAGATCGTTGTCTCTGTTTCGTTCCTTATGCCCGACTCAGCCCGACGTTGGCATTGGCTACTTAGACAGTTGACCCCCCCTGGTTTTAATTGATTGTTCTCTTATATTAAACGTCAAATCTTTGTTGATATCCATGTGCGCAGAGCACCCAATGTTACCAACCTTCACCAAAATTTACCCTCAAGTTTTTTTTCTGAGTACCCCTAAAAACTCCTAAATATAGAATTTTATACGTACTTATCTTATTTAATGCCTAAATTGGTTTGTAGCTCATAAAATAAAACGTTAGTATATTAAGTTAGTAGGTAAATATTTTTTATTGAATAAAGTAGGTACAGTTTATCATGCAAAGTTATTAATTATTTCCAGAATCGCATCATCATCCTGGTCCTCGTTTTCGTTTGACGTCAAATTTTTGAAGTCATACATCCTACATTAAACTTCTTTATCATATCAACAGTGGGTTTAAATTTTACACACGATCCGTAATCTCAATTTAAGGAAAATCATACCATCATGATACTCTGTACCATTTTAAGGGATAATCTGTTCCTCAGTTTATTTTTGATTGTCCCATAAATAGAAAAGGCACGCTCAACAGATGCATTGGAAACAGGCAGCGTCAATAATGCCAAAGCAAATTTTGAAATATTTTCAAATCGTTTGCAGTTGCCAGTATCGCAATCGGTATATACTTCTGCATAGAATGCGGCGGAAGAACCCGAAACATGTTTCCATGTTTTATTTTGATGTTGATTCCACTCTGATTCTACTTCATTTTTGTTACCATAAACGTGATTACGGTGGAATTTATCTACAATAATATTTAAACTTGGCTTTACTTGTGATGTGGCCACTTCTGGTTTTAAATTTGTCATCATTTTAAGAATTGATAAGTTTTCGGGCAATCGTTTCTGCATTTTTCCGCCAACGTGCAAAGAAACTTCTTGCACCGCTCTTTTACATCTAATAAATCTCTTTCTGTAAGAGTTTTGGCTACTTCTTCAAAATCATAGCCAAGATTTACAGATGATGTATGCATCAAATAGGTACGATTGAAAATTAAATTCAGCCAATTCATTATCGTGCACTTCCTGTAACTGAGAAGGTACTACTAATTTCTGTAGTATCTTATTATATAACAGAAATAAATCTTCCAACAATTTTGTCGGTTCAGCGTGCTCACTTTGAAAGAGCATGTTAATTTGAGTAACGCTTTTCGAGTAGAGATGAATTCTCTCAAAAAAATCCACCCCCACGTCCTCCATTTTCGGCATAGAAAAAAGCAATTGCAATTCATCCCACTGTTTCAAAATGGTGTCAATAGCTGCATAACGCGCAAGCCAACCAGAGGCCCTAGACAAATGGCATTCGCTTCAGAGCGATTCTATTTCTACAATCGCTATCGCTTTCGCTAATGATTCCAAAAACTAACGATAACGCTCGTCAAAAAGTGTCCCTTGGCTATACATCTCTGTGGAAGGACCTAATCTTTCGACGCTGTCGATTCATTTCATAATCGAATGTTGTTAACATTGTCTAGCTAATTTTTATTCGTTCACCTATGATCACGTGACATTTCGATAGCTTATGTCAACCCCATACATTTTAACTTTTCTACTAGCGTCATCACTAATCGAATGTTACTTTGTCTAGGCCCTCTGTGCCGCTTAGTCCTTGTATTTTATTGGCATTTCGATTCCCGCCATTCATAGTTTCATATAAGACTCTATATCGTTCTAACCGTTTTGTACAGTAAGAGAACCAATTATGTGCTTCCCGCGCTAAGAATTCTAATTGACGTGGTAGTTTCTCCGCAGCTTTCTCGGCACATAAGTGCAAAGAGTGACAAACGCATCTGACAATTATTAGATCACTCAGTTCTTGTTTAAACAAGGCGGTTACCGAGTTATATTTGCAAGTTTATATTTCAAGTAAGCAAAGCACCCGCTGTCAATATACCATTTCTCGCTTTGTTTACTTGAAAAAGCTGAAAAAGCAGCAACAAAACTTTCTTGTTTATTATTGTCTTTGGACTACTAATAATTAAAAATGACTGCTCTGCCCCTTTGATTTAATGGTGGGATTTCTGGTAACTAACTGATGAATCGCGGGTTCAAACCCCGTCCGTGCCTACATGGCTAATATTTACGGGATGAACATTTGTGTTGGCTTGAGTCTGGGTGTTTTTATGTACTTATAATTTGAAGTAGTTAAGCAGAAAGGACTCAATCCACACTTTGACCAAGAAGTTTGAATTTGTTTAGTGCCTTGGGACATGGGATTAACGAAAAGACTGAGTTTTCAGATGGTAAGTAATGTTTTTTCACCAGGCTCATTTCTAACCTCAAAACTATTTTGCTCTTTCGTATATGGATACCTAAGTAAATGGCGATAAGGAAGATACTGTAAAGATTCCTTATCACTATTTTATTGTAATCATAACTTACATGTAGCTAACTTATTACAATGAACAGAGAGCGACTCGGAAGAGATTTCTGCGGCGAAGACCCCGGTGCCGGCGCCTGCAAAGGATGACGTATTTCCATCAGGTAGATACAATACCTATTTTTATTTTATACATAGCTAACTAATATTTTTAGGGTTCCGTATCCAAAGGAATATATTGTTCGCAGAGATAACTTTGTTTTTGATAGACTTTCTGTGAAGTACAAACTTAATTTTACTACAGATAAAGAATTTGTTTAAAAAGTAAAGTAAGATGTTGATATTAAACATTTTTTCCAGGTGTAAACGGACGTGACGATCAATCGACATACTAAGTACATTTAGTTACCTACCTATCTAGGTACTTCCGTCAATATTATTCACGATCTACCTGCGTAAGAATTGTTAGTGACGTATTATTATATCGTTTGTTGCACATTTTAATGAGCTTATCGCAACTTTTTGGTTTGCGGTTTTCATGATAATATGAATTATTTTTTAATACTGATTATTTTCCAATTAATAAAGCATGGTCCAGCAGTAAGGGCACAGGGTTCAATGTTTGTGGTATTTTGCTGTACTAAATGCTTTGGTTTTGTTATCTTTTATTCCCCATATCTAATGTCTCATAAAATTGCACCTACTAGCCTATTCTTCTACTATGACAACTCTCAATTTGTAGATGGAAATATACCTGAGGCTCCTTCGGGATTTGAAGCAAATGCGTCTAAGGACATTAACTGCGACGGTACTTGAAAGAAATTGACTAAGAAATTAATTAGAGACCTAACTGAATGGCAGAATTGAGTGATTAGTGCTCTTTTCTATATTTTCAGATGACGGATTTCAAGATACTAGTAATCCTTTGTGCTCTTCAGCGACTCTGGCTGTAATTAAGCTTAATGAAATTGTGGGATTAGGTAAGTATATCACTTTCCTACATAGCACAATATTGTAATTGGAGTAATTTATGTAAGAAGTGAACATACTTTTCTATACCTCACTACCTACTTTCTTTACTCAACCAGACGTGGAGTCTCCAGCTGCTCCTGTGTACTCTCCACTGACTCTGCTTGTGACTACGCGAAAAGCAATAGCGGAAACATGTAAGTCAGAAAATAGTGATTCCTATTTTATGTCCTTCTTTACTCAAACATGTCAGAAAATAAGCAGACTAAGGTCGAACAACGAGGGGGGGGGGGGGTGTTGAGGGGTGACTGTTATGACTCTAATGCGCTATTCTACTTGTTCTTACCAGGTGTTGAATCAAAATCTGCTCCTGCATTTTCTCCGCTAACTCCTCTTGCTACACGGAAAGAAGCTGAAAACAATAATCCACCAATACCACGAATGTCACCGAGTACATTAGAGCTGTTTGAGACGTTTGTGTCTTCTCAGTCACGTTGTTGACCCTTTGCGTCTTCTTCTGTGAGGCGGTTGTAGTAAGTGCTGCCATCTGTTCAGGCATCGCGTAAGGTCCGCACAACTCTGCTTCCCTTTTGAAGAACTTCTTTATCTTGATGAGGCAAGGGTCTTCACGTGACTTCATGGCTGAGAAATCGTAGTATCTATATCGTAGAGTCAGCGTCAGCTTGTCCACTATTGTCTTCGCGAGTTCAGGGTTGTACATGTAGTTGAAACAACCCAGAGTCTTCAATGTCGCCACTGCGTTGGAGACCTTAGTGGCGAATATGCAGATGTCCCTTGGTGACTCAGTAAGGCGCGGCAGACCTCGAAGCGTCTCCATCTCCAGCATGGCTATTGACTCTGGTCTTCCAAATCTTGACTCAAAGTCTTCATCACTTCAGCTGGGTGTGCGTTGGTTATTAGTACACCTTCTTTGGCCTTCCCCATCAGGTTTCTTCTGAGTCGATTCGTATTTACAACTGTGCTGAACATTGCTTCTGTCTCGTAGTAGGCGGCGCGGAAGGGTAGCCACTCCTGATGAGACCCACTGAAGATCGGTAACTCGACGAACTTGGGTCGTTGAGCGGTGCTGACAGCCTGGGTGAAGGCTTCAGCTGGGAGGGCTAGGTCGGTTTGACCTCCCGCCGGTGACTGACGTGTTTATTCATGCTTCGCTGGCATTGGTTCTTCTGTGCGGACGACCGTTGGTTCTTCTGGGGAGCGGCGTGGTTCGTTGGTGATTATTAACACCGGACGATCCACTTGATTCTCCAACCAGTTGTCCACTCTTGCATTAACTTCTGACTTCAAGTAGAGAGAGACGTCATCTTCTTCCTCTTCTGAGTCTTCTATCTCCAATGTAGCTAGGCGTGCTGCTGCTAATTCCACTTGAAGGCGTAGTAAATCTTCTTTCGCCTTCGCAAGCTTGAGTTGCTTTGTTCTGCTGTGAGTAGATACCCCCTCTCCCCTCTTGTTGCTAGGGGGGCGGAGGTCCTGTAGTCCGGTCGGCCTTGATAGACCGGCGGTGCTCTTCATAACTCGCTTCATTGTAGAGGTTTCTGTTTCTTGATGAGTTTCACTGGTGAAGACACTAGCTGGCGGCTTCATCAGCTGTTTGGCCTTCGCAGCCGCAGTTAGCGTCATCGCAGCGAACGGGGTTACGCAGGGGACGGCGGCGCTGGCGGGGTGCGAGGCGGGGGCGGTCGAGGTGGTTGCGGCAGTCACGGAAGTCACGGTGGATGGCTCGGTAGCCGCGGAGGTGTCTATCTGTTCGGAAGTCTCCGTGGCGGTCCCTGTAACTGTCGATTCCGTGCTGGCTTCCGCGCTGGTACCTGTCACCGAGGTAGTGGTCTCGGACGGCGACGACTTCTGTTCCCCCGACGGTTTGCGGCTCCTACCCACGGAGCGCGTAACGGGCATACTGTCAGCTGATTTTCTTCGAATATCTTGAATCTTGTAATAAAATGTAGAAATAATAAATGTAGAATCTGAATGTTGTAGAACTGATAGAGGTTTTTTATTCCTATCATAATGATATTTAGTTTGAGTGTGGTCTTTTTCAAAGCAAGTTTTATATTCATTAAAAGTATATGGCATTAAAAGCATAAGCATATATAGTGGTATATGTATTCTTAAATTCCTTGACATTAACAATTGAGCTGGCGATGGAAAATTAGCCTTTGGTGTGTTTCTATATTGTAAGAGTGCCATATATGGATCTGAGTTTGACTCTTGACATTTCCTTAATATATTCTTCATTATTTTAACCGCACTTTCAGCCTGACCATTTGACTTAGGGTGATATGGACTTGTAATGATATGCTCAATATCCCAATCATATAAGAATGACTTGAATTCTACTGAATTAAATGGGGGACCTCCATCTGACACTAGTGACATAGGTATACCGTGACGAGCAAAAGTGGATTTTAATAGAATGATTAAGTTTTTTGCTGTATATTGACTGTTAATTATTGCAAGCTCTATGTATTTTGAATAATAATCTGCGACTACTAAATAATTTTTATTATTAAAATGCATTAAGTCTATTCCAACTTGTTGCCATGGATATTTAGTAATATTGTAGCTTTGAAGAGGTTCTTGTTGATTATTTGTTTTAAACTTTGCACAAATAAGACATTGATCGACTATATTTTTAATATCTGAACTCATATTAGGCCAAAAGAGAATATTCCTAGCTAGACTTAGACATTTATTTATACCTTGATGACCTTCATGCACTTTGTGTAACATTTCACTTTGCATGGACTTGGGAATGATCAACTTGTCGCCTTTTAATAGCAATTTGTTGATGACATGAATTTCACCTTGGATATTCCAATATGGTTTTAACCATTGACTAACCTTATCTTTATTAGTAGGCCATCCCTCTGAACAGTATTCTTTTAATAATTGTAACTCACTGTCCTTGTCAGTTGCTTGACTAATTTTGTCTTTGTATGCTTGGGTAATTGCTAAATTAGAATATAAAGAATTGACATGACATAGATCAGATTCATATTTTGGAATATAGTTTTCTTTAAGAGCAGCCCTAGACAATGTATCAGAGATGTACATCTCTTTACCGGGTACATAAATTACGTTTAAATCATATGCTTGTAGTGCAAGCATCATTCTCTGCAAGCGTGCAGGTACATCATGAAGAGGTTTCTTGAATAAGTAGACTAATGGTTTGTGATCAGTATGCACTGTGACTCTGTTACCATAGACATACTGGTGAAATTTTTCACAACCAAATTAAATAGCTAGTAGTTCTTTCTCTATTTGTGCATACCTTTCTTGTGTAGAAGTTAGAGTTTTGGAACTATACGCTATGGGTTGCTTATTTTGCATAAGCACTGCACCTAGTGCAGACTTAGACGAATCTACAGATAAAACAATTTGCACATTAGGGTTATAATGAGCTAAGACTGGTGCTTTTGTTATCTCTGCTTTTAGAATATCTAGACATTTATTACAATTTTCATCCCATACCCATGTTGAGCTTTTCTTTAACAGATTTCTTAATGGTTTTGTTTTTCAGACAAGTTTTCAATAAAAGGTGATAAATAGTTAATCATGCCTAAGATTCTTTGCAAGTCTTTGACGTTACTAGGAGTAGGCATACTGACAATGGCTTTGACCTTTTCCTGGTCTACCTTAGCTCCATCTTTATTAAAGACATAACCTAGAAAACGTACTTCCTGAACAGAAAATATGCATTTTGACTTATTTAATTTTAAATTTGAATCTCTAGCTCTTTGAAGGACCTTATTTAGACGTTGATTATGAATTTCTTTAGTTTCTCCATACACTAAGATATCATCGACAAATACCATGACACCTTCTAAATCTGCAAACATATCTGTCATTATTCTTTGAAAAATCTCTGATGATGCATTTATACCATAAGGTAACCTTAAGTAACGATACCGACCAAATGGTGTTTGAAAAGTACACAGATCTGAACTAGAATTATCAAGTTTTATCATCCAAAACCCAGAATATGCATCTAGATGGGGAAAAAAAGAAGCTCCTTTTAAAATTGACCTTATCTCATCCATCGTTGTAGGTGGATAGTGTTCCCTAATTATATACTTGTTAAGATTTCGAGGATCTAAACATATTCTTAACTGACCTGACTTTTTCATTGTTATGACAACAGAATTTACCCACTCAGTAGGTTTTATGACTTTTTCTATGACTTCCATTTTTGACATGCGATCCAATTCTTCCTTCAGTTTATTATATAATCCAAATGGAACTTTTCTTGGAGGATCAATGCTTGGAATTGCATCCCTTTTTAATTTTAGGTGACAGACAGGTGGTAGACAGCCAAGACCCTGAAATACATCATTAAATTTGGTAAATATTTGATCATCAGTAAAGTTGTCATTGTTAAGAGCAAATACTCTCTTCAAAACATCTATCTGTACACATGTAGGTAAACCTAGGACTGTTACACAATTAATATTTGCTATTAAAAATGTCATGACTTGTTTGCTGTTATTAAAGTAACAATTTAAGTGACATTGACCCAATATGGGTATTGGTGAGCCATCAAACCCATTGACATTGGCTTCTGACTTGATAATGATTGATTTTGGCAATAATAATCTGTTGAATGTTGCTAAAGACATAATATTTGTATCAGCTCCTGAATCTAATATGCATTTAATTTCTACATTATTGACAAATACACTAAGGTACCATGACTTATCAGAATGAGCTGCATTATTGTTGATATTTGCCATTCCTATAAAGAAGTTTTCAGAGCTGACGTCTGCCTGTTCTTTAGAATTCTGGCTTGACTGTAAGTTTCTGACATTATTTTTAGCAGTGAAACAATATTTTGCAAAATGACCTATGCGTTTACATAAATTACACTTAACTCCGGACGCTGGACACTTGAATCTATGATGTTGACCACACCGACCGCAGGATTTGTTGCTGTCCTTACGTTGACCCTGTGGGCTTTGACTGCGCTGCCTGGCGAACGCTCGACTATTATGGTTTGAAGCACTCCTCCTGTTGCCTGCTGACTGTGACTTTGAATTCGACTTTTGAATCTGAAGTATATTTTCTATGTTTTGTCTGTCTATTTTCTGTGCATTTTCTTGTGCCATGACGACAGTTTTTGCTAATGAAATTATTCTTTCTAACGTTGGGTCTATTTCTTGTAATAATCTTTGACGTACGTGGATTAGTTTCGGGCTTAAATTAGCTATGAAGATGTCACGAATCAGCGACTCTCTTAACGTTCCAAACTCGCACTTGTTGCCTATGTTAGTAAGATCAGTCAAGAACGTATCTATTTTTTCATCAGCCTTTTGAGCACGCGTAAAAAATGAATGTCGAATCATGGTTAAGTTTTTCAGTGGTTCAAAATGATTTTGAAACTTATTTTTTACATGATCTATTGTAACTTTGTCCATTTCCATATTGAAAGAATTGAATATTTCTACGCCTTTCTCCCCTATTGAATGTAACAAAATGGCTATCTTTCGTTTTTCGGAAGCGGCTTCATAATTGGTAGCTAACATAAATACTTCGAAACTTTGCCACCATTTCTTCCATTCTAAACCATTATTTTGGTTGATGCCTATTTGTAATTTGGGTATCTTGTTAAAATTGGCATAATTCTGAGAGCACGCGTCTTTACGTACCTCCTTGGTTTCTTCATCGCTCGACATTTTTGCAATCTCGTTATAAAAACTTCCTTTGTTTTCACTTCTGACACCATGTTACGATGGTGAATATTAAATGATAGACATTTAGACTTGTTTAATGACTTGTATTCAAAAAATTTTTACATGAGCCAGACCGAACCGTCCGAAATGTCTTTCTTACCTTTGATCTCGAAAAAACTCTACCTTTGCCCCGTGGTGTATAAGTTGACGAGGCTTCGAAGGACCATTAAGCGGGAATGTATTTTTTTGTTTTGCGGGTTTAGAAATATTGGACGACACACAGAATTGAGGAAAAGGGAATATGAGGTTTTGAGTGAGTAAAATAGGGATGGATGGACTTACTTGAGAACCTTCTGAACGAAACACGCTGACTCAAGGACAGCCTTTGCAGACGTCCCACGTGTTCACTGAATTTCTTCCTGTCACGGTGATGCACTATCACTTGGGTTTTAAATGTCACACTTGTGTCGGCCAACACTTATAAAATAAAGAGTTTTTGAGTTTCTTGATATAACAGCGGTTTTATTAGCGGCGCGGCGCGATGCGGTGCGGTGCGGTCGGCTCCAGTCTCATTGCAAGAGTGTTTTGACTAATCACTGTGGATTTATGCTGCGATTGGCTATCGCTGCGGCGGAAGCGCTTCTGATTCAGCGCGTGTGATGAGCATCCCTCTCGTTCTGTTGTATGGGAATTGGGAGGGAAGCAAATATAGCTTAATACTGCGGTCGGCAATATTATAGTACTTATTACTAAAGCTTGCGCGAGCACCCCGTGTACCTACTAACATAGTATTTTATAAACGTCAGTTATGGGTTTATAACGCTGGGATCTATGTTGGCTCTAACGATCACGGGCGATGCAATATCTGGGTTGAAGGGGAAGCCGGACGAAGAGCCCAAGAAGTTGGCTCGTGTCTCATTTTTTTTTAAATTTATTTATTTAAAATTACATGCACAACTTTTCAGAATTGAATCCCAAAACGTTGTACAGAGCAAACTACAAACTAAAAAGTGACACAAACACATAAGTGGGCTATGTAAAATACAATAAAAATAAAAATATGTAATCACAAGAAAAAAATATTAACAAACACAAGTTTAATTTAGTTGGAGTTGGAGCAATTTTACTTTTAAAAAAAAATGTATGTAAAACTGCAGTCCCTTGCAAATTACCTCGCCACTAAAACTATTTATTATTAAACTTACACACACTATCTTTACAGGATGACCCCAATACAAACGGAACACACCTTAAAAATTAAAAATTAACTTATGGCTAATACTTAAAATACTAAACTTTAAAAATATGTAGAAAGCAACACTAAACTCTATTAAAACACAATCTAAAGTCAGACTACAGAATTATAATGTAAGTACATATGTAATTATTGCCAAACTATTTTTTTAATTTTTATGCTATAGAATTTTAACTTAAAATACAAAATCAGACTTATCACAGAATATTAATATTTAAATATAACTGACAAAATTCAATAAAACTCTTGCGAATTGACTCAGATTGCACGAAAATATGTCAATCCTCTCATGCACTTCCTTTAGTACACATATTGTACGGGTGAGGGGTGTTTTTGACAGCAGGTTGGTTTTGGTGTCTGGGTCAGGATGACTGGACCAAGAGAGATTTTTGAAGTTTGAGTAATACCAAGTTTTAGTACCTATTTGGTACTATTTGGTACCAGACATCAAATAATTAGTACCTCTCTACAGAGGGAAAATTATTACGAGGAAAGTGGCCAGCCATTCTGACTTCAGAATGGCTGGACCAAGTCGGCTGCACCTAGTTGTAGGTGTTATAACTAGTTCATCTTTTCATTAAAATTTAGTACCTCATTGGTACCTCAACATATGTTTTTCTTAATTTTTTTCAATAAGCCGAAGAAAAGTTACACCTAGAAAAAAAATTACATGTAATCTGGAGCACGTTGATTTCACCTAGTTGTAGGCGTTATAATTAGTTCACCTTTTCATTAAAATTTAGTACCCCATTGGAACCTCCACATATGTTTTTCTTAGATTTGGTCGATAAGCCAAAAATAAGTTACACCTACAAGAAGTTTTGCATATATAATAATGTTTATTTTTGTACTAAGAAAATTACCGAAAATAAATCATAATACATAAATATTACGTATATTTATTCATTGATTGACACATTAGTATTTTTTTACATATAAATAACAGTGTGCATACATTTTGTTTTTACTAATTGTGATGTGAAGAGAACAGCTTGTGATTTAGTTAATGATTTCAAAATAGTCCTGTATTTACTGTTCATTAGTTTATCCTTACTTCCGCAAAACTTCTGTTATCTAACTGTTTATGTAGTAATACTCAACATATTGATTTATTATTAAACTACTCAATACGAGCATTCATTATTGCATTTATCATTCAAGTTTTTAGTAAGTTAAATTTGATGTAGATAGTAAAACACAGTCAGACATTATTTCTAAAAATGATGTGGGTTTACGTAAAATATTTGTACCCGTTTTCATAATTATGACAATAACTTTAGTTCGTACTTTGTCATCGTTATTACATTGCTCCAATAAATTTGTTTTAAAACGTTGTTCGGAAGTGATTATGTGGTTAGTGTTTATTTTCTATATTAACAAGATGAAGAGGTCGAAAATGTGCAGTTCCGTTACACAAACAAAAGGAATTTTTTGTAAAGTTCGAGAAGTTTTTCCGTCGTAAAGATGATATTCCTTCGCCATGTGACCCGGTGTTTAAAGATATTAGCCAAGAACTGTCATACAAAATGTCGGAAAAATCACTATACTTAACACTTATAAGAAATTATGAATACTTTTATGACCACAAAGAAGATACTGGATCTGAATCTAAAGAAGATACTGGATCTGAATCTGCAGAAGAAATTATAACAAAACCATCTGGCTGCAAAACATTCGATTTTTTTCTTGACGTTTATCAATGGAACAAAATTAAGCCCATTGATCGTTGCGTGAAGCGCACAAAACGCTTATCAGATTTTCGCTGTAAAACATTGCTGCCAAAGCACCAGTGGGCTGACCTTCTAAGAGAGGAAATTTGGAAAAAAATACGTTCCCCGTGCAGTTGGACATTTCAAAACTACTCAATTAAAAATGAAGTGAATGTGAAGTGTTTTGGTTCCTGTAAGCAGTGCAAATCAAAGATAGAAGTTATAATTAATTGGCCAACTGATAAAATCGCTCATTGCATTTGTACCATACGCGACATTGATGAAGAATTCAAACACAATTTTGCAAATAAAATTAAGCTTTCACCCATAAAACGCTGTGAGTTTAGTGAACAATTAAAGTCGGAATATGCTGTAACGGTTCGAAATAGATTGAGTGATCTTATAATGGACGTTAATGATCCAGAACCGAGTCACTTACCTACAATAGGTTGCTTAAAACAAATTAAATATGAACATCGAAAAAGTTCATATTACGATTCTAATCCGATAATTGCTTTATGGATTATGACACGATTACCTCCCTACGATACACTTATTAGATTCATATCAGTATTTCCTTTTTGTATTTACTATTGGTCACTTGCTCAAGAACAATACTATAGGGATTATAGAAAAAGTGAAAGAACTGTGTTAAGTATCGACGCCACAGGAAGTATCTTCAAACCATTTGGAGCAAACAAAGATCTCATATTGACTAAACAGATGTTTTTATATTCATGCGTGATGATGTCCATTTACAATGAAAGTAGCGTGCCGATAACACACATGATATCAGATAGTCATACTTTGAACGCGATATATAAATGGCTTGACACTTGGTGTAACAGTCAAAATAATGCTACTCCGAATGAAGTCATCGTTGATGATGCCTCGGCATTAATTGGGGCCGTAGTAAAATCATTTACTAAATTTAAATCTACGGCAGAGTACGTTAATTACTGTTACAACAAATTAGAAACGAAACAGCAAATACCTGGCGAGTGCTTCATTCGTATCGACACTAGCCACTTTATTAAAATTCTTTTTAACCTTTCTTGCTTCAAACACATAGACCAGAGGGTAAAATTCTTTTATATTAAATGTTTACAAGAAGTCAAACGCTGCGAAGATTACGATGTAGTGAAAAGAATTGTAATTGATATGATAACAGTTTGTCTTAACAAATATGATGGACAAGATGAACAAGCATTGTTAACAAGATGTGAAGAAGGTAAGATTCGATTAAAAAGATTGACCTCTTTTCAAGACACCTCCGAATCTGAAATCGAAATAGAGGATACTACTAAATTGTCGCAAGTGTCAGATGACTACAAATCTTTATTTGCTGAGACCGAATTAAAACTCAGTGATGATAATAAACGACATCTTGTTACAAGTAAAGGTCCTAAATGGTTTCAGGATGCTATAGAACGCGAAAAGTTATTACTTACTCTTACCGATGGTGATTGTAAAACACACGATAACTTATTTTACTTTCCAGAATTTCTAACAACGCTAACGCGGCTAATGGGACAGCTCCCTCTATGGTCAAATATAATGAAAAGAACTTTTGATTCGGAAATATCAGTCCCTACTTCGTCAAATGTCGAAAGTTATTTTAAAATTATAAAAAGATACTTATGTCAGATAAGCACGAAAACAGACAGATATCGTGTAGATGAATTTATTGCAACACATTCAGAATCTATTTCGGGACAATTAAAAACAGCTAACAGTACATTAAAACAAGGTGTTAAAAGGAGAAAGCCAACTGAAAAGAAAAATAATATCATCAGCAAGAAAAAAAGAACGAATGCTAATAATGCTGCAAAAGGAATAACTGATGAATCTGTTTTTTCTGATAGGCCTTCATTGGTAGAAAACTGGAGAGGTTTAGCTACAAAGAAAAAACAGCAAAAAAACAAAGATAGGAAAACAAATGATTAAGGTAACTTTGTTGAGAAATGGTTCGATTACACCGTTTGCAGATAAAAATACTATAATCTCAAATACCTGCGCTTTTGATTCAGTTGCACAAGCGATTGTAATTAGAGTTGTTGATGAATACACGTTAAATAGGATCATAAGAAGCAATGATGATGAATATTATAAATTTATAAAGATGATTATAGACAATGATACGGAAAACGTTTACAAACTTCGTTCAGATATATTAAAAAAATATTTTGAAATAGTATATGATAGTGATAAAGTTTACGTGAACTGTGAATGCAATGTTGCATATATATTTGAAAAAATATTGTTAGAAAAAATATACAGCGCAGAGATAAAAGAATCCTGTACAAATGTGGACTGTCCTTTAAACCAAGTTAGTAGGAAATGTGCCTTTTTGCCACTTGATTTTAACAAAAACACCTTAAGTGAGTCTGCAAATTCAATGCTAAACAGTGACAGAAATATGTCGAGTTGTAGACTTTCTGGTTGTCAAGGCATAAGGTGCTTAGATTATAATTTGAAAGATATTGCTGCTTTTGAGCCCAATTCTGACGTCGAAATTTGCATTAATGATTTACCTAAAAATATAACATTAAAAGGAATAGAGTACCACCTTTTGTCTGTTATAGAATTTGTACCACCTCCGACTCCGAAAGGCGTGGGACATTACAAATCACATTGCCGCAGAGGGTCCAAATGGCAATGTTACGACGACATGTCAAGTAGAATCACAATTAGTAAAAACAAAATGTATGCACACTGTTATTTATATGTAAAAAAATACTAATGTGTCAATCAATGAATAAATGTACGTAATATTTATGTGTTATGATTTATTTTCGGTAATTTTCTTAGTACAAAAATAAACATTATTATATATGCAAAACTTCTTGTAAGTGTAACTTATTTTTGGCTTATTGAAAAAATCTAAGAAAAACATATGTGGAGGTTCCAATGGGGTACTAAATTTTAATGAAAAGATGAACTAATTATAACGCCTACAACTAGGTGAAATCAACGTGCTCCAGATTACATGTAATTTTTTTTCTAGGTGTAACTTTTTTTTGGCTTATCGAAAAAAATTAAGAAAAACATATGTTGAGGTACCAATGAGGTACTAAATTTTAATGAAAAGATGAACTAGTTATAACACCTACAACTAGGTGCAGCCGACTTGGTCCAGCCATTCTGAAGTCAGAATGGCTGGCCACTTTCCTCGTAATAATTTTCCCTCTGTAGAGAGGTACCAATTATTTGATGTCTGGTACCAAATAGTACCAAATAGGTACTAAAACTTGGTATTACTCAAACTTCAAAAATCTCTCTTGGTCCAGTCATCCTGACTCAGACGTTTTGGTAGCCGGCACGGCCAGCAGTGGCGGTCGCCACCGCCTCCACACGTACCGGTCTGGCACGTACAGCTTCAGGTGACGCAGCAAACCTGGGTTATGTGTTACTCCACGCAGGAGCTTTAGCGCATACGCCGCGAATGTAAATCCCCTGCGCACTCTGAGTTCGTTGTACCCTACCATACCCAGTACAAACAGTGTCGGACACATCAGCGGGTAAAATGGGTAAACCCCATAAAGTTTGAAATACAAGTGTCTTGTAAACTTATTCTGTACTCGCTCTAGCATGACATTGCATTTCGCTTCATGAGGAGCCCAAATCACCGCACTGTGTTCCAAGTGACTCCTTACCAATGCGTAATATAGTACCCTGAGCGTGATAACGTTTGTAAATCCCAGCGACTGTCTCAGCACGAAACCCAGGTTTCTGTAGGCCTTCTTGCAAATCTTAACTATATGATCCCGGAAAGTTAGATCCGGGGTAAGCAGTACTCCTAGATCTCGTACCTGAGACACTCGCTGCATCGGCACATCCTCTACTTTGTATTCGTAGGCTAAGGTAGTCTTCGCGCGCGTAAATGTCATCACTGAGCATTTCGCTGTGCTGAAATAGAGTTTATTTTTATGGCTCCATTCTAGCACTCTGTCTTCCGGCAATTTCTCACAGTCCGACTCACCCCTGACCTCGAGCAATTTGAGGTCATCTGCAAACAATAAACATAAACTATGTTTAACTACATCTGGTACGTCATTTATCATTAAAATAAATTCGAGAGGAACCAAATTGCTGCCCTGGCTCACGCCAGACCTGGTGTAGTATGGCTCGGATTCGAACCCGTTGTAGTCAACGTACTGCTGTCGGTCTTTTAAATAGCTGACGTAGAACTGTAAGAGGTACGTAGTGCAGCCAATTTTTTCCAGCTTCATTAGCAGTACATCATTGTCGACGGTATCAAACGCCTTCCTAAAATCAAAATATGCCGCGTCTACCTGCACACCAGCATCGACGGCCGGCACTACCCTTGCGATGAAATTAAGCAGATTAGTGGCAGAGCTGCGCGCCGGACGGAACCCGTGCTGTGCGCTCACTTGAGCCTGCACGCAGCGTTGGATGGCAGACTCGAACACTTTTGCAGCTGTCGACAATACTGCCACTAGTCTGTAGCCACTGACATCCGGACCTGACTTACCCTTGGGAACCGGAATCACTCGCGTGATTTTCTACCTAGACGGAAACGTTGCTTGTTTTAAACAAGTATTAAAGATATGATGCAGGGGCTCAGCCAGCACCCTACCACAGTCTCGGTACTGAAAAGCTGGAATGCCGTCTGTTCAATGTTACCTTTGGACATTGACTCAGCACTCGGCCCGGCTCACGCGCGGCCCGTTAAAATATTGATTTGGTTGCATCTCACACGTATGGAACACAAAGATTTTATATAATAGTGTGTGTCAAGAAATTGTAGTATATAAGCTGTAACATATTGTTAATAAATCAGATTTGAATTTTATATTCTTATCTCATATTACCCCTCACTGTGGCCAAGACACCTTTAGCCATCTCTGATCAGTCTCGTGAGTCTGCGGGACTGGCAGTGAGTGTACCCTTCCCGAACCTGGAAATCCTGTCTACTATCCGTCTGTAACCTTAGGTCGCATGCTGCAGACATCCTGAACTTATTTATATATTTATCTATCACACTAGGTATATGATAGGTTAGGGCTGTAGGGCTTATAGGACTTAAGAGTCGTAGGGACTGTAAGGCTTGTAGGTCTTAGCAACTTCCTTAACTATATATTTTTCATGTAGTGTCACACCCTTAACAGTATTGCGGCCTTACGTAACGTTTGTTGAGGGTGGATGTACATTTTGGTCCTTCGAGCATTTGAATCACGCGGTCCCCTTGCCCACTGTAGGGATTGATTTTGACAGACTGACACTTCAGAGAACTAGGGGCTGGTGTACTCAACAAAGCATCAGTTTTTCAGTAATCTGAAGTACATTGTACTAGGGTATTCTGTCGGAAAGCCTCTCGTTACGGATCGGTCACTGGACTCCCACAAGCGGGTTTAACCAGTTGATTGAGAAGTCGCACAGATATAACAAGAGCGCAGATACCACTAGTACAGACTTAACTACTAGGGTAGGGCCGTTAGGGAAGAAGAAATAAAAACACTATGGAGATACAAGAACTTAACGAACTAATCAGGAGCCAGGAGGCGGATTACAACGAGATCAGAAGGGTATTAGCAAACATTAAAAAGGACTCGCCCACAAGGAAAACAGAAAAATACATCAACGAAAGGAAAATAGCGTTTGACCACGTTTTTCAGCGAGTTCAAGAAAACCACTTGACTACAAGAACAGCAGGTGCTGTCAACTCATAAATATATTACTACAAACTACTTTGGCAGCATAAGAAAATGTTACGACGAAGGAATCGACTACCTTAAAAAGTGCGAAGAAAGGCTACAACATGTACAAAGTGTTTATGAACCACGACTTTTAGATGAAGAGGAGGACAAAGTTGTATAAATAGTTTTGGGCTACTGACCACAACTATTCAGAATGTCGCAGATATCTAAAAAAAAAATCAGGCTAAGGAATCCATTACTCAAGACAAGCCAATATGGCACTTACAAACACTATTAGAAACTTTACAAAAACAATGGTTAGAAATCGTAGAAACGCACATTGGACTACTGATGGCCGAAAGTACATTGGACAGTAGCTACTTCAGAGATAATTGTTTCGAAAATACACAGAAAGATTAATGATATTACTACGGAGTTATTGGAAGAAAGAATCTTTCAGAACTCGGATGAAAAAGGTGTTTCGTCAAAATCCTTAGGGAAACTTCCACGAATAAATATTCCCATATTCGCGGGGGACTATGACTCTTGGAACACATTTCAAGATTTATTTAGAAAAACAATTCACGAAGATAAATCAATTTCTTCTACAGAAAAAATGCAGTATCTTAACCTCTCGAGTCAACAGAACACCAAGTGTGCATAAGAAAAAGTGCTCGAAATGTCGACGGAACACCATGTGTGCACATTGTCCCGGCTCCCATTGGATGACGATATTTTACGTTTATTTGTACTTGCAACACGATGTGTCTGTATCATTCGACTAATCGATTCATAGTTGACCGGTTTTAGTAACAATTTAAAGGGAACACCACTAAAATGAACGAAAAATTAATTTTACAATATGTATCTGTGGTTTTTGAAGCGAGACGCCATTGTGACGCCATTCGTGTCGAGATTCTTCTGTGTTGTTTTTGTTCGTAAAATGTACGCAAGACGAAAGCGGTGAGTAAATTTTATACAGAATTACTGAGAAATAAGTTTAGATTTCGAATTGTGTGATAGTTTATGGAAAAATGATAAATATTTCATTGAAAAACGTAACGAATGTTTTGTAACGCACTAATTTTGACCATGATGGATGCCGCATTGAGTTAATTTGAGTCATGTTTTTATGATAAATATTGTTGTTTATAGTTCGAAATACACATAAGTGGCTAGCTTATTGATCTACGAACATAATTTGATTAATAGCTACTAATATTATTGCGTATTTTCATTGGAAAAGTATTTCAAAGAGTAAAATTCGGCGATATTGCCGGTACCATGAGATAACGAGATAGCGGTCACGGTACGAGGGATGAATGTGCAAAGTACTAACTGCAAAAAAAATTTGACTGATTATATTTTAGTGATTGCATTTTTTTATGTAGTTTTCTTACTTGTCATGTCTAAGAATACTAAATGTTGAGACAATTGTTTTTTTTTACCGACTTTAAAAAAGAGGAATGACCTCAAATAGAATGAATTTTAGGCCATTACCTTATTAGATAAACTCCACCACCACTACAACAAGCTGGAACTAGCGCTCAGCAGCAGCAGCAACTTAACAACAAAGAGAAGGCAACCACTAAAAAAAATCTAGCACCACCTCCAATCGTAGTGGACGGTGTTCAGAATTATCAAACATTCTACGACTTTTTGAGTGAATCTCAGCCAATAGAAACATTTACCTCCAAAATGTTAAGCGGTAATAGTGTGAAAATAAATGCCAAAACTGAAGAATCTTACAGAGTGATTGCCCGACGCCTAACAGAAAATAACTGTCTATGGCACTCATACGAGGATAAGCAGACCAGGCCAATAAGAGTAGTGGCGAAAAAACTGCATTCTTCCGGCCTATCGGATCGGATTAAAGATGATTTAAAGTCGCAAGGATTCCAGATAGAATATGCAATTAACAAGTTAAGTTGGAAAACAAAAGAACCGCTGAACATGTTTATATTATCGTTCAAGAATGACGAAGATATCAGTAAGATATATGGCATTAAACATATCCTACGAAGTAAGGTTGAAATAAACTCGCTTAAAACGTCAAAAATAATACCGCAGTGTAAGAGATGCCAGGCTTATGGACATACCCAAAAGTATTGCTCAAAGGAGCCAAGGTGTGTTAAATGTACAGGTAAACACCTCACAGCTGATTGCAAGAAACCTGCACAAGAAAAACCTAAGTGTGTCCACTGTGACTTACCTCACCCAGCCAACTACAGAGGGTGCTTAGTTGCCAAGGAGATGCAAATGATAAAGAACAGAAACTCAAAAAATAATCCACAAAACAACCCTGCCGTTAAAGAAATTGTTAGAAACCTCGACAAACAGACAACAAAGCAAAGTGCACAGTTTGCACAGACAGCCGCGATAATGGCACATACATTTAAAAGTGCCTCATATACACAAGCGGTAAAACCAAGCACACGACCATCAAGTCTTGAAGACAAGCTCAATCAGATCTTGAAGAGCATATCCTTATTTGACAAGAGACTAGAGAAAATAGAAACCAGCACTATCAAAATTAATCATGAATAACACACTAAAAATAATGGCGTGGAATTCCAACGGACTGCTGCAACACCAACATGAGTTGCAAGTAGTCCTAGACACAGAAAATATTGATGTGTGTTTGATCTCTGAAACACACTTCACTAAACAGTCTTTTGTAAAGTTTAAAGGCTATAAGGTTTATCACGCGCTGCACCCTAACAACACGGCCCGAGGAGGTAGCGCGGTTATAATTAGAGAAAATATCAGTCATTACGAACTGTGTAAATACGAGGAGCCAGATACGCAATCTGTGGCGATTACAGTTAAAACAAATAAATTTAATGTTACAGTAGCGGCCGTATACTGTCCACCAAGACATACGATAAACAAAGAACAATATGTACACTTCTTCAGACTCCTCGGACAGAGATTTATATTAGGCGGTGACTTTAACGCTAAGAACACTCGTTGGGGATCGAGATTAACTTCAACTAAGGGAAGACAACTTCTAAGTGCAGTGAAAGACATGCGCTGTGAGGTCATAAGTACTGGAAAACCTACATACTGGCCGACTGACCACCAGAAACTACCAGATCTTATCGACTTTTTCATTGTAAAAAACATATCAACCAATTATCTGAGTGTGGAAGAGGGGTACCACATGAACTCCGATTACTCTCCGATATTATTACAATTAAGTCACAAAATATTACTCAGAGAAAACCACCTGTCATTAGCTAACAAGTTTACAGATTAGGAAAGTTTTAGCTTAGACCTACAAAATATTATTGACCTAATTAATTATTTATATTGTTGAAAAATACAAACTTTTCAAGATGAGGGTTTCAATACGAACCTACGTCAGTTAAGCAGTGACCATACAACACAATACTCTCTTTGGAAAGCGACAAAGTCACTCAAAAGGCCGATTACACCAATTCCCCCTATCAGAGATGATAACGGAAAGTGGGCTATAAGCAATGAGCAAAAAGCTCTAAGATTTGCACACCACCTAGAAGAAACCTTTCAACCAAATGACGGGTCTGTAGACAACTTGCAGTTTTCCAATATTCTGCAAGATCAAAGAATTAAGCTTGTGACCCCAAAAGAAGTTGCAAAGGCAATCCTAATCATTAGCCTAAAAAAATCCCCAGGGTATGACCTTATTACGGGAGAAATCCTAAAACATCTCCCACGTAATGCCATCGTTAAGCTTACTAGGCTCATCAATGCTGCATTCATGCTAAAACATGTTCCTGAGCCATGGAAAGTTGCTGAAGTGATTATGATTGCAAAGCCCGGTAAACCTCCTCACGAAGCATCATCATACAGGCCCATTTCCCTGTTGCCTATACTATCAAAGCTGTTTGAAAAATTGTTTTTAAAATGGCTAAAACCTATCAAACGAGAGAAACCTGATCCCTGACCATCAGTTTGGTTTCAGAGAGAAACACTCAACAATAGACCAAGTACATAGAATTACCAACATTATTGAGGAAAACGCTTGAAGATAAAAAAGTCTGCTCCACCGTATTTTTAGATGTGGCACAAGCTTTTGATAGAGTTTGGCATAAAGGTTTGATATACAAGCTAAAACTAATGTTGCCCGATGATTTTGCCGATATATTGCAATCATACATTACAGATAGAATGTTTCGTGTAAGGCGCGAGGATGCCTTTTCCGAGTAAAAAATTATTAAAGCTGGCGTGCCTCAAGGTAGTGTGCTGGGTCCCGTCCTATACCTGTTGTACACGTATGATATACCAGAGCTGGAAAATAAAACTATTGCAACCTTTGCAGACGACACTGCCATTATGGCGACAGGGTCATGCCATATGGAAGCAATAAAAAAGGTACAAATCGCTGTAAACAAAGTTCATGACTGGGCACATAAATGTAGAATCAAATTGAACGAATCGAAGTCACTTCACATTGATTTCACTAACAGGAATTGTGATTACCACCCAATCTTCATAAATGGCAAACAATTGCCATATGCCAATACAGCCAAATACCTTGGCATAACGCTTGACGCGAAACTGCGCTGGAAAGCGCACGTCAAAAAGAAAAGACGAACTAGACATGCGTTTTAAAAACATGTATTGGTTGATTGGACGGGATTCCTGCCTATCGATACATAACAAAATTTTATTATACAAGCATATTCTTATGCCAATATGGACATACGGCATCCAACTGTGGGGCTGTACTAAACCAACCAACATCAAAATTATTCAAACATTCCAGAATAAAGTACTCAGGAGTATTGTTAATGCGCCCTGGTATATAAGAAATGACGACCTCCATCGTGACCTAAAAATGGAACCAGTCACCAACATAATCCAAAAATTTGCTGAGGCCCATGAATACCGACTCCACCGACATGTGAACATCAAGGCAATTCAGCTGTTGGACCAAACAAATATAGTGCGGAGACTAAAACGAACAAAACCTTTTGAGTTAGTGTAGTGTAAAAAAGTGTAGAAATAATAGTGACACACACATAATAACACATGAACAAAGTGTTTTTATCATTATATCAGACTGTAAGAAAGTGGAACGGACTTGTAAAGTACAATCAACACTATTCTAAGTTCTAAAATAATTATCACGTAAAAAATTAAGTTAGATTAAAATTGCTTATTAGTCTTATATGCTAGATTGTAATTAATTATCAAGAAAAAAAAATTTATTAGATGTTAAATTTTATGATATTTTTAGCATGGCGAGGCAGGCCTCGAGGTCTACAACGCGGAGCGTGACCCCCGCTCCGTCTGAAAGGGGGCCACCCAAAGATAGTGCCGCGCGACGCGCTCTAATAATGGGCTTAATTGACTCGCACCACGATCCTAGCCTATCTCCATCCCCGCCGCCGCGGTAAGTATTTTCTGTATAGCGTATTACTATGTTTATTTAGTTTAGTGGAATAATTTTTATTTCTTATTTTTTTAGCCGCCTCCATGCTATCCCGGTTGTATCGACCCCAGGTGGTTCTTTGAACGTCCAGGGCGAAGCTGTGTCCGTTGAGCAGACCCCTGGTGGCCACATCCGACTTGTCCAAAAAAAGTCGGCTGTGCCACTCTGGTAAGTTTGCTCTCTTGCACAGAGTAAGTTCTTGGTACGTGTTCATTTTTAGGTTATATTTTTACAATATTGTACTTCTTTGCAGTATCGATGTAGTCGAGCGGGTGGAGGCATTGGACATGTCGGAGGAAGAAGCCGAGGAGATGATGGAGGAGGCCCCCTGGCATTTCAGGCGGTGGGTGCAGGATCTATCGGGGCCAAGTAGGAACCATTTTGCTGTCGCCAACTCTGAAGTTGAAGTTCGACCATCGACTTCGGTGATGCAGACAGCAGCACCTACGCAAACGGTGGTGGACGGCAGCGACTTCGACAGCGAATTCGACGACGAATTCGATGTCGAGGCCATGCCAGGTGCTTCGAGGATGGACATTCCCGACACTGAAGAGTTTGAAGAACCCATGCGGGAAATTATAACCATGATTGATACGGGGATGGACGAGGCAGCTGATCGTCTACTGAGTATGTCGCCTAATTTCACGTGGCTGTCGGACTTTGAGTCGTTCAGGGGTGTTCGTGAGGAGTTCTTAGGACCTACTCCTGGGCCCCTCAAAGACTACGATTCGCCTTATGATGCCTTTGTCGACATATGGGATAAAGGTATCATAGACTTGATTGTCCGTGAAATAAACCGCTACGCCCAGCAGACGATCGAGGGTAAGCGTAATAGAGGGATTTAGACCACATCATCTCGTTTACATTCGTGGACTGACACGAATGCAGACGAGATAATGCTTCTTTTTGCGGTGTTCATGTATATGGCCCTCGACCCGCGAACGTCGGTATCAGAGTATTGGACTTTGGTGTCTAAGCTGATTGATTCCATTCGTATGCCAAAATAGGAATCGGACATCGAAGATCTATGGGTAAACTTAAAATCACCAAGGGAAAAAGGCACTGTAATTTAAATATCTGCGCCGTTTTCTGCCACCACCAGTTCAACAAGTCTTACTGGATTCATTATTAGACAGAGTATCTTCATTGATGGAATCTACAGGAGAAGATACGATTATAGCAGGAGACTTCAATCTCAGTTTTATCAGTTGGGACATAGACAATACTCTTGGTTCCTCTCCATGTACAACCCCAACTAACTACGCCAACAGGTTAGGCTACTCTTTAATAGATTTCATGTCAGAAAATAATATGTTGCAACTAAATACGGTTAAAAATTGTTACAATAAAACCTTAGACCTAATTTTTTTTAACTTTTTCGGAGGAAGTGTTAGCGAATGCAATGATCCAATGTCCAAAGTAGATGTATATCACCCACCCATTACGATTACCGTCAGCAATATTTCACCTGCTCCGTTAATTAACAAAATAATCTCAAAACCGAATTTCAAACGTGCTAACTATGGCTTGATTAATGTGAAACTGAGAGATATAGATTGGATAAAAGTATTTTCTGAACTGCCTGATGTCGATGCTATGGTGCATGTGCTGTACGAACATATTCATTGTATTATAAATGAGTGTGTTCCTCTCTCCAAAATACCTAATGGCAAATTCCCGTTTTGTTTTACTAGGTCTCTTATTAGATTACTGAACGAAAAGGAAAAAGTTAGATCTCGCTATAAAAAATATAAAAATCCTAGAGATAATTATGAATATAAAATCCTAGGCGACCGTGCAAGAATAATGATCAACGACTGCTATAAGACATACGTAATGAACACGGAAAAGAATATCGCACAAAACCCAAAACTCTTCTGGTCCTTTGTGAAAGCCAAAAAATCGAAGTCTAGCGACATTCCTTCCACTATGCATTTGGTGCAGAATATTGCAACATCTGTTGAAGAAATATGCAAACAATTTGCCACACACTTTTCTCCAACCTTCATACCATCCGTTAGCCCGAATGCTCCCAGTACTAGCTCGCATAATTATTTTCAATCCGCTTTAACCCTTACTAAGGCAGAGGCTATTTAAAAACCTCATAATTAAAATGAATTTACTGAAAAACCCTTCTAATTTTTGAGCTGAAATAAATATTATTTTATTACTAGAATGTCTACCTTTCATTTCGTATCTTCATTTTATTTTTCTGTTTATGATATTGTGGTAAATAATGTCTCAACATATGTGGTAAATATATGCACTCTGCCCGCCAAGAGTAGCAAGTTACAGTAACAGTTTCCATTATACCTACTTATCTAGGATATTTTGCTACGCAGCACAGGCCTGTTATACGCAGATTTTTGAGTATTTTTAGAGGAGCTATCAATTTTACTATCGTTGTAGTACAAGTATGTTACACTTTAATGTGTATTATAATCTCCACGGTACATGGATAAGTAGGTACCTACTGCAAACTATTTGCATTTGAATTTGACGTCTATCGGAAATAAACAATTGATAATAATTAATCTGTCATCCATTACTCCTTTAGAGTGCGTTTTATAATTATATATTGGGAGTTTATAAGAAGAATTATATATTGAAATATTTATTTATTTTGCATTGTTTTATATGTGTATAGTGAGACAATGAGCGTAAGTGAAAACGACGAGATAGAGAACAATTTGAGGCAGTTGTTTAGCTCTTCAGATGAAAATAGTGACAATGAGATTTCTAGCAATATCAATGTATCATATAGTTTAAATGATATGCTGGATCAAATGCAAGCGGTAAATTACGATGTTGATGAAATCGAGAGTATCCTGACAGGAAACATACAAACAGGACCACAACAAAATAAATCAACCTTAATGCAGGGACAAACCAAATCAAGAAATTGGGAACGAGCTACTGGTTTGTTCATAGAGAAAAACTTTGACGAAGATTTAATGCCATCTAAGGACTATGTTGAGGATTGTTGATGTCAGCAGGTTGTTTGATAAAAACAAATATGCACTAACACAAACTTATTAAAGGAAAGAACCACGATTAGGAATACAGTTTTATTATTCAAAGAACCATACACTTTCTTTTTCTTATGAGGGTACGTAAAACAGTTACTAAAATCAATCATGTAACTAATGATAATAATAATAATCATATAAATTACAAGTTATTAAATGCAAGACAAATAAAACACTAAGTAATTAATCCATTTCATATTTACATTTAAATAACACACAAGCTGAACAATTACTAATTATATTAATTTTATGAAGCGGAACGGGGCAGCAATAGTTTTATTTTGAGAGTGTGCACTCGATGATGGTCAGAAGCGAAAGAGACCGAGAGCGCGTCCGAAGTCCACCATCTTGACGGCGGTCGTTGGAGAGGGAAACGAGGTCATTCGCGCTTCATCGGGAAGTGACGTCACTCTGACGCGCCGTTGACAGCTCTAGCGATAACATTCGGCCGTCCTGCTGTCGCGTTCGTCCCCGAACAGCGATATAGTCTGATGCAGGCGCTGAGAACAAGATAATATAATATTAATCTCGGTAACAGTAGTACTTCATAACCAGATTTTTCAAGTTCCACTTTAGTAAGAAATCTGGTTATTGCTATATTGGAACATTTACGCAGCAGAGCAGGGCAACAGAATTTGGCGGAGCTAGCTATCCCATCGCCGGCCAACCAACTCAACCAAATGGCTTAAACCGAGTGATGTTCAGAATCATCTCAGTTGTGTATCACCATGTATATGGCAATGGTGTTCACCACGGATTTCCATTACCAACTATACAATTCTGCTACTCTACTACAACTGGAAAATGTTCGAAGCGGATGCATTTGACAACTTTTAACCATTAACTGTGTGTTTTACTTAATACTGTAAATAAAATAAAACAGTTTTATAAGTAAATGGTGAAATTATTTATAGTTATGTATTATTGATAAAATGACACTAACTTATACCTACTAATTGAAAGTTAGGTTTTTCTTTTACAAATGAATGTTCTTGTTACCTCAATTTTTGATAACATCCGGCGTATCTGGGTCTGAGATCCGAATCCACGGCTTCATGTTCTCGACACACGCAACACCATTGTAGCGTTTAGAACTCCTCTCAGCGCCCCTCATGTCAGAAACCTTGTAGCGGTCGTGGCCTAGTACTTCCATAATTTGAAATGGTCCCTTAAAAAGAGGCATCAACTTCGTGCTCTGTCCGTCGTTAGACATACTTGGAATTCTAATTACGACCAAGTCTCCGACTTTATAAAAAGGCGCTTCCTTCCTTTTTGCATCAAAGGTTGCCTTTTGTCTCTCTGCATTTTTTTGTATGTTCTCGTCAACCTTACCTCTTAAGGTCGTGAGATCAACCATGGTCTCAGTCGCATCATCATCAGTAACTCCGTCATTATTCATTCGGATACGGTATCCGAAGAAAACCTCGCTAGGGATGGCAGACGTGGTTTTATTAATCGTGCTGTTAATACCCTGTTGTATGCTTGTGATATGTTGATCCCATTTATTGTTTTCCGTATTAGCACCCATACTACGTAATGCTTCTAAAATAGTTAAGTTATACCGTTCGACCTGGCCGTTCGAACGCGGCACGGCAGTGGCTATAACATGAGATCGAATGTTCTTTTCACAACAAAAGGTCTTGAAAGCGTTTGAAGTAAACGCACTTCCGGCATCACTAATAATGCGCTTGGGATTACCAAATACTTTAAAAATTTTATTTAATTCATTTATAACAATCTTAGATTTTGTATTTTTTACTGCAGAAATGAACACAAATTTGGTAAATGAGTCGACTACAACCAGCAAATAGGAATTCTGTTGTGTGGATTTTACAAAAGGGCCCAAGTGGTCTAGATGTAGTGTATGAAATGGCCTGGCGTATTTTGGAATTGGACATAGTTTACCTGGTTTTTTACCGTGAATGTTTTTGTAATAAATACAATTGAGGCAATTTTTTATATATTTTGAGACCGTTTTCTTTAAATGTGGAAACCAATATTTTGACCTAATTCTTTCAACGGTTTTATCTACCGCGAAATGCCCCAAGTCATCGTGATTAGCCCTAATGATTTGCCAAACACATGTTTTTGGCACTAACCATCTCCTACCGAGCTCAGTCCGACGGTATACTTTATTGCCAAGCAATTCGTATTGATTAAAAATCTGTTTATTTGCGTCGGCCTCACCTGACACTAATATGTCTCTAATACTGCATATGCTTGGGTCCTGGAGTTGCACAGATAGAAGCCAGTCCCCCTCACTTATAGACATCACGTTATCAAATGCAGTTTCTGAAATGATGCTATCCATAACAGGGTTGCGGCTCAAGGCATCTACATGTTGCATCTGCGTACCCGGCTTATGCATTATTTCAAAATTAAACTCTTGGGTTTGTAATACCCACCTACCGATACGTGGAACAATCTCTTTTTTCTGTAATGCGTGCCTTACAGCGTTGCAGTCGGTAAAAATCTTAAATTGGGTCCCGAGCAAGTAGTGCCGGAATTTTTGTAAGCCTACCACGATTGCTAATAGCTCAAGTTCAAAGGAGTGATATTTTTTTTCATCGTTACTGGTCTGACGACTATAAAAATGGATTGGTTGTTCGCCATTCTCTGTTACTTGAACCATTATGCAACCTAAACCGTCACGACTAGCGTCAGTATACAAACAAACCGGCAATTTAGGGTTAAATATTTTTAGGACGGCATTTTCAATTAGTTCTTTTTTTATATTAATAACTGCCTGTTCTTGCTGAGGATCCCATTTCCAGATTGCCTCTTTTTTTAGTAATTTTGTTAGAGGACTACAGATACTTGCACAGTTTTTAATGAACTTTCGAAAGTAATTAATTAAGCCCAAAAATTGGCGTAATTGATGAATAGTTTTTGGAATGGGAAATTCTTCAATAGCCTTCAATTTTTTTGAACTTGGCCGTATGCCACTTTCGGAAATATCGTAACCAAGAAACGTTATACTATTTTGAAAAAATGCACACTTGTCAAGATTAATAGTCAGACAATTTGTTTGGAGAATTTCAAGCACATTTTCTAAGCAAGCTACATTTTCTTCTAGACTTTCTGTGGCTATAAGCAAGTCGTCCATGTAACAAATTACATTTCCAAAACGCAGGTTTCCTAAGACAGTATTCATTAACCTTTGAAAAACCGATGGTCCATTGCTTAACCCAAAAGGCATCCTTAAAAACTCAAAATGACCATCTGGTGTAATGAATGCTGTCTTTCGTATATCTTCTGATTTTATTGGAATTTGATGGTACCCACTTTTCAAATCTAAAGAAGTAAAGTATTTACAGCCCTGCAATCTATCAATTAAATCTTCAATCACAGGCATTGGGTATTTCTCTTTAACTGTAATTTTATTAAGCTGACGATAATCAATACACAGCCTTTTGTCCCCTGATGGTTTGTCCACTAAAAGAGCAGGGCTCGCATATGCCGAATTACTATGCCTGATAATTCCGTTCTTCAATAAATCATCCGTAATTTCTCGAGTTTTCTTTTTCTCGGATTCAGACATTCGATATGGTCGAAAACAAACTGGTTTATTAGAAGTTAACTCTATATCCAACTCTACACAATTAGTTTTACCCAAAGTGGACAAATCATCAGAAAAACAATGAGGGTATTTCGAAAGAATAGAATTTAATAAAATCTCGTGTTTATTACAAAAGTTATTATTTGTATTCGTGTTAATGTTAAGAATCTTCATTGTCTTTATCGGTTCAAAAGTCAACGTATTCCCTACACGGGTATACATTATTCTACTATCCTCTGTGAAATTACGGCCTATCAACATATCGCACCCGATTAACTCATCAATGACGTACAAAAGCGTGACCAATTCCACTGTATCTACTTTTAAATTGACAGCGACAGCTTTTGAAATTTGAATAGATGTGCCATTAGTAAAACCTACCAAATTAATAGGCAAATTCAAATTAAATGGTTGTAAATTATATTGTTCGATCAAATCCTTGGTAATTAACGAGCAGTCGCTACCCATATCAAAAAAAGCCTCACATTTACAATCATTCAGTAGAACCTGTTTACAAAACTTTTGCTTACTTTTAGGCTCACTAACCATTTTCACCTCCTCGACAGTCTCAACTTTTGGTTTAGGTTTCGATTTGCATGCTTTTTCTAAATGCCCCCGCTTACTACACAAATTGCACTGAATATCGTCCTTAATATTACAATTATTCCGTCTATGTCCTAATTCACCACAACGGAAACACGTTAAATTACTGTTATTAACGTTATTACCACCATTATAAGATGATTCGAATTTAACGTCAGGCTTGCTATTTATGTGTCCCTGCAATGATGAGGAATGACGCAATACGGGCTTTGACGATGAATAATTTTTTTGTACTATGTTTTTATCGGGTATCGAATGAACTTTGCCATGCAAAAACGATGCCAAATCGTCACAATACGGAAAATTACCTGCTTCGGCGGCAATACTTATGTTCGGATCGCCAATTGACCCTACAATAATCGACACTATATCACGATCTTTGAATTTCAATTGCAGCCTATCTATTTTGCCTTTTTGCTGGAAATAGAATTCATAAAGGGACTGATTCGGTAACGGCTTAGTTTCTACCAACTGTTTTAACAACGTGTACATATTACGCTTGGTTTGAAAAGTACTCGATAACCTATTACGCCACTGCCTCCAACGCCAATTAGTCCACATCGTTTCATTTTTCTGCAGAGAATCTAACCACGTTTTAGCGGTATTACGTAATTTTTGCAACCCCTGATACTTAATCATACTATCGGACCACCCAAAAGCACGAGCATTAGCCTCTAGCACATTAATCCACATATCTACGTCATCCACTAACGGGTCAAATTCGGGAATCACTGAAGATAACACAACGTTCTGACTCACGGTTGGCGATCCTTTGCGACGTCGTTTCACTCTCCTCCGGCGATCACGGCCACTGCTACTGCTGGAAGAACTGGAACTTGAACTTCGCGACGGTGTGCGAGTAGAGTAATCAGAGCTTGATGAACGTGCTCGTCTGCGTTTTCGTCCTCGCGGCATGTTGCGGCCGGTGAGCGTTGTGCGAACCACTTCTGATATTAAAGGAAAGAACCACGATTAGGAATACAGTTTTATTATTCAAAGAACCATACACTTTCTTTTTCTTATGAGGGTACGTAAAACAGTTACTAAAATCAATCATGTAACTAATGATAATAATAATAATCATATAAATTACAAGTTATTAAATGCAAGACAAATAAAACACTAAGTAATTAATCCATTTCATATTTACATTTAAATAACACACAAGCTGAACAATTACTAATTATATTAATTTTATGAAGCGGAACGGGGCAGCAATAGTTTTATTTTGAGAGTGTGCACTCGATGATGGTCAGAAGCGAAAGAGACCGAGAGCGCGTCCGAAGTCCACCATCTTGACGGCGGTCGTTGGAGAGGGAAACGAGGTCATTCGCGCTTCATCGGGAAGTGACGTCACTCTGACGCGCCGTTGACAGCTCTAGCGATAACAAACTGTTTATTACTGCATTAATATTACACACTTCACAATGGTATTGGGTGCTTAATTCCACAGTTTTAAATATAATTGTACAGAGCGCGTGTATGACGAATGGCTGTACCAGAGAGAGAGAGAGAGAGAGAGAGACAGACAGTGAGAAAGGGATGTACAGATGTTAATATAAATTAGTATGACAATACTAAACATTCTCACGCCTTCATATAACAAAACTGCACTACTTGAAAGTATAATGCTGACAACGCAAGTTTTATTTTTATAATTAGTTAGTTTGGTAAGTAGGTACCTTTATTATTTTACAATGTAAGGGTAAGTTATTAATTATGTTAAGATATGCTTTAAGTTACAGTAATAATTACCTATGTTAGCAGCTAACTATTCTGTTTCACTATTATTCTATGGTTACACTTTAAGTTTAAACATACAAATCTCAATGTAGTGAATGTCTCAAACTAGTTATTATTATTACATTGTAGTAACAAAATCAATTTATGTATGGGCCTAGTATAATCACCCTTGGATGTATGAATGGTTACAGATCTTATTAAATTGTCATTTTTGTTTACATTAGTAGATATAACCTTACCTAAAGGCCACAAGGTAGGAGGTATACATTCATCTTTAATTATTACAATGTCTCCTATTTTTAAGTTTTTCTCAATATCTAACCACTTATTTCTACTTTGTAACTCAGAAATATAAGTAAAATAAAATTGTTTCCAAAATCTTTGTTTTATTAACATTATTTTTTGGTATACACTAAATCTAGATTCATTTAAATCTAACACACTAGGTTCTGGTATGTCTGTTATAGAAGTTCCTATGATAAAATGGGCTGGTGTTAAACAGACAACATCATCTGGAACATCAGCTATTGTACATAATGGTCTTGAATTTAATATGCCCTCTATTTGGACTAAAGTAGTATATAACAATTCGTAAGTCAATTTAGTTGAAAATAAATGTCTTTTAAGTAATGACTTTACCGATTTTATACCAGCTTCATAAATACCACCCATATGACTGGCAAGAGGTATTGTAAATTTGTAATCAATAGAATTAGAGATACAAAAATCAATTATTTGGCTGTAAGACTTATCTGACTTGAACATTTTATAAGCTCATGTAATTCAGTTTTAGAACCTCTAAAATTAGTAGCATTATCAGTATACACACATGTTGGCGTACCTCTTCCAGATACAAACATTTTCAAAGCACAAATAAATGCCTGGGAACTCAAATCAGTTACAAGCTCTAAGTGTATAGCTCGAGTCGCCAGACATACAAATAGACATATGTATCTCTTTGTGTACTTACAGCTTCGAATCATTGAACTCCTGATAGCTATTGCACCACTGAAATCAATGCCTACATGAAGGAACGCTCTTGTTAGGGTTACTCGTGGAGAAGGGAGTCTAGCCATTTGCTGACCACAGGTTTTTGCCCTAAATCTGATACATATAGTACAGGAATGAACTATCTTTTTGACTTCATTCCTACCATGTATAATCCAGTATTTTAATCTTATATTATATAAAGTGTTTTGTATTCCAGAGTGTAGCAACCTCTGGTGATAATGTTGAATAACTAATGATGTTATGTAATCTTTAGCAGGTAGTATAATAGGGTGAGCTTGATTATAAGATATGTCTGAATGCTGGATACGACCTCCAACTCTGTTGAGCTGGTCTTGGTCTAGGAAAGGATTTAGTTTCCTTATGGGACTGGATTGGAATGTGTATAGTTTCTGTTTAGGTAAGTCTGTATTATCTGATTGCTTGAGTGATGATAATTCTAAATATTCTCTTGAAAAAGACCTAAGTTGTGTTATGTGAACAATAAAATTAGTAGCTCTGTTGAGTTCTTGTACAGTTAAGTAAGGAGAATAGCTCTGACCGTTGTTATTTATTTTATTTAAGAATCTAAACATAAATGCAATGATTCTTGTTAACTTTGTGAAGTTAGACACTTTAAGAAACAAGTCATAAAAATATTCATAATGAATAGGAATTTTATTCAACATATGTGTGGATGTATGACATAGCTGTGTACATGTATTGTGGACAGGAATAATTACTTGAGAAGTAACTACTTGGGGCAAGTGTATAGGCCATGTTGATTTATCCTGTTTAATCCAGGTTGGGCCTTGCCACCATAAATCACAAGTGGACAATTGTCTGGGCATAACCCCTCTAGTTATTAAATCTGCTGGATTTTGTTTAGCGTTTATATAATACCAATCATCCGAGGCAGTTAATTCCATAACCTGCATTATACGATGAGAGACATATGTGTCATGTTTATGTTTGTAAGGGGATTTTATCCAGCTTAGAACAATGGATGAGTCTGTAAATAGAAATGTATGATCAATTTCTATACCTACTATTTTTTGTAGTGTTAATAAACTTATCATATATTTTTGATAACAATAGTGTTCCACATAACTCAAGTCTGGGAATTGACTGTTGTCTTTTAATAGGAGCAACTCTAGACTTGGCCATGACCAAAATGCAAGTAGATTTTTTGTTAGGATAATTTGCTTTCAAATATAGACAAGCACCATAAGCTTTATTTGATGCGTCACAAAACCCAATTAGTAATACATTAATAGGTATATCAGTAAAATACCATCTTGGGATCTTAATAGATTTTAAGTAATTTAATTGATCAATAAACTTTTGCCAATGATCTTGTAAAATATTAGGTATGGGACTATCCCAGTCAATGTTTTCTTTCCATATGTCTTGCATTAGAATTTTAGGAATAATTATTGTAGGTGCTAGAATACCTATTGGATCAAACATCTGTGCTATCTGTGATAATATAGATCTTTTAGTGTGAGAAATGCTTGTAATTTCAGGTATGTGAGTATGGAGTATATCCTGTGTAGGTAGCCACATTAAACCTAAAGTCTTAACAGAGTCTGACTTGTTAAAATCGTACGAATTGTTTTGAGAACTAGAATTATTTTGTGAATTATGTTGACTAGGTGTTTCCATAGTAGGACTTGCAATCTGTGCTAAAATATGTGGGTTATTTGAAGTCCATTTGTGTAACTTGAACCCGGCTTTATTAAGCAAATCCATTAGTTGTAAACAGAGTTGAGTACACTGTTCAAGGGACTGTTGCCCTGATAAATAGTCATCCATATAACTGCAAGTTTCTATGCATTCTGCAGCTAGACTATGAGTCTTTTTATTTTTGTAAGCTAAATCTAACATAGTGCAACATGCAAGATAAGGTGCACACTTAGTGCCATATGTAACTGTTGCTAATTCTATGCATTTGAGAGGATCAGATTTAGATTCTCTCCATAAAATCCTCTGATATGATCTTTGCTCTGGATTCACAAATATACCTCTGAACATTTTAACTATATCACAAGAAAAGGCATACTTGAATAGTCTGAATTTCAACATTATATTAAGTAGATCATTGTAAATGTTAGGACCTTCATGTAGAATATCATTTAAGGATGTGCCTGTTGATGTTTTGGAACTAGCATTAAAAACAACTCTTTAACTTTGTTGATCTACTCTCAGGTTTGATGACAGGTAAGTGAGGTAAGTAATATGTATTGTTTTGTGCAGGGGAGAATTCCTTTACATAATATACATGACCTAATGCAATATATTCATCGATAAATTCCTTATATTGAGTGAATAATGAAGGATCTTTTTTAAATCTAGACTCTAACTGTAATAAGCATCGGTAAGCAGTATTACGATGCCAAGCACCCAGCATATGGGTCGAAAAATAATTCGTTCGTGTGCCCACAACCCACATCCGAGTCGTCGCTATACGAAGCTATAGATGACATCTGTTCATGCCTAGGACCCGACTAGCGAGACCAAATCTAAGTATGCTCTTAGGGTTGTCGAAAATAAAGTATGTGAAAAGTATTTTTGTAAACAGAATACCAGTTAGTTGTTACACACGCCATCTATTGCGATATAAGCGAACTAATATTTAGCGTACTACTAATTCTGTGAAGATATGGTGATGACGATATATTTGCTATTTTTTTTAAAATAAAAAATATAAAATGTATGGATGTTATTTTTTTACTATTAGATCTGCCTGCGACGAAAGAAGTTGTGGAAGATTTCCTTCAGGCCATCAGGCATGGCAGGCCCTGTGCCTGGGCTTTTTCAAACTTCATTACAATCTGTTTAGAGGTTTAGTTGTGTTGAGGTTTATAATAGTTAGGTAGATAAATGAATTAGGTAGGGTAGTTTTGTTTCAAATAAAACTACAAAGTATATGCAATCAAGTCTATAATTATGTAATAAAAAGTACAAACAAAAATTTACCCTAATACTTATATTATCTTATCCTAATATTTAAGTTATCTTATTCTAATATTTGTGAAATGCCCGGAAACATTCCAGGCACAGACCGGGTTGATTATGGCATGTGGGACAATAACATAAGGTGTTAACTCTTTTTTTACTCGTGTGCCAGCAGTGTTTACACCTTCTTCTCTTGGTGTGGTTTCTATTGTCTCTGGGCAAGTGGGCAGGCAAATGAATTACTGTTTCACTGGCCTGTCTACTTGCATGGTCCTGTCTACTGCTATTTTGAGGAGGTGGTAGCAAATTAGTGATAACCTCCTCTCTAAAGGTATAATAATCCAATTTTTTATTTAATTTTATTTGGTACAAGTAGTAGGCATTCAGCATCATCATTTGGAAGATGTGAATGCCTACTTTCTTGTACCAACGCATGGATTTGTGTTCGCTAGTGTAGTAAGCCAACATTTGGTCTTGCCTATCAACACCACTCATATATTGATTGTACTTCGTGACCATTTCGGGTTTTAAAATACGTTGACCTCTTTTGTTGGTCACGGGCTTTAACTCTGGAGAATGAGTGGTGCTGATAGTCAAGACGTCACGTTGGTCACGCCACTTGCAAACACAAATACCGCTGCGGTTGTATCTAAAGATGCTACCACCTTTTGACAATTTCTTTGTTATCACTGCTGGGTTTCCTTTGCGATTGGCTCTCAGAGTTCCAGTAACATTCGTACCGTTACGCAACAGGAACTCTGAGAGTCCGACACTGTTATAGAAATTGTCCATATACACATGGCGCCCTGTCCCCAGATAGTTTTGTAAAAGTTTTGCCACCACCTTATCCGTGTGGCCTTTCCCTCCGACATCTTGGTCACGTTTTCCTTTGTAAACGTGAATTTTGAGGGAAAGGCCACTCGGTGTGGCCAGCATGTACAGCTTGATGCCGTACTTGTGGCGCTTGCCTTTAATATATTGGCGGATTCCACTACGTCCACGACTCGAAATGATAGACTCGTCTATTGACAATTCTTCGCCGGGATTATATAACTCCGCCATTCTATTGTTAAAATAATCGACCAAGCTGTCCAAATTATGCTGGCCAAACCGTAGACATCTAAATATTAATAAAAATACATTTTTGGACATGAAAGAGTGGGGAAACAAATTAAACAAATAGTGTCGCCTCCAGTACTCCGAGTATCTGTTTACTTTGATATTACCCATATGTAATAAAATTCCTAAGAATGTAAAAAGTTTTTCCATGGTTAGTGGTGTCCACCTGCGGATTCTGGCTTCGGGTGCAGTGCATTCCGACAATAATTGGGTCGCACACTCATTTGTGGCACTAACTATTTGCTCTAATAATTCAGAAGTGAATAATAATTTAAAATAATCTAAGGGTGTGGCAGCATTATTGTCAACCCGTACCTCCTCCCGGGAGGTGAAAACTGGAGGACGAGGTCCGCGTCGATGCAAGGTCCAGTCTTCGCCCACCGGTTCTTGCGCCGTATTTTCTAGATCGGATTCCTGGTCGCTATCTTCGCTACTACTACTACTCTCGAAGTCGCTGAAAAATACATTAAAATCAGGACTTGTGCAGGTACCTCCATTTCGGGACTTAAAAAAACTAGTAGACGATATTTTGGACATCTAATATCAGGGCTATAGTGGTCTATGGATCCCTTGACACTACACTATGCTTAGGTAGAACACACAAGAAATACAACTATTATACAAGAAATACATCTATTATGTGTAAGTAGGTAAACTTAAAAAACAAAACCTTATCTAAATACATAATTTCATCCAAATCGTTCGAGCCGTTTCCGAGATACGCAAAATATACACAATTATTGCTGGTATATTATATATATATGAGATATTACTTACTCAATATTGGCGTCTATAAATTCTTCATCTGACTCAGTTTCGACAGTTTCGTCATCAGCTAAGCGCCGGAGTTCCGCAGCCTGGTAACTCGAACTTGTCGAAGGGCCAGCACTTGTCGAAGGGCCGGAACTTGTCGAAGGGCCAGAACTTGCCGAAGGGCCAGAAGTTATCGAAGAGCCAGGAAGCTCTTCGAAATCTTCGCCAAAGATATCTATAAGGTTTTGGTGCACTTCGTCCGAGTAACTTGCCATGGTCACTTATAAGCACACACGACACTAAACATAAACCAATCGCAGGCTAAAATCGAGTCCAGTAAAAAGTGCACAGGTCAAAATGTATCCGGATAACAACACGGTTCCAAACGTAAGACAATCAGAGTCCAGTAGGAAAGCCAATAGTCGTCAATCACACACAAACGTAACACAGAGCACGGGAGAAACAGGAGAGTATTCGATATAGGTCTGGCCGGAAGCGCAAACAAATACCGAATGAGCTTCAAGTTCACAATTATCCCAAATCCTAATCCATACTTACCCGAGTAAACAATGTAATTATTTAAAAACAAAAAAGGCAAATATTTTTAATCTTTTCCCATCTTTTTCCAAGAAAACAAAACGCAACTGCATGTGTTTTATTGAGGATTTTTATCCTCGCTGAAGGTTTAAAAAATTAAAACAAAGGCATCGGTTCCTTTTGTCTTGAGCTTAAGGTTTGAAAACAAAGACGTCGGTTCGTATTGATGGTTTCTAATCCCTTGTTGACGATTTTGACAATTACTATTTATACAACTTTGAATTCTGTTGTTATGCGGCATGTGATTAGAGGGTTAAAAATCTGCATCATTAGCTGCATGAAGGTTTGACGTTTTTACAAAAGTTTCTGACAGTGATTGTTACTTGTCAAAAACTTTTCACGACAAATTTAGGATACTGTTGTTTATTAAAAATGTTTTTCTTTGTGTTGTGGACTTTCATCAACATGATTTCGCAGTAAGTATTTGATGTTATTTTCTGTACTTGTTACATCTCCGATAAACATTCTTGCATAAAAAGTGTGGTATCGTATTCAATAGGAAATAAATTACATACGACCGCCGGGCGGTTTTCGTAAATATTTACGTTATCATGAAACGTAAAATAAAAAGAAATCCATTTTCCAATTTTAGAACAATAAGAATGCGGACAGAAGAGCACCGGGTGGTGGTGTGGCGAAGGGCGAGGATCGAACGTCGCCTGAGGGAGGTTCGAAGGCCCCAACCTACACTGCCGATCCCGCCAGTGGAACTACTGCGGGCCCGGCCACTTGCGTCCTTCGCCCCCCAAGGACATCCCGGCGCCTTCAATGTGGCGGCATCACCGATTTATAGAGCATTGACGGGGTTATGACTAAAAAAAGACTACCATATTTTTAGTCATAACCCCGCCAAAATAAAACCAATGAACTGTAAACAAAATGTTGTTTTATTCAAAAAACTGTATGTGTTCCTAATCCTGCCTACCTTTATCAATTTCTCCCAACAGTGAACATATTGTATCAGCATTATGTTATTGTGATAGTAAACTAAAAATATGCTTTCATAATTCTGAAGTAAGTACCTACCTGTAAACTTTTGATTTGAAAAGTAGGTAAGTGAACGACTGCTAGCGACGAGAATGAAGATGTGGAGGGAATGAATGAAACACGTAATAAAGTTACCAATTATTTTATTGGCTTTTTGGTTTTTTTCCCCACGCCCTTTCCTTTTGGCGTGGGGTACTGGACTGTAGGAGTGCCAGCTTGCGGCGACTCCTGCCGAATGCACTGCCTCTTGGCAGGCCTATCTTCCATAATTAAGGCGGTGCATTTGGCAACCCGCAGCAAGTCCGACATACTCAGCCCGCCGCCCCAGATGTCCGCGTCTGCCGGAGGCAATGCCTCCGTCGGGACCCAGTCACTGGGCGTTGTAGTTTCGTCTTCGTTTTCCCTGACAATAAAAGTTACGAAGAAATTATGTACCTATTCTGTAATTTTTTACGACAATAATAACCTATAACATTATAAAACTCGACAGTCAGCCTTAAACTGGACCTGTAGGGTAAAATTTAAACAATACTTACATTTAGGTAGGTGCTTAGTGAACTTCCAATTAATATAATAGATAATTTTTAACGACGTAAGGTTTAAGTCTTGAAAAATTCACAGAGTACTATTTTTTTTGGGCAGGCTATGTCATCGGACCATACTGCCTAGTCTCACGCGTATTGTTTTATTTAATTCAGGTTTAATTTAGGAACCTACTAAATTAAGTACTTGGGTCATTTGTTAAAAATATGTAGGCATATCATGTAAGGTTCTCTTGGTTTTTTTTTTTTTTTTTCCTATTTGGCAACTCATCGTTTTGACCACTAAGGTCGTGGCTATTTAACCGGGCTATTCTGTGGTGCCTTTAAGCTACTAACTTAAAAGCCTCCAGCCAGGGGCGAAAAAACTTAATTGCTAGGTGACCGCACGCTAAGGGCACCCCCTGTGGGGTACGAACCTCGGCTTAGGGCGTCACTGAGGGGAGGGCAGCAAGGTGGGACAGGCTGGATCGAATCGGTTTCATTATTATTAATCGGGGAATTTAAAACTACAGGCTCAGCTACAACGCGGGCTGGCGCGTCGTCGAGCAAGGGTCGGGGGGGGGGGACAATTACGTCGGGGGCGTCGCGTTGGACCTCGGCGGCGAGGTCGGAACGATGGCGGTCTGTTTTTGTGTACTGTACTGGTGGCCCTATTGCTCTCCTGGAGGAGGGTTATGGGGTCGTCAGGGTCGGTCAGTGCATGCCTTGGACGGCGGGTATGACTAATGCGGGAGGGGATATATCTGGCAGCCTCGACAACCAGAGGGTTGCGATGTGAGGCCGCGGAGTCGAAGAAACGCTTGAGCGCGAATGCGGGGGTCCATCCGAGGAGGGATGGAGGGAGGAGGGGGTTGGTTACGCACCAGGGCCGGGAAGGCCTGTTGGTGCTGAGAGAATGTCCAAGGACTAGTCCTTGGGGGGCCTAGTCGCTCGGGAAGCTGAGTGGAGGGGGCTTCCCTTCCCTGACGGGCGTCTGTACGCTTCGCCAGCTTGGGAACCGTTGCCTTAGGGGCCTTGGGGCAGCCACGGTAGTTGGCTGGGTGCCCGGAGTTGCCACACAGCACGCAGCTGGGTGGTTCCGTGCAAAGGGTTCTGTCCTTGGGACGGGAGCACTCTGAAGTGCCGTGCCCACCCAGGCACTTGACGCACCTGGGTGTTGCATGGCAGTTCTTTTGCGAGTGGCCATAAAGCTGGCATCGGTGGCACTGGCCGATGATGCCAGTCTTTCTGGGCTTCTGGATATCGAATCCAGTGAGATGGCATATGGCTTTAATGCCGAAAATGGGGTGGTGACCTTCGACGGGGGGGCACACTACGAGGATCATATTGTAGGCCTCTCCGCTACGGGCGCGGTGCATGCGGTGCACTTCGGTGATAGGGATGCCCTGCGACTGAAGGTCGTCTTTGATGTCGGAGGTGGCGATCTCCTTCGGGATCCTATTTATGACCACGCGGGTCTGGCGGTCCTCGGGGAGGGAGTAGGTGTGGAATGACACACCTCTCGCTCTGAGGAGCTTGGTAAGTTCCCTATAGTCGGCCGACCTAGGGACTTGGACCTTGATGCCCTGCTCGGTAGCCCGGGCATTGGTGAAGCCGATCCGGAGATCGACGCACCATTTGGACACGTCAGTCCATTTGGCCTTATCCTGAATAAAGACCGGGGGGGGGGGGTGGGGGTTTTGACGGCGCTGCTTTCTAGGAAAGCTTTGAGTACCGGGGGGGGTTTATCGCGGGAGGGGGCGCGGTCGTGATGGCGACTACCGGGATCGGTGCCACAAGGGTGGGGGGGGGGCGTGACCGACTGGTCCCTGAGCTTGCTCGCCTGGGAGGAAGTACAAGACTTCTTCCTCTTGGCGTTTGCGGTGACAGTCTGGAAACCGTCTTCCTCGGAGGAGGAGGTCGTTTGGACTTCTGAGTCCGAGGGGTACGGGGTGACGGGGCGTCTAGTTGCCGTCCGATGGTCTGTGTCCATCGGAACGGGAGGGGGGGAGCGGTTTGCTCCGGGGTGGGGGCCTCGAGCGCATCGCTGAAATTAGCGATGGCTGAGTCAGGACGGGGGGTGGGGGACTGCAACGCTGAGAAGCGGTCGCCGTACTTTGCTAGGAAGTCGGGGTCCTTGAGGAGGACCTCCTTCACAAATGCTAGTATAATGGCATCCCCCATGGTTGGGGGGTGCGGACTAAAAAGTGGGGGGGAAGGTGGAATTGAGGATTCCGGCCTAATCGTCCCTATGCCTAACTCCCCGGGTGGGTGTTCCCGGGGATGAGTTACCCTCCCTGTCGGGTATAGACAGGGAGGTGAGTACCTATGGTGAGCCTTAAGCTTGTAAACCCGTCGCCAGTCTTATTGTGCGAACGGGGCCCTGACAGTCTAGTGCGAAGGGTGTAGACACACCCTAAAGACACTAGGTGAGTAGCTGTGAAGGGAAAACTGTCACCAGAGCCGACTAGGAGATCCCCCAAGGCCGGTTAACAACCAACGGCCAACTGATTGCCACGCCCTGAAAGGGTTCGGCGGGTGTGTTGGGTCAACACCCCACTCGGATCGTTAGCACCGTTAGGTATCCACCGAGGACCACGAAACTGTGGTTTTGCCCGGAAGGGGCCTAGTGAAGCTACTCACACAAACGCGCACTGGTAAAGAATAACACTCTGCCTTGAAAAAGACAATTTTTGATTGATCAGTTGATCAATTTAATCGGTGGATTAATTAAATAAATTTAATTAATCGACCGATGATCGATTGCGATCGGGGCGACCGCGGGGGCGTTACGAAAACGTAACGAGTCGAAATTAAACAACGACCAAGCGTTTTGAGCGGGAGAGTGCGAGCACACAACCGTTCGCGACGACAGCCGAGTGTCTAATCGGTTCTCTTGGTTTTTTTTTTTTTTTTTTTTTTCTTTTTTTCCTATTGGGCAGCTCGTAGTTTTGACCACTAAGGTCCTGGCTACTTAACCGGGCAAACCTGTGGGTGCCTTAAGCTACTAACTTAAAGCCTCCAGCCAGGGGCGAACAATACTTAAATTTAAGTGACCGCACGCTAAGGGCACCCCCTGTGGGGTACGAACCTCGGCTTAGGGCGTCACTGAGGGGAGGGCAGCAAGATGGGACAGGCTGGATCTAAATTATATTATTATTATACTGGGGAATTTAAAGCTACAGGCTCAGCTACGGCGCGGGCTGGCGCGTCGTCGAGCAAGGGTCGGGGGGGGGGACAATTACGTCGGGGGCGTCGCGTAGGACCTCGGCGGCGAGGTCGGAACGATGGCGGTCTGTGTTTGTGCACTGTACTGGTGGCCCTACTGCTCTCCTGGAGGAGGGTTATGGGGTCATCGGGGTCGGTCAGGGCATGCCTTGGACGGCGGGTACGACTAATGCGGGAGGGGGCATATCTGGCAGCCTCGACAACCAGAGGGTTGCGATGTGAGGCCGCGGAGTCGAAGAAGCGCTTGGAAATGCGCTTCATGAACTGACGGATAGTGGGGATTTTAAGGTCGAGATGGAGGATCTCGTTCCGAACGAACCAAGGGGAGCCGGTTGCCCTACGGAGGAACCGGTTTTGGAGGGTCTGCATCCTATGGATGTGATGGGGTTTCGAGTGTGCGAAAACCACACTCGCGTAGGTCATGATGGGACGAATGCACGCTGTGTAAATGCGCAATTTGCACTTGAGTGACAATTTGCTGCGTGCATTCAATAGGAAGTGGAGTCTACCGAGAGCGAAAGCGGCGCGCGAACGCGCCTGCTTTATGTGCTCGCCGAAAGAGAGTATGTGGTCCAGAGTGACACCCAAGTATTTGGCTCGCTTCTCCCAAGGGATAGGCTTGCCGAACATGGTGATCGGACGGGGGGGGGTGGGGTTGAGTCTCGGTTTCGAAAATAGAACCGCTTGACTCTTATCGGGATTGACTTCGATTCTCCACTTCCTAAACCAGTCACCGAGTTGGTTGACTGTGGTTTGGAGAGTGCGAGATATCGCGTCGGGGCTTACGCCGGTGTAGTAGATGGCCGTATCGTCTGCGAACAGAGCCAACTGAGCCCTTTTACTCTTGGGGATATCGCTGGTGAAAAGCGTGAAAATGAGAGGGGCGAGCACGGAGCCCTGAGGGACTCCGGCGCGAATGGGACGGGGGGAGGATAGCGCTCCTTCGATGCGGAATCGGAAGGTGCGGTTCGACAGAAAGTCTCGCAGGATGAGCACGAGACGATCTGGCACTTTAAGTTGGTATAGCTTATATAATAAGCCATTGTGCCAGACTTTGTCGAACGCTTTCGCTATGTCGAAGAAAACAGCACCCGTCAACGAACCACGTTGGAAGCCAACGCTTATGTGTTCGACGATACGGTGGACCTGTTGGACGCACGAGTGTTGGGTTCGGAAACCGAACTGCTCGTTGGGAATGAGACCTTTCGTCTCGGCATAGTCTCTGAGACGCTTATAAATAAGCCTCTCATAGATCTTGCCGATGACATTGAGGAGACTGATGGGGCGGTAGCTGGAGGGAGCGGATTTGGGCTTGCCCGGCTTGGGAATACCGATGACAGTGGCCTGTTTCCACGCTTGGGGGAAGATGTTATTGCTCATGGCACCATTGAAGATGGTGGTCATTAGCATGATCAGGTGGGCAGGGAACAGTTGGAACACCTTATTGGTCATTCCATCAGAACCGGGGGCTTTACGGGGCTTAAGGCCCTTTATGAGCTCTTGCACTTCGTCGGGGGTGACGGGAGGCAGAGGGCACTCGGGGTCTTCTACGGGGGGGAGGGAGGCTCTCCTTTCGACTTCGGCGTCGACCTCAGAGAGGTGAGCTTGGTCTACAGGTTGAGAGCTGGGCGAACATTGGGCCTCAAGACTGTCGGCTAGGCACTCGGCCTTGTCGACATCATCGAAAGCGATGGTATTGTCTGGGCGGATCAAGGGGGGCATAGGGGCTACTTCTCGGGATTTGAGTTTCCTCTGAAGCTCCCAGAATGCTAGGTGGGTAGGCTCAAGTTCGCTCAGCAACTCATCCCAGCCCGTTTCCCGATGCTCCGCTACACGTGTCCTTACAGCTCGCTGTAAGTAGCGCATATGGGCTCGGTTCGCGTCGCAGGGAAAGTTGCTGTACGCACGGACAGCCGCGTTCTTCTCAGTCATCAGTTCACGTACATCGTCCGGCAACTTCCAGCGACGGTCGTCCGTCGCTGGAACTTCCCTTGAACAATCGTTCAGGACTGATTGTACGTGTCCAGTGAATGAGTCGATCGCGGCCGTCGTGTCAGCGATAGAGTCGAAGAGGTCGGGGATGGAGTCTAGGTGGGGGGACGTGTTGGATTTCAGGCGTTCGCTTACTTTCCTCCAGTCCGTTACCACTTTGGTGGAGGGGGGATGGTCGGGGTCAGGGAGGCCTACGCGAGGGGCTAGCTTAAGCACAACTGGTCGGTGGTCAGATGATAGTTCGTGTATCACCTCTATAGAATCCAACCGTAGGTTGATATTCTTTAAAAGTGATACATCGAGCACGTCAGGGGTATGGTCAACCAAGTGAGGGAAGTGAGTGGGAGTCATCGGGGCGATGACATCAAAATTTAGAGGGGTGCAGAGGTCGAACAAGTGTCTCCCTCGGGTAGAGATTCTGGTACTATTCCAGGCGTGATGTTTGGCGTTGAGATCCCCCGCTATGATAACGGAGTCACTCAGGCCGAGGAGTAAGGTCAGGTCGTCAGTCAAGAGTTGGAAGTTCTCTGAATGGCTCGTAGGGGGGAGGTAGACCGATACCAAGGTGATCGGTTGGTGGCCTGTCATGCCTAGTCGGCAAATGGAGACTTCTAGTCGTGAGAGGGGGGGCGGGTCCAAGGGGATGCAGTAGAGGGATTTTCTGTAGTAAATGAGGGTGCCACCCTTGTGACACCGAGTCCTGTCGTTTCGAACAACCCGATAGTTCGCTATCGACGGCGTTCGCGTGTGGGGTTTTAGGAAAGTCTCCTGTACGAGGAGGACATCGATCTGGTGGTCGCGGAGGAAGATACCGATTTCGTCGCGCTGACCTTGGATGCCATTGGCATTGAAATAACCTAGCTTTAGGGATCGGGGTTTTAAACGCGAGAGGATTCCGTTATCCATTAGTGGGATTGGGAGAGTTCACGAATGACTGTAACGCGTGCGTAATGTCCGGGTACGCGTTATATATGCACTGAATGGCATAAAGGTTACCGGCATTTCTGGCGGCAACGATTTCATTGGCCATTTGACGGGCGCGAGGGGTGAGGAAGGCAGTGAATGTGCCTGAGATCACGTTGAACGGATCCATGGGGTTGGGGCCTACAGCCACGGGTGTGGATGAGGAAGGAACGGGCGCGGGTTCTCTTGGCGTAAGTGGTAAGAATTTATAAACACCTAGGAAAACAAATAAAAATATAGGAAGAACAGTTTTATTTTGTAATACTTTATTTTGTGCGATAAAAAAAAAAATGGGCGTTCGACAACCCTATTACTCGGCTGACTGGTTGTGGGCGTGGCTTAGTGATCTCAATATTGGGTGCTGGGGCATAGGGCTACCGTTACGTAGCCATCGCACCGATGGACACGACTGGCCGGTTGTTATAAATTTGCGAAACATATTATAAGGCATGCGAATCTGTACGCATTCTATGTACTTGGCAGTGAAAGTGATGAGTTACCTAAATCATGTAGTTTGTCTGTTTGTAGGGGTAGATTAACTGTGTATTTACGAGTGATCTTGTATCGTAGTAGACTCGTATAATGTTTCACAATATTTATCTTGTGGAGAAATTAACTTTTGAGGTGTAGAAGCGTTGTAGAAGCTGATCTGTTGATAATAAAGATACATACATGCTAACGTGCTGGTCAGGACTACATGCCTGTACAGACATGTCACTTGTGAGTGCGCCTGATACAATCCAACCGAATACTGTATCAATCATGACCGGTAGGTTGTGACCTAACTTTATGTGGTCTGTTAGTAAGAGAGAATAGAAAAGATCGGCACCTATGAGTATGTCTATAGTGCTAGGTATAAAGAATGTGGGGTCTGCTAGTTTGCATATAAGTGTGGGAGGTATGTCCCAGTTGCGTGTAGGTATGTAAGTGTGCGGTAATGGCACTGTAATGTTGTTCATTACTATAAATGTTAGATTAGAGTTATAATCATTGTGTCGAGAAGAAATATTTGCATTTATGCTTAAATGTGCAAGGCTGTCCTTGTTGCCCACACCTTTAATTGTGCATGCATGATAGCTATATGGAAGCTTTAGCACACCTGCAAGTCTCTGTGTTATTACACTGACTTCACTGCCCGAGTCTAATAATGCTCGTGCTTTTAGCCAGTTTCCCGTAGCATCCTGTATTTTTATGATAGCTGTTGATAGCAAGGTAGTATGATGTTTAGTGTTTGAGACAAGAACTGTTGATGGGTTAGATTGAGAGTTTGTTTCACATTGGACACTTGAATTTGCAGTATTGTGCTGTTGCACGCAAGAGTTCAGTGAAGCAATAGAAACAGGTAGTTTAACATCTGCTGTGGCAGGACTTACTTGTTTAGGTTGATCCATATGTATACTTGTATGATGTTTGCGATGGCATGACAAACACTTCAGTTTTGAACACTTATGTTTTGTATGAAAAGGCTGCAAACAGTTAAAACACAAAGTTTTAGACTTTATAAAGTTAATACGATTAGGTACACGCATTTCTATATAATTAGGGCACATAAGTAAGTCATGCTTTTGTTGACATATTGCACAATTTAATTGAGGTCTCATTGAGGTTGATGACAAATGTGTAGATTTAACAGTAGGCCTATCACAAGACTTGTCATTGAGTAATTCAAATGCTGATCTCCTTAAGTTTAAGAAATCCAGTAGCTCAGACAATGTAGCAAGATTACTTTCTTTTTTATTTAATTCCCATCCTGCTCTCAGCGAGTTGTCCAGTTTATGCGAAATTAGGAATACTAATAGGACACCCCAACTATCTACAGGCAGCTTAATAGCCTTAAGGGAATCTAGACTTTGTTGTAAAGTTACTAGAAATTCTTTTAGGTTAAGTTTACTAACAACATTATAATTGGTAATAGCTTTTAAGTGAAAATTAACAATCATAGTTTGGTTCTCATACCTTTTTGCGAGTATATCTAGTGCCTTACTGTAGTTTTCCTCAGTTATGAGAGGAGAGGTAATAAGCCCAGCGGCTTCTCCTGAAATGGCGGACTTCAGATATTGAAGTTTGTTCACTGTTGGAAGGTCTACACTGTCAACCGAGGCGTAGAATATGTTCTTGAATGCTGGCCACTCACGGATATCACCGTCGAATTTTGGAAGCTCCAGTAATGGCAGCTTGACTCGAGGTTTTCTTGCCGTACAATCATGTAATGTGGTAGAATTTAAATGAGATTGCTCCATTTCTTGTTGCGAACGTCCTGTTAGTGACGCAATTTGTGCTTTAGTAGAATAATATTTCGTTTCGGTTGTCTCCCGAACCTGTTCGTTGATTTGTTGCCGGTCGCGTGAGTCCAACATCTCAATATTGATTTGGATTTCATCGTATCGATCCATCAGTTTGGTTAATTCTTCTGATCTGACCTGTAGGTCGCGTTTAGTAAACTTTGCAGGGTCGTAGTTCTGCACATACCTAGTTGGATATTCTTGTTATTTTACCTTTAATGGCGGCACGGGACGTGCGCAAGTTTTCTATTTCTTCCATCTTTTGTGTTGGATAGAATCACACGATTTGTATTTTAGGATGCTTGTGAGCTAAAGGTGTTTCCTGTACTGTTGTACTATGTAAATTATGGAACGAGCTAGAGGTGTGACTAATATATTCGTAATAGGTAGAGGTATTATAATACAAGCCATATATATTCATATTAGGTTAAGCGAATATACAGTAATAGGTTACCAGGTATTAGTCAAATAATAGGGACGCGTAATAGCGAGGCGACTCGCCTCGCTTTTCTATTATTATTTGCCGACTGCAGTCATCTCACTCACTCGCAGACGTCTCGGCGCTTGACGGACGAGTGAGCGAAATCACTAGACTCGCTTAAACCGACCCGAGGCGGGCGAGTGAGTGAGATGAGTATTGTATTGTATGAATAGAACCTGACTGCTTGCTTGTCGTTGTGCATGCTGCGTGCGTAATGTGTGTATTGTAAAGACATCGTTATACACGTCGGGCTTCGTTTGAAAGCTGCATGAGTTCGTTACCAAGTCAACAAACAATGAATACAGTTTTTTTTTTACATTTGGTCACTGGTTTCTGTCGCATTGTCTTAGTATTAGCTAATACGGATATTAGTTTATAATATTTGTAGTAATTAAAGCTCACAGCGACTCCATATTGTATTCAGACACAGGACGTGCACGCAGTGATTGATAACTAATAACTACATATTCATTATTTTGTTAGTATAATTATAGTGATTGGGTATTTGTATTTTGGTGGAGGTTTTGGTGGTGGATTTTGTGGTTATTTAGGAATTTACTTTTGATTATGAAGCGGGCGAGAACCAGTGAAGTTTGGACACATTTTACTGTAGAATCAGAAGAAAACAAAATTGCAATTTGCAAAATATGTCAACAAAAGTGCTCATTTAAAACAACGATTTCGAACTTAAACAAACATATGAAAAGCAAGCATGTTGCAGTATTATCGTCATCGTCAAGCACACAATTGCGGCAAATACCAGAAAATGACACCGGCTCCACCAATACACAGACAAACAGTTTAGAACATGTACAACCTGTGGCCGTGTCTTCGGTTGCTAGTACATCCAACCCAGCGGGCTTACTCTTCAAATTAATTACAATTCCAATCTAAAGCCAATACAATTCCAATGTGAATTTTGCAGTCACGTGGTTCGGTACTCTTGAAAACAATATTGTCAACATTGGATTGAAATTGGGATTGCCCCGCGATTATTTTGTTAGACGTGAAGTTAGCTATGTTACGCCTCGCAATAGTGTTGTTCAACTCATTACGATAAACCGGTAATAGGGCTTTAAAATGCTTTATACTTTAAATAACAAGGCTAATAAATAAAAATGATACAAATTGTTGTTTAATTGATTAATTGTAACGTATTAAATTCTTAAGGGCGTAAGAACGTGATTAAAATAATAAAATTAACCATGACTTTGGCTGTATGCGGTAGGGTCGTTGCCATACTACAAAAAATATTTAAAGACGGCGTAAAAGTTCTCCAATTTCAAAAATAAAGTCAAGTCAACTCAAGTGGCTTTAGAAATTAGAAGTGAATTCGAAATGCAAGTTTGTTTAGAACATTAACTTAGAGATATTGTACGCGTGTGGTTCCTTTTTAGCTTTTTAGTAACAATAATTGAGTGTCCGTTAAGTTACCTAACTATTATTAAAGTTTTATACCTACTAGTGGTAAGTAAATATATCATCATACTTACTTTATTATTTAAGGTACTTTTTACTTGATTACATTTTTAATTAGTGAAATATTTTTGTTTTGTCAATGTAGTTATTTTCTTGGTCTATGTTTTATATAATTATATTATGTTGTACATAATAAAAGTTTTCCAATTTCAGTTACAATGACAAATCGTCCTACTTACGCCCAATTAGAAGGTTTGGTGGAATTTTTGGAACAAAACCCAGGCATAGCGAAAGGTTTGCTTAAGACATCTCAAGGAAAATTGGAAACAAAGAGAAAATGGGACAATTTGGCAATTAGTCTCAATTCTCTCGGAGGAGCAAATAAAAATGGTCAAGCCTGGGCTAAGGTAATTCAAAATAATGAAGTAGGTATTAAGAATCAATAAATTCAGCAATTTTATTAAAATTAATGAATGTTTTTAGTATTGGGCTGAGAAGAAATGTGCTCTAAAGAAGCAGTGCGTACAGCTCTCAGCTTCAATGAGGCGCACTGGTGGTGGGCCAGCAGACAACTTGCCAGCATTGTCTGCCTTCGAAAATAGGTTGGTGGCGGTAATGGGTGGACAAGAGTTTGCGACTGGAGATTCATGGGCAGTCAATCCATTTCCTCAATCGGTAATATATTTTTATATTTTCTATATTATATGTATATTTATTATATACAAAATATTGTATTTATCTAATAATAATAATTTAATTGTTTCAGACTAGACCTACCGAGTCGCCAGTAGTAGTTGTAACAGAGGATGCAAACATAGTACAAGAAGACATACAAATGCATTCCATCCAGCAAATCTCCCCTATTCTTGGCACGTCACACAATGACGCAATACCAGCATCATCCACAAGTAAGTCTTTATTCGAATTTGTTAAGGAATGTTTAAACATTTTAAATAGGCAGTCCATCAGTTACACAACCCAACATAAGTGTGTAACATTGAAGTGTTTTGGGACTAATCACATTTCGAGCTATAGCAAAAAATCCGACCATGTGCGTGTCGGACCACGCACAATGAAGGGTTCCATAGTTGGGATGGATTTATCCCAAAAACAAATTTAACATTGTAGTTGAAAAATATGTTATCCCATAGATCGATATTCATCATGGTCAATTCTCCAACTGCAAATGTAAGTTTGTAATCGCATTTTTTTTAATGTGTTAAATAAAGCTAAAAATATGTGTCGCATAAATGGCCGTATTTTTTTATTGCGTTGACTTAGAAGCTTCATTTCTTTAGAGCAACAAGGGACCGTAGACCTACTCCACGCGTTCCTGAGACAAAGGGTCTTGACAAACTGAAAGACAGACGGACAACAAAGTGTTCCTATATGAGTTCCGTTTTTTTCCTCTGAGGTACGGAACCCCAAAAATACTTCAGTATTATTTATTGACTTGTTTTTTGTAACAACTCCGCAATTTGAAACTTGTTTGGTTTCAAATGTCGATTTACATTACTGTATTTTTTATATTTCAGTACCTGCTCCACCCACGCCACTTCAGAGCACCACCATACCACCACAACCCCGCCGGCGCCGCTCTTTAATTCCGAGGCCGGATGCGAATATGGATCGTTTCGCAAGTATCGAAGCACGGCGGGTTGAAGCGGAACTAATTACAGCGCAAGCATTAGCCCAACTGTCCGAACATATTGGCAGTCTAGCAATTGGTTTGACGTCGATTGCTAATGCAATTTTGGATGTAGCTAGGAAAATGCCAAATCCTTGACGAATTTGGCATTTTTTTGCTACATAATTCTATATTGTTCAAAATGCATTAGCGATTAATGTCAAAGCTTTAGTTATTTCTACCTAATGTTTCGGATATTGACTAAATGCTTGCCTTGCGCTTCAAATGTTATAAGCTTATAAGTATTTTATTGTTCTTTTTTGTCATAGTTCTATTAATAAGTGAATAAAAGTACATTTAAGTTAAAAAAAAAACTATTTATTCATTCAGTTCTCCATTTTTCAAGAAATATGTAGGTTGAGAGAGTACAATATAACATTAGGGATTAATGACCTACTGTCATTAATCCCTAATGTTACATTGTCAAAAATTCAAAAGTAATTTATTCAAACTAGGCTGAGAATCAGCACTTTTCGAACGTCAAAATTACATAAGACAGTCCCCCAAAACGCCCACCCTTCACCACTTCCTAGTGCGTTAGCTGGGGAGAAGAAGTGGCGCAACAAACTCCCCAGCAGCACAGCTGTCTGTTCAGTTAGAAGAAAAAAAAAAGATTCTATATAATAGTATTCAAAATAATGTACATTATGCAACATAAAACATTAAATTAAATTATGTGCTATATGCCAGCTACCACACGCCAATATAGCTAACAATTGTACTTAGGAAACAATTATAACATTTAGGAATTAATAATTTATAAACATAAACTGTAGAAATACAATGTCACAAATCGCATGAAATACATTAAAAAAATCCTATCTAAATCTTACCATACCTTTTTACCTACCGTCTACTCGCCCACAACTGCTGAACTAAAACATTTCGCTTTTCGATGCCCTGTCTTAGTTCAGCGGCTGTGCTGCTAGTTGATTCTTGAGAAGTGACAGCAGGGTAATCATTTCCATACTCTGCTGTATTCTCCACAAGACCTATACCTACTCTATTGATACACATGTTGTGTAAGACACAACATGCATTAACTATTTTGGCTGCTACATCAGGATGATAATGTAGCACCCTATGCCCGAGTAAGCACCGCCATCTGTTTTTGAGTACACCAATGGCACGTTCCACTGTATTTCGTGCCGAGCAGTGCAACTTGGTGTAATACTGTTCTGGGGAGCCTTCAGGAGCATCTACTATAGGTGTCATCATATAAACTCTGGGCATATCCAGAATCACCTGAAAAGTAAAAATAATTAAAATATATTCAGTCAGAAAAACTAAAAAATTTGATCCAACTACTAATTTCGATCATTTACTTGCCTAGTAAAAACACATTTTCTCCATTATTGTTCAAATCAATTAAATGTTGTTTCACAGGATGCTGATTCCAGACAAAACTGTCATGTGATGCTCCTCCAAATGAAGCATCTACTGACAGAATTCTTAAATCTGCATCACTTATCTGAAAATATATAAAACAAGGACTTTAACTAATTTGTAATGAAGTGAATTACAATTAAATATGAATCAAAAGTATTGCCTTACTATCAGAACATTTCTTGAATGGAAATGTTTGCGATTAAAAAATCTCTCTTCATTTTCTATAGGCCGTATTATGGCTATATGAGTGCCATCAATACATCCTATAACAGATGGTATGAGAAATTTTTCAAAAAACCTGGAACATAAGGCATAATTTATGGTTACTAAAGGCACTATAAAAACAAGGCATTTTAGATAGCTTAACCGGTCACGTACTGTTAACGTACCCGTGCCAACCGAAACTTTAAATAATTTCATATAAATTATCTTACTTTGATAAAAATAATAGGTATTTGTCATGCATTACCTCCTTTTTAAAGCATCTCTTTCCTGACGAGTTTGAGGAAACTTAATCCATTTACTTTGAACTGTTGGATGGTTAAGAGCTGCCGTTACATCTCTGATAGTACGAGATACAGATTGCTGCGACATTAGAGTCCCATATGTACCTCCAACTAGTTTTTGGTAACTCCCAGTCGCATAAAAAGACAATGCCACTAAAACCTGCAAGAATTATACAAGTATTAAGCTATAAAAAGCTAAACAAAACTCATGATATCATTGTTAAAAGTCATGTATGAAAGACAACATAGGTACCTTATATTTTGGTGATATATCACTTCTTCTCTTAGGAGTTGGCATAAAGGGCTTAATGTTCTCATATATTTCCTCAAACAAATCCTTGTTCACTCTATAATTTGCTTTAAATTCGTCTTCATTCATAGAAAACGCTTTGTCCGTATAACGCATCATCCGACGCTCATCTCGTCTTTGTTTCAATTGTTTTTTATGAGAATTACGTAAAATACTGTATATAACAGCTAATCGTGCCATATTATACACTTATTACTTACAAAAAACCACTTAAACCACAAAACAATTTCAAAAAAGTTACACTTTTGCTATTGGAAAAATCACAATGAACAAACAATCCCAACGCAATACTGACGCAATACACAGCTGTCAAAATACAGTCAAGGGTAGCGTTTAGAGCACGCCAAGCCCGATCCCGATTCCACTTAGTTCCCAAAATGGACACAGAATTCGAAACCAATTTGGCGCTAGGGTCGAACTCAAGAGTACGAAACGACAAAATTCCAATGTCGATAGATCGGAATTAAATTCAAGAGTAAGCCCGCTGGTGAGAGCACATTAATCTTTTCAAGACAACTGGTGCAGAGTAAAATTAATCTACCAATAAAAAAAATGACTGCATCTCAACGAGAAAAAATTGACGAACAGTTGATGCTTCTTTTTATTAAAGATTTTCAACCGTTCTCCATTGTCGAGGATAGAGGATTTAGGGGCTATACAAATGCTTTGAATCCTGCTTATCAACTACCGACTAGGCAACATATTTCAAATACGCTTTTGCCGGCTCTATACGAAAAATGTGTAAATAGAGTTCGTACAAGTGAAATAAAAAACATCACTTCGTTAAGTTTAACAACTGATTTATGGACGTCGGCGTCACAAGAAAGCTACATTGCCATATTAGCGCACTACATAGACATAGATTTTAAGTTCAAAAAAGTATTACTGGAATGTGCGCCATTGCCCGGCTCTCATACAGCCCTAAATATCGCGGAGGAAATATCCCGCACAATCGATGATCTTGGCATTGAAAAAAAAACAAATTCTCATTATAACAACCGACAATGCAACTAATATGCAAAATGCTGTAAAACAGCATTTGGGCTTAAAACATTTTGGCTGTTTCGCCCACACATTAAATCTAGTGGTGGAGAAAGCTTTGGAGGTTGACACTATAAAATCAACAATAGAAAAAATCAAAGCTGTTGTTGCGCATTATAAACGAAGCAATATAGCTATGGAGAAGCTACTAAGGTACCAAATCCAAACAGGCCTCACGCAACCCAAGAGGCTTCTTCAAGCAGTTCCTACGCGGTGGAACTCTGTGTTCTATATGTTAGAACGTTTCTTGGACTTGCAAGATGCACTGCGAAGTACGGCGGGCTTATTGGACAGATACGTACCAATTTTATCTATAGAAGAATGGGAAATATGCAAGGACCTATTTAGGATTTTAAAGCCGTTACAAGAAGTCACTCAACAGATGAGTGGTAAGGAATATGTAACCGGAAGCCTCATAATTGTGTTTACAAGAGTCCTTTTAACTGTATATGAAAATAAAATTCCAACTACAATCCACCCTGATGTAGCCACATCCGTTGAGGTCATTGTAGGACAATTAAAAAGAAGATTGGGGCAAATAGAATATAGCGGTACTTTTTCAATTTGCTCATTATTGGACCCCAGATACAAAATGCACTGCTTCAAAGATAAGTCGGCTGCTGAGAAAGCAAAAAAAAAAACCTTATAGAACTGGTCACTGCCGAAATCAACAAGAAATCTCAAAGTAGCATCAGGTCAGCGTCACCTCAACCATCCACAAGTACAAGCACATCCAGCGAACCTATTAAAGACGGCTTATCAATATGGGATAATATTAGCGAAATGTTTGAGGATGTCGAGTCAACTCAGTATTCTCCTCAAGCATCTGCAATAACAGAAGTGCAACGATATCTTGCAGATAGGTTGTTGCCGATTAAGGATGACCACGGAAAATTACTCGATCCTTCCGATTGGTGGAGGAACCACCAATATGTGTACCCAAACTTGGCACAATTATATCGCAATAAATGCTGCGCAATGAGTAGTTCAGTATCTTGCGAGCGCATATTTTCGACTTCCGGAAATATTATTTCAGATCGTCGAACGAGACTGAAATCGGAAAAGGTTAAACAATCGATGTTTTTAAATGTAAATATGTAAACTAATGTTTTAAATAGTATTTTTGTTTGTTTGCAACACTTCAGATGTGACATTGTAGCTCACGTTGCAGTCTCTTTAAAAAAGTCCGAAAAACATTTTTTTTTTATTACTAAACGTAATATCGTTGCCTATTTTGACTGTATAGTAAAACTTATGAAAAAAAAAAAAAAAAAAAAAAAAAAATTGTATAAAAAAGTAATAATGTATATAATATTATATAAGTGTATAGAAAAAAACAATAATCATTGTACATAGGTGATTAACTTTTTAAATACGCCAACATATTCAACGTTGACAGTCCTAAGCCTGTACAAGTATGAAGGAAAATTTAATCACCATTTTACTTCTGAATAATAAACGTGCATATTCACGAGAATCTTGTATTTCGTATTAATTATTATGGAGAATATTAGGCAGGTATCAATATTAGATTGAGTAGCTAATAATGGATCGGTTCACTAATATTTGACTAATACCCAGTAATAGGTATGGTATCATAATATGCGTTAACTAATATATTCAATAATAGGATTATCTAAATCTGACCCTAATATAACATCTCTAGAACGAGCTTGACTTATTAGCAAACTGCAAACAAAACACGTTTTTTCGATTCACTGTTCACGACGTAGGCGTCGGCCGAAATCTTTTTTTTTTTTTTTTTTAAATAGCGACACTTTGTTACAGCAACGCGATTAGTTCAATCCGCAGTATATTGTCTGCTTTATTGACAATTTAAAATGCCGATTGCCTATTGGCTGCTTCTCTCCGGCCCTGTCGGTAAAACAGCACTTGTTTCTTCGTAAGCAGCGCTGGCGATGTATGCCGAAGAGGCCCGAGGTGGCACGGAGCGAGCCGATGATAGCCGAGTTTCGTCGATCTTGTCGATGACTTTCTGCCGGCTCACCGCAACACGCCCAAACCTCCGAAAAAAATGGCGTCCGGAACAACTCGAAGGACCAAATTTATGTTGAGGATTGTTGATGTCAGCAGGTTGTTTGATAAAAACAAATATGCACTAACACAAACTGTTTATTACTGCATTAATATTACACACTTCACAATGGTATTGGGTGCTTAATTCCACAGTTTTAAATATAATTGTACAGAGCGCGTGTATGTCGAATGGCTGTACCAGAGAGAGAGAGAGAGACAGACAGTGAGAAAGGGATGTACAGATGTTAATATAAATTAGTAAGACAATACTAAACAGACTATTCAAATAAAAGTCAACTTCTTGATTACTTTCGGAACTTATTTCCAGAACAGTTATTGGACTTAATTGTACTAAACACTAATCTTTATGCAAAACAAAAAGGATCAGCAACATTTGTCGATGTATCCTATGATGAATTGTGTGTTTTTTTGGTATGGTTATCTTAATGGGGCTTCATCCTTTACCAAGCCTAGAATTGTACTGGTCAACTGACAAATTCTATGGCAACCCCGTCATTCAAAAAGTAATGACCTGTAAAAGGTTCAAAAAATATTAGAAAACTTACATGTATGCAACAATGACGACATTCTTCCTCGAAGTCATCTGGGGCATGATAAATTGTCCAAAATCAAAGATATGATTATTAGATTGAACCGCACGTTTTCAGAAAATGCAATGCAATCAAAACAAAAGTCTATAGATGAAAGCATGATTAAATTTAAAGGTCGCAGCTCTATTAAACAGTATATGCCGAATAAGCCAATTAAACGAGGATATAAAGTATGGGCACGCTGCGACTCCAAAACTGGTTATTTGTACAATTTTGACATTTATAAAGGAAAAAACTGACAATAAAAAAGAATCAATAGGGCTTGGTCATAAAGTAGTATTATCATTATGTGAAGAAGTGCCACGAGGCACCCTGTTAGCATTCGACAACTTCTTTTCAAGCCTGCCCCTCTTAGATGCTCTGTGCGAAAGGGGTTTATTTTGTGTTTGTACATTTCGAGTGAACCGAGTTGGGATACCACCATCTATAAGTGAAAAGCCCACAAGAAAAATAGAACAATTAAAACCTGGAGAATTCATGTACGAATATGATTCCCCGATATCTGTCATCAAATGGCACGACTCTAAAGACGTCTTTGTAATGACGAATGCATTTGATCCAAGGGAAGTCCAAATAATTCAGAGAACTCAAAAAGATGGAACTAAAAAAGACGTGTATTGTCCGAAGGCTATTTGTAAATACACTGAGACAATGGGAGGTGTCGATAAATTCGACCATTTAAAGTCTTCGTATCCCATCGGCCGGAGATCTAATAAGAATTGGCATAGAATATTCTGGTACTTACTAGAAGCCGCAGTCATTAATTCGTATATACTATACCGATACCGTCATGACACTTGTGCTCATCGTGATTTTCGTTTAAGACTTGGAAGAGCCTTAATTAATAATTACAGTTCACGCAAACGGATTGGATCAACTCATACAGTTAAAAAGAGGGATCTTTTTGGAGTTCCTAAAGAAACTCGCTTATCAAATGTGGGCCTGCATATGCCGATTCCTACAACCTCAAAACGGTGCAAATTTTGTAGCACTAGAGCAGCTCCCAAAAGAACCAGTTATATTTGTAGAGTTTGTAGTATTCCCATTTGCATTTACCCGTGCTTTGAACTTTTTCATTGTGATGAACAATCTATTTGCTGAAATTGTGCTACTGGCCAATACCTAAAAACAAAAAAAGGCCAGTACGCTGCGCTATTCGTTTGTTTTTTCATCTACATGACTTCTACATATCAAAACATTGTAAAATGAATTATAATAATTTATTACGAAAAATATTTTCAAAAAATCCAAAGAAATTGTACATAATAAGTTTACAAACAGTAGTAAAAATCATGCAGACTCAAATAGAGGAGCAATTGAATAATTACAAGAATTCAATCCTCGAAAATGTGAGAATCAAAGCCCTAATGGCCGTGCCACGAAAACAGCTGCCGCGCCTAGCCTAGCCAGTCTTCGTGGTGACCAGGCGTGGATTATTGTTCAGTGATTTTTTTTTTCTGTAATCATTTATTGTGTTTGCTTACAGCTTCTCAATATTCAAGTAATGTTTTACAAACTAAGACTACCAGCAACGGTACTCGTCCATTTATTTTTGGAAATATTACCTGACGGAACATTATCGCTAAGGGATGAAGGAATGAGGCCAGTGACAACATGTGAGGAATACGGTCACAAACAATCGTTGAGACATTTTTTAAACGACGAGGTAGCGTTATATGACTTGTACTGTAAAGTATGTGGTGGTGAATTATTCACTAAAATTGCAGATCTATAAATGGAGAATTTCACGCAAAGTTGTGTTTTTGTTAATTTTAAACGATATAATAAAATCTTATTACTAAACATATTTCATATATATATAAATAGTTGTTTTTTTATGATTTACGCAACCTATAGAAAAAAATATAAATTTGTCGCGTTTACTCAGCCATACAAAAGGTGGAAGAATTGTGGCAACAGCGTCAAAGATTTCGGGCTTTGTGAAGAGAACTTGTTCGAGAGTTTCGGTCCACATCAACACTAAAACTGCTTTACTACACCCTTGTCCGGAACATACTGGACTACGCGTCTCCAGTTTGGAATCTCATATATCGTGTCCATATTAACAGGATGGAACGTATACAGAAGGCCTTCACCAGGTACTTACGCTTTAGATGCCCTAGTTGCCCTCATTATGATAATTATTCCCAAAGGCTTAATCAATTCAATATGTTACCACTTGAACAACGTAGAAGCACTTCTGATCAGCTCTTGTTTTACAAAATCATCCATAACCTGGCGGATGTACCTGAGTTATTATCAGAAATTAATATAACTGTACCTAGGCGTACCGTAACTAGATACACCCTCCTCATCAAGAACCAACCTTGGTCTCAATGCCCCCTTGAATCGATTAATGGCTAATTAAAACCCACTCACGTATATTGAAGCTGCTTAAATCCTTAGACCTCAGTAAATCAGGTGGGCCTGATCTAATACCTCCTATGTTCATAGTCGCTTGTGCTGATAGTCTTGTGGAACAGATTTGTATCCTATTCAAGCGCTCTCTTTCCGAGGGTAAAGTTCCGAATATCTGGAAGTCTGCTTTCGTCACTCCCGTCTTTAAAAAGGGCGTAAAGGCTAATATTGTAAACTATCGCCCCATATCTAAAATTTGCCTTTTTTCCAAAATTCTTGAACGTATAGTTTATACTGATGTCTATGCGGCCTTCAAGCCAATTCTCGGTGAGGAACAGCACGGTTTTGTTAGGAGCCGCTCGACCACGTCTAACTTGCTTCTGTCACATGAGTTTATTACGAACGGCATGGCACAGCAACAAGTTGACGTAGTTTACACCGACTATAGCAAGTGTTTCGACCGTATTGATCATTACATGCTGCTGAAGAAGCTGTTTCTCGCCGGAATACACGGTGACTTGTTCCGGTGGTTCTCCTCCTACATAGAGAACAGAACACAGGCTGTCGTGCTTCAGGGCTACACCTCTGGTTGGAGTTCTGTCCCTTCAGGCGTACCTCAAGGCTCCATTTTGGGTCCTCTGTTATTTATACTGTTCATTGCAGATATCAAACAATGCTTTCATCATTCGTATATTTTACTTTATGCTGATGACATGAAGATTCATAAAGTTTTGCGAGACATGTCTGATGCATATCAGTTGCAAGATGACCTCTATAGGTTTGAAAGATATTGCATCCGTAACAAGCTCCAATTAAATGTTTCCAAATGCTTTCTCTTAACATTCTCACGTTGTACTTCTTTGATCAATTTTAGTTACAACTTGAACGATCAGCTCATCAGCAGGCTAAACAGCATAAGAGATTTAGGGGTAATCATAGACAGTAAGCTTCTGTTTGATCAACATGTAAATAGCATGGTTACAAGGGCATCCAAAGTTCTGGGATTTATACTACGCACCACGGCTTGTTACCGATCTCTTAAACCGGTTAAAATTTTGTATTGTTCTTTCGTGCGCAGCCATTTAGAATACGCGTCTCAGGTTTGGAACCCGCAATATGAGACTTATAAGTCCCGTATTGAGGGAGTCCAAAGAAAATTTCTACGTTATCTGGATTATAGGGCACGGCAATGCTCAGTAGACTACGAGCACCGCTGCAAACGGTACCACTTCCTTCCTCTGGAGAAGAGGCGTTGCATTGGAGACATGAGTTTACTGTTGGGTATCGCAAATGGCCACATTGACTGTCCTGAACTCGTTGCTAATCTGTCATTACGCACGAATCTGATGGGATTACGTCAGCGTCCAATATTAAATGTACCTTTCGCAATGACTAATTATAGGCGGAATGCTTTCTCAATAAGAAGTGCACTTAGTTTCAATAGGCTTTCTATGGACCTTAATGTTGACTTATTCTGCACCAGTGTGGCGACCTTGAGACGGCTTTTGGCACAGTCTTTTTTTCATGAATAACTTTTATTTTTATTTTTTAAATTAAGTTTAATTAACTTTCCTAATATTAACTTATTGTATTAACTTGTATGTACTTTTTTTATCGACTTTTGTTGTAACTATATGTGGAGGCTTGTTATTAGCATTTTTTTTTTTTAATACTTTCTTTATATCATTGTTTTGTTAGTCTGTAAGCCATCTTTAAAATCAAATAAAAAAATAATAATAAAATAGATATCTGTAACAATATAGATATATTTCCAGACACATTTTACCAATTTCGCAGAAAACTTTATAACTATTAGCGACGAATCATAATTTTATAACCTACTTTTTACTTTTTTTTATTTTTTTGGTATTTTGCGGCATATCACTTTAACAATTCTGGAATGTTCTCTTATTGCCCCCGCTATCGCGTTTTACCGTTTTGATTTTTTTTATTTCAATTTTACTGTTTATTTTTTAATTTTAATTTTAATAACAATTTTTATTTTTATTTTTGATTCTAATTTGGTTATGTTTTTTTTTTACTTAATGTTTTGTTCTTGTTTGTAATTAATTTTTCTATCCTCACTACGAGTAAAAAATCTTGTTAAAACGTATATTTAAGATGCTATTTTTTATTTAAGTGCTGTGTACGCCTGTAAGTGACTAATTCACCATAACTCAATGAATATGTTATTTTTTTATTATATTAATGTCCTAGTGAATAAGTCGTTGGTGGTACCTATCAAATAAAATAAAATAAACTCTTTAGAACTGAGAACTACACCCATACCCAATGCACAACAAAGACCTACAAAATATGGACAGATGTTGTATGGAAACAATTATACATGCAAAACACTTGGCTCTTCATTACAACAAAATCGGTAGCCATATCAATTGTGTGAGACGGTCAAAGAAAAGAAATTACTATTTAAGATGTCGGAGTTCTACATATCTCCGAGAATTGCGTCATTAAAACACTTAATAACATACTTGCCGCAAAAAGAACATCAACTATGACAGTGCTAGCTTCTTATTCTAAAACAACTAACTTCTCCCTTAATACGCATATTGTACCAACAAACGTAAAAGATATATCCAAAGAAGAATTAGTATTAGACAGGTCAAAAGGAGTTTTCGACCATTTAGTCATATCCGAAACAAACTTACAAACTCAGTTATATAACAAAATTTGGAAACAATTAAAGTCTAACACATACATAGCTAGTATCAGTACTTCACTTGTAATCATAACTTTAGCATTTCTTCTAATTTACTTCGGTCCACAGCTGTTGAATCAACTTCGAGCCATCATTGCAGCAAGAAGAAACACTGCGCCAATTGTGCGACAGCCAACGATCATCAGCAGCACACCACACACGCAGCGAACACAGCAGCCGTACGGCATACCACGCAGCGTGCCCACTCAGGCACAACAACCTGAACACGGCCCGGCCAGACCATACGAGACCATCGAGCTGTACCAAATAGGGTCCTGTTCCTGAGAGTCGCCAGAATGTTCAATGTTACCTTTGGACATTGACTCAGCACTCGGCCCGGCTCACGCGCGGCCCAGTTAAAATATTGATTTGGTTGCATCTCACACGTATGGAACACAAAGATTGTATATAATAGTGTGTGTCAAGAAATTGTAGTATATAAGCTGTAACATATTGTTAATAAATCAAATTTGAATTTTATATTCTTGTCTCATTACCCCTCACTGTGGCCAAGACACCTTTAGCCATCTCTGATCAGTCTCGTGAGTCTGCGGGACTGGCAGTGAGTGTACCCTTCCCGAACCTGGAATTCCTGTCTACTATCCGTCTGTAACCTTAGGTCGCATGGTGGAGACACCCTGAACTTATTTATATATTTATCTATCACGCTAGGTATATGATAGGTTAGGGCTGTAGGGCTTATAGGACTTAGAGTCGTAGGGACTGTTAGGCTTGTAGGTCTTAGCAACTTCCTTAACTTATCATATATTTTACATGTATTGTCACACCCTTAACAGTATTGCGACCTTACGTGACGTTTGTTGAGGGTGGATGTACACCATCACACACACAGCACTTTTAATTTAATAGAACGGACACACACTTCCCTATTATTATTTTATTCTAGCGTATGGCACTCGTGGGTTGCAGCTGAAAATCAGCGTCAGGCGATACACCTTGTGTTGTCATCTGACATTATGCTGAGCTGAGGCCCCTTTGGCATTATAATCTTAATATTTCTGTTTTTTTTTTAGTTTTAAGGTGTATTTAACGCATTTTTCTTTTCTTTTTTCTTTTCCATTGGGGCCAGATGAGCGCTTTGGCTTGAGCTTTATGAGCGCGTCCCTTACGTCTTGAAGACTGAGGGTCTTGATGTGCACTCGCGCACTGTTCGCTTCCGCCTCCACCCCCGTTGCCAGCGCCTCCAGCCGCGGCCGCTCTTAATAAAGAGCGGCCGCGGCTGGGTATATAATAATATACCGATTAAAAAAATGACGCAAGATGTCGAGCACCCTCCTCATCCGAAAGATTTTGACCATTATTTATGATAATTTGCCTGTTTAATCTTTTGAAAATTGATTTTGTATTTTAAACTTATGTTCTTTTAGTGCAATTTCTATAGAATTTTTAATACGAGCTCTGTACTTTGAAAATTCAGAATAATCGCTATCCAGCTTAGTTTTTTTGAAAGTTTTATGAAGTCTCGCTTTATTCTTTATCTCTTATAATGTTTGCGGTGTACCATTCTAGATAAACGTATCGACAGTTTTCATTTTTAAGCTTTTTCCGGGGTACACAACTATCTAAAATATCACTCAGTTTATCATAAAAAATATTCAACATATCCTCCAAATCATGCATGTCGTAAACGATACTCCAATTAGTGGACGTCAGCATAGAGTAAAGAAACTCGTAGTCGGCTCGATAGAAGTTCCACTGCGGCCTAACACTACGCGCTGCGGGACTGCCGCAGGCAGAGGGCGCGGGCGGGACGGACGCGGCGGGTGCGGGAAGCGCGCGCGCCCAGTGCATGCTGACCGCGAGTGGCGGATGATGCACGTCGACGGGCACGAGCGCATCGCCGGCCGCCACTACCGACACCTCCCTGCCAAAACCTGTACTCAGAACCAAATCTAATTGACGACCTAGATAGTTTGGTACTGTGTTATTATGAGTGAATTCGCAATAGGACACAAAACATTCATAATAATTTTTAACATTTACGGGACATTAATACAAAAAAAAATCACCAATAACTATTATTTCACCATATCTGTCACATAATTTTTCTAATAATCTAAATAAAGTCAAGTAGTCATTCTCAGAACTCCTTGGTGGTATGTAAACCACACAACATAAAAACAAAAATCTATTTTTGAAATAAACCGTTGCACTAACCATTTCAAAGATGCAGGTGTCTATCGACGCGTCCGTGATTTGTACTTGTCGTAGCTCATATCGGTGTGTGGCCACTAAAAACACTCCTCCCTGCTTCAGACCATCCGCTCCATCGCAACGTAGTATTTGATATCCCGGAGGAATTATTTCAGGATCTTCTATAGAATTATTGGAACCAGATTCCGTTACTGCCAATAAATCAAAATTGAATGCCTCCATGTTGGTTCGGAACTCATCTAATTTAGTTCGTAGACCTCATACATTTGATAGAATATATCAATGTTATTGCTATAATATGTTCGGTTTTGTTCTGTTTCAGTTCCGAAACGCGTATTTCCCTTTCCGTGTTCAACTGGCGACACCGGTCTCGCGAAATCAACACGCTTTTGTTTTACTACGGAATCCTACGATCCCGTGTTCAATTCGCGTCAACTGAGCACGCCTTTGTGATCAAGTGGCGCTGGGTAAGGTTTAACAAAATCGTGTGCAGTTGAACTGAACACTTTTTTGACTTGACTCTTAGACTGTTTGAGTCTTCAAAAGCGTGTTGAATCAGCGACGGTATTATTCTATAGTAGACAGTAGGTTGTATTATTAACTCAATATGATTTCAATGAAATATTACATACAATACAATTAATGAAACATTTATTATCAGCACAAAAATAACAAAAAAAACACCGACAAGACAACTATTTTGCGGAACGTTCGTTTTGGTCTATGTTCACAGCGATATTGTGTGCACGTTTCTTTTTAACAGGACGGCCGGACTGAATTCTACCACTGCTGGGTAATTGTTTTTGATGCCGTCTCGAAATAGATGTAGGTTGGACCTTTATTTTTCGTGAACGTCGTATTTTCTTGTCATGCATGTATGAAACAATAGAGGAAGGAGTCTGCAATCGAGATAGTTCAGATGAATATTTTTTCAGTATTTGTGTGTTTACTGGATTTGGTTCTTCTTTAAGTACTTTGATTATTCTAATAAACTCAGACTCAATTGCGTCTACAGTAATCATATAATTTTCTTGAATTGAAGACTCTGTGGAAATATTATTTTCTGTGTTATCAGGTTCATTAATCGGCAACGTAAACTGTTGCTGTGAGGTGCCTTGACTTTTTTCAGCCATCTCCACGTCATTTGAATCCAGTGTTATATTTTGGAAGAAATAGGGGTTATATTCGTCTCCGAATGCCAATTTGGCCAAATCTTGGCGACAATCTTCAGTCAAATTTAACGATGTAGTAATCGTTATGCCAAACTTTAGTTCCACAGCACATACATGCTTGCAGTAGCGTCCACCTTTCCCTGATAAACAGTCACACGTTCCCATTTCAGAATCAACTACATACACGTCTGTTTTTTCTTTTATTAAGTAAGACGTGTCATCAAGTGGTGATATTTGAGTTATCGACTTACTTTTCTGACAAAATTTTTCGTAGCTTACTGTTAACTTTCGCTCTCTCCCATTAGCAAATTGCAACAATCTTTTTTTGTGGTAATTTTCAAACGTGTCAGTGATAAAATCCAGCAGGGCACACATATTGAAAACTTTACATCTTTGCAATATAATATCTTTAAAAATTCTTATAGACGCCTCGCAAAAGTTGTTTGTGTTATGTCCTCTATTGATAATGTCATGCCTATATGACAAACACCATTCTTCTCGTCGGGCCCACATATTTGTTAAATAATTTTGCAATTTATAATTTGTCGCGACTTTTACATCTTCATTCAATATGGACATATTTAATTCGGCCTCTGCTATAGTATTTGAATACATAACTTTGCGGAACAGTTTCATTATGTATTGTTTGTCATCTTTATTAACATTATGCTCTGTTTGCCAAAGCCAACGCCATATTGCTTAATTAACGTGAAATATGCAAAGCAAAAGCCGGATGTTAGGTAAAACTGACTTCAACGCATTTCTTTCAGCTCTGCTGTCATCGGTCATGGCTACACTTGGCTGAAATAATTTGTTGAATTTATTTTCGAGGAACTCTTTCAGAGTTTTGAACGCTAAACTGTATTGTTCTTCTGTCTGATTAGCGTGTAAAATTATTGCAACAGGCAACGCACCAATATTAGAAGCTGCAAAAATAAATGTCACACATGTGTTTGATTGATCACATGATCCGCTGGTATCTATAAAAACTATTTCATCGGCTAATCCTTTAGTGAAAACTCGCTGCATTATTGGTGTAATAATTACACAAATAGTAGGATTCTCCAGTATGATCAAGTCTATACCCAACTTCCCTAACTCGTCTTGTTTTCTTTTCAAAATTTGTAACACAGTCTGTTCATTTCTATTTCCATAATTTTGTTTACGCCATTGTTCGTAAAGATACACAACTTGACGATCTAGAGGGTTATGCTGAGCGTTAGCTAAGATTTTGTAGGCATCGCTGTCATAAGTACTTATAATATTTAATTCATGGTACATCTTAGCGGCCGCGGCAGTCATACCTCTATCGAAATAAGATATAAATATTTGTTTCGTATCGTTCGAACATTGGAGCAAGGATAACGATTGAGCTACATTAACTCTGTGGGAATGATTGAAGTGGATGTCAACTATAACATTATATCCTTTTCTCAGCAGGGCTGAACTTCTCAGAGTACTTGGTGTAGTTTTCAAAAATTTTATATTAAGAGACGACTTGCAATTAAAGTTTCTGTTAACACCTTGCGTTTTATTTATCAATTTATTTCTTTCCGAAAGATGGCATACAAACAATTTTCTGAATTCATAACGTATGGGTTCTGCAAACCGTCTTTTCATAACCCAGTTAGAATTTGTTTGTTTTGAAAAACATTCCACAAATCTAGCACATTTTTCGTCGTATTCTCCGTCATAATGTAATAAGCACTGAACTTTACACTTATAACTGTCACTCGACTGTCCGTCATAGTTGAGTATTTCAAAATCTTTAGTGATTTCACTGAAAACCCTTTTAAACTCTTCCATTATGCACTATGTAAACAAAACATAACCTTGAACGCACAGTAACAAACTGCAATGAGAAGCGCGCGAATCCAACTTCGGGCGCTCTCGCCTGCTTCGGCCGGCATGATTTATCCCGAACATTTACGAACGCGCTAAATCAGTACGGATTTGTTGCGAATAGACAGGTTAAAAAACCGTGTTCAATTCAATTACACACTGTTTTGTAAAACTTCTTTTAACGCTGCTTGATCACAAAAGCGTGCTCAGTTGACGCGAATTGAACACGGGATCGTAGGATTCCGTAGTAAAACAAAAGCGTGTGGATTTCGCGAGACCGGTGTCGCCAGTTGAACACGGAAAGGGAAATACGCTTCCGAAACCAAATCCACTCACTGAACTCCGCATTCATTGGCCAGATTTCGGCCTGGTTCAACTTATCGAAACACTTTTCAGGTCTTCCAACAACAAACGACGAATAATCTCTCCCGATTTTGTGTTTGATTTTATCAATCTTAATTTGATGCAGTCGCCAAACATGTAGATATTTTTTGCGATCACTAACTTGAATTGCCTTCAACTCCGTATTTGTTCCCTCTCTGACCTCTTTAAGTTGCCTGTTATTTTTTTATTTCGAACAGTCGTCCATCCTGATTCGATCTTCTCCGCTTCATCGTTAGGTGGTTCACTAGTCACCACTGAGCTAGTACTACACAAAGTTTTTTCTGGTAAGATTTCTGTAGACTTCGTGGCCCCACCTTTGTTTACGTTTTGCGTTTTGATGTAGGTATGCAGCGTTTTCTTGGAAACGTTGGAATTATTCTGTCGACTTACAACCTCGGCAAAAGAAGATGTAGAAGGAGGATTTCGGGTATATCAGCTGCTATTTCGTGGGTTTGGTTGTTCCGAGTTAAATCGGTTTATGTTTGGGAAAATTGATTTAGTAGAAGCGATATCGCGTTTGTCTGGCTGTCCATGCGAGCTATCATGTCAGCTTTAAATTCTCTCAATTCTTCGAGTAGTAGGGAATCAAAATCCATAGTTATGGGTGAATACTGGGTCCGACTTCCGCGCTGACTGCTTACATTGTTTGCCGGAGTGGTGGCATTAAAGTTAGGTATGTTAATGCGGACCGGGGTTTCACTGTTGCCTCCTTTTGGCTTAGCACAGATACATTCCGGACATATCCATTTCTTTTTATATGTCTGGGTGTATGTCTTAAACGCATCTTTGTTTAGTTCGAGACAGGCTATATCATACCTTTTCATGCATTTATCATTGGCACATTCCATGTAATCATCTATTACGAGCGAACCACAAGCGCCGCAATTATTAGGCATTTTTATTGGTATCGCGTATAGAGGTATGAGGAACAGGGTGTAAAGCTGACTCATACTCTATGGAAAAGGGAGGATCCTCCGACCAGACGGGTGTTGTGTCTGGCGGGCAACTGCCCGACGGTTGATGTCGGGATGTTGTATATATGCTAATCGCGCGGTAAACTCTGCTTGCGCGATGCAGGATTTGCGTGACGTCAGTATGACGTGTAGCTCGTATGTGGCGATGTTTGGTACCGCTACACGCGTACAAAAATTCAAATATTGATGATCATACCGCCAAGCACTTCGCGGTTCACAGCGGTGCGACAGAAACAAATTATTTATTTTCGCAGCCCGTCTCTTTCACTCAAGGTGAGGAGGAGCCTACCTCTGCGTTCTCGGACGGCGCGATGTCGCGCTCGCGTATTATTTTCACCAAAATAGTTCACACCACTTTAGTCCTTGTTGTACTTATTTTCAAGACACATTATGAGTCAATATTGCACAAACTAATGTTCTATAAATTAAATAAGCAAAATAAAATATCAAAAAACACGTCTGCCACTGACCACACGTATGAACTGTTCATTTTCATTGTTATATTTATTATTCATTTAATTAAAAACGATCTGAGGGATGGCGTAGAGAATTTAGTCCTTTGGAGCGACTGCTGCGGGGGACAAAACAGAAATATTAAAATAATTCTCATGCTATAAACTATACTTAACAGCCACCCAAATCTTAAAAAGATAACTTTTAAATATTTAGATATCGGCCATTCCCTTTTGCCTAATGACACTGATTTCAGTTAGATTGAATGTGATCTTAAGCATCACGAGCGAATTTACACCGCAGAATAATAAATGAATATTATGAAAATCTGTAAAAAGAATAACCCCCTTTAAGTTACTTGAATGAAAAAACTTGATGTTTTAAGTACAAAAAAAATATGAAAAAAAATAGTTAACCGCAAAATATGTACAAATGGGTATTTCTCATTTTCAGTAAAATTATCTGTGACAGAGTTTTTTTCTTTAATAACAAAGGGCACGTGGACTTGATATATAATTATCAAGGTAGTGCTATCATGTCTGGTGAAGACAACATGAAAATATACTAAATTTATTGATCACATTATTTTAAATGTTAAAAAATAATCGTGAAAAAAAAAAAAAAAAACATAATATTGTTGAGAAAACTGCTAAAAGTTGATAAAATGTTAAATATAATGACAAGCTCGGCTTTCTTTGCTTGTTGCGATGCTCCTCTTTTTTTCAACTTTTCCTTCAACTGGGCGATACGCCAAGTAGAATACATTGTGAAGCAACTGTAGGTAATACAAATTGACGACAAAAACCGCAAATACTTAAAAATAATATCCTTAGAATGTACACGTTTTTATCAACAACTTTTGACAGGTAACAAACACACAGCGCCGTCTTGCGGCGAAGCTTCCGGGAAACAACCCCATTAAAACTCGTGAAGCATACGTGGTCACTACTGTGGTTGTTTTGCCAAGTAAGTATATAATGTTAAATTAACATTTGTTTTGCTTTTTTGTAGGTTTCATGGTCAAATTACGATTGCCGAAATAGGTTGCAGAGACGACATTTTTTCGGTTAGTTTTCCGTATTTGAACTAAAAATGTCCTTTCTATGGATGTCACTTCTATTGATTACGTGGATATTTTTCCTCCATGGAAGTGACCACAGGTCCAGGGATGTGAACTTTAACTTCGATCATTCCAATTATTTTGTTTGTTTAATTACTGCCTTATACATACACAAAACGCTTTTACATTTAAATACATGTATTACTTTTTTAGATGGCGAGAAATAAAAGACCAAAGAAAGTAGAAGAAATTCGTAAACAAAAAAGAGAATGCGAACGAAAACGAAGACCTCGTATTAAGGTTAACCCCGACTTGTATGAAGCCAGTAAGAGAAAAGCTAACCTGCGTTAGGCAGAAAAACGACGCAAAAAACAGGTAAAACTAGTATCCGAAATGACTTCAAGAGAACGACGTGCTAATCAACGTGAATGGCGAGAACGTAAAGCTAGGAGTAGACAGAATAAAAAACGTAATGAGCGACTACTACAAAGTTTGAGAGAGAATACTCCAGAATCCATTGCTGGTGACCAAAACGTAGTTAGCTCTGATTCTCAACCTGAACAAAATGTTTCTTACCTTTCTCCAGCTTCGTCACCTGCTTCTTCGGTTTCCAGAAGGTCGCTTGTTAATCTTGGATCGTCGTTCTCCAGAGAAGAATGTCTTACACCTTCTAGCTCTAGCTCTAATTTGAATAGGCAAAAAGTAGCAGGTATTCGTCTTGCCCGGAAACGACGTGAGGAGTCCAATTTAAAAATAAACACTCAGGCAACTGTAATCAAATCGCTGGAAAAATAAGTTCATGCATTACGGGTACAATTGCTAAGGGCCAATCATAAAATTCAGCAACTTTCTAGTCATCCGAAGAAAGTTGCTACTAAACAGATTATAACAATAAAGCTGAAACAATTAAATTCAAAAATTATTGCCTTCTTAGAGCGTGATGACAACAGTAAGCAGTGTCCTGGAAAAAAGATGTAATCACCAAGAACAAAATTAAAAAACAAAAACATTACTAGTGTAATACACTTACTAATCTCCATAGCAAGTTCCAGATCGAAAACAAGGAAAAACTGAGTCTTGCAACGTTTTGTCGGATGCGTCCTTCTCGTATATTATTACTTTTATACTTTTATAATAAATCGTATAGTGTGTAGTGTAGCGAACGGTCAATTTATGTTTTGGTGTCCGTCAAATTGACTAATAGAAGCTGATCTAAGTGTTTTTCCACGTTTTCAACAGTTATATTTAAAAGCACCCGTCCACGACATTCTCCGTGGATTCCGAAAATTAAGGCCACCTATCACAATAAAGAATATGAATTAGTTATGTGGATATTACTACTCAGCATTGGTAACTCACACTTTAAACAGGCACTCAACTTCGGTTATGTAGGTGTACACTGAGTTTATGCAATTTATCCAATAAATACTTACTTTTATAGCGAGAAAATCGTTATCAGGCGCCTCATTCAAGAAATTTTCTACATTTTGGCTGGTAAGCACTTTTGATTTCTTTGATTTGTGCCCTCTCAATCTGTATGTTGTTTCTGGTAGTAACCGTGGTTTTTAACATGGAGTATATACTCTATAGAGTAGAAGGTTGTTTGGTCTTCGCAAAATGTTAATATGCTAAAAATACAGTTTCTGAAAATGACTTTGCTGCTTTTTCATTTTTCCATGTAATAAAATTTTCATAGGCTTTTAGATATTTTTCTCTCGATTTATTTGGTAGCAAATTGTTTATGAGAGTTTCTGCGTTTAATTTTACACTTTCTGGCATTAATATATCACTTCTCATATCACACAGCTAGAACTCATCATTTATTGAATGAGTGTGAATCAAATTAAAATTCTCTGTCATATTGTACTCAATAATAAAACAAATAAATGTCATATATTTTCGTCACTGTTATTAAGTGCGCCGGAATGACCCATTTTGCTCGCACTTATCGAGGAACCCTTCGGCTCTTTTTGAATAGATGAGATGAATATGTTTTTAGAACACCAATTTAACATTTCTCATCCATACAAACAATCCACCCTAATGAAGAACAACCTTGTTGATGGAGAGATATTTATCAGATCGACTTTTCTGAAAATTATTGCTGCAAATATGCGAATGAGATCCAGTCAGTCCATTTCGGTGCTTCCAGACAGCAAGTCAGTCTTCATACTGGTGTTTATTACTATAGATGTCCAGATACGCAAAAAGTGAACAGTTGTTCATTTTGCACATTTTCTGAGAATTTGCGCCACCATGCAAGTGCAATATGTGCTCATCTTCAAAAGATGCTAGATCTAATTGTATCGTCACGTACAATTCAGAAATTGCATATTTTAAGCGACGGTCCTAGTGCACAATACAGAAACAGATACAGTTTCTATCTGTATACTCAATACTTGGCAAAGAGATACAGTTTAAAAACTGCGACGTGGAACTTCTGTGAAGCAGGCCATGGCAAAGGGCCAATGGATGGAGTGGGCGCAGTAATAAAGCGTACTGCTGATTGTATTGTTGCTCAAGGGTCAGATATACCTGATTTTAATACACTAATGAAGTGTATTAGAGAGAACACTACCAATGTCATAATTTCAACCGTAACTACAAAACAAATTGAAGAAATTAATAAGCTATTGCACCGAAAAATCAATAGCGTTCCTGGAATCACAAAAGTCCATCAAATGACATGGGTTTCGAGCATCACGCAAAAAATGTTTTTAAGAAAGTTAACAAGCGTCACATGCGCCCCCGGAGAACGGCGTCTACACTACTCGTTGCCCAACAGTTTTGTGGAATTTTCCAACCCATTGCTGCAGGAAGAAATATATGACAGAGATAGCGAAGAACAGGAGAATAAGGAACCGAATAGTGAAACCGAAGAACAGCACCCTGATTACGTAACACATTTTCGCCAAACGATTGAGACTAGTTTGCTTCGTTTCTATCGCAGTTTGCTTAATTTCACGACTTTCGTATTGCGTAACTCCACTATCGTGCGAAACCAACTGCAGTCGGTTTGACACGCTAAAGAGTGACCGATATGCTACGATATGCCAGGAAAAATTGGGCATACATTAATTTTTTGAATTACGTAACTAAAATGACAAGCGAGAATTTGCTTAAATCGTTGACATGAAAACCAACTGTAGTCGCATTGAAATCGAAGGCAAAATTCTGCTCGCAATGGTTTTCTGTTCCACATAATTTAGGATTTATACGTATAATCTCCATAATTATTTCGAAAAAATGTGAGTGTGAGTTTGTGTGAGTCTTCCTGATAAATTGTTAATACAATTTTGTGTAAAACGTCAATAATAATGATATTTTAAAAATCGAGCCAACGAGGTGAATTTCTTAAAATTATTGTAAATGTTTTCTTCTGTTACAACTTACAAGTGCTTACAACCTAAACTAAAGATACCTTCAATTTTTGATATTTCAGAAAGGAGATGTTTTGGTGGCATTTTAGCGAAAGACAAATTCCTACCTCGTACCGTATGTAACAAACTTATCATAAGCCACAAGCTTAGCAACCCATCTATCAATAGAATTGTAGGCACCTAATTGTTGTTTATAGCAGAACATTGCTGTTCTATAAAGTAAATAGATTGTGCATTGACGTGTTTAAGGGAGAGGCCTATTAAAGACTATGTGGATGGATGTAATGGCTGATGAAATATAATGAGGATTTACTTAAATTATTTTTGGTATCTTTCAGGTGTCAGGCACAACTACATTATTCAGGAAATATTTCAACTTTCTGTCATGCGCTCAGCAAGCATTAGCAAGCAGTAGGTATATAAATTATCTATGTTGAGAAGACATTGAATGCCAAATTCCACCAATCCATACAATATATTTGTTCCATTTCATTTTACCGCATGTCCAAATATTTCATGTTAAATGTGAATAAATGCTATTGTCAGTTAAGATTGTAATGATATAAATAAAAGTTTGTTTGTATTTATCATAATTTATTTGTTTCTATTTACCTGTACATAATGAATGACAGTTAATTTAGCTAGACACCACTTTTTTCTAATTAGTATCACTATAATAATCACTTCTCATTATTATAAAAAAGCTTATTATGTATTCAATTTTTTAATATTTCATACCAAGTTATTTTTATTTTTAAAACACTCTTTATTAAATTTTACACAGTTATCAATTAACACAATAGGCACATAATATGTTTACATCGCTGTCATGCAAGACTATAATCAACCGTTTTCTAAAATAAAATGATTAGCATTTATGAACAATCTTCAGTTTCTACTTTTGTACTTGAGAAGCTAGAAAAGTGAAGTAGTTGCAGAGCCGCAGTAGCAGTGATGTCATAAGTAAATAGCAGCAGTGGCCGAAGCGAACAGCAATAGGGCAACATCATTCATGCTGCCTTCATGTCTTCTTTCAGGTGAAACGCCCCGGGTACTCAGCTACAATTTGAAAAGAAGATCAAAATTATTTTCTGCTCAAATAAAGTACATAAACATTATTTGGCAAACTAGGCATATCAACTAGACCTTCATCAGCCCATGGCTGGACAAAAGCCATCAGCCTACTAATTTTTGTGGGTTGTTTAATTTCTTCTTTATTTAGAGCTGATTTTTCAATCTCCAGATATTTTTATTAAACATAACACTAAATTAGAATGGTAAACATTAGTTAGGTATACATAAAATATATTATGTATGATGTGACTATGTAGGTAGAAAGTTCGCTCAAGGAATATATTTATAATTATGTGAGTTGCTGCTTGATTCATAACTATGTGTCAAAAGTTTACCTTAAATGATTAATACAGAAGATTGGTTTCCTATTTCCAGCCTTGCCACAGAAGATCGTAGGGTAGTAGGGGTCGTAGGGTAGTGTTCCATTCAGCTCTATCACCGTCTGCGAAAATATTATGATTAATGTTTTGTAGTTAGTTGTTATTTCATTAGTGGTTATTAGGTGTAGTTTGTTTCAGCATCTACATATCGTCGCTGTAGAATGATAACCTTATATGTCCAGAGATCCAAACTTTACAGGAAACGAAAAAAATGGTTAATTTCGTCAATGTTTAAAATATTGTAATGTGCTTTTGTCTCATGTTTTGAATGATAAAAAGGACTTATTTATGTTATTAACCAATCCCTTACTTAACTGATTTATGCCAAATAAATGACATAGGAGGTTTTCTGTTCATAAATGTACATAGTTACGAGGTTTTCAAAATAAAGACACTGAAGTAGACTAAAAAAAATATATATAATGAATACAATGTGGACAAGTTTTTGGTAACAAATCAGTACAGAAAGATTTTCATTCACAGATATCAGTGGAATCATATTAAGCTTAACCTAAAATTATCTTAAACCGAATCATAACTAAACAAAGTCCCTTTTCATCCACACACCCAGAGTAAACAACAACACCTAAGTATGAGAAAAAGACAAAAACAAATTTAATTATGAATGCTGCAAGCTGTCATAGAATGGATGTAAATCTCGAGGAATCACACATTTTAATTCCTGAAGATGGTTGTACTTTACCTTAGTAATGGGTAACTTTGAATGATACAACTGTTGAAAACAATCACTAGCATTTGGTTGATGTATTCTCCTTGGTAGTAATTGGTATTCTTCCGAATGACTTAGCTTGAACTTTATGGATCCTTCTGGTTCATATTTAAGGCAACGTATGTCAGTGAATTGTGGATCACCAACTTTATTGCCTGGTCTTATCGATGAAAAATACGGTTGAGAACTGTATTTTTTGAAGGCTGTGTGGTCTAACTGGACAACATTGTAGGGACCAGGATTGTTACGGGCAGTCTTACAAGCTTCAACATACCCTGCTGGCGAATAAATCTCGCGATTTTTTATCTACCGCTCAATTGTGGAATGCATCGCGTCACATTCCATTTGGGTGTGACCCTTCTCAAGGTATTTTTGGACTATGACTATACCTGTCTTAGCGGCTACGAATAGAAGAGCATTGAAAAGAATAGAATTTCTATTTTGGTACGTGCACCCATCACTGTATATAATCACTTTGCGAATGACTGCCGTGTCAACGTAGTTCATTATGAAATCCACTATGATACTTGAAAATTCGTCAGCTGTTAAACCGCCTTCGGACTCATCCCAGAGGAAACAATATCCTTCTTTGGTTTTCAGATTATTTATCGTAAAATTATGCACCTTGAGCTTCATCTTGTAATAAAGCGCTGAAGCTTTTAAATACGGACAAAGCAAGACAGCTTGCAAATCCATAGTCAATACAGCAACAGAAGCATCATTTTTTGCTTTGTCTTTCTCTTTCTGGCTTTGTGCTTCAGTTTTCCGAATTAAATGTAGTTGATAGTCTGTATCACTAACATTTCCAGCCTTATGACCACAGCAAGTATCACACTGGTCCTTTTTGGGACGAAATAAGGACAAATTCAGGCTCTCAAATACTTCCCAAAATGTATACCTCGAGGCACTGAGATGAGATTTGTTTTGGTCTTTTGTATAATTTAAATATTCATTAAAAAGTGCCGATTTAGATTGCCAATAGGGTTCTAAGTAGAGTTTTGATGAACTTTTTCTGCAATAGTGTGACTCAAGCTTCGGCAGGGAATGGAAGAACTCTCTCAGTAATTCTTTTTTCAAATTATTTGCTTGTCCTCTGTTACTGTTTCTGTCAGAAACGGGAACTGTATTCCTTGGAAGAGTGTTTTCAACCCAGTTGTGAACAGACCATTCACCGATATTTATTGTGTTTAAAAACATATTTTTACAGACTCTAAATGTTGCCCCTTTATCTTTAAAATTATACTTATACGAATAACTTCTGCGAGAGTTAGAGGTTGCCGTTTTGTTTTGCACAGTACCGCTTTTCAGTACAAGTGATGACACGAAGCAATGTTTTGCTTCCCTATTCAGTAGCCAAAAATGCTCGAAAATCTGTAATCTTGAATTATCCGAGAGTTTACAGCATTCAAAATATTTGGCGTTGCTGTTATGGTCACACCGAGGTTTCATTTCTTTTGGAGCCTTTTGAACATCGTAGACAATTTTTCCCTCTTCGTTTTTTCTTCTTCCTAGATATCCCTCACCCTTCAATCGTTTGTTTTTTTGTTGCTCATACATCCATTGAGATTTATCACTTCGTCCTCGTTTAGCTCTGTTTCGTTGATAATTGGATATTTCCCTCAAAATTTCAGGACTGACATTTGGCTGAAAATTTGGATCTTGCAGAGAGTCGTCGCTGCTGAAATCTGTATCATCTTCAGCCTCTAAAACCTGCAAATTGAGATTCTCAATGTTTTCATTGTTTCCCATAGCAGAAGTAGACGGTGTCGATGGTGGAATTTCAGATGCTGTGCTTGTTTCACCATTTTCAAAATCGGAATTTGCTGTAGATGGATGATTTTCCAGTGTCTGTTCTGAAGACATCATTGCAGACCATTCTGCCAGCCTGTCAATATTTCGATCTGACTGTAACACAAACGGAGATTTTTCTAAGTCAGAAAGGGTGATTAAGTCTTCTGATGGCGAATGGTTCGTTACACACGCTGCCACTAATTTTCTCCCTCTACTGAACATTTTGCCTGAAAAAAAAATACCAATAAAATTTGAAAGAAAAGCCGTAAAACCGGCAACAATCATGACATGAAAACCTCGTATGTTGTTTGAATTTACAACTATACGTGGTTTTCACGTGTGGCGTTTAATTTATTGCTGTCAAATCAATACTAACATAATATTTGCAGCCGTTATTGGAAATAAACTAAGATACCACTTTATTTTCACTATTGGCAGTCAATAGTTTGATGATTTAAAGCCGTTAAAATCTTATGTGAAAACCTAGTATGTCACTAAAGTTTGCATTACCGGTGACATACGGGGTTTTCCTTGCAATATTCCCGCCAAATAAACGAACGCATATTTCTTGCTAAACAAGAACTCCACAGTTAAAACATAGAAATAAACTTACTTCAGATCGCTTTATATCCAAATTTTTATAAAAAAAAAAACAATAATAACGAGCAACACCCACACAATGCACTTCTTACGAGGTTATCACACTTGTGACAGCAAGATGGCCGACGAGTAATAAACAAGAGGTTTTCGTTTTACTCCAAAGATGGCACTAGTAGTCACTATTGGGTTCACTGGTTTCGCCGTATTATAAAATACGTGGTTTTCATTCGATATTTACAACAACAAAAAAAAAACATGTTTTTTTGACATACGAGGTATTCATTCTACAGCGACGATATGTACTTACAAAAATAGTATGTAATTAACAATTTCAGTTGTTAGAAGGTGAGGTTGACAGACATAATATACTAACTACAATCATTATTTTAGCTGCATTATATAGCTAACCTCACGTAAGTTATTTGAGTGTCTACACAAATAAAAAGGAATGATAGTCCGTATGTAGACTGACCAATTGTACCTACAGCTATAATAATCTAATGAGATACGAAGGTACACTCCTAAACACGTAATTCCTATATATATTGGCTTACTTAATGGTAGTTTCGCTATTGCCAAACGTCTTCAGCAAGCCACAAGAAAAATGACCCAAAACTGCAACGTAGGCCCATGTAAACCATGTTTCTGTATGGGAATGGTAAATATAATTTTGGTCAGTGGGTCGTCTTAGGTTTGTATGTTAAAAAATATAAAATAACTATATTCAGAAATCAACAAACCATTCGTATTAACATTTACTCGAGTGTTGCCAACTTTTGTCAGAGTCCACTAGCGGTGTACCGTGTATCACAAAATAATTATGTACCTAATTGAAAAAGTTAGTGAAGATGTTTGGATGTTTGTTAGATACACAATAATGGCTTACCGGTTGAATTATCCCAGAAGATATCCCGAGAGATTCCATGGGATATTTTTTTCGAAATGACGTTGACTTTCGATCTCCACATGGCCTCAGCCTCTGCGTAACTTCACTATAATATTAATATTCATCATGCTGAACGGTCTTAAAATTCAGCGTTCGAATCCGCAGTAGTTTCGGCATTTGCAATAAATAAATCGTATAACTACTGACAATTACAAACAATAAAACATGCCATTATCATGTTATTCTATTTTTTTTTTCGAGTCACAGTTTTAGTAGTCAGTAGTTGATGGTAGTATTTTCTACAAATTGAATTCAGTGGATACTCAGTGTCACTACCATGGACTTTCGAAATTTTATTGGACATTTCTAGTAAAAGTCTCTTTAATTTTACTAGAAATGTCCAATAAAATTTGTAAGCTCGGTACATATATTTATGTATAAGATTATGACCTAAATGTTGGATATTTACAGCTATTTCACGTAAACCTCTCCACTCAATCTTTGTGGTTTTTCCTCAAAAGACCATTTCAGACAAATCTACATGGTCTTCACATGATCTGACCAAGATTATGTCTGGACTTTAAAAGAGACTGTGACCTCTGAGTTTGTGTCGGCCTTTCTTCTTAGAGTAGTCAGATAGGAAACGCCGACCTCATCTAGTTTTAAAATATGATTGACGTGTAAAAGTGTTTGTACAAACCTATTTACAGAAATAAAATCATTTATCATTTAAAGTTGACCAAAACATTTTTTTTTGTTTTCGTCATCCGAAGTAAAAAATACCCAAATAAAGATAAAGTAAACTGGCTAAAAACTAAACAAATTTTATTGAAAAAAGAAGATCCATACTTAATTACTATAAAGTCATAGAGTGGAGATATTCAAAATCTGGAGTTGTCGAAAAAATAAACAGAGGGGTTACAATCCAATTTTCAGAAGAAGATTTTGAAATTCTTTGGCCCCAGGGTAAAGCCATTCCTCAAGCAAAGCTCGAAGACCTCAGATCTATGTTTACTCTAATACCCGAAGACTGTCACGCATTTTATAATACACTTAAGTGATCTTCTTTTAGAGCTGCTGCTCTATCAACAAGGATGTTGATGGATACGGGCCAACTCTTGATTTTGACTTGGAGGATGACGGAAACTAATATGAGCGCTCATTATTGCGCTGTTTTTTCTATATTTTTAATTTTAATAATGACATTTGTACGTGATTTTGTTAATTTTATGATTAAGGTCAATAAATATATAACTTTTTTATAATAATACTTGTTTTTCTTTAATAACTTATTTTCTAGTTGAGGGGTAGTTTTGAGTCCATTCTGAGAAAGTAAAAATAAAAACCTGTCTTTACAAACTTTACTTTAATTATAAGGACGCAACCCACATTTCACTTAATATCTCGAAATCTATTGCAAAATATATCATATTTTGATGGACTAATAAAATATAAACTATCTTCTTAATAATAACGGGCAAAAATAAAAATAAAACTATCTTTTTTAAAAGAAGGAGAAATTACAGCTGAAACTTCAAACGCCCATAATTCAAAAGTGACTTAATGTGGATTGAGTCCGTTCTGCTTAACTACGTCCAATTAATATGTATTTACAAAAGTCTGTTGTCTGTTGTGTGGTGTGAAATTTGCACGGTTTTGCTTGCAGGGTGACTCTAAGGGAAAAGGAGATGGTAGTGGTGGGTTGAAACGTTATACAGGTGGCAGTTCATTTAAAAAACATAGAATAATTTTTCTCGATGACGAAGTCTTTTGAAGGTGAAGTCTTTTCTCAATGCTTTACTTGAAAGCAACCCCAAAAAGACCCCCACCCCCCCCCCTGTCTTCATCCAAGACAAAGCTAAATGGACTGAAGTGTCCAAATGGTGCGTCGATCTCAGGATCGGCTTCACCAGTGCCCGTTCAACCGAGCAGGGCATCAAAGTCCAAGTCCCTAAATCTAACGATTATAGGGAACTTACTAAGCTCCTCAGAGCACGTGGTGTGTCCTTTCACACGTACTCCCTCCCCGAGGACCGCCAGACCCGCGTAGTAATCAATAGGATCCCAAAGGAGATCGCTACCTCCGATCTTAAGGAAGACCTTGTCTCACAAGGCATCCCAGTAGCCGAGGTGCACCGCATGCACCGTGCCCGAGGCGGCGAGCCATACAACATGGTCCTTGTTGTATGCCCCCCCGTCGAAGGTCACCACCCGATCTTCAAGATCAAGTCCCTATGTCATCTCACTGGATTCGATATCCAGAAGCCCCGCAAGACTGGAATAGTTGGCCAGTGTCACCGCTGCCAACTATACGGTCACTCCCAAAAGAATTGCCATGCCACACCCAGGTGCGTCAAGTGCCTGGGTGGGCATGGCACTTCCGAGTGCTCCCGCCCAAAGGACCGTACCCTATGCACGGAACCACCCAGCTGTGTGCTGTGTGGCCTCTCCGGGCATCCAGCCAACTACCGTGGCTGCCCCAAAGCCCCTTTTTTTTTTTTTTTTTTTTTTTTGATCCGGGGTGGAAAATCCTCATGGATGTCCCCCGCCCTGGGGGGGCGGAGGGGTCTGTCAGACTCTTACTGACTAAAAACCACCCCGGTGTTCCATCTCACACCTGCGTCGGGGGTCGCGGGAACATACGAATCTTCCGCAACCCCCGACTGGTGCCGGCCCGCCTCTGCGGGCCCCGTCCGGTCGAGCGGGGGGAGTGAGGTGTTTGACTCCCCCCGCGACGTCTAAGAGGGGCGCGCGTGGAACACTACGCGCCACCGCCTCGGGTCCTGATGTATGGGGGGCGACGGACGTCCCCAAGTCCATCGTCCCTGGACCCATTTAGGGGGGCTGGAAGAGGGCGTTGTCCGCCCTCCGCCGACGCCCGGTGCGCCTGCTGCGGGCCGGGTGAGAGGATGAGATCTCTCGCTCCCTTTCCGCAGCCTCCTTCTGCGAGATAACTGTTTCGCAGAAGGATACCACCGCGTCCCAGGACTCGTCGCCGCCGACCATAGCATTCACTACGGCCGGCAGCGACAGGTCACTGCCTACTCCTGAGATGAGGGCACGGCGCGGCTCCTCCCAAGCGGCACACTCTGCCAGCGTATGCCGCGCCGTGTCCTCCCGACAGTCGACGCAGTGGTGACACCGGGCGTCCGGCTCCCTGTTTATGCGACACAGGTACTTCCCGAAACAACCATGCCCCGAGAGCACCTGCGTCACCCGAAACGACAGGGAGCCGTGCCTCCTCCCGAGCCAGAGGTCGAGCACCGGCCGGACCGCCTCGATAGTGACGAGGCCGGCGGTAGGGCGTGAGAGCCTGTCCCGCCATTCCGCCACCAGGACCTCGCGGAGCTGCGACCGACGCTGCTCCATATGTCGCTGCATCGGTCGCTCGCCCCGCGCCCGCCATTCCTCGCGCCACCGGTACAGTGACGCGAGCACCTTCGCCTCCAGGTCCCAGGGCGGGGATCCGGCCAGTGCACAAGCCGCCTCGTAGGAGATCGTGCGGTACCCCCTTATGACTCTGACGGCCATCGCTCTCTGCGGCTTTCGCAGAACAGCAATGCTGCCGGCCGTCAGGTCAGCCGCCCAGATCGGGGCCCCGTAAAGGGCCATCGATCGCACGATCCCTACGTAGAGCCGCCTACAAGCGGCGCTCGGGCCCCCCAGATTGGGAAGCAGCGTTGACAGCGCCCCAGCCGCGCCCAACAACTTGGGCGCCAGCCGCTGGAAGTGGGGGCCGAAATCCCACCTACTGTCGAGCACCAAGCCCAGGTACTTCATGGTGGGCTCGACAGCGATTCGTACCCCCCCCACCACAATGTGGGATCCCGACGGTGGCGCCCGCCGGGGACCATGAAACACCATGGCCTCCGACTTGTTGAGGGCCACCTCCAGGCCGAGGCGCCGTATGCGACTCACCGTCTGTGAAACCGCAGCCGTCGCCAGCAACGCTGCCTCCCTGTGCGAACTCCCCCGGGCCGTGACCAGCGTGTCGTCCGCGTAGCACGTCAGGTCGACGCCCGGTTGGAGTTCGCCTCTCAGCACCCAGTCGTACCCGATGTTCCACAGCAGCGGGCCCAGGACCGAGCCCTGTGGAACACCGCACGACATGTGGCGCTGGCTAACGCCATCGCATCCCATGTAGGTGACACACCTCTCCGCCAAATAAGCCCCAACGATGCGGCGGAGGTAGAGAGGCACTCGATGATACCGCAGTGCCTCCCGAATACAACTCCAGGGCAGGGTGTTGAAGGCGTTGGAGATGTCCAAGGACACCGCCACCACCACCCCACCCCGGGACACCGTTTCCTCCGCCAGGACTCTCACCCGCGATATCGCGTGGATGGTGGAGCGCCCATGCCGAAAGCCGAACTGGCTCTCGTCCAGGTCCGGCCCTTCTCTGCACAAGTGGCCGACGAGGCGGGCTGCGAGTATCCGCTCCAGCAACTTCCCCACCTCGTCTAGCAGCACTATGGGTCGGTACGCGGACGGCGAGTCCGCAGGGCGCCCCACCTTCCTGAGCAGGACCAGACGACCAGTCTTCCACAAAGTGGGAAACTGGCCCCGCTCAAGGCACGCTGTGTAGAGTCCTCTCAGCTGGGGCCCCAGCGCCTTCAGAGCGAGGGCTAACGCTCGGCCGTGGATCCCGTCGGGCCCTGGAGCCACGTTCTTGGCCCGGAGCCGCATCACGGCCGCGCCCCAAAGCCCCTAAGGCAACGAATCCCAAACTGGCGAAGCGTACGGACGCTCGTCAGGGAAGGGAAGCCCCCTCCACCCAACTTCCCGAGCGTCTGAGTCCCCAGAGACCCAACGCTTGGAATTTATCCCAGCACCAACAGGCCTTCCCGCCCCTGGTACGCAACCAACCCCCCCCTCCGCCCCTCATCGCTCATCAGATGGACCCCCGCATTCGCGCACACGCGCTCGCGGCCGCGCCCGCACCCGCGCCCGCGCCCGCACGCGCACCCGCGCCCCTCGCTACTAACCCCCCAGCTCCTAAAGCCACCACCCCCGCCCCAGTCGCGCCCGTTCCTTCCTCATCCACACCCGTGGCTGTAGGCCCCAACCCCATGGATCCGTTCAACGTGATCTCAGGCACATTCACTGCCTTCCTCACCCCTCGCGCCCGTCAAATGGCCAATGAAATCGTTGCCGCCAGAAATGCCGGTAACCTTTATGCCATTCAGTGCATATATAACGCGTACCCGGACATTACGCACGCGTTACAGTCATTCGTAAACTCTCCCAATCCCACTAATGGATAACGGAATCCTCTCGCGTTTAAAACCCCGATCCCTAAAGCTAGGTTATTTCAATGCCAATGGCATCCAAGGTCAGCGCGACGAAATCGGTATCTTCCTCCGCGACCACCAGATCGATGTCCTCCTCGTACAGGAGACTTTCCTAAAACCCCACACGCGAACGCCGTCGATAGCGAACTATCGGGTTGTTCGAAACGACAGGACTCGGTGTCACAAGGGTGGCACCCTCATTTACTATAGAAAATCCCTCTACTGCATCCCCTTGGACCCGCCCCCCCTCTCACGACTAGAAGTCTCCATTTGCCGACTAGGCATGACAGGCCACCAACCGATCACCTTGGTTTCGGTCTACCTCCCCCCTACGAGCCATTCAGAGAACTTCCAACTCTTGACTGACGACCTGACCTTACTCCTCGGCCTGAGTGACTCCGTTATCATAGCGGGGGATCTCAACGCCAAACATCACGCCTGGAATAGTACCAGAATCTCTACCCGAGGGAGACACTTGTTCGACCTCTGCACCCCTCTAAATTTTGATGTCATCGCCCCGATGACTCCCACTCACTTCCCTCACTTGGTTGACCATACCCCTGACGTGCTCGATGTATCACTTTTAAAGAATATCAACCTACGGTTGGATTCTATAGAGGTGATACACGAACTATCATCTGACCACCGACCAGTTGTGCTTAAGCTAGCCCCTCGCGTAGGCCTCCCTGACCCCGACCAACCCCCCTCCACCAAAGTGGTAACGGACTGGAGGAAAGTAAGCGAACGCCTGAAATCCAACACGTCCCCCCACCTAGACTCCATCCCCGACCTCTTCGACTCTATCGCTGCGGCTGCGATCGACTCATTCACTGGACACGTACAATCAGTCCTGAACGATTGTTCAAGGGAAGTTCCAGCGACGGACGACCGTCGCTGGAAGTTGGAAAACGTTCCTGTATGTGATTCTGAATTTCATTTCCAATATGTCACCTGCAAAGATATAATTAAAACCTTTCACACATTAAATATTAAAAAGACCGCAGATCTATGGGGTAATTCTGTGGACGTTGCTAAGTCCATAATAAACATTGTAGCACCTACTTTAGCTGTTATTTTTAATAATTGTATTGATTGTGGTGAGTTTCCTGATCTTATGAAAAACAGTAAAATAATACCGTTATTTAAATCGGGTAGTACATCAGACCCTACTAATTATAGACCTATTTCAGTACTACCTACCTTTAGTAAAATTTTTGAAAAACTTATTTTGAATCAAATGCAAGGATTTTTTAATAATCACAAATTACTGCATAACAAACAGTTCGGTTTTACGAGGGGTCGTTCGACTACTGATGCCGGAGTTGAACTTTTAGGACATGTTTATGATGCATGGGAGGACAAATGCGATGCTTTGGGAATCTTTTGCGATTTGTCCAAGGCATTCTATTGTGTTCTTCATGAAACATTGATCAGGAAACTGCACCACTACGGAATCCGAAACGCCTCTCTGGATCTTCTTACTTCTTATTTAAGTGATAGGATTCAGAGAGTTGATGTTAATGGAAAAAGATCACCCGGATCGGTAGTAAGAATGGGGGTCCCCCAGGGCTCAATTCTTGGGCCATTTTTATTTCTTATTTATATAAATGACTTGCCTTACCTCATAAAGGATAAACATGATATAGTGTTATTTGCAGACGACACTTCACTTTTATTTAAACTGAAACGTCAGCAGCTGATTACTGACAATGTAAGAAAAAAACTAAATGTATTAAGTTTACGATACCTCATGTTAGACAAGTAGAAACTAGTGTTCTCATAAAGGGTGAAGTGCTGAAACCCGAAAATACCACAGTTTTCTTAGGCATAACTTTGGATACCAAGCTTCAATGGGGCCCCCACATAGATAAATTGTCAAAAAAGCTTAGCTCTGCAGCATACGCCGTTAGAAAAATTCGTGGTTTTACTGATTTAGAGACAGCCCGTTTAGTATACTTTAGTTATTTTCATAGTGTAATGTCGTACGGTATTCTGTTGTGGGGAAATGCCGCCGATATCCAGACAATTTTCGTTTTACAAAAAAGGGCAATTCGTTCTATCTATAAATTAAGTCCCAGACACTCCCTCAGAGATAAATTTAAAGAGATTAATATAATTACTGTGCCTTCTCAGTATATTTATGAAAATCTTTTGTATGCACATAAAAATATTAATCTGTTTAAAAAATACAGTGATATCCACAATATAAATACTAGAAACAAACACAAATTTATTGTTCCTACAACCAGGCTCAAGAAAATAGGTGGCTCGTTTAGATACCAATGTATACGTTTTTATAATAAACTTCCTAGCCACATTCAAGATCTAAGCTTTAATAAATTCAAATCTTTTATAAAACGGAAACTATGCCAGAAAGCCTATTATACTGTGAAAGACTATATTGAGGACAAAAAGGCTTGGGATTGAGCTGCTCCAATAAATTTACACGGTGAATGTTGATTTTAATTTGCTAGCTATTTTAGACATGAATATTTACTGTAAAAAGTATTATATTATTTTCATTATTGAGAATATGAGGACTATGTGGGTCATTGTTTCAGTTATATTTTTGATCTGGCAGTTTAAGTAGTTTATGCGGCCTACCCAAATGTCCTTTCTTTGGTATTGTTCGTCGAATCGTTGACCTCCTTAAGTTCTGAGTTGAGCTGCACGGTTACTGACAAATGCGTGCACTGACTGGACAGGTCCACTTAGTCTGTGTGGTTCTTTCCTCAAAAGACCATTTCAGACACTAATCTACATGGTTCGCAAACATTATGTCCGATTTTTTATATACACATTGACATTGTTGAATTTTATATACACAATGACATGAGTATTTACTTGTAAAGTATTATGTTATTTTAATTATTGTGAATGTGAGGATTATGTGGGTCATTGCTTTTTTTTCGCAGTTAATTTTGATCATGATCTGGCAGATTGAGTAATTTATGTGGCCTACCCAAATGTCCTTTCTTTGGTATTGTTCGTCGAATCGTTGAGCTCCTTAAGTTCTGACTTCCTGAGTTGAGCTGCACGATTACTGACAAATGCGTGCACTGACTGGACAGGTCCACTCAATCTGTGTGGTTCTTTCCTCAAAAGACCATTTCAGATACCAATCTACATGGTCTTCACATGATCTGACCAAGATTATGTCTGGACTTTAAAAGAGACTGTGACCTCTGAGTTTGTTTCGGCCTTTCTTCTCAGAGTAGTCAGATAGGATACGCCGACCTCATCTAGTTTAAAAATATGATTGACGTGTAAAAGTGTTTGTACAAACCTACTTACAGAAATAAAATCATTTATCATTTATCATTTATCATTGTAAAAAAGGTAAGATATCTAATATTTTGACTTTTTAAAGTGTTATCATTAAGTTTAGCTATGTGCTATCATATACAGTTGTATTTTTATGAATTAATACATATTTAAACTTTTAAAACGGTTTTGTTGTTGCTATGAGTGTAACCTCTGTTATCATAATCTCTGTTAGTATTACAATTTCAAACACGACACCTGTGGGGTACAAACGGACGGGGTGATTTCGACTATCCGGTTTCACCCCGATTAATTTTATATGTTGGTATTGCGGGCGTTTGTTTTATTCGTCTGTTTAATTACATTTTTTTTACTTTTTAGAGAGTGCGAGCGTCAACATGCCACGAAGATATGTGAAAAAGTCAAAAAGGCTCCAGTGGTTGGAGTCAGGTGCTTTTAGCCATAAATTCAGTGCTGGAAGGCAGAATGGAATACCTTTTAGCGTCACACACATAAAAAGAAAAGAAGATCAAAGTTCGTAAAGAAGATCAAAGCTGGAAAATCCAAAGACGAAGTGTTTCGAAAGTGCCCTGCTACTGCCAAATGCGTCTTCACTGATGAGCTGGAAGGTATGCTAGTTGAACATATCAAAACTATTGAATCTCGACTATTTGGATTGACTAAAACATATCTGCGACTTTTGGCATTCCAATTGGCTGAAAGAAATAATTTGAACCATCCTTTTAATAAGGCAACTGGACTCGCTAGCTTAGATTGGGTTAGTAGATTTCTAAAACGACATTCTGAATTGTCACTAAGATCACCTGAAGCTACATCAGCTGCAATATCAATGGGCTTTAATAGAGCTGTAGTGTCATCGTTTTTTTATATTTATGTTAAGCACGCTTTCAATTCCACGCGAATTTATAACAAGGACGAGACTGGATTGACCTATGTACAAAATAAAATAGGAAAAATTATATCGACCAAAGGTAAAAAACAAGTTGGTGCCTTAGCTTCAGCTGAACGGTGACAGTTGGTAACGGCAGTGCTTTGCTTTTCTGCAGCTGGACAATTTATCTTATGAATTTTCCTCGCGTACGAATGAAGAGTGAGCTTTTGGATGGTGCTCCACCAGGCACAGTAGCTGTATGCCATCCAAGTGGTTGAAATGCATCATCTCCTATAAAAACATATGGAGCTCAGATTTGTGAGTTTATAAGGTTTGCAGGGAGAGGAATATTTAGCTGTTCGTTATCAAGTTTATCATGAAATTCTGTCTCCTGAATAACGCCTCCGTCAGATACTCTACCATTAGTTCCAATATGAACATACAAGAATTCGTAGTTTGCGGTAATAATAGCAAACAATACAATACTAAAGTACGATTTGTAATTAAAATAGTAGGAACCGCTATGAGCAGGCTGTTTTATTGCGACGTGTTTGCCATCCATTGCTCCCAAGCAATGTTCGAAATTCCAATTATCTGCAAAACCACGGGCCACTTCCTACTATTCTTCAACAGATGTCGGAAACTGAAATGAATAGAAAAATAATATTATTTTTACTATATTACAGGTACAACAACCGCATAGCCCAGGCACTTCAGAAGTTTCAACACCTTCAAACCAACATAAACCAGCAAAAAATAAATATTCTAAGAAATCTTCCACTTTAGCTTCAAAAAAATCTAAATTTTTAGATATTGCAAGCAGTGAAGTACAACGGCCCAAATACAAAGAACAAGCATTTGGAGATAGCGTTTGCAACGATTTAGAAAAAATAGAAGAAAAGCAGTGTATAATTGCAAAAAAACTAATTGCAGACATTCTATACCACGGTAGACTGAGAAAGTTGAACTAGCAATGTAATTTTACATTGGAAAGGGTACCTGAAAACATAACATTAAATACCCACCCATCACATGTCAACAATACATATTATACATTACCCATACAGGATCCAAATATAATACAACAAGAATACAACTACTTAAACATTGGTAGTTTCCAGCCATCATCTACGCAGACAGGACAACGTTATTTGCGTCCTGACATCCGCATTCTACAAGACGTCGTAATAGATGAGACGGAACTGCAAGAGTATTTAAAATTTAAAAAACAATAAATAATTCTTAACTTAAGAAATTCGTTTTTTAATGCCTTAAATAATTCCCAGCAGGTTTCAGGTATTATTTTTCCCAATAGTTGAGGTGATATCGCACAAGTTAATTTCATATCTGCATACGTTCTTCCAGTAGCTAAATATCTTAGTGTAGCAGTTAATCTTTCAATGGCACTGACATTTTGCCTCATCTGAGTGTTTTTTCTTTCAATCGAAGGCTCTATTAATTGAAGTAAAGTGTCAAATGCCTCCATATCCTTGCGTAGGTAATTGTATAAATCCCCTGGTTCTCGAACCTCCAATTCTTTCAATAAGGACATATGACTGTATTGGTTTCTCTCTAGGTACCAGTCTTTGCACCATACTCTTTTCCTTTGTCTTTCTTCCATTGCAATTACATCACCAATTATAACAAGTCTCCGTCTTCTTTCTGCCATGTTGTACAGTTGACCGAACTGCAGCTCTCCGAAAGACTAAATGATGGCCCGCTATGTGTGTTCTTAATATGGGCAAGCGACAGACTTGGGCCGGGCCGAGCGGCCCGCGGCCTGTCTGGTAGTGAATTCCTCGCTTTAGATGTGATGTAACGTTGATGCACAATTTATTGTAGGTATTGAGTGATGCTGTTATATGTATTACGTCTGCACTGCTGACGTGAGTTTATGCAATATCTATGCATTAAAATGATGTCTTCCTTTATGACTGCACTGCACTGCTGCGCTGCCGGGAAAGACTAGATAGGCACGCACGTATGTGATGGCACATCCGGTGCATTCATGACCATATTCACTTGTTGCATCTGCACTGCCGACGGAGAATAGATCTGCACTAATACCCTTATAGGTACTAGGTTTCGTTGGTTTAGCTAAAAATAGGTTCAATTCCTATTTTTTATATTGAATTATTTACAGCGCATTTAAGCGATTCAAATCATTCTAGTTTCCATTTTCTTTTACGCGTGTGTCACGTCACTAATTTACTTGTGCGCGTAATTAATATAGTGACTACATTTGCTTGTTGACATTGTACTGTGAAACAAAGAAGAGCTAAATCTGACTTACGTAAACAGAGACGCTACGTGTTATTAATAATAGTGATTTGTGTTTATTCTTCCGGGATTACTACTGGATTACTATTGAGTAGACACGTGAGTACAGAGATTAATACTCGACAAAGTGCTACCCGATCCATAGCCTTTAGAGCTACTTAATCCCACTGCACTGACCCCCACCCACCTCTCTGTCGAATAGACTGGGAAGGTAGTTCATACCCTCTCTCTCACCCCCAGCCCCTCACCCTGGGGTTAGTCCTATTTTACTAACATATCACCCTTGCCCACCGAAATACCGCAATATGGAAGACCAATCCATATTGCGTGTTATTAAGGAAATCCTCCTAAAAGACCCCTACATTCGCAATAAATATGCGACTCACTTGGCTGCAGCCGATGGCACCCGCCCCCATCATTCCTGATAGCCCAGCAAGCCCCACCAATTTGGCTGATCCATCATTCAGCCCCCCGAGTGCTGATGTGCACTCTCGCCTCCCGACACCGACCCCAGCTGATATCGAAATGGCAGGAACCAACCCCGCCATGTCCGATAGCGACGCGGCTGACGATGACCTCGTCGCCGATCAGTCCCTTGACGCGGCCCTCTCCTCTTTTTCCGAAGACTACACGGTAGTCGAAGGCAACAGGAAGCGCACTGCCGCCTCCCGCAAGGCCAAGTTGGTCAATAAGAAGCAGGCCCTCATCCCCGCTACCCCGCTACGGCCTCCTCGCCGACCAGCTCCCCGTCCCCAAGCCAGGCACTCAGCCTGCACGCACCCCCCGCGGCACCCAAGACGCTCACCCGTCCACCACTGTACATTCACGAAAAGGACCTGTGAACTATTGTGTCCCTGGCCTGCGCCGTCGAGCGCATTAAGAGGCCGTATACGAAATTTTGCCGATTTCGCTGATTTACGTGATTTTTAACCGACTTCACAAAAAGGAGGAGGTTCTCAATTCGTCTGTTTGTTTTTTATGTGTGTTAGCTCAGAACTTTTTCTGGGTGAACCGATTTGGATGATTCTTTTTTTATTTGATAGGTGGTGCTTCACATGTGGTCCCATTTAAATTTGATCAAGGTCTGACCAGTAGTTTTTGAGTTATCCTTAATTCTGCATATGTTTTCCACTTAGTTTATATGGATGATGTGTTAATAATTTCCTGTCACTGTTATTTACACACCAAGTAGTGGTATACAAATTTGTGTGGGGTAGGTACCGCAACTAAAAAGTGAAAAATAAAAACTTTTTTGCAAAAAAACAACCGACTTCTAAAAAAACACTAAAAGACGTGAAAAATATCTTTAATTTCGGAAGGCGGTGGCCGAAAACGAAAATACAAACCCAAAGACACCGACTTCCGAAATTAAAGTTATTTTTCACGTCTTTTAGTATATTTTTTTGAAGTCGGTTGTATTTTCGTAAAAAAGTTTTTATACTGTGAAAATACAGTATTTCTGCAAGTTTTAATGCACAACATGAAAGATCATCTCAATTATGATGAATGGGCAACTTTTTTATTTTTTTTATCAAATTTTGTTGAATCAACCTCAAACCAGCGACTGTTTTGTGAATTTTTGCTGAAGAGGTTTAGAATATCACATATTTACGAATCCTTTTAAACTCTAAACGGTGTGGAAAAATTACAATGTATTGTTGTGAAAGTTGTCTATACAATGTAAGCGTCACTTTTTACAACTTTCATATAAAATTGTTGAGTAAAAATATATTTAACTTAAACAAATAAATTTGCCTGTTTTCTGTAAAATTTGTATAAGTTAAATTCGTCGGAACTTCAAATGAATTTAATTCGTTCATGAATGATAAAAATAATATTAATTCTGTCATCAATTATACAGCTAATTAAAATATTAGGTTCTCGTTCATTCCGCCGTACTCTCCTCACTTTGGTGGTCTATGGGAGGCAGGAGTTAGGTCTTTGGGCACGCCAAAATTGCGGCGGTAAGTCCCTTCTTTGAGGAGTGGCTTAAGAGGCGCCACGGCGACCTCACCTTCCGCTTGACGCAGGTCCTCACCGGACATGGTTGTTTCGGGAGGTTCCTGTTTCGGATAAGGCGGGAAGAAACGCCCCGGTGTTACCATTGTGTGGATCGACCGGAGGACACGGTGGAGATCTGCCCGGCTTGGGCGGAGCACCGCCGTGTCCTCGCGGCGGCGATTGGTGGCGGCAATCTGTCACGTCCGTGGCCCTGGTGCGCAGGCAACTGAAGGAACACGGCTGGGTTTTAGTCAGTAAGAGTCTGACATGCCCTTCCGTTTGTATTTAAGGATCGGAGCAGGTGGCGTTCTGTAGTTCCTGCCAATTCCCATGGGGAGAAGGCATGAGTTTATGTGTATATCATGTTACACATATCAGTATAATCACATCATATCAGTGTTATGTGTTATACATGTGAGTACAATCATCAGGTACACAGTAGTCATTTTTTTTACAATTTGTTCCTCACTTATATTGAAACACAAGTATTAAGTGAAGATGCACATCCTGGTACCTCTCAAGACATGCTCATAGTATTGGATACAAAAAAAGATTTCGTGTCTGAAACCCAATCAACTTATAAGCAAGTTGAATGTTCCAAAACACCAATTTCACCAGTTATGAAGGATTTGGAAAGCACACCAAGAAGGAAGAAATTTTTTTTAACTGAAACGAAGAAAAAAAGTATAAATAATCTAAGTTCTTCAATAATAAAAAGAAAAAATCAGAAGCAATTGAATGAAGATGCCATAACAACTAAAAGGTTAGAAATATTGGAGATTCAACTAAAACAAGAAAAAATGAAATTAGAAAAAAATAAAATTTTACTGGATGTTGATATTAAATTATAGAGAATTCTTCTAGAAAATGCAAGAATGGACCTAGAATTTTAACTTATGATTGGTAATAAATAGTATATTATAATTATTTTCTTTAAATTCTTGCATTTTCTAGAAACATCTTTAATTAGATACGAATCAATGAATCTCCCATATACCGGATGAAATTTTTTACCGTCTGGACAAAAATATGGTGTGTTGCGTAAATAGAATAGAACCCATATACGCTAATATTTACCTGGTACCACTGATTTAAAAAAGTTCGGAATATCCTTAAAAGACATGAAAAAGAATACATCCTACGACACTCGCGTAAAACTAATAATATCCAAAATAGGTAATAGTAAACGGCGTACCTACGCTGCGATCGCACATGAATGGAGCATGATGGATGTGTGAGCGAGACGCTAGCATTAATTTCGCTCTATATCTTTGCGGTTGCGCACAAGATGATACCGACTGATCCGTATTCCATAAACACTCGCGCACACTTTTGCGCGTGTACCTACATACGTCACCGTGTTGTAAGAAATTGTAGTAGGCAAATAATTTGATACTCTCGGTGTCCGTGTCACAAAACCGTAAGTCTAATAAATTACGTCTCGTAAGATCGCTAAAGCTTTGATAGAAAAGTAAACAAACCTGTTGATGTTTCATTCATATAACAATGACTCAGTAAACATTCATCTGTATTTCGAAGGTTTTAACTTGATGTGTAATGAAAAATGAATACTAATAACTCAATAATTATTTTAATCTAAAACTATTCAAACAGATGCGGCAGATAGTGGACTGAGCGAATTGCCTAAAAATACAGTAAGAATAAGACGGCTCGTTTGGTGAAGTGGTTGAGCGATTAGCTGCTGCACGGAGTGGCGCGGGTTCGATTCCCGAATGGAACGATTTTTGTTTCGAACAGATAGTTGTTTCTGGTCAGTCTGTTTGTGTATGTACTCGTATGTAAGATTTGTGTTTGTGACCGCCGACCGATATCTATCTAGTTATGTTTGGTGTCCTTGCATTAGGAAATATTTTGTTTTTAAAGATCTAACAAAGGGCTTTCTTATACTAAGTGCCGTTGGTGTTAACGCCATAGCGATAAGAATACGTTCCCATGGCATTTTATAGTTTGTTAGGTCTGCACACAGAAAACCAAATATTTTTTGTGGGTTTGCACATGGGTAGCGTTGACAGACATAGGTCGATCAGAAGTGTTAAGCAAACTAGTGTGTAAGAATTATGTATTTTAACTGAATCTTCAATAAACCACCATCAAAGTCAGACTCGTCTTTTGTGATTTCGATCTTTCTTACATACTTTTACGGGCTTAGGACCAACTTGTATGGTGTAAGTAGTTGGATAGAGGTACATGTCAAATTTTAACTTCTGTCGTAACTAATTAATAAAAAGGATTCTAACAAGGATGTTTAATGCAAATTAGATACTACAACTTACTAGGCGTATTTTAAAAGATCGTAATCAGCTTATTTATAAATAATTACTCTGATTAATATTAACAAAATTACACTAAATTATTATTATTTACAAAAAAGTACCTTTTCAGCGATATCGCAATAATTGTTCGAAATGTCCACCGTTTCTTTTGTTAGGTTTTGCTTCTTTTAGTAAAGCTTATGGCTTAAGTTTTTGAAAGATTGTTGTTAAAAAGAGTTAATTGTGTTAGGATTTTTGTTTTATATAAATATATATTTTAGATATTATCAAAGGAATGTTGTGTAACCTACTGTTTGGGAATGTCAACCCTTGATTTAACATTGATTGGTGGAATGAATGACTCAACGATTGCTTCACGACAATGGTATCGCCCGATATCGTGGGCCAATCGGAGAGCGGGATTTGCCGCCAGGACGTTGGGGGTTTTTGGCTAGGAGCGGGTGCGCGGACGCGCATTCGCTCCCGGGTCGTCGATCGCGACATTCGATTAGCATTAGTTTTGAACAGTGTAATGAGTACAACAGAGTCGTTTTTGTCCTTAGATTACTTAATTAAACTAAGTGAACAGTTTGAGTTTCTTTTATACAGTCTTCCCAGCTAAAACATTTTCCCTTTGAGAGTTGTGACCGGTAAGGCCTTCGAGTGTTTTATACTTCAGAAGTGACAAGTACACCCAAAACGTAAGTACACGCCCAAATTCTATCAGTCTCAACCTTGTTTGATGTGATCATACATAATTACGGATTTTTCCTTGGAATTAACTTGAGACCTACTAGTCTTATGATATTGCGGTAATTATGTACCATACGCTTTTGTTTATTAGATTTTGTCATCATGTATTGTTGAAGTGTTGAATGTAATTATGTTGAAATATTTTAATAACATTTTGTTTATCATTATTATTATTAATTATGTGCGTCGTCAGTATTTTAGCGATTGAATACCCATTTGCACTCTTCCGTGTTACTGCTGTGGAAGGCGTAACACCTGATAACCAATTGAATTGGCATGTGGCCCAGGTTCGAATTCCGGCCAGTAGTATTTGACTACGCGAGCTTAAAATCAAATGGTTGAGGGATATAATATAGTCAACGATAAAGTTGTACTATAGTTTGTCTTTATAGATCTTTTAAGTTTAGCTTTATGGGGCTGGAACGGCGCTTATCAAGCATCGCGTCACCCGTCACCCGACACGTCCCACGATAAGTCGAACCGATGCGAGCGAAGCACTTGACGCCGCATACCACATTTATCGCTTGTGGGACTTAAGTGTTTATATTTGGAACAAAGGTGCCTATGTGTTATTTTTAGAACAGGACGAATTAGAATTATTTGTTTGTATAATAAATACGAGAAAGAAATGTGGAATCGAAGCCCACCAAACTTGCTCAACTAAAACGACGTTGTCTGTCCCTTATTCTGTTTTATAATGGTATTTAAAGAAAGGTTAAGCGAACGCTTACAGTTTTTGTCTGTCTGCAATCACTAACTCCTCAATAGGTTTCAACTTCAATATTATACAGTTCTCAAGTTCCTTTGCCGCGAGATTTCAGGCAATGTCAAAGTCACCGGGTCAACGAAGGCTCGTGACTCCGGGTCGCGGGGAGCCCCACTCTGCCACGCGGAGCCGAAGTCGGCTGCGAAGTCGAAGCCCCGAGCTGGACATCGAGCTGGGCCGCGAGCGACTTCGTATGCTGGAGAATGAAGTACGGCGGGAGCGCGACCGTGTGCGCGCCGTTGAAGACCGTCACCACGCGTCGCGTCGCAGCGATGAGCCGCGAGTGGAAAGCCGTCTGCGCAGCACCTCCACGTCGGCACGGCGCCGGGACGCTGAGCCAGGTGCAGAGCAACGTGCGGAGCGTGGACCACGGCAGCACGACCACACAGAACGGATTCGAAGGTCACGTAGCCATTCTTTTTCGAAAAGAGACTTATTTGATATAATTAGGGATCTGAGGGATGGTCTTGCATTACCACCTGCAAACCAAAGCGCACCACAACCACAGAGAATTGATCATAAAAATATATTGCCAGACTTTGATCCTTCGTCCAAAAACCAGCGAATGGACGTGTGGTTAAGAAAGGTAAATGAGTGCGCTTCGGTATACGGTTGGGATGAAAGAACCACCATTCATTTCGCTATGCAAAAGTTGCAAGGTCTGGCCAAGACGTGGTACGAAGGGTTAAATACTATATTATTTACTTGGCAAGAATGGCAAGTGAAGTTATTAAACGCGTTTCCATGCGAACAAAACTACGGCCAGACGTTGGAAGATATGATTAAAAGACGAAGCCGATATAACGAGTCCATAGAAGTGTATTATTATGAAAAATTAAGTCTAGTTAATCAATGCGACATAGTAGGCACCCGCGCAGCAGAATGCATAATACATGGCATAACAGACAAAACACTTAAATCAGGAGCTTTAGCACTGCGTTGTAACCACCCCGATCAACTCTTACAGTATATACTCAGCAATAGGGACTACAATCAACCTGGTCCGGACCGTTTTCATGTTAGGAACAGGAATGTTGATCATTCTCACGCTCCCAATACATCGAGTGTTAGATCTAATGCCAGACCCATCCACGCCGGCGGATGTTACAACTGCAAGGAAAAGGGACATGGTTTCTTGCACTGCACTAAGCCGTTGGTGAAGTGCACACGTTGTAAAAAGATCGGTCACACCGCGGAAAAATGTTATAGTAAGTCGGATGACAAAGAAACGAACACTAGTGGTGCAGTGCAAAAAAGTATGCGAATTGATTTTATAAGCAATGAAGACGCGCAAGTAGGTAACTACCCTGGCTCTAAATTTATAAAAGAGATAAAAGTAAATAGTTGTGTTTTTAGAGCTTTTATAGATTTCGGGAGTGATGTCACTCTGATTAGGGAATCCGCCGCTAGGAAACTAGGTGTATCTCATGATAATATCCCCACATTAATGAAAGGATTTGGCAATAACATAGTCCAGTCGCTTGGAAATCTGACACTTGACATGAGTGTTGATGAGGTGGAGGCTAGAGTCACTTGTAAAGTCGTTGCCGACCATTTATTAGAGGTCCCTGTGCTTATGGGACAATCGTTTACGGAGCAAACACACATATCAGTCTATAAAGATAGAAGCAAATTGCAATTCTATAATATTGGGAACGAATTGCCTTGCTCTGAACTTGCTGATGACAGTGATACCTTGTTGAAGTTTTTGACAGCTGGTGCAGTTGATATTTATGGTCCTGCATCAATTAGGGTACAGACCCAACTTGCGTTCGATGGATACGTTCTTTTGAAAAATAGTGTAGCAGGAAAGCCTAATGATCAGTATTTCATCTTTGGAGGACTTCATCGTTCCATCAATGGACATATTAACATATTAGTTATACCCTGTTTAGGTTTTTGCCGAATTTCACCCAAGCTAGTCTTTTGTCGGGCTGAGAGGGTCGACGTTGTGAGTCGAGTTATTAATGAACCGTCAATTGGATCAAAAGTTGGGCAGCGGTTCGATGAAAGTCAGGTGCGCGTAGGTGAAGGAGTGTCTGAAAATGTAAGACGAACTCTTATAAAGATGCTTGATAAATATCAGCACTGTTTCGCCTCCTCCTTGAAGGAATTAGGATATACCAGCGTCACCGAGATGAGCATAGAACTAAACAGTCAGCGTCCAGTCGTTTATCGCCCATACAGGTTGTCGCACCACGAGCGAGAAAAAGTGCGTTCTATGGTTGGAGAAATGTTAGATGCTGGCGTGATACGAGAATCTGTATCCGAGTATGCTAGCCCTATTCTACTCGTACGTAAAAAGGATGGTTCCTCAAGATTGTGCGTAGATTATCGAATGCTGAATTCAGTGACTGTCAAAGAACGGTATCCGATGCCTATCATCGAGGACGAAATAGCACGTCTCTCCGGGCAATCGTGTTTCATAATTCTCGATCTTGCGTCTGGCTATTATCAGGTTCCGATCTCGGAGCGGAGCAGGCATTTGACCTCCTTTGTTACACCGGACGGCCAGTATGAGTACAATCGTATGCCGTTCGGCCTAGCAAATGCACCTGCCGTATTTCAACGCATGATCAACACAATACTAGGTTCAGCTCGATTTAGTAAGGCAACAGTATACATAGATGACGTCCTTATTTTTGGGAAGGACGCTACACAGTGCTTAGAACGTCTTGAGGAAGTGCTGCAGATGTTAGAAAGGGCGAATCTTACTTTGAACTTTTCAAAATGTGAGTTCTTACGTGATAAGGTTGACTATTTAGGCTACGAGATTAGCGTCAGCGGTATCAGACCCGGTGAAAAGAAGATATGTAGCGTGATTAACTTTCCTAGACCCGAAAACGTGCATAACATCCGGCAATTTCTAGGCCTGGCCAGCTACTTTCGCAAGTTTATAGAAAACTTTGCACAAATCTCGTCCCCTCTTAGCAAGCTTCTCAAAAAGGACGCAGCCTGGGAGTGGAATGACGATCAGGAGCGGGCGTTCGAGAGGCTGAAAGGTAGTTTGGCGAATAGGCCGGTTTTAGATATATATGACCCCGCTGCTGAATTAGAATTACACACAGATGCAAGCAGGCTAGGAATCGGTGGGATTCTTCTTCAGCGAAAGCGAGACTGCGAGCATTTTCACCCTGTAGCATATTATAGTCGGCAGACTTCTCCCGAGGAGAAGAACTTTCATTCCTATGAGTTGGAAACCCTAGCCGTGGTTTGCTCCCTTCGTAAGTTTAGAGTTTATCTATTAGGGAAAGAATTCAAGGTGATCACCGATTGCAGCGCATTGCGTTCTACTTTCTCAAAGCGGGACTTGATCCCAAGGATAGCACGGTGGTGGCTGACACTACAGGAATTCGACTGTACTGTTGAATATAGGGCTGGAGTTAAAATGAGTCATGTTGACGCATTGTCTCGAAATCCTGTCGGACCATCAGAATCTCTCGAGGATCAGTTTCCGGCAATAATGACCATTAGTAGTGAAGATTGGCTTCATACGCTTCAATTAGGCGACTCTGAGCTGCGTAGGATAACAAATGTTTTGAATAGTAACCTAGATGAAAAAGGCCTACAATACATTAAACAGAATTATGTCATTAGAGATAATAGGCTATTTCGTTATTTAGACGGTGATGAGGAGAAGACCCGATGGGTAGTACCAAAAGGGGCAAGGTGGCAAATATGTAAGCTCAATCACGACGACATTGGACATTTCGGCATTGAGAAGACTTTGGAGAGGATAAAAAATAATTATTGGTTCCCCAAAATGTCCAGATTCGTCAAGAAGTATGTGGGCGCTTGCATTGAGTGTGCATATGCAAAAAACAATTCAAGCACTCGGGAAGGGTTACTGCACCCTATCACAAAGGTAGAGATTCCATTCCACACGCTTCATGTGGACCACCTTGGACCCTTTGTGAAGTCGAATAGGGGTTTCACTCACCTGTTCGTAGTTGTGGACGGTTTTACTAAATACTGTTTCTTAAGACCCGTTAGAAACACCAACACCCAAAATGTAATTAGGGCTCTAGAAGATATTTTTAGTACATTTAGAAACCCTACCCGTCTCATAAGCGACCGTGGTAGTTGTTTTACCTCACATACATTCAAGCGATTTTGTTTAGATAAAGGCATAAAACACGTATTAAACGCGGTAGCTAGCCCCAGGGCAAACGGGCAGGTCGAGCGGTACAACCGCACTATTCTCAATTCCTTGAAGGCATTATGCACTAAACATGGTGAAAAGAATTGGGACAGCCATTTGGGTAACATTCAATGGGGGCTCAACAACACCATTCAAAAAACCATAGGAAGGACACCTTCAGAGGTAATGTTCGGAACCTGTATGAGCAGTGAAATTAATCCCATGCTTAATGATGTCACAGTAGCCACTCGTAATAAAGATGATTTATCGAACATACGCGACGAAGTAAAGGCTAGAATAGATAGAGAGCAGGCCAAACAAAAAGATAGGTATGACAGAAATAGAAAACTCGCGCGCACCTACAGTGAAGGTGAGCTAGTAAAAATAACAAAGACTTGTTTCAGTAATAACGGACAGAGCAAAAAACTTATGCCATCTTTCGTAGGACCGTACCGTGTTAGCAAAGTTCTAGGTATGGACCGTTACGTTGTAGCACCGATACCGGGACTAGTCGATACAGAAAGCAGACGCCCAACAACTGTCGCTGCGGACCGCATGAAACCGTGGATTCATGTGACCGCTCTAGAGATCGACGGAAATATTGTTGATGATAGTTGCGATAGTGATGACGTTAATACTGGCCATGATTCGAATTAGTATACGAGCACCTTGTTAAGTTGTGTTTAATTCAAAAGACTATTACATACAGAATGTTATTCGTTGTTACAGATCAAGTACGCGAGAATCGATTGGTTCGTGGCTTGATGAAAAAGTACCAAAGCAAGTCCTTCCGGCTGCCATCACGAGATATAAATCGATCGGCTCGTGAGGGCGTCGCTGGGCATCCTGATTAATTGATCGTTCAGGATATTAGGGCACCCTGATTAATCGATCGTTCAGGGATTTAGTTTGTTTCACGACAGAATCGATCTGTCGTGAACTTACTCTTATATGTGTTGTGACCCAATTAATCGATCGTTTGGGTTCACCTTGTTTCGATTACAAATCGATTGCTGAAGGATTGCTGAAGGATATGCTGAAGGAGTAATAAAAAATAAAAAAAAAATAAAAAAATTAAAAAAAAAAAAAAAAAAAAAACTAACGCAGCAGATTTATAAAGAAAAAAAGAATGTATTAAGTTTGTCCTCTGTACCTATTTTGTTCGATTGTTATTAGTTCATTAAAATTGAGTAAGTAATAAGAAGTTTATTATATTGTATTGTATTATGTTATATAATTGTGTATTGTTTTATATTCTATAGTAATAGTAGTATAGTATAGTAGCAGTTATTAATTATTATTGTAACTAGTTCAAGCAACTGCTCAAAAATCCGATTGTTAGGTTTCCACCTGGAGCCGTGTGCAGGGACGCACACGATGTCAGGACGGACGATTGTTAGGTTTTGCTTCTTTTAGTAAAGCTTATGGCTTAAGTTTTTGAAAGATTGTTGTTAAAAAGAGTTAATTGTGTTAGGATTTTTGTTTTATATAAATATATATTTTAGATATTATCAAAGGAATGTTGTGTAACCTACTGTTTGGGAATGTCAACCCTTGATTTAACATTGATTGGTGGAATGAATGACTCAACGATTGCTTCACGACACTGGTATCGCCCGATATCGTGGGCCAATCGGAGAGCGGGATTTGCCGCCAGGACGTTGGGGGTTTTTGGCTAGGAGCGGGTGCGCGGACGCGCATTCGCTCCCGGGTCGTCGATCGCGACATTCGATTAGCATTACTTTTGAACAGTGTAATGAGTACAACAGAGTCGTTTTTGTCCTTAGATTACTTAATTAAACTAAGTGAACAGTTTGAGTTTCTTTTATACAGTCTTCCCAGCTAAAACATTTTCCCTTTGAGAGTTGTGACCGGTAAGGCCTTCGAGTGTTTTATACTTTCTAAACACAAACTAGCACGTTTTTGCAAATTGTTTGTTAGACTTCTAAGGGTGTTTCTGTCACTTTTCAGAATATTAAAAGCGTCTATTATTCGCAGTTTTAACTCATTTACACTGCGAGCTTCTTCGGTGTACACTAAGCGTTTTAGTTCGGCCCACAAATAAAAGTCTAACGGCGTTAGGTCTGGTGATCTCGCCGGCCAGTTCACAGGTCCATCGCGACCTATCCACTTATCACGGAATTCACTGTCTAAATAAGCGCGCACAGATCGCTCGTAGTGAGCTGGACACCCGTCGTGCTGGAAGTACATGTCCTGCAGATAGTGCAGAGGAACGTCTTCCAACAATGTGCCGATAACGGACTGTATCATTTCACGATAAGTTATCCCTGTCAATCGACCTTCAATCCAAACTGGACCAATTATGCGATCGTGTATTATCGCGGCCCAAACATTCACACTGAATCGAACTTGATGAGCGTGTTCTTTTATTTTATGTGGGTTTTGAAAACTCCACCAGTGCTCATTGTGCACGTTGTAGATACCAACGCGGGTAAATATGGACTCGTCGCTCCATAGAATGTTCGCCTGCGGATGGTACTGTAGAGGTTGTCTGCATGTGTCAATCTTATGTTGACTGGCTGGATATATTTTATCGTTGGTTTGCCTGGAACAGTCAAGCAAGTTTAAAAATAAGATTCTATAGGAAAAGTGATGGTAGTTTGTTTAATTGGTAGACAGGCAGAGCTAGGGCCTGCCAGTGTAATTCCTTGATAAAATATATTTACGTTCTAAGGAGTACTGCGTTAATTATTAGATACACGTAGGACTCCCACAGTACTGTAGCCAGCGACAAAAGTCAATACGAGGTCCAGGGTCCGGAGCATGCAAAGCTTGCACGCGTGTGAAGTGGTATGGATGCATGTTCATTGAATGGAGTAGCTTCCATACCATATACTGACTTACACCAAATCTACGAGCTGCTTGCCGGGTGCTCCTCCTCGGGTGTCGCTGGAAATATTCCAGGATGGCGTCTTCGACATTTATGGACAAAGGTGGCCGGCCTCTACCTATGGCATGACCGGGAAGCTGGAACTGGCCATGATCCAGTAACCGCTGAAAAGTGCGGAGTATCAAGTCTGTGCTGGGGATCCGGGGGGCAGGGATACCGTTCCGTCTAAGGGATTGTAGGTGTTCCTCGTCGGCGTACATTCGCCTCGCACTATTAAAGTTTTCACCAGATAAGAAATAATACCTCATCATAGCAAGGTACTCTACGTTGGAGTATTCGTAAGTCATTATGAAAACAATTACTGGGCGGCCGAAGCACACGCGGAAACTTAAAAAACAGCGATCGACGTCACGCTATGACTAATCGCTGGTGACTGGACGGAGCGCGGGGCGCGGTACTCGGTACTCGGGTCGAAGGGCGCGCGCGGGTGGGGGGGGGGGTGCGCATGCGGTGATACGTAAGCGGTACGCCTGCAAAAAGACATGATGTAGTTTACTTACCAATCGGCCGGCTTCAATCAAAGGATTGAATGTCACTACGAATTCATTGATAATTTTTGCGCGTAGAGTAGGGTGCCCATAAGTTGAGTTTTTACATTATTTGTCGGTTTTTTGTTTTTATAATATAAGTATTAGCATTTATTGATAGGTAAATTTCATTTATGGGTTTAAAAAAAAAAAGAGATGGCTGTGCCATAGGCTTCTACTCCGTTCACCTATTATACCCTATTTTTTTCCAGACGGTAAAAAAAGTCATCCTGTATATATCCTTGTAGTAGTTATTACATCTTCATTTTGTACCTTTACATACTCGTACTAATACAATAAACAAAGGTACTCAAGTTCATTTGTGTTTTAATTTCTATTCCCATATTATGTACAACATGGAATTTTTGCTTTTTATAGTTAGCTTAAGTTGAGATATTTATAAAAGAAAACCTTTACCAACCTAAAATATTGTTCCAACAATAACTGAGGAAAATGTTTTGCTTCAGAGGAAAGGTGCTGTTCAATAGATTCTGTAACAATATCTTCTTCAGGAGCAGTATCAATTATCACAGTATAAATTTGCTGTAGAGCTATATTATGTAACACAGCTGTTGCAACAAACGTGCCAAAAATACCGGCCCAGGACCCGACGGCCTACCTGGAAAAGCCTGGGTCCTGGCCTTTGAGGCTCTCGGGCCGCGACTTAGAGGGCTCCTATGCGCATGCTTGGAGGGGGGCCAGTTCCCACTTCGTTGGGAGACGGGGAAACTGGTCCTCATTAAGAAGATGGGGCACCCTGCGGACTCTCCGTCCGCTTACCGGCCCATCGTGCTGCTCGACGAGGTGGGCAAGCTCTTTGAAAGAGTCATTGCAGACCGCCTCGTCGGGCGGCTGGTGCGGCTGGGGCCGAATTTGGCGGTGAGCCAGTTTGGTTTCCGCAGGGGGCGCTCTACGGTGAACGCCATCATGCGCGTGCGAGCTTTCGCGGAGACGGGAGACGGGGGATGCTGTGGCCCGGGGTGGGGTCGTGTTGGCGGTGTCTCTAGACATCACCAATGCCTTCAATATCCTGCCCTGGAGTTGCATTACGGAGGCACTCCGGTATCACCGGAAGCCGACCTACCTATGTCGCATAGTCAAGGGAGTTAGAGCAGGGCTGATGATATCACTTAGATGTATCACAGTGTTCTTATTATCAAAGCGATAAGTTTTTTCTCAATTTAAATTCTTCATCCGTTAACATTTCCAAAGGATTTCAACTACGTCTTAAGTTTAAAAAAAAACTTTTTTACTTTTTAAATAGTTTTTATTTTTCTGTTTTTAGTTGCGGTACCACACCAATTCGTATACCACTACTTGGTATGTACATAATAGTGACAGGAAATTATTAACACATCATCAATATAAACTAAGTGGAAAAAATATGCAGTATTAAGGATAACTCAAAAACTACTGGTCAGTACTTGATCAAATTTAAATGGGACCACATGTGAAGCACCAGCTATCAAATAAAAAAGAATCATCCAAATCAGTTAACCCAGAAAAAAGTTCTGCGCTAACTCACATAAAAAATAAAAACATAGTCGAATTGAGAACCTCTCCTCCTTTTTTTGAAGTCGGCTAAAAATAAAATCCAGTACTTGCAAATCAAACTGATGAGCTACTCATTGTTTTCTCCTTTGAATAATTTTAATATTGGCAACTTAATTTAATAATACACGTTATATATAAGTATAACCTCAAAGTTGATGTAGTCTGCTATGAAATGTATTATAACGGGAATATTTAAATAAAAACGACGATTCAGTGAAAAAGTAATGACCGATTGTAATAACCTTTCTTGACCCTCTATCTTAGACATAAACAAGACACACAATTCTATAGAGCTTAGATTGACTATAGTTTTATTTGGTGTTGCCACAATAAGCTTTCAACTTTCTAACACCCCAACTACAGCAAATAAACAATAATTACTATAAAACAATTAAAGTTTTAATTTTACTTAACACTATGACTCTATCCAACTAATCCCCAAGACTTCAATACATTTATAATGTGTTACTGGACTTAAAGCTTTAGTTAGAACGTCAGCTGGCATAGCAGTTGTTGGCAAATATTCCAAATTAATAACTTTATTATTAACTGCATCCTTTACAATGTGATATCTAATATCAATGTGTTTACTTTTTCTATGAAACACATCATTTGCCACCAACTTCTGTGCACTTTGACTATCATTGTACATTGATAAATGATAAATGATTTTATTTCTGTAAGTAGGTTTGTACAAACACTTTTACACGTCAATCATATTTTTAAACTAGATGAGGTCGGCGTTTCCTATCTGACTACTCTGAGAAGAAAGGCCGAAACAAACTCAGAGGTCACAGTCTCTTTTAAAGTCCAGACATAATCTTGGTCAGATCATGTGAAGACCATGTAGATTGGTATCTGAAATGGTCTTTTGAGGAAAGAACCACACAGATTGAGTGGACCTGTCCAGTCAGTGCACGCATTTGTCAGTAATCGTGCAGCTCAACTCAGGAAGTCAGAACTTAAGGAGCTCAACGATTCGACGAACAATACCAAAGAAAGGACATTTGGGTAGGCCACATAAATTACTCAATCTGCCAGATCATGATCAAAATTAACTGCGAAAAAAAAAGCAATGACCCACATAATCCTCACATTCACAATAATTAAAATAACATACTACTTTACAAGTAAATACTCATGTCATTGTGTATATAAAATTCAACAATGTCAATGTGTATATAAAAAAATCGGACATAATGTTTGAGAACCATGTAGATTGGTGTCTGAAATGGTCTTTAGAGGAAAGAACCACACAGATTAAGTGGACCTGTCCAGTCAGTGCACGCATTTGTCAGTAACCGTGCAGCTCAACTCAGAACTTAAGGAGCTCAACGATTCGACGAACAATACCAAAGAAAGGACATTTGGGTAGGCCGCATAAACTACTTAAACTGCCAGATCAAGAATATAACTGAAACAATGACCCACATAGTCCTCATATTCTCAATAATGAAAATAATATAATACTTTTTACAGTAAATATTCATGTCTAAAATAGCTAGCAAATTAAAATCAACATTCACCGTGTAAATTTATTGGAGCAGCTCAATCCCAAGCCTTTTTGCCATTAGCACCGTACCCAAATTACCAGTCAGTTCATATAGTAAAGATCTTAAATATATAGCCTCTTTATTGGCTTCTGCTATAGCCGTATATTCTGCTTCCATGCTAGATAAAGCCACAGTTCTCTGCTTTTTGCTTTCCCAAGAAATAGCTGACCCTGACATAGTAAAACAAAAACCAGTATAAGACCTGCGGTCTACAGTGTTACTAGCCCAGTCAGCATCAACAAATCCAACAAGCTCAGCTTTATCTTTACCATATTTTAAACAATAATTCTTTGTTTTCTTTAGATACCTGAGTATTCTTTTCGCATAATTCCAATGTACATTTGTATGACATTTATTAAATTGACTGAGAAAGCTGACACAAAAAGAAATATTAGGTCTGGTAAGGAGCGACAGATACATTATACTAGCAATCAATTGTTGATAAGGAATTTCATGATCACAAGTTTCAGACTTGTCAATATCCAATTTACATTCCATTGGAGTAGCAGCAACTTTACAATTTAACATATAACATTTATTGAGCAACTGCTCTATATATTGTTCCTGATCCAGAGTATTACCATTTAATTTTTTATCAATTTTAACTCTTACACCTAAACATTCCTGAACCTGTCCTAAATTTTTAATCTTAAAATTAGAACTCAACACAGAGATTAATTTTTCAGTCTCTTCTTTAGAATTAGAATAAACAAAAAGATCATCTAACATACAAGGCAATAATTATTTTAACATCATTATACATTTTTGTGAAAACACAAGGCTCTAATTTACTCCTTTTGAAACCTAGTTCACAAAGACATTGCTCTACTCTTTCACACCATGAGCGAGAGGACTGCTTCAAACCATAAATTGCTTTATTAAATTTTACAATAACCTTTTTCTTATTATCGCAATTTATATCTGGTTGCACCATATAAATATCTTCTTTGAGGTAACCATTCAAAAAAGCTGTTTTAACATCTAAGTGACTAATATCAAAATTAAGCTGTACAGAGAGCTCAAATAACAATTTAATCGTAAATGCCTGATAACAGGTGAAAATGTCTCATCATAATCAATACCTGGCCTCTGCGTGAAGCCTTTTGCCACTAAACGCGCTCTGTATCGCACACTGTTATCACTATTCGCTTTCTTTTTAAACACCCACTTACAGTGCACTAAAGTCTTTTTAGAAGGTAGCTCTTCAACTGGAACCCACGCATCATTCTTTTCAAATGCCTGCAACTCGTCCTTCATTGCATCAATCCATTTGTCTCAATCTGGCCTCTCCAGTGCCTCTCGGACACTAACTGGATCACTGGATAGCTATGAATTGGACGTAGTGCATAGGTTACCGTATCCATACCGCTCCGGCTGCTTCTTCACTCGTTTAGAAATTACTTGTTCTGGCAATACTGGTTCTTCCTCTTCTTCAGATTCTTGAGATTGCTGCAAGGTTAAATCCAGATCAGTCAAAGCGTTAGCATACTCTGATTCTGAAGAAGTGTTGAGACTTATTACGGACTCAACATGAGATTTTTCATCACTTTCAGTGAGATCTACAGGACTCGTAACAACAATATCCCCAACTGAAACTGATACATTTGAATCTGATGTACAGTATTCTTCTGTATTCTCATGAATAATAACGTCTCTACTAGTTGTGATACATCTTTTAATTGTGTCATAAACTCTGTATCCTTTCAAATTCTCGGAAAAACCAACTAGTATATGCTTTTTCGATTTATTGTCCCACTTTTGCCTTTTCCCTTTAGGTACGTGTACCATCACCGAACAGCCAAATATTCGAACATGACTTAAATCTGGTTTTTTATTTGTCCAGAGCTCATACGGAGTTTTATTATTTAATCCTGATGCAACAGATCTATTCTTAAGATAGACAGCGGTGTTTGTCGCCTCTGCCCAAAACTTCTTACCTAAATCTGCATCAAATAACAAGCATCGAGCTCTTTCAATAATGGTTCGATTAACACGTTCACTCAAACCATTTTGCTCAGGAGTGTAGGCATTAGTCTTTTGATGTATAATGCCACTATCCTTTAGAAAATTCTCAAACAAATTGCTACAAAACTCTAAACCAATATCAGTTCTGAATATTTTAATTTTTCTACTTTGCTGGTTCGCCACCAATGATTTAAATTCCCTGAAGTACTTGAAAACTTCACTTTCCTCTTTGAGAAAATAAACAAACACCATATACGAGTAGAGTCGTCAACAAAGATAAGGAAATACCTTACTCCGCCCATGGAAGTAACCTTCATGGGGCCGCAGACATCAGCATGGATTACATCCAATGGCTTGCTACCACTCGTTCCTGCATGACCAAAAGGTAAGCGCGACTGCTTTCCCTCACAGCACACGGTGCATGTTCTCTTGCTGATCAGTGACTTATCTGTGTTTGATATTCCTGTGACTGCTCGATCTTTCATATTGTTCTGATCATTGATATTCACATGGCCAAGTCTTCGGTGCCAAACTTCACTGCTAGCTGCTGAAGAGGTTGATGTAAACAAACACTGTTTCTGTTCCAGAACCATCTTGTAAACACCATCAATCTGTTTAGCTACAGCCACTAAACTGTTTTCTCTGTTGTAAACATAGCAACAATTCGCTTTAAATTCAACTTCATTGCCATTCCTGACGAGTTGACTGATTGAAATCAAGTTTGTGGTGAAGTTGGGCACACACAAAACGTCTTTCAAAGTGACTTCATACTGGCAATCTGGAGTAACGGTCATGATATCAACATCCCCCGAGCACAATACTGGCATAGCGCTCTGATTAGGTGCAATAATCTCCTTGATACTCGTAGTCAAAGATGCATTCTGTATCATGTTTACATCTGTAATCATATGAACACTCGCGCCGCTATCCAAGTAGAAGTCTTGTTTACTATAATTTCCGCTCAAGAAAACTGCCGAAAATGCGTTCGTCTTCAAACTCAACTCAAACTCAAAGCATTTATTTCAAATAAACCAATTACAGGCACTTTTGAATGGCCAAGGGTTCGGTCAGTCAGAAAGATGAAGCTAGTTACCCATTCCAAAGCGTAGTAGGTACCTATGGAGAAGAACGGGCAAGAAACTCCATGGACACTCTTTTAAATAAAAAAATGGTTACAAAATATTGATTACATCGTTCACGTTGAAATTATGCATGTGAGAACGATGCAGAACGTTAAAAGCGTCCGTAATAAAAATACAAAAGCAATTCAAATATTAAATTAAATTAAAATAAGCCGTGGCAGCTAAGAAATGACCAGTCCCCACTGACGGCGCCCGTTCACGAACATGACGCATGGATCAGCACCATTCAGCTCAACCATTTTGTAGGGAACTTAATGATCCAACACACACGCCACCACCAGCGAGACATTAGAGTGAGCATGACATACTGTCAGCCGCCAGGGCACATTCAAGTCAATGAAAGAAAAACCTATTAAATGGTAGCTTTATAGTAGGTACATACTTCTTTATCTGAGACTGATTACTTTGTTAACACTGTGATTTATAATGTCCAAACTGCTTACAACGGTAACATTTCACATTCGACTTGTCAGATTTGACATTGCACCGCCAAGATGTTGGCTGGAGTTAACACTCTTTCCAATACTGCCAACTTTCGAACTTTGACGACTGTGCTGCCCTCTACTCAAGAATGCGCTTCCCGCCTCGCAATCGTTTCCTGTCAAATCTATTAGCTTCGTTTTCACTACGTCAGCTGTAATGGCGATTCCCGAATTTTCGATCGCCATTAGCATGGGGAAATATTTTTCAGGCAAACCAGCTAACATTAAACAGCCAATTCACTCGTCGTTCACGGAAAAACCTGTTCCAGACAATTTCTGAGCCGTCGCGATGATTTGCGTAATGTAACTCGTCATTGATTCACAGTTATCAAGGCGAATTGATATCAGATTCCTCAACAATGTAATTCGTCGTGAAAAACCAGAGTCGTCGAACATAGTCTTCACTTTCAACGAAAAAAAAAACGAAAAATTAAACGTCAATTTATAGTTGTGGAACCGATAAACGATAAAAATTGATCAGTTAAGTTAACATAAGTTTAAACGGAGTTTATTTTACATTGAGGTGTTCGGAAACGCACTTTCACAAGTTATCGAATCAATAGCGCTATTGAATAGATAAACTACCGATACGTATCAGAAACCGGGCATTAGCAATCTTAGCAATAACGAATTATCATATTTTTGAAATCAATATAAATGCTACTTAACGTTTACAATGAGGCAAAGGGTCGTAAACGAAATGACAATCCAATGGGATTAAAGACTACAATTCCTGTAAATGTTTAAATCTTTGATATGTGATAGGTAATTTATTCCTATGCAGGAACGCGTAGGTATTCTCATATGATGGCAATTTTATTGATTCTGCGAGGGAGGCTATCCCAATCGGAATAAAAGTCTAATTTAAACTAAATCAGGCCTGTGTTGTCATATAGAATTGCCGTTATATCTCCAGCTTTGCGACCCGGTCGAATAGAAGTGTAACGTCATGTTTCATGAGCCGAAAAAGGACTGAATAATGTCCACCATCACAGCTTCGTACGAGTACTAACAGGGATTTTTGCGAGCTTCTTTAATAACTAAGAGGAAGTCACTTGGTAAATGAATTATTCTATTTTTCAGTTTTTTTTCTATGGCGCTATGCACAAAATCTCTTTCCATCTGCGTGTGTCCGACTTCAAGGTATTTTTGTATTATAGACACTTCATGTTGCATGGAAAAATTTAATAGTGCATTCGATAGGATATTATTGCGATTCTGGCTTGTGCAGCCATCGGAGTATATTGTTATGGGTAAATGTTTGGGCAGGCAATGGCGGGACAAGTAATCAATAGATGCTGATAGATCACCTTCAGTTTCAGTAAACCAGTAACATGTACATTCATGTGAGGCTCAATCGTAGATTGTGAAATTATGTACACATAATTTTGTTTTGTAGGATACGGCACTGGCAATCGATTGTCAAAACTATGCGGTTTCCTCTTATAGCCTCACATTTTTTTTTTTTTTTTTAATAAAAGTATTCTATTCTATTCTATTCTATGTTTAGATTTTTCTACACGGGCTTGATTTTTTCTGCATAGATGAGATTAATAGTCATTTTCGCACACATTACCGGTCTGATGACCTACACAAATTGCATTACACAGTCCATTATTATTGTATGGATGGCTATATTCTTAAATTTGATAGTTTTGTTACATTTATTTTTTGCGTAACGATCTGCACCTCTTTCTGAGCAATATTGCTTATACGTATTATATTTAATAAGTGAGTGGCATTACGATAAACTGGCTCCAAGTAGACTTTGTTAGTGTTAAGTCGGTTATAGTGCGACGGTATTTTAGGTAATTCATCAAGAAAGTTATCAAGAACATCACGTCTCTGAGAAAATGGAACTCTGGGACGACGATAACGATTCATGTTTTCTTCAGATGGATGCATGCCACTTCTTCCTTTTTTTGCCCAATTTTGAACTGAAAATGTGCCAAGACAATGTTCGAATAAACATTTCACGGCATACTCGCTTCTTGGCTGTGGTTCCATCAGTAGAATTACTTACTGGAAGAAAATACACTTTCCCCTGAGTTTCAATCCTTCCAATAGAATGTGGTTCTGTGAGGGCATTCTGTACCAGACAAAAAGGCATACGACACGTGGATGGAAGATTATCTGCTTCAGTTGAATTACAAATTATCTTAAATAGTGCGTGTGCCCTGTTTTTTTGCCACTAAATTTACTTAAATATGTTGCTAGATGCATTATACAGTTATAATATTTATTTTATGGGCCCCATTGGGCCAATAAAATAATTATTATAACTGGCTGACTGACTGACTGACTGGTTATCTGACTGGTTATTCATTAATAACCAGTCGTTTTGTTTTATAGAGAGAGAGACTGACCCAGCTTCCTAAGGTTTGCTTTTTGCTAAGGAAAATATTAAATAAAACGCCATCTATTCAATTAATTACAGTTTGTTTATTTATTAAGGTATAGGTACAAAATAAAGATAATTTCTAAATGGTATTGTTGCTCTCAGTAATTAGTTCATCCCAAGCATTTCCCGGACCTACGAAGTTATCGTGCCTGCCAAAACCTAAGTACCATATAGTACATGGACTGTCTGTCCTTTTCGCTCGCTGATTATGTCTTTACTTATTATTGCTTGCCCGTGTATTAAGCGCATAAGTAGTTCGAATAACAAATTGAAAAATTGCGAAAACGTGATCGTTAAATGGCGCGTGGGGTTAATTCACAAAGGGTTTTTAGCATATTTCAACGTCGAATAACTTTTAATAATAATAATTTCTTTATTTGTATAGAATGCAGGTATTACAATAATGGTGTTAGTTTCAGATATATTCCCAGTATATTCTGCCTGATGGAATACAAATATATAGTGGTTGACTTACAGATAATTTAGAAACTATGTCCTTATTAGAGATGGGCGTTGAATCAACGAACTAGTTGAATCAACCGTTGATCTCCTGTCAACGTATTAACGTTAACTGTTTATGAATCAACTAGTTGAATTCGTCAACGACGTTTATGAATTTGACTCGTTTATTGTTCGACTAAATCCGAAAACGCAAATGCAACGAACTGAGCAAATTAAAAAATTACGTTGAAAATGACATGATAGATTGCGAGCGACGGTCATGTTATAGAAATGAACTCTAAGTAACGCAAGCTAGAGTTGATTTTTGAAAAAATATGACTATATTGGTGAACTGGCTCACGCCGCTCGTGCCGCCCGAGAGCAACCGGTTCATACTGGTTTGTTTGTTTACGTTTACGAACAAAGGTGGCTTTCATAGATTATTATTTTTATTTCACGTACAGTTTGTGACAAGTTGCGCGCAAGGTCAGAGGTTATTTTGCGGCTTATCGTAAATAATTATATTAACAGTGTTAAGTTTTTGTAAATATAATTGTTCATATTTGCATTTAAAATGTCGGGACGTGCTAAGAGTAACAGTGAATTGTGGATTTATTTTGAAAAGGATGATTCTAGCGGGAAAGCTGTCTGTAACGTGTGTAAGGAGAAAATATCATACAAGTCGACCACAGCCAATTTAAAAAGCCACTTAAAACGGAAACATATTTCAATATTTTCATCAGATTTTTCGTCGTCTCAATCATCAAGTAACCCGCCTTTAACCGAACTTAATTCACTCATTGCACTCCATTCCTTGCCATCAACAAGTCAAAGTATACCGATTTCAGTTCAGGTTCCAGGCGCGAGTACCAATCAGAGTAGGACTGTGGAGACATCATCAGCAATGACAGGAACTAAACGCCAGCGCATGATGGGTGATTTTGTCAGCAAAAAAAACAGTGCAGAGCAAAAAAAAATAATTAATTTAGATTTATTAGATTTATGCGTAGACAGCTTTCATCCGTTTTCCATCGTTGAAGAAAGGTATTTTAGAAAATTTTGTAGGTGGATATCAGGATATGAGTTTCCTACTAGAAAAACGCTTTCAAATTCAATAATGCAACAGGCATATGCAAAAACCTTCGACTTGATACAAGACCAAATCAGAAAAGAAGTCGACTCTATTTGTTTGACTGCGGACATGTAGACATCACAAAAAACCGAGAGTTACATAGCCCTCACAGGACATCATTTAACCGACCAGATGGAATTCAAAACAGTGTTGTTGGGATGCTGTCAGTTTCTCGGCCACCATACTTCTGATAATATCGCCACAGAAGTTACAACACTGGTTGACAAGTTTGGATTAAGGGAAAAAGTTAACTTCATGGTAACTGACAATGCTGCAAACATAGTAAAATCAGTCAAAGACATTTTAGGGTGGAAAAACTTTGGGTGCTACGCACATACATTAAAGAATAATGCCCATTTTTCACCTGACTATGTATAGTAATGAAATAAATCTTAAAATTCAGCTAATTTAATTGTATATTAATTACGCTTATCACAATGTTAAAATAAACGCAGGAAAAGAATATTTTATAATATTTCTTATTCTACGTAAGAGTAAACTTATACCATGTTTTGAACGCATCTCAACTTCCCAGTTTTTACGTTTCATTATAAATACCGCTACTTGACTTTATTCAACTCTGTTTCTGAGTTTTATATATTACTTTACGTTTTATTTAATCAGTAAGTATTTCTATATTAGTCTTTTCCTAATACAGATTAATAAAAAAATAACATAATAATTAAATAAATTAATCACGCAGTATGTAATTGAGTTCGCAAAAGTGAAACGGATTTTTTGGACATTTGACAGTTCTGCGATTGGCATCGGTCATCGATCGGTGCAGTCTACCTATGTAGTCTGTGGTGCAGTCCTTCGTTGTTGCCCTTGCGTCTCGTTGTGTACTGTGCCATTTTGTGTGTGTTACTTCTTTTTACGACCCTATTTACCGCCCCTGGACCTCGATATCTTCCTCATCTGACGACCTTTGCTTACCATAGCGTTGTAAATCCGTCCTCTTGACAATGCCGCCGTCAGCAAAAAGTCGACGTATACTTTGCATAAACTGCAACGTCTGCTTAAACACGTTTAGACGTTATCTCGTTCATGAGCCCAACACAAGAGTTATTTCGTTACTTAGCGAGTGAATATCACCAGTAAGTATTTATTCTTATTATTTTTAATCTAAATATATCAATCATATCCTAATCAAAATAACAAAGCTCCTATAAAATGTATTACATACACATGCACAGTCTGTCCGAAAGATCTATGTATCCGAAAGCTGTATTACATAAGTAGTTGTTAATTGGGGTTTCTAGATCAGATCTTACCGAACTGATCTAGAAGCCCCCAATTAACTGTTCTGTTCATCTATTCATACAATATATTTATAATTTTTAACATCTATTTAAGTACAAACAAAGGTAACAATGTGTTGCTACGGTTACGATGCTGAATGTGAATTGAATGAATGAATCATGCAGTGATCGGTATGTGTTTTATACTATAGACCAGACACTAATACGTAGTAATGTTAATATCGTGTGTGGCGCTTGGCTTTGTGTTATACGTGAAACTGTGAACATGATCTTGTGTTGTTAATATGAAAGATGGCTGCATTCTTTCATTACCAGCAGAATATGTATACATGCATTCAACTTTGTAATTAAATCATGTACCTACTGATTAGAATGTTTGAGTATTAAGCAATTTTTTTCTTCAATATCTATATAAGATGGTACAAGTTTAGATAGGTTTGCCCTGATTGGGAATCGAACCCGCTATGTCCCGACGCAGTATAGGTATATTACATAATAATAATAATCAATAGCTAGTATCCACTAAATAAAAATGCTTTTTTTTAATTAGCTTTTAATGTAATGTTACACAAATTAGTATAAGTAGTAAATACTCTATCTATGACTATGAAGTAGGTACATACTATTTACACGTACATAGTAAGGCGTCTTATATTATTATAATCATATAGTACCTATATGTATTATGTAAGTAAATATTCACGAACTATCTATTCATTAAAAAACACTTTCCAAATTCTCCTGGATCCTAACTATGAGGTCCTTGGTTGATTGGTATATACCGTCCATCATGGTATGTTTAACAACATGTTGGACGCACAAATCGGCTTTGCATTTGCATGAACTTTCCTCGCAATCGACAAAATCTTTTGCATCGTAGATTTCGATGCGAATTATCTTTAATCCTTTTAAAGGCCGCTTCACAAAACTGTAATGCGTTCCATCATTGGACCTTCTCTTCAGATTCAAACGCCTCGACGATTCTTCACCAACCTCGTTTTGCACTAGCCGAGGTTCCATAGCAGGGAAAATGAATAGATCTTGATTATCCTGTAAAAGTAAAAAAAAAAAAAAAAAATTAAGTAATTACATAGGTACTCTATTATCTCATAATAATTATAGCATGATGCATTGATTTTCTGGTATGCAGTCCTCCATAATATCATTCATGCCTTTACTATTTAATCTCACAAAATGTATAAAATAATATTCTATTATTAATATTAATACCTACCTTCTATGAGATTCATAAAAGTAACGTAAAATAAATCATTTAACAATTTCTGAACAATAATAAAAATATTTTCTTACCGACATAACAGTTACTTATATTCACCCTGCTACCTGACTGAGAATTCGATTTGATTTGATTTTTTTATCTTTATTTCACAACTTATATATTTTTTTTAAACATGTTTTTAAGGTTGAAAATCAAATATTTTTTTATATCATTCCCAAACTTTGCATAAATGGTTTGATGTAACAAGACTCTCCCGACTGCCCGGCGCCGCCGCTGCATTGTTTACAATAATTCAATACTAATATCAGAGATCCAAATGTATGTTTGTTCGTTGACAATTTTCTCATACATTTATCATGATATTAATGCACAAGTAAAGTCAGGGTATAAGACTAGTATGTGCGTTTTCTTGCTGCGGCAAATCTTTATTACGTATGTTTAAGGTTGAGAATTGAACTACTTAATTATGTTAGCGCTAGGTAAGCATTTTCCAAATACGGACAAATTTGACTCAGGATTTTTAGTAAGTCTTACTTTCCTTTTATGGGTAAAAAATGACGTAGATTTGATGGTATTTAAATCGGGACGTGGACATCTGGAGCGTCATTACATACCTCTGCCGGCCAATATCAACATCGAGGACTACACCGTTAAAAAAATGTAAGTCATAATTATTAATACATATTTTTTTCTTTGTTATAATGTAGTATATTAATAAGACGATGTTCTATTCATTCGGATGTGTAAAGTCGCATCTTAGTGATGTTGTATCGGAGTGGTTTATGTCAAGCTGATTGGTTATTATATCTAATTAATTCAGTGAAAACGAAACGGTTAAACGGTTACGATATTCTATTTACTAACTCTAATTTAAAAATGAGGCTCATTATAGTAACACTCGTTTGGTTTTTCGTTACAATCATTATGATTACCTACCTAATATAATTTAGTTTCCTTGTTTTCTATTGTTGTTAGTTTTCACATTGAAGTTCTTTCATCACAATAAGTTACAGAATAGAATAAGTAAACATAATGATTGCAAGCCTCCCTTTATTGATTGAAACTTTAACTTTTTGTTTTTTTTTTTTTCAGGTCCCATCAAGTAAATGCTGAAGCGTTGTTCCCATCCGACGACGAAGTTCAGCTGCGTGAACCTGAGAAGAGGTCAAAAAAAAGGAAACGAGCGGACTCCCCGTCGTGCTCACTGCCGGCACCGAGTACATCACGAGCGAGCCCTGCCCCTATGTGTCCGCAGTCTTCATCATGGGGTAAGAAGAAGCCAATTATCAAGCCAATCGCTCCGAAGAGAGCAACGGTTCATGATATATTCGGGAGCGACAGTGACGACGACGCTGTGGGACAGCCTTCAGCCCCCGGTAAACCTATTCCACAGCTACAATCCTCCATTAGTAGGAGACTCGCCAATGGGCATTCGCGTCAAACGTTCGATTGTAAACAGGGGACACACTATGTAGAGTTGAAAGTTTATAGTTGTGACGAAATAAAGAAGGTGCAACCGCTGAATAGGTGGCGTCACGCAATTGTCTGCGTCAAAAATCGTACCGACCAAAACACAGACGCGTGGCAACACCTAACTAACTTTATTACTGCAACCCGGAAAGAGTTCCGCAATTGCCCTCCTACCTTTATCAGTAATTATTACTGACCATTTAGAAATAATTACTGGTAAAAATATACTTGTTTAATTATGGTGTGTTGTGTTATTGTGTGTTATTTTTGTTTCTTATGCTACTATTACATTATCCTGAATTAAGGCTTTCGTTAAGGTTTGGTTACCTCTGACGTTCTGATTATTCAGAATGATAGAAAAGTAAAACTTTCTTAACCAGGAAGGACGCCTGCATTCAGGATAGTGCATTAACGATATTCCTTTATTTTTGTGTATCTTACTTACTAATTACCTATTACTTATTAATTATACTTGTAGTTACCTAGCTATTGATCGAATATTAACGCATTCATTACCTAGGTAATTTATTGACTTGCATTTGATTATAATTTTGTATTGTTAAATATAAGTTTTATTTAGAATAAATACATATAATTAATGTTTATGTTGTGTCTTTGTTTACAGTTACACACCCCTCCATCGCAAGATCTAATAATTTATTGAATTGTATGTACTGTCAAATTGAAATACCTAAAAACGAATTTCAATATCACTTGAGAACGAATTTTCATAAATCGAATTGCCTATTAAAATCTGAATTTGAGAATGTAGATATAATTGCTACGGCGTTTAAAAATAGAATAATTACATACCGACTTAATCCATCAGAAGAGTACCTCACACCAGAGGCTTTCCTTATGGATAATCAAGAACATATCATAAAACTAATTAGTGTTTGTACTGTAAAACATATTTGTATTAAAGTGAACTTCGAACTTTTCGCTTACTTTATTCTACCAAAGTCAGGAGAGCAAGAGCTGAAATCATTTAATACAAAGTATGTATCAATACATCACAGTACTGATATTAATGAATTATATTTAAATGTTATACATACATTTCAAAGAAAACTATCTGAATTTAAACATTGTGAATCTGGTTGGACTTGTCTCTTCATGAGTCATCTAGAGATTAATATTAACAAATACAATCCATTGAGAGGTGGCTCGTATTTAGAGTTACCGAGTGTAGTGAAACATTCAAAAAGTTGTATTAATATACAGAACAACGATGATCACTGTTTCCTGTGGAGTATTGTGGCAGCATTATTTCCACAAAAGAGTAATGTTTGCAGAACGAATTCCTACCCGCATTACTCCACAGTGCTGAATATAGATAATATGACGTTTCCACCATCATACACTGATATTAGAAATTTTGAAAAGAAAAATTCTGACATTAGTGTTAATATTTATGGACTAGACAAAAACATTGTAACTGGTCCTTTATATGCGACTAATTCAAAAAAGCGCAATCATGTGAACTTGTTGTATTTTGAGAAAAATGGCAAGAGTCACTATTGCTTAATCAAAAGTCTTTTACGACTGGTTAAACGGCAAATCACTCATCATAAAGGTAAAATGTATTTATGTGATTTATGTTTACAATGTTTCACAAGTGAAGTAAAGTACAACTCACATATGTGTAACAAAATATTAACTACTCTACCAGACAAAAATACTATTCTACAATTTAAAAATTATGAAAGGCAACAAAAAGTTAACTTCGTTATATATGCAGACTTTGAAAGTATTCTATTAAACCATAACGAATTTATAACACAGAGTACTCGTATGTACAAAGTTCACGAACCTTCTAGTTTTGGTTATTATATTTGTTGCTCACATGATCGTCATTTAAATAAATATGTTACATATAGGGGACTAGATTGTGTTGAAATATTTGTTCGAAATTTGCTAAGGGATGTAGAAGAAATTTGTAATATATTATCAAATAAACAACCTATGTTACCCTTAACGGTAGATCAAGCAAATAACTTTAATAATGCCACTATATGTCATATATGTAAACAGTTATTATTCGATGACAAGGTGAGAGACCATGATCATGTAACATCACAATATCGAGGTGCTGCACACTCCCATTGCAATTTAATGTACCGGGTGTGCCCATTCGTGCCGGTATTTTTCCATAACTTGGCAGGTTATGATTGTCATCTATTTATCAAAGAGTTAGCAAAATATGAAGGTGATTTTAAAATAATACCGAAAACTAAAGAAAAGTACATGTCTGTTACTAAAATTATTAAAAACAATAATATATCACACCCTGTTCAAATAAAATTTATTGATTCTTTCCAGTTCCTTAACACTAGTTTGGATGTGTTATCTAAAACTTTAAGTGATAATGACTTTATTAATTTATCAAATGAATTCCATGAAACAAATTTGGTGAAATTATTGCATCAAAAAGGCATTTATCCTTACGATTATATGGATTCTTTTTCTAAATACGATCAACAACATCTTCCCCCCAAAGAATGTTTTTACAATAGTTTAAAATGTGAACATATAACCGATGATGAATATAGACATGCACAAAAAATATGGCAAGTTTTTAGAATTAAATCTCTTGGTGATTATACAGATTTGTATTTAAAAACGGATGTGTTGTTACTCTGTGATATATTTGAAAAATTTAGGGGTACTTGTTTACGACATTATAACCTTGATCCAGCTTATTACATCTCCGCACCCAGCTTGAGCTGGGATGCGATGTTGTTATTTACAAAGGTTCAGTTAGAATTAATCAATGATATAGAGATTTACGAGCTTTTAGAAAAAGGTATACGTGGAGGATTAGCACAGTGCTCTCTTCGTAATGCAAAAGCTAATAATAAATATTTACCTAATTTTGATGTTTCTAAAGCATCGACTTACTTGATATATCTTGACTGCAATAATCTGTATGGTTACGCGATGACAAAGAAAATACCAATATCTGGTTTCCGATTTTTGTCACCTAAAGACCAGATGACTCCGATTACGGGTACATCTTAGAAGTTGATTTGGTTTATCCAGACTACTTACATAAAGCTCATCGTGATTTACCTTTTGCAGCAGAAAAATTTACTCCTCCGGGGGGCAAAAACCCAAAATTGATTGCAAACTTATATGATAAATGTAAATATGTCATACATTACGTTCATTTAAAAGAATGTATAAAAAACGGGCTTGTTCTAAAAAAGATTCACCGTATACTAACATTTAGGCAAGAAAAGTTTTTACAGAAATATATTGACTTAAATACTCAATTACGTCAAGCTTCATCTTCGCCGTTTGAAAAAAACTTATTTAAACTATTTAACAATGCTGTATTTGGAAAAACTATTGAAAACAGACGAAAACAAGTTAACATTAAATTAGTGATGACATGGAATGATACAGACAACAAAACAAACAAAAGCCTCGGTGCTGCGAAATTAATTGCGAAACCTAACTTAAAAAATATTACCATTTTTTCAGAAAACTTTGTTGCTGTTCATTTAAGTCCAGACAAAATAATTCTTGACAGGCCGATATATATTGGCTTTACGGTTCTTGAATATGCAAAACAGCATTTGTACAAATTTCACTATGACTATATCAATAATAAATATAAAAATAAAGCAAGGCTTTGCTATACAGATACAGACAGTTTGCTTTATTTTATTAAGACTCCAGATATATATCAAGATATGAAAGAAGAAATACTGAAATTTGATACTAGTAATTTTGATGTTAACAATAGCTATCATATGCCTAGAGTCAACGCACAAATTCCTGGCCTATTTAAAGATGAGCTTGGGGGTGATATTATTACTGAATTCACTGGGCTTAGAGCTAAGCTTTACTGCATAAACAGTTTAAACGGAGAAATCAAGAAAGCTAAGGGTGTAACCAAGTATGTAACAAAGCGATTACGTTTATATAATTATAATAAAGCATTAATGAGTGACAAAAAATTTAAATGCAAAATGAATACTATTAAATCAATAAAACACGTATTGTTTTCTCAAGAGGTAGATAAAGTAGTTATCAATAATAGTGATGACAAGAGACAGATACTACCAAATCAAGTAGATACATTACCATGGGGGCATTGTGCCACAATATTTTAAATAAATAGAATATTACAGTAATTAAGTAATACATATTAGTAAGCGCAGTATAATCCACTTTTCAATTTAAACTTACTTTATTTAATTAATTACATTGAATTATTATATTGTTATTTAATACATATTTACTTGGACTCTATTCGCTGTTTTATTATTAATCCTTTGTAAACATTACCTGTATAGCTTTGTCAAACTACACAGAGGGCCTAGACAAATGGCATTCGCTTCGGAGCGATTCTATTTCTACAATCGCTATCGCTTTTGCTAATGATTCCAAAAACTAGCAATAACGCTTGTCAAAAAGTGTCCCTTGGCTATGCATCTCTGTGGAAGTACCTAATCTTTCGACGCTGTCGATTCATTTCATAATCGAATGTTGTTTACATTGTCTTGCTAATTTTTATTCGTTGACCTATGATCACGTGACATTTCGATAGCTTATGTCAACCCCATACATTTTAGCTTTTCTACTAGCGTTATCGTTAATCGAATGTTACTTTGTCTAGGCCCTCTGGTACGATAATTTTATTTAGTTGTGAACATAATGGACGAACGTGTATGCTTATGGGAATCATAATTACTTAGCTTTTCTGATAAGCATTATAAATACTAGAACATATTTCTTTCTGACAGATACAAACATGAAGTGGATTAAGCAACCCGTTTCGTTAGAAGTAAAAAATATTGAGGTGAAGGAAAATAAGCTACATGCAAAGCATAGTGTTCTTCTACCGAATAATATAAGATGTATAATATGTGGTCCTTCGAATTGTGGAAAAACTAACGTCATGATTAGCTTGTTAGTTCACAAAAATGGTTTAAAGTTTAAAAATGTTTACTTGTATTCCAAGACTAGCTTTCAACCAAAATATAGTTTTCTAAAACAGATCTTAGAAAGAGTGCCCGATGTAAAACTGTTTATATTTAACTTTGACGACGAAGTTATTCATCCTAATGAGGCATTACCAAATTCTATTATCATATTTGATGATGTGGTTTGTGAAAAGCAAATTAACATACGAAATTATTTCACAATGGGCAGACACAGAAGTATAGATTGTTTTTATTTATCTCAAACGTATTCTAAAATACCAAAGCAGTTATTACGTGACAATGTTAACTTTTTGATCATTTTCAAGCAAGATGAAGTTAACATGAAACATATATATGATGAACATGTTAGTTCTGATATGGAGTGGTCTAAGTTCAGAGATATGTGTTCCAAAACCTGGATCCATCCTTATGATTTTTTAACAATTAATAAGGATTGCGAAATAAATAAAGGCAGATATAGACAGTCATTTGACAACTTTATTTATTTTGATTAATGGTTATATAAAATATAAATGAAAACAAAAAAAATCATTTGAGCATAAATACTTCTGCGTACAAGTCGTATAATGGACCATAACATAACCAATCAATTAATAAACTCTGCGGACGCTATAAGGAAAAAGGTGAAACAAATGAAAGATTATGAATTTAGTACTGACACTCATCTGAAGTATTTTTTTAAACCTCTTGCTGACCCTCTTCATGCTATAGCAGCTAACAAGCAAATTTCTATAATAAAAAATGAAGATACTTGTGACGACCAACCTAAAAACACTGGTATCTTAGGTTCAAAAATGTTTTTGCGTGAAAAATCACATGGTATGTACAAACATGAATCACCGGAATCAGAAAAGTTTTATTCAGAAGACGAAGAAGGTAACACATCTGAATCAGAAAAAGTTAATAATGTGTCGCTGAAAAAAGAAGATATCTTTGAAATATACGATGATATGAATATACCATTTGGTGTACGTAGTGAGAATGATATGCATATGATTGGAAATACAATAGTTAATTTCTCTACCACTCGTGAGAACTCTGATAAAGTGTATTTTATTCGGGTAGCTAATAAACAGTACAAAATAACACCTGGCCTTAAAGAATTATTGCTTCGCAAGAAGCCTGATTTAAGTTTGGTCGATTTAAAAGATAAACTAGTTTACAAAGAAATACTCATCACAACTAATGCTCATAAAAGAGACTTTGACCCTGCAGGCCAAGTTAAAGGTGATAAGGGTCTTAAATATTCACAAGTGATCAAACCGTTATTTCCCGAGTCTAGTAAACGCTTACAAGAACCTACAGAAGTTAAATCTAAACAAAAACGAGGTGCTGGTCTGCCGTATCTTAAAAAATATAAAAAAAATACCGAGCTTGTTTATTGGGATGATCCTAATGAATTAGTGGACAGGCTTAAACTTTTGATCGCATCTAAAACTGCAGGTAATACTAATCTTGACAACGAAATTTTATCAATTATTGAAGAGTTGAAAGAAGCGGGTGTTATAAAAGAATAAAAAGACTCATTATATAAACTGAATATCAGTATAATTTTGTAATTCAGAAGTGACAGTTGAGAGAATGAGCAAAGTGAAAAGAGACATTATAAATGAAATTCATAGAAGTGCAAGAATACATTTTCCTCGAAGGCATGTAATATTAAAAGATATTGATGATCTTTGGCAAGCTGATTTAATGGATATGCAAAGTTTCTCCAAATTCAACAACAACAACAAATTCATATTAATTATCATTGATGGATTCTCTAAGTACGCTTGGGCTATTCCACTTAAACAAAAAAACAAAGAAGCTGTATCTGAAGCTTTTATTACATTATTGAGTAGAGAGAAACGCATCCCTAGAAACTTGCAAACCGATCTTGGAAAAGAATTTTACAATAAAAGTTTTGAAAAAATATTAATAAACAATTCTATCAACCACTACTGCACTTATTCAACTAAAAAGGCTTCAATTGTAGAACGATTAATAAGGACGATAAAGAGTAAGCTTTTCAAGGAATTTAGTTTCAAGGGGGATTATAAATGGACTGACGGGACACTTGCAAAAACCATTACTAGTTATAATAATACAATACATAGAACAATTGGTTTACCACCTGCTCAAGTAAATCATAGCAATAAAACTAAAGTACTACAGAGATATTTCAATCAAAATCGAACGAAAACAAAATGTCCTAAGTTTAAGATAGGCGATTTTGTTCGAATAAGTAAACATAAAGGTTGTTTTGAAAAAGGTTACACTCCTAATTGGTCAACAGAGATATTCAAGATCAGTAAAGTTCAAAACACAAATCCTGTTACATATTTATTAGAAGATGTTAAACAACAACCTATTTTAGGAGCTTTTTACAATCAAGAATTACAAAAAACCAAACATCCTGATATTTACCTTGTGGAAAAAGTTTTAAAACGAAAAGGTAGAAAAGTTTTCGTGAAATGGTTGGGGTTATCATCCTGCGAAAATAGTTGGATTGACGATAGCAATGTTTCATGAGTTGTTTGTCAATATAACATCACGGTCTATGATACTGATCTCATTCTGTTTGTATACATGAAAGGAGAAGGACTTATAAATAATTTAATTAATAATTTACCATTTGAGATCCATTTGCCAGGATATAATTACTGTGGTCCAGGAACTAAATTAAGTGAAAGATTAACTCGAGGTGATAAAGGTGTAAACAAGTTAGATGAATATTGTAAACATCACGATATTGCATATAATAATTCGAAAAGTTTGAAAGATCGGCACAAAGCAGATATCATTTTATTAAAAATGGCAAAAAAACGTGCTTTGTCTTCCGATGCAAGCACAGGAGAAAAACTTGCTGCCAATTTAGTTAATAATATAATGTTAACGAAAGTAAGTTCTGGAGCTGGACTCAAAAAAAGCTTTAAAAATTTAGTAACCAATACTAAAAAATACATTAAAAAAGTTAAACCGAAGTGTAGGAAAAAACTAATAGAATTGGCCTACGCTGCTGCTAGAGAATTGAATCATGATTCATCTGCCAGGATTCCACGTATAATACCAATTCCTAAGTCTGGAGGGGTTCTACCTTTAATACCAATATTTGCTGGTTTGTCCGCTGCCGGCAGTATTGCAAGCGGTATTGCTGGAATCGTCAAAACCATAAATGAATATAGAGTTGCAAAGAAGCATTTAGAAGAAATGAAAAGACATAGTAAGAATGTGGAAGGTGTATGTATTGGAAACGGACTGCGGCTAAACCGTTACAAGGATGGACTTGGAATATATACAAATTTAAAGAAAAAAAACTAAATCATAGGCTACCTAATCGTGCACTTACTAATATAGATATCATACATTTTACGAAAAACGTTCCATATTTTCGCGGAGTGTTCATGAGAGATACCTTGCCGAAGTCTTCCTTTTCTAAAGAGTGCGGAATCATAAATTTAGATAATTCTAAAAATTCTGGTACACATTGGGTAGCCTATGTAATTTTAAATGAATATGTTGAGTACTTTGATAGTTACGGCAACTTGAAACCTCCAATAGAATTTGTTCGCTATGTAGATTCTAACAATATTAATTATAATTACAATAATTTGCAAAATAATAACTTATTCAATTGCGGACATTTATGCATTAGATTTCTTAAAGAGTTTTGGAAAAAGCAAAGTTTTATCAAATCATCACTTAAAAAGGTTTAAATGATACGTACCGTCTACATACGAGAACACTTTGACTTTATCTGTCACAAGAGGTGAATGTCAATTATATTGAGAAAATAAAAAAATGATAGTTTACAATATAAAATCAACTGCCAAAGTTAATAGTTTTACTCGTTCTCATACCTTCAAAAGACGAAGACATATTATACGAACTATAAAAAAAATAAGTAAAGATAATAAATTATTCCTTCGAGCTTTAGGATTTAAATTATGAGTATTCTTCAAGTGAATGATTTACCACAATTCGACAACTCTGTAGTGAGTTATGAAATTCATTCATATAATCCATATAGCAACAGTTTTAATGAAAATGATGAAATACGTATACCCATAAATCAGCAAGATTTGTACGTATTACCTTCAGCTAGCTACATTTACGTTGAAGGTCGAGCCACTACAATTTCGAAAGATGGAGCAGGAAAACTAACACGAAAGGTTGTTAATTTTACCAATAATCATATATCATTTCTATTTCAAGACATTCGATATGAAATTAACGGTGTAGAGATGGACCGAATAAAAAATGCAGGTATTTCTACAACTCTAAAATCATATGTGTCAATGAGCCAGGGGGAAAGTAAGGCTGCTGCTATTTGGGGTTGGAATTTGAATGGGGTGAAAGATAATGATGGTATTTTTAGTGCCCTTATACCTTTGAATAAAGTTTTAGGATTTGCGGAAGATTATAATAAAATTATCATTAACTGTAAACATGAACTTATAATTAAAAGAAGCGGTTCGAATCTTAATAGTGTTATACTTGATAATAATGATTCCATTGAAGTAAGTATAGAGAGACTGCAATGGCGTATGCCTCATATAAAAGTTTCAGATCGGGAAAGACTAACTTTACTTAAATATTTAGAAAAAGATCGTCCTATTCAAATAGCTTTCAGAAATTGGGACTTGTACGAATATCCTTTATTACCTAGAACTACAAAACATTCCTGGGTTGTTAAAACTGCTTCACAACTCAAAAAACCAAGGTATGTGATCTTTGGTTTGCAGACAAATAGAAAAAATATGAAAAGTAAAGACTGCTCAATATTTGACCATTGTAAATTAACTAATGTTACTCTTTTTTTAAATTCTCAATATTATCCATACGAATCGGTGAATGCGAAGTTTTCTGAAGATAAGTATTATATATTATATGAAATGTTCACCAAATTTCGTCAGTCTTATTATAACACCCGGTCTGAACCAATGCTTGGTTTGGACGAATTTAAAGAAAAGGCTCCTTTATTTGTAATTGATTGCTCAAGACAGAACGAAGCCTTGAAAACTGGGGCTGTAGATGTAAGACTGGAAATAGAAAGTTCTGAAGATATACCAGAAAATACATCTGCCTATTGTCTAATCATCAACGACCGTCTATTCGAATATAAACCGTTAAGTGGTATTGTAAAGAAATTATTATGAACGCTATAGTCGATGTGCAAGGGTTTAAGACGGAAAGTAACGAGTTCATCGTGAAAGAAATAGCAGTAGCATGCGGAAATCAAATTATGGTATTATTAATCAAACCACCATACCCATTTTACAATCTCACAACAAAAGAAAGATTGCAAGTATATTGGATACAGAGAAACAGAAAACTTTTCTGGAGAGAGGGTTTTATACCATACTTAAAGTTACAGCAATATATTGTACCTTATCTGAAAGATAAAAACATTTATGTTAAAGGATGTGAAAAAGTGTCGTGGCTACGAAACATTGTAAAACATGATAAAATATATAATTTAGAAGATAAGAACTGTCCTAGTTTACAGAAATTATTTCATGATTATGGAATGTCTAATAATATATTTAGCTGTGTGTATCATTCGAATGTATGTGCTTTAAAAAATGTTACTTGTTTAAAAAAGTGGATTGATAGTGAAAGTATTTTAACAGTAATTTAGAAGATAAGGGCTGCCTTGAAAATATATAAGTTCGAAATTAAGCTGCATAGCTGTATATCATAACAATATAGTCAGAATAAAGGTTTTTGAGTAAATGTTTTCTTGTTTTATTTCATAAGAAATATATTAGATACAGAATACCACAACGAACTGTGCTAAGTATAATATTCTAAAGATAGCAGCATATCTTGATAAAATGACAACACCAGATACAAGACTTCATTATGCTTTCATACATACCCGTATCAAGACTCATAAAATGATTCAAAATTATTCCAGCCCGCGTTATGAATTATTTAATAAATATAAAATGCGATTATGTTCATTTAGACATTATTGGGCTACAGTAGATTCAAAACGAAGATTGGTGATGGAAATGGCTGATGCAGGGTTTTTTTACTGTGGAAGTGGTTTAAACGATAAAGTTATGTGTTTTTCGTGTGGGGGTGGTATCGAAGATTGGGAGTATTACGATGATCCTTGGATGCAACATGCTAATTTTTTTCCTGATTGCTTTTATTTGAATGCTGTAAAAGGAACAGATTATGTTGACAAATCAAAAAGTTTATTTTTTAAAGAAACAAAAATATAAAATTATTCTAAGGTGGAGGAGGATAGATTGATTGTCTGCTGAATAAGCTACTAAACAAGTAACTATAAATTACTTACAGTCATTTTTATGCAACATTCGATTCCTACAATTGTAGATAAAGGTTGAATCATAAACTGAATTAAACAATTTAAAAATAAATTAAATACATTCTATTAGCTACAATGCAAGATTCAGTGAAATATAGTTCTGAAAGCATTTGTAAAATTATTATTCAGAATACTAATGGTGAGGCTATATTTGTCCGTGATATGCAGCTCGCTCATAAAAAATCGAGCCCAGATTCATCAAAACCTCAGATCAGAGATACAACGCAAGAAGATTTATTCTATCAAAACATGCATGATGCATTAAATTCCGAAAATATTGAAGAACTTTTCTTTAAAAGTGATAATAGAGAGCTAACATTCTCCCGAGTTAACGATGTGCAGATTTGTCCTGAAAAATTGAAAGCAGGTTCACCAAAGTGTCGGGACACCGGCACATCAACAGTGAGGAACATAATGCGTGATTTAGTTATACCTGATTCAGAAGACATTATATGCTACCAGATTATACCGGAAGATGAAATTTCTTTTATTTGAATCAAGTTGAAATATTACATTTTAATTCTAATCTGATAAAAAGTGATATTTTAGGTTGAATAGATAAAAAATAGTGATACAGTTGATAATTGGACTTTAAATAGTTGTTAAAAAAATATTAATATATTGTATGAATAGATGAACAGAACAGTTAATTGGGGGCTTCTAGATCAGTTCGGTAAGATCTGATCTAGAAACCCCAATTAACAACTACTTACATACATTGACTAAACTAATACCTACATTTTTTGTCTTGTTATTTCATGTTTCGTTTTGAACTGTCTTTGCTTGTTGTTTATTTTTAATGTGGAACCATTTGTTCAACATGTGCTGCTGGCATTAAGCTATTGTATCAATTGTAAACAAAAGAAGTTTATATTGAGTTTCCTATTTCAGATTACTGAGGAAGATTACATTTGTGAACCTTGTAATGAACTCCTCATGAGAAGCATAAACCAGCAATTAACAACAAGCTGTGATGGTGCTCAAGCTTCAGGGTCATCTCAACCTGGTCGAAGACAAGTGTGCAGTCTTTGTGGACGGTCTACACTTAATCGTCAGAGCCATTCTATTGTTTTTGACAATCCTTCAGAAGAGCAAAGACAGATATAAAAATGTGTGTGGCATAGGTGGTATAGCCGAATATTTTTGTAATTGCTTGGTCGGTCAATGAACCATCGGATGTTGCGCTCACATTATGACATTAGTGTGGTACCTTGGATGGGCTAGGTAACAATAAAATATCTCCGCTCCAGCAGAATTTCTAGATAACGAAGTTATAAGAGATTTAGATGAAAATGATGATAATTAATAAACCATTCCACTTTAACATAGTGTTTTATTCGTTTTTCCCATTTTGTTCATCAGGTATTTATGTATGTACCGTAGGCCAATAAAATATGTTGGGTCTTGGGTAGATAAGTGATCACTTTTGACAATACAAGAACTTGTTAGACTTTTTAAAGGTATAGAAACTATCTAACTATACTTACCTATCATTTTTTTCTAAAAATGTAGTTAGTAGGTACTTATGTGTGTTGGAGAAACAGCAGTTAATGCTCGACACTCTACACTCAATTTATAGTGACAATCATCGAGTCTGAACAGCAGGGCTATTGGCTATCTTTTTCATCACCAGTGACTAACTGGCTTCAGTTGTACACCGAACTTTGATGGCAACTGAGAATTTCATAACATTGATATTGCGTATCACAGTAAGTGGATATCACGTTACGGTGACTAACAGACCGGTAACGGTGCTCTTCGTCTCAGCACTTGACGCCTCTATTTTTTATCGACTATTATGCGGCTAAATTGAATAACGCCCTTTGAGCGTTACAATGCTTCATTTTAAGGATCATTTTATTTTAACCGGTTTTTATACACTTGAAACGTGAAACTGGCGGTAAATTCAATCTTTTGCAGTTCTAACTCAACAGTTAAATAGTGTGTGTTTACTTGTGGTAACTTTGTGAAAATTAATCCTTAAAGTAAAGGTAAGTAAATAAAACCTTAAAATACATAGGCTCACTTGTTTATAATGTGAAGGTTTTTAACTGATGTAGAGTTTAAATTATGTAGAATACCTATCAATTTTTAAGATGCCTGCACGAAGAAGAGTCTCCATAAGGCAAATGGAATTACTTGTGGAGTTTGCGGAGTCCCATCGCGACATAGCATTGGGTCGCTTCCCGGGAGGACCACAGGGTGTTCGAGTCGTCCGAGAAGAGTGGGAGTCCGTATCGCTTCAACTCAACTCTGTGGCTGATGGAAACACTAAAACACCAGACCAATGGCGAAGAGTAAGTTTATATTTTATTAATAAATATCCTCTAGAAACACACATCAACTTAAAATATTACTTACCCTAATATCTACATAGATTTCCATCCACAAAGTAATTATGAATCATTACTTACAACAATTAGTATAAATAGGTAGCTCCGCACGACTACATAATCACGCTATACATTTACAGTATAAGCTCACTTCTCGTTGTACGAAAAGCATATACAATGCGAGGTCAGTTAAAACTGGAAATGCTATGGCTTGATATGTAGCCGCGTGTACGACTAAATTTGTTTCATCATTTTGTTGCATTGTCATACTTACATTTTTTGTCACATAACCCTTGGACCCTTAAGGGCCCATAAAAATAACCCACTTAGAACCCAGACTCAACAAGTACCCACTTATTAAAAAAATACACTCTAAAAAATAGCTTGCATGTTTACGTTACGTTCTTATTAGTTTTAAAAGCTTTTTATTTTCTTTCTATCTAGTACTGGATAGAGTTTAAGGCGAAGACAAAGGGCAAAGCTGCAGATTCAAGGAGGAATGCATCAGCAACTGGTGGAGGACCTAACAAGCTTGTTCCTCTAAGTGAGATAGAGAAAAGAGTGCTAGCACTAATAGGTCCAGTGGCGGTGGAGGGATTGCGTGGAGTGCGCCTGCCTTGTGATGTTAGTTTAAAAAAATATCATAATTAATATTTCATGGGGATTTAATATCTCATTACTAAATTCTTCCATGGGTACATAATTAATCATTCTGCCGTACGTTACTTAAAACACGGTTAAGCCTCAAACTGCCATTTTTTAGTTTTGAATCACACATTACGTTTTGAAAAATTCTCTATCTTTTGTGCTGGGTCCCATTACTGTACGACTTTTACTTTCCGAGATATAGAGCGGGTGTGAACCGTTAAGTAACATATTTTTTACAGTTTACTTTATTATTTAACAGCTATTCCTCAAATTTATGTTATAACACGGCAAAAGGATGGTAACGTTATTATCACGGATCGTTCCAAGCGATATTAATTTATTATAATACAGTTATCACACAATGCTGCACTTAAATTAAGCTATACGACCATAACCGTGTTATAATCAAGTACTTACAGGTGTGTCTGAGAACAAAAACTATGTTATAATAAAGTTACTATAGAATAATACATTACATTATAGTTATAGGCATTTAGCCTTTTTTCAATAAAGTTTATCGATGGATTAAAGTGTAAAATTCTTTACTAAAATACGACTATACAGATATGCTAGATTAAAATCTAGTTAAACCCAGAAACATTTTTGAACCGCGGTCCCCCGCGTTCCCGGTTTCCTCGGCCATTTCGCTACCAGCGACGACGGGGAGCGCTCGTGTGTGTGTGGAGCGGAGCGGCGGCGCGCCATAAATGTTTTACCATGTCGCGTCATACGTACTCAAGGTAAGGTTTTTATAATTTCACTAAATAGAATAGATGCATCAGTGAATTTAATAACCTATGTAATTAGTATGTAGATAATCGATATTTATAATATTTTCTTAAAATAAGTATTACATTCATTCAATTACGTAGTGGTAGGTGACAGGTATATAACCTTTAGCTTATAAATATTTGATTGGAACGAAATAATCCTTTTTCTTATCGTTCTGAAGCCGCTATGAAATCACACGCATCTCGAGTCAGGGTCAACGATGAGTAGGTGCAGCGCGTTGGGGCGGTATGTTTGAAACGAATACCTATCGGACATGGGCTTTCGCGCGCTTTTTTGCTTTTTACCTTCTTTCCTATTCTTACGCATTATTGCGTTGACGACGAGGATATAGAATAATAAAGTACCTACCTATAAGTTTTTTTTAAATTTTTTTTTTTTTTTAATTAGGTATTTAACTAATTGTGTCTGTCATTATTGTAGACGCTCCGGGGTTCCACAAAGAATTCAGAACATGATGAGCATTGTGAATAGAGAGGTCGTACCTGTCGAACCACCCAAATTACGTATTCAAGAACAAATCATTGGCTTAACAAGCATGCCAAATTCATTAAATGAAAGTGATCCTTCTAGTCCTTCAGCTAATAATGGCATCGATTTATATGCAAATCCTCAACCTGGTACATCAAAAGTTTCGGATTCCAGTTTCCTGTACTGCGATGAAACTATACCGCCGTCTTTACATTCTCTGTCTCCAATCTTCTGTGACTTTGATTCGGATGATTCGGTTAAGGACAAGGACTACGAGGTTACATCTAATTACGTCGATTCAAGTGAAGAGAGTGATACGGACAGGAATATTAAAAAAACACTTGCTCATAAGTCCCAAATAAAATGCATATCTCAAAGAAAAGGTAAGAGAAGCTCTAAAGCAGAGAAAGAAAAATGTGTGCCTTCCTTTCCCAATAAAGTTATATCTCGACGTCACTCATTTAACAATGGCGAAAGAGCTGCTGTTCACGATCCTGTTTTCAAAAAGAGACGAGCGTCGACTGATGCTGCTGTTATTATATGAATGCCACCATTTGACAACCCAGCCACCAGTGATAATGAAGGTGAAGAAGGTTCAACAGCGCGGAAACGAAAAAAGTACAATAGCAGTGTGAAACAGCGAGAAATCCAAAGAAAAAAACAAAAACTTTTGAAATATACTGTAAAACCTGGATGTGACGAGAAATGTATAAAAAAATGTAGTTCTGTATTTGATGAATCTGAACGTGAGAATATAAATAAAACATATTGGAGTCTGCAACGCGGGGAAATGAGAATGTTTATAAGGTCAAACTATATTGTAGCCATTCCCAAGCGTAAGTACACATCTGACCCTAAAAGAAACCCCAAAAGAACTTTTACGCTGCAGAAAAATGACGGAACCGTAAGACAAGTATGTAAAATTTTTTTTTTAACAACTTTAGGTTTCAATAGAAACAATGATCTTATACTTACCACCTGTCTCGATACTGAAAAAGATACAGATAAACGTGGTAAACATACCAAGAAACTGGCGTTTAATCGTGATTTACTCAACCAACATGTTGAATCATTCAATCCCAGCGCTCCTCATTACCGTAGAGAGCACGCACCAAATCGGCGTTATTTGCCCAATGACATTAATATAAATTTTATGTATAAAGACTTTTGTTCAAAAAATCCCGAGTCAAAACTCAGTTATGACTTATATCGATCTCACTTAAAATCAATGAATATATCTTTCACTCGGCTCGGGAATGAGGAGTGCGAACAGTGCGAATCATACAAACATCACACTAAAGAAACAAGCCATGATGTTCGTAAGCAATGTTTTCCTGATTGTGACACTTGCTTGGCTTGGGCTAAGCATCATGATCGATACAAAAAAGCTAGAGCCCTTTATGATGCTCACAAAGCTATAAAGCAAAACGAAAATAGTATTTATTTTAGCGGCGATCTAGAAAAAGTTATCATGCTGCCTAGAATGGAGATGTTCAAAGCGGTTATATTTTGTCCCCGTTTGACGCTCTTTAACCAATCCTTTGCACCGGTTGGAAAAATATCAAAGGAATCGAAACCTCTTGCTGCAATTTGGCACGACGGAATAGCCGGTAGAAAACAAGAGGATATTATGAGCGCGTACTACAGTTTTTTCCTTCGTCATCGAGACGTTCAGAATGTTAATATCTGGTTAGATAATTGTACATCACAGAACAAGAATTGGCTGTTTTATTCCATGTTAGTCGACCTAGTAAACAGTGACGTTATAAGTACAGAAACAATAACTTTACACTACTTCGAACCCGGCCACACCTTCATGAGCTGCGACCAGTTCCACCATCAAGTGGAACTTGCAATGAAAAAGAAGGGTAAAATATATGACTTTTCAGATTTTGAGGAAGCTGTAGCCTCTGCAAACAATGGCAGAGTAACTGTCAAAGCGCTACAAGCAAATGAATTTCTCAATTTACCCAATAATGTCTCTGAGCGGCGAATTCAGCAAGCATGCCCTAGAGTCTATCTGAAAAATATAACACAAGTCTCGTTTAAGAGGTCAAGTTATGACATGTTGTATAAAAATGATTTTAGTGATGAATACTCAAGTTTTAAATTTTTAAATGACAAGTACTTAAGAAATCCACGTACCAACATAAGCTTCCGGACACAGCCGAAAGGCATTGATGAGGAACGTAAATCTAACTTAATAACTAAATTGTCGCCTATCATTCCAAAACATAAAATGGTATTTTGGAATGGATTGCCTACAAACAATAACACAGAAACGACCAAAAATTCAAGGAGGACTACCTAAACCTAAGAAAGCCATTTTAAATACCCAAGTACCTACAATTCTTTTTTTATTTTAATATAACTACTTAAATGTATATATTACTTAGTGCCATAAGACTAAATAATTATATTATATATTAAATTATTTAGTCTTTATTATTAATAATTATATATTTATTACTAATTATTAATTATATTACATATTAAACCTAATAGGGACCCCTATTAGATTTAATTCTATATAGAGGACTCAGTTGATTACATGATTGTGATAATTTTTTAGTTAAAGACTGATTATATTGTAAAATTTAGAAAGCTATATAATAGTCTTAAGACTGAAGAAAATTGTTATAGCAGGTTGTTTTATGACAACTGCAGCTAGTGAGATAGATGGTTATATTTTTTTATTATCTTAAGACACTTTTCACTCCAGGGTTTTAAGTTAGAGAATGTTTTGATATTAAGATAATATTGTGATTTAATTATGAATATTACTAAGCCCAAATGTCAAAAATAATTATTTATGTTATTGATAACCATTTAAAATTGTTTGAAATAAATGATTAATAAATAATTTGTTTAATTTGCTTGCTTGTTTTCTTTTTTTTTCTCGAATAATTGTAAGTCATTGCTTATCTATAAAACGGCTAACCGCGAGCGAAGTATGAGTAGCCTTGTTTTAAGTAAGCAATACCGTTTAACTTGACGCCGCTTAATATATTATTACACAATTACTTGATTATAATGATCACTAAGTGCCTTAACTTGTTTATAAACCAAGGGGCTAAACCTTAATTTTACAGTCATTACTTGATTATATCATAGTTATGCAGCTTAGCCGTATTGTAATGACGTATTTTTTGATAACTTTAAATAAAATTTTTAGTAGTACAATTCTAAAGCAATTACTACGTTATAATACCGTTAGAGTAGGGTTAGCCCTATTATTATGCAGTATTTAATTACTAAACTGGGAAGAAATGCTAAGCTTAATTACAAATATCTGTTTTATTGTAAGACTGAAAGATGTTTTCAGTTTTCATACCCCAAAAAAAAATCGTTGATAAACCAGTGACATTTGTCTCTTAGAAAGATTTTTATATCTTTATTCGTTTGGAAGAGACATCATTTCGCAGGTTTTTGTCCGATATCTCTGAAACTACTTTATGGGTTTAACCGTATTTTAAACAATGTACGGCAGCATTGTAAGTAGGTTTTTTCATGTGAATAATATAGTAACACTTATTTTAAGTGAAATGTTGGGATAAGTAGGTATCATACCTACTTATCCCAACATTTCACAATCCCAACATACCTAAGGTATGTATATAGAAATCATTGAATATTTTACAGATACCATCTGAGACAGAGGCCCTTGCTGATTCTGGGAATGCAGCACCCGATCTTGCTTATCCCAGTACATCAGCAACCATCACTCCGTCCTCAGATCCTTACTCTTCGATTATAGGCTCTGAAAATATAGCTTCAGAGTCTATAATGGAAGTGGAATGGCTTGACGAAGAGGTTCCATCTCAAATATGGCTACGACCCGAATCGCAGACTTTTACGCCGCCATCCTCCGCCGTGGAGATATCATCAGTAACGGCGGGCCGTGAGCCACAGCCCACCGATATTGAAGACATTCCTACGCAGAATATGCCAGACGACCAACCCGAGGTTTCGCCGAGAGAAAATAGTAAGTATATTTAAAAATATAAATATTGTGGTTAAACAAAAGCCTATGAGTAAATAAAAAAACCGGAAAAGTGCCAGTCCGACTCGCACATGAAGGGTTCCGTACCACAAGGCAAAAAACACGGTTCTTGTATGGAGATCCCCTTTCATTTTAACTTTATTTTTATTATATGTTGTTATAGCGGCCACAGAAATACACACTGAAAATTTCACCTGTCTACCTATTACCGAATTACGGTTCATGAAATACAGCCCGCTGACAGACGGACGGACAGCGGTGGCTTAGTATTAGGGTTCCGTTGGCGCCTTTCGGGTACGGAACCCTTAAAAGTAGTACAGGTTAATTAAAGCCAAATTAAAAACTAATTTTGTTTTTAGGACAAACTCAGCATTCTACTTTACCAGCCCGAAGCTCGAGGTCACAAAGACACGGTTAGTATAACAATAGTTCCCTGCAGGCTTTTTTCAAAAACTGAGGTCAATGTAAAATTATGTAAATTACAGTTCGTAGAGAAGAAAGGGCGCCCCGCTGGGCTTATAACATCGAAAGTCGACGCGTTGCAGCTGAAGAGAGACTTGCAGCCGCAGTGGAAGCGGGGTTCCAATTCTTGAGGGAGATACGGGAGGATGTCTATCGAATTGCAGCCGCAGTGGAAGCGGGGGTCCCGTTTATGAGGGACATACGGGATGATGTACACAGCTATGTACATCGTCTAGGATGATGTACTTACATAGCTATGTACATATTTCGGGATTAAGTTGGAGGTAGATCAACATTACTCTTAAGCGTATTCCTACTCTAAATTATTATTAGTTTTACTTATTAGTTATACTTTTTATTTTGATTTAATTTTTACTACATGTTATGTTGTTTATGTCTTAGTTTTATGTAATATGTACCAAAACGTATTTTAGAGAATGCTGGTTAACCTGTAATTGGCGACTGTGGAAGTCCAAATTGTTAACTTTAGGTACTTATGATTATTGTATACAGCAGCTGCTGGTACACCTTAATCAATTAATTAATAAATACATCGCAACGCAAATATAAATTACTTAAATATAAGCTATTGTAAATATTAAAATAATTAAAACATTACCGTATTATTTTATAAAACAGATTATTTATTGTTTTTTTTCTCAACATGATTCACAAAATCAATGTAGTACCTAGGTAGACATAAAATAATCAATAAAAAAATTAACATTAACACAAGAAAATGAGAATTAAAGATTATTTATTTGAAATATTACACACAATACAAATTAAATTATTTCTAGCATTCCTTTTGGACTTAATTCACATAAAATAATCAATAAAAAAAATCTAATAGAATAATACAAGAAAATAAGGATTTTAGATTATTATGAGCAACATTACATTACACACAATAGAATATTAAAAATGATCACTAGCCTTCTATAATCTGTGAACTTTAATCACAAAAAAATATCAATGAATAAAAACAAATATTAGTATGTACAAGAAAATAAGAATGTTAAAATATTTAAACAATGGAATATTAATTATAAATTGTTTCTAGCATTCCATAACCTTTGGACTAGAATATCCCTAGTGTTGTCAGTAGTTGCCTCATTTCTTGCCACCTCTCTAAAGACTTGGCTCTGCAGATCATTGTATACATCATCACTGTGAGACTCAGGCATTGGAACATTCCGAGCATTGGCGATGTTGTGTAGAACAACACATGCATTCACTATCTTAGCTGCTGTAACTGGGTCATAGTGAAGTACCCTGTGTGCTAACAAACATCGCCAACGTGCTTTCAGAACTCCAATGCAACGCTCAACAGTGTTTCTGACTTTACAATGAAGTTCAGTGTAATATTCTGCAGGCGAACCTGCCGCTGCGCCTAAGATTGGTGTCATCATCCAAGGGCGATGTGCATATCCAGAATCACCTAAAATATTAATAAAATAATATAAATATTTCCATTAGGTTACATTTCACATCCACCCATCACAATAGATCTAGTTTTCATCTCATATTTATTGACACAAACACTATGATTCCATTATCAATAATCAGCCAAAATAATGTATCAATAATTATAATACCATACCTAGTAGCCAACAGAGCTCTCTATTCCTTTGCAGTCTTTCTAAAAGAGGTTTTAAGGGGCATTGATTCCAAACATAGGAATCATGTGAAGCACCACCAAATGATGCATCAACATGCAGTATTTTTAGATGTGCATCACAAATCTGAAACAAGTTTTAATTTTAATAAAGTTCATAATTTTGTTTTAAAAATTATTCACATAGGTAATTACTATTATTTTTAATTTTATTTATCTAATTACTTACATCTAAAATTATCATCTTATTATATGAATACTTATTACTTACTATTAAAACATTCAAAGAATGATAATTTTTTCTGTTAAAATTTATGTCTCCTCATGTTCTGTAGGTCGGATTATGGCCACATGTGTTCCATCAATGCACCCAATAATGCCCGGAAAGCTAAACTTTTCCATAAATCTGAAACCAATCATAGATAAAATTAAATGAATTTGAATATAATAAAAGTAATATTAAATTAAAATATACAATAAACTTACCCTTTCATAATGATTTCCCTCTCTCGCTGAGACGAAGGGAACTTGACGTGGTTAAGCAGTACTTCCCGGACATTGAGTGCATCAGTAACTTCATGTAGACACTTACTAAACGTTGGCTGGGACATGTTACACAGATAGGAGGCACCTACATTGCGTTGGTATGACCCATTGGCATAAAAGTTTAACGCAGCCAAGATCTGCAACAGACAATTAAAAACATCATTATGGTGCTTAGTCAAACAAGTTGATAATGCCTTATATTTATAGGTAAAATTTATTGTCACAACAAAGCTACATTACGAAGTAAGTAGGTAGGTACCATACTTACTTTTAGTTCATTGCGAACAGCTGTTTTTTGTCGAGCTTGTGGTAGGTATGGGCGAAGTTCTTCCAAAACCTGTTGGAATCCAGCTTTATTCAAACGAAAATTCGCAATAAACTCTCTCTCTGGCAACTGCAATGGGTTACTAGCGTCGCGTAAGCGGCGTCTCTCAATTCGCAGACAATTTTGCTGTCGCTGTTCTTCAGCAAATCCCAGCAATACTAGGCGTGCCATACTTTGCCACGAAAAAGAATCACAATATTTATGTTAATAATTTAATGTCTTTGCAATAACACAACAAAAGACGTAAAGTTTACACGCTTCACTTATTACCGGCTTCGGTGACAATCACTAGAATTTCTAAAACACTACCTTTGAGTAGTGTCTTTCACGAAAGCCACTACAAACAAAATGATTATCAATTTAATGTCCACTATGCTTACACAATCGCAATCTTAAATGTATCGATACAAAAACATCTGTCAAAATGTGTTACGGTGACTATCAACGATACTGGGTGCCTATGACGTCATCCTAGTTAGTCACTGAAGATATCCAATACGAAACCAACTGTTTGACAGCTAATCGTTAAACACTTTGCCAAGTGATCATCACTATAAACTGTCAACAGAGATACGCAATAGCATCGCAGGTCACTGCTTAGACTCGATGATTATCACTATAATATAAGGGAGTTTGCTTCAAGGAATTCTCAAAGTAAAAAAGACTGCACTATGCATATCTCGCCGTAGGTGAGTATTATGTTCCTTGATGCATATACATAGCCAGGTAAGTATTCCTATTTGAGACTATACTTCGAGTGTTAATAATTAGGTCTAGCACATTTATTTATCTTTATTTAGTAAGTAACGACAAATCCTAACCTAAAAAGTAACATTCATATTTTTTGGACTTCGTAGCGTTTAAACCGTAAAAATGACTATAAGACATTCTTTTCTAAACTTACAGGTAGTCTTTCTACTATACCTCATAACTAATAAACGTTAATTATCAGGTTTTTAAATGTATGGAAAGTGGGCATTGTTCTTTAATCGTTGAAGATGCTCTCCAACTTGTTAAGAATGACATTGATAAGGTAAAAAGGATCGTGGCCCATGTCAAAAAAGCACGCTTTCATCAGAGAGGTTGCAGAAATACCAAGTACAACAAGACAAGGAACCAAAACGACTTATTCAAGCTGTTGATACGAGATGGAACTCAACATATTTTATGTTGAAAAGATTTGTCGAACTGGAAGAAGCTGTTCCAGCTACTTTAGCTTTTACAGACAGCCGTTTGCCTGTAATCACTGCTGAAGATTGGACACTATACTCACAATTGTGTCAAATATTAAGACCTTTTGAAGAGATAACCTGTTCAATGAGTGGGCAAAAATATGTAACGGGAAGCTCCGTAATAGTTGTCACACATTGCTTAAAAGAAGCGTGCGAAAAATTAATAGACAGAACGGATCTATTACCTGATGCAAAAGACACCGTTCTGTTATTAAAATCTGGGTTAATTAACCGGTTCGAAGTAATTGAACAAAGTGGGACCTTTTCATTGTGCACTTTTATGGACCCTCGGTTCAAAATGCAAGGTTTTTCCGATCAAAATGAAGCACAGAAAACAAAAGAAAAAGTGAGAAAAATGGTTGCAGCATTGATCGCAAAAACAACTGGAAACACCACAGCGTCTGCAGTCTCGTCAGTAACTGACGATGTTAACACCAATGATGAGTTAAGCCCCTGGAACATTTTTGATAAAATAATCGCGAGTACTACAACTCAAGGAACGCCGCTTTCAAAAGCGATTAAGGAGGTAGACATGTACCTATCCGATGAATTATTACCTCGAAAGACCCAATCAGGAAATTTGAATTGCCCGCTAGAATGGTGGAAAAAACATCAATTTGTTTATCCTAATTTAAAAAATATTTTGTGAAGCACTGTAATATAGTGGCTACGTCCGTTCCTTGTGAACGGATGTTTTCAAAAACCGGTCTTATTATCAACCAAAGACGTACAAGGCTGTCCACAAGCAAAGTTGAGCAAATCATGTTTCTCAACGTAAATTCACCTCAGGACCGGTTCGAGGGGTATGAAAAAATGTAAAATAAAACAAATTGACGAATGTACATAAAATCACCAAACAAACAAAATCCGAGAATTAATATGTAAAAATATGAAACAAAAAAAAAAACTAAAACAAAATTATACATATTGTAAATATTAATTAATTTGTGTACATAGAATCAGATGATCTTCTAAATACGCCTGAGTACAATAATGTTTTATTGCGAATTGTATTCAGTCAGTCCTAAGCCTGAAGAAAAAGTATGAAGGGAAGGCCATCTAAGTAGAACCATCAATGAAACGTTTTCCAATATATACCGCACTTCCCCGCTCAAATAGTGTCGTAAGTTAAAAAAAAAGAAACATTTTTTTATTGTACCATTCGTTTCAGAAAACTTCAAATCAAATTTCAAACACTTTTTTCTCAAGTTAGATTTTTTTGACTTACAACTATTTGAGCGGAGATGCGATACATTGAATCAAGATCTTTCTACATTAGCATTATATCAGATCACTAGATGACTAGATGTAGCTCGGAGACTCGTTGAATGTCGCAGCGTTGAATACAAAGTTAAAAAAAAACCGTTCAATGAATGAACGGTTTAGTTTGTAAGTTGACAAGACAAGACATTAGTGCACGTTAACTCGTTGACGAATTTAACTAGTTGATCAACTAGTTGACGAACGTAAATCAACGTTGACGTTTCGTTAACTAAAAAACTGTCAACGACCCATCACTAGTTCTTATATTCAAAATGGGATTAGCTAAGTCTAAAATTATTTACATAATAAATGAGATAAAGAGAAGCAAATATTCATCATTTATAAAATCGGTAACAGAGTAATAGCATTTCCCTGCCAGCAACGACGACGGGAGTTTCTTGAATTTTATTAAGGGCTGATCTTTACATTTGTGTGTTTGTGCATTGTTTGTACATTTGTAATAAATTAATAGTATTTTTATATTCTATAGGTATGAAAAGGAGAACAAGTCACCAGGCAGTTCAGGAACATGGTCACTTTTACTAGCAAATGGGTACGGTAATGTATCTTAGCTATATGTGCTAAAGGGGCTATATGGGTGTAGTAAAAGGACATGATGTTTTTTTATAGGATACCCGGTACCCACATTATAAATTTTATCACGTTCTGTACCTAGTTCTATGTAAATTTTGTATGACATGTTTACTATCCGAAATTGTTGTCTCCAGAAAAGCACGTTCTATGAATATCCGAAACGAAACACCTCAAACTAAACTCTAGTATAAAATCCTATGTAGATACATGTAATAATAAAAAAAAACTAAAATTAATCTTGTATTTATTTTCACGCTGTTGCTACACCTACAATGAAAAACATAATTAGAAGATTTGGGAATTATTTATAGCTCGATGTCAACAGAACTACTCGCCAGGAGAGCACGTCACAATCGATGAACAGTTACTGGCATTTCGTGGTAGGTGTCCATTCAGAATGTACATACCTAATAAACCAAGTATGGAATAAAAATTCCAATGATTTGCGATAATGGGGAGAAATATACGCTGAATGCTATGCCATAGAGAGCCACAAACACGAATGGAATACCTCAAGGGGAGTACTATGTGAAAGAGTTATCACGACCTATTCATGGCACGAATTGAAATATAACATGTGATAATTGGTTCACTTCAATACCTCTTGCGAAATCTCTTGTTTTGGAACCATACACACTGACCCTTGTAGGCACTCTAAGGTCAAATAAACGAGAAATCCCCGAACAGTTAAAAAACAGACGTACCGCGAGCAGTAGGTACGTCTATGTTTTGTTACGATGCGATGGGTGTTTGACTTTAGTCTCTTACAAGCCGAAGCCCTCGAAGATGGTTTATCTGCTTTCATCGTGTGATGAAGATGGTGTTCTGAACCAAACCACTGGCAAGCCTGAAATCGTAATGTATTACAACCAAACCAAGGGCGGCGTTTATACGTTCGATCAAATGTGCTCTACAATGTCATGTTCAAGAAAAACTAATAGATGGCCGATGACAATGTTTTATGGCATGTTGAACATAGCATTTGTGAATTCATATGTAATTTACTGTCACAATATTCAGACGAAGCAAGAAAAACCTCTGAATAGGCGAGAGTACATGAAAAAACTCAGTATTCAGCTGACTACACCGTGGATGACGAAGAGACTAGAGGCTCCCACTTTGCCAAAACATGTGCGAGAAAATATAGAAAATATCCTTCCAAAACCAGCTGCACAAGGTCTCACGGATGATGAAGAAGAGCCTTCAGCCAAAAAAAGGCGATACTGTTGTTACTGTACGACTAAAAAAAAAGAATGTCGAAAATGACCTGCACTAAGTGCAAAAAGACAGTCTGTGGCGAGCACAAGAATGATGTTTGTCATGACTGTCTATAAACTTATTTAGTATAATGATGGCTATTATTTTCAGACTGATTATATTATAAATGACTAGATAGTAAGAAAAAACTGTTGATTTTTATAATAATTTAGGAGAATTAGTCCTATAACCAGAAGACTGTTGATTTTTGTTATTTTTTTTTAGAGATCTACTCATTTACTTATTAATAACTTATAATAAACAAACTGTACTATAATCGTATTTTTATTTTAACTTTAATAAGTAAACCTTTAAAACGATGAAGTTATTAATAATCTACCTAACTTATTTTCTGAAATAGACGCATTTGAATATCTTGCGCTTTTGAAGCGCATGGTTATCTTTTATGTATCTCGCAGTATGGTTATCTATCTAGGGTTAAGATAGCATACTCGTTATTACGTTCTGAACATAAATAAGTTTGCGTATGTATAACTGCGGATGAGTCAGTAAGTTCAGATATAAATGCGCTGTTCTTACGAGTACTACTCTCTTCGTGCAATAAATTGTTATGCTTGAGATTGCATTGCTTACACGGGCCAAAATAACAATCATTCGTCCCTTACGTAAACAATTTACACACAAACTATTCTTGTTCCCAATATCTAACCACCGATAATTTCAAGAACTGGGTGCACGCCTGTAACGAATGATCACCGTTACACACAACACAATCACGAGCGCGCTTATTCCTATAATTATTCTGAGTGGAGTTGTGAGTTGAAGCAAAACTATGATTTTTTTGGGACTTTAAGTTATTATCAGGATCTAACTTGTTTCCTGGAGGGTGAAGAGATTGTTTAGCCTGCACCATTTCCAACATATTAGCTTTATCTGTTAATAAATCCAGTAAATGGGACAACTTTGATGATTTCTCAGAACCTTATATGCTTTATGTTGTTCGCATTCTTTCTCCGTAGCTAAATCAATTTGGAAACAATTATAAAAATGATGAGGGTATCCCACCACTCTGTGGGTACCCCGAGCCTTTTTTAACGCATGTAAATTCTTAAGCACTATATCCATTCATTTTCTAATAAGATAAGGTGATTCTTTTGACATCGAATGGAAAGAAAATAACGCTTTCACATGATTACGCACAAACAGCCTTATTTATAAAAATCTCTCTAATGACTGTTAGCAGGTGATTAGTTGCGAAACGAAATAGAGGTGAAATTATGCGTTTGGCACAGATTATATTCAAAATAGTCGACTAAAGAGCAGAATTTTAAGAAAAAACGTTGTCCAACCTCGATTTTTCGTTACTTTGAAACATGCGGTTTAACAGTTTTCAGCGGTAAACTTGATTATATTTACAAAATTGTATTTAATTTGAATTCGCTATGGAAGAATCTAATAGAACACGGAACGCTAATTGGAGTGAGCAAGAAAATGTATTTATTTATCTCTAAACGTAACTATTACTAATGTAAATTGACCAAATGTAATTTTTTCTTCCTAATGCTTGGTAACACGATATTGCTCATTTTAGAAAATGCTGCTAATACTGGTGCTTGAGCGCGCCGAAATAATTGAAAAAAAGGTGCTATAACTAACACAAATTCCGCCAAAAAGCTTGCTTGGGAGGAGGTGTTGTCGCGGTACCTATATTTCGGTGTTGCATGTTTGGTTTTGGATTCTGTTTGATGCTGCTTCATTTCAGTGTATCTAATATCTATGGGTATTTATCATTTCAGTTTTAACACAGTCAGCGCTAACAAACGCAGTACGACGCAACTTCTCAACCAATAGCGGAATATGAAAAATCAAGCAAAAATGTCGGAGTTTGCGTGCAGAAAAGCGAGGAAGATGCCTGGTGTAGGACCACCCCCACCTTGCCCGCCTGCTGGAGCCCGAGAACTCATTGACGCAATTCCCAATGAGTTCATAGTTGATAGTAACGCATACGACGCTGACTCCATTTATGCCAAACAGGTAATTATTCTGATATAACTGTCCATCTAATAGTCTCCATTTGCTAGTGGTCGCTGCAAAAATTGACAGTAGGTATCCTGTTAACAGCAATTGATAGGGTTCCTTTTAGGGGATTGAGGTAGTTAACTAGATTGTTCTTTAGTGTATTAATCATTTTGATAGTTAGTTAGCTAACCGATATTTTTTACAATTTCTATGAATTCTGTTCAAACAAATTTATGTTCAATTTTGATTTGTCGACCTGCATGCCTAGTGTATGTGTATTATACAATCGCCCATTTCATTCAATATTTTCAGTACTATATTAAAAATATTAATCAATTTTTAGCCGAAGGACTCGCCGAGGACAGGCGTTTCCAATTAATTACTCAAGCTCCTGCTGTGTTGGTATGTATGAAATGTGTTAGATCCTTTGTGGATCTTCGTTTACTAGTTGAAAGAAATATTTTTATTTAACCTATTTTATGATATTTTTAGTGTGAGACTTCACAAACCAAAAGACCTCGCCCTTCAGTTAGTCCTCAAGCAAAAATAAAATAAAAATAAGAAGTAAGTATGTCGGTATAATTCATTGAAATCTATTCAGCCATTATGGAATTGAATGGGAACAAACATCCTACCAAAAACCCACACATTTATAACATTGGCGCGATATGTAATTATATCCCAATATCTAAAAAAGTGGATAATAAAACAACACAGACATACTGATGTCTTTTTTGTTGTATTACTCCCTGTTGCTTTTGCAGTGGGGTTTGTTGTTTGTCTTTGATTGATAATATAATGGGTAAATACCTATCTCTTTGATAAACACTTTCACATTTTTATGAAACAATAATAATCTATAAAATGTTAGTAAGTACCTATCTTAATTACTGATAGCGAACTCACGGGAGCGGGCGTTGCACTTCGCTAATAATATTCGACTCTATACGTATACAAACAAGGTCCAAATCTAAAATGACGAGAGGCGGTCGGTCGCTCGAGTCCATAGAGTTATGAAATCGCAGACAAAACTTATGACATAATAATTATGTGATATTTTTTTTGTAGTTACCATGTAAATAATATGGACCTTTTCAGAAGTAATTCAGTTTTGTTTTCTCGCAAGATCTAATATAATGAATTCTTTAGTGCAGGCAAAATACGAATACTGACGATGCACCAGACGCCAGTAAACGATTTGAGTCATGAAACAATAGAATTACAGGATACTTGTCTTGATTCAACTGAAATTGTTGAAGGTGAAGATTAAGAGGTTTGTTTATTACTATGTAGGTCTTAGTAACAAGTCGATCAGTAGATACTAATGCTTACCCGGTATACCTTCACACCTACCAAGGTATTGTGAGTAGGTAAAAGATATCTAAGTATTACGTAGGTACTGGTACTGAATTACTAATACTTACTTAGTACTAGGTAAACACAATGGTAATCACCTTAGTACTTAGTTCAGTAGGTACTAATGCCTACCCAGTATACACACCTACTAAGGTATTGTAATTAGGTAAAGGATATCAAAGAAGATACTAATACCTACCCAGTATACACAACTACTAAGGTATTGTGAACTTGTATGAAATTATCTGCCAAGTAAGTTTACAGGAACTTAATCGTAGGTGGTGAAACAGGCCCTAAGACTACTAAGTAGACCAGTAGGTACTAATGCCTACCCAGTATAATTTAATCAGAACCTTGGTAGGTATTGTGATTAGGTACAAATAAGTAATTACTAGGTAGGAATAAATACCTACTTATCTACGTTTATTTGTAAGAGCCTTTATTTACTCTGAATCATACAGAACGCTATATTACTGATTTATTTACTTATACATAGTTTTTCTTTTTGCAGTTACAAATATTTTGTGAGGCTGAAAAAGGCAATAATGAAAAAATAATAAGAAGAATAATTGACGTCAGCCACTTTTTTTCGGAATGAATAAAAAATTCAAATAATGGTCCATTGGGTTGCAGCGTCGCCGAACTACAACTTATCGGAGAAACACAAAAGGCCTTAGAGTAATTTATTTTATTTTATTGCCAATTATGCAACCAACATTTTTTAATACATAATGTATTTTTTTATTATATTTTTTATTTTAGATGGTTTGCTCTTGACTTTAGTCTAGGTCAGAGATGATAGAGACAAAGTCGACGATGGAGTGAGCTTACCCAGAAGAAGCCTATTCACTCTCACTTTGAAGAGATTTGGGTTGTATGCGGTCGGAAACACAGATGCAGGTAGAGAATTCCACCCTTTTTCTGTGCGCATTATAAAAGATGTTTGGAAGCATTTAGTGCGAATTGGTGTAATAGCAACTAGGTAGGGATGGTAACTTGCAGGGCGCCTAGATGTCCGATGGTAGAAGGGGGCCGGTGGAATGAGGTCGTGGCGTTCTTGGGCACACTCACCGAAGTACAATCTGTAGAAGACCAACAAGCAGGCAACCTGTGTGTTGCGACGATGAGCCAAGCTGAGAAGCTTGGCATCCACCAGTTTTATGTCGCCAATGAGTCTCTTAGCTCTGTGTTCCACCGAGTCAAGCGCGGCAAGTTGGTATTTAGCTGAGCCATCCCAAAGGCGGCTGCAATACTCCATACAGGATCGGACTTGCACTGTGTACAGGGTTAAAAGCTGTCCAGGCGTAAAGTATCGCTTCACCCTATTTAAGATGCCCAGCTTCATAGCCGCAGTTTGGGTTGTATACTAGATGGTGGCGCGGAAGTTGAGACCAGATGTCAAATCCATGCCTAGGAGCTCGAGCCGATCAGTTACAGGAATAGATGTACCCCGAAAAGTAGGAGATTGATCGAAACGACTCCTTTTAGCGGTAAAAAGTTTAATGATAATTGTAGTGAAAATTATTTATTTCTAAATAAATGCGCAGTCGCAGGTACGATTGCAAGAGGCGCGGGACATTCGCAACTAAACGAGCTACTATCGTCAATTAATCGTCCTACTTTGTCCGAAAATATATATTCGACAAACCACGAATTCATCAGTGAAAAATGGGAAAGTGTTTCCATAGAATCAATGAAGCATGCTGCAGAAACGGAAAGAGACTTTGCACTTGCTAATAATAAAGTTAATAAAGATGGCTTGGCTATTATAGAAGTAATTGCAGATGACTGCTGGAGCAAACGAAGCGATAAAAAAATGTATAATGCACTATCGGGAGCAGCGGCCATAATTGGCAAACATACCGGAATAATATTAATATAATATTATTTTTAAGTGTAAAAAATAAATACAGCTGAATTTGTGCTCACGCGAAACCAAATAACGAACCAGGAGTTCGTAATTGCTTCAAAAATTATGAAAGCCCATCCACAAATATGGAAAGTGAGATTATAGTAGAAGGTTTTAAGGAATCCGTAAACATGTATTCCTTAATTTACGGGGAACTTATTTCTGCTGGTGACTCCAGTGCATATGCAAAAAATTTTGAAGCTCGCCTGTATACCGATATAACTGTTGAAAAAATCGAATGCCGCAATCATGTGCTTCGTAATTTTTGTAACAAGTTACAAGCACTGAGCACAGATACTAGATATATTATTAAACTTAGAAAAACGAACGTACATATACTACACATGTATTCTAACACGTAAAATATTAAATAAGGAAATCCATTCCAATATAAGATTTGAAGGTAGTTGGCATACCAGTATATGCACAAATCCCTAAAGAAAGGAGAAGAAAATGAGACAAAAAGGGTGATATGGGACTGATGGTTGGATACAGTGAAGATGTGACAGGTTATAGGATTTTTTTCCCACAAAAGAATACTGTAGAAATAAAAAGGGACATAGTGTTTTTGGAAAAAGAAATTAATAAAGAGCAGGAATCAATTGAGATAGTAACTTTAGAAGACCAGCCATCGCAGGAGACTAAAACTGTAAATGAAGTAAATATTATATCACAAAATGCCGTATGTATGAGAGAAAGTGATGCCGAGGAAAGTTCATTTTATGAAACAGATTCAGAAAGTAAATATGAACCATGTCCAGGTGAGTTGAGTACATTAAATGATGACAATACATTGCCACTTAACAGTGAGAGATCTAAGAGAAGTAGGAAACAAACTTCATTTTATAAATGTAACAATGTGCACATTAATGTAGATCCTGATCCGGTGACATACAAAGATACTATGAGTAGGGATGATGGTTTCAAATGGAGGGAGGCCATAGAAAGAGAACTGCAAACACTTACTGATAATAATACATGGGTAGTGTCTTATGTGCCAGTTGACTCAAGTAAAATTGTAACCAGTGTTCAAAATTAAAGGGGCAGGTCAATATAAAGCCAGGTTAGTTGTGTCATGGCCATCCGGCTGGTCCGGGGATACCGCACGGTCTCCTGCGAGGCGGCGAGCCTCCTTGCCGGATTGCCGCCATGGGATCTGGAGGCAAAAGTCCTCGCGCACATTTGGGAGTGGCGCGAGGAGGCGAAACGCCGGGGCGTTACTCCGCTGCCGCGAGAAATCGCGGCACAGCGGACAGAGCTCCGGCGGGATCTCATGGCGGCATGGAGAGTGCGACTGTCGCAACCCAGCGCTGGGCACGCCACAATTGCGGCGGTAAGTCCCCTCTTTGACGAGTGGCTTGAGAGGCGCCACGGCGTCCTCACCTTCCGCCTGACGCAGGTCCTCACCGGACATGGCTGTTTCGGGAGGTTCCTGTTTCGGATAAGGCGGGAGGAAACGCCCGGGTGTTGGCATTGTGTGGATCGACCGGAGGACACGGTGGAGCATACGGTGGAGGTCTGCCCGGCTTGGGCGGAGCACCGCCGTGTCCTCGTGGCGGCGATCTCTCGCGTCCGGCCCTGGTTCAGGCCATAGTACGGAGCGAGAGAGAATGGGAAGCAGTCACCTCCTTCTGCGAAGCAATAATGCTCGCGAAGGAGGAGGCGGAGCGCGTGAGGAAGAGGCAATCATTGCGCCCTCAAGCCCCTAGTCGCCGCAGGAGGAGACACCCTGGGCGTCGGGAGTCCATAGCCGACTCCCGGCCACCGTAGGCGCGGGCCTGCGGACGGCGAGCAATGGGCAGCTCGCCGTCCGGTAAGGACCAGGCCCGGGTCGACGGCGCGTTGTGTTCCACGCGCGCCTCAAAGAGTTGTCAGCATAATTGACGGGGTCCGACAGGGCCGATGCCTGCCGGGGTCGCGGATTGTTCGAAAGAGTTACCGTGGCCCTGGCGCACAGGCAACTGAAGGAACACGGGTGGGTTTTAGTCAGTAAGAGTCTGACACGCCCTTCCGCTCCGCCCAGAGCGGGAGAGGTCATTTGATGATTTCCCACCCAAAAAAAAAAAAAAAAGGTTAGTTGCGACTAACCTGGCTTTATATTGAGTGTTTGAACAGGATGATTTGTTTAGCAGTCAAGATATAATAATATAAATTAATCTTCGAGTCGAGTAACTCTCTCCATCTAATTGGCCCTCTAAGGGCCATTTAGATTGAGAGAGTTTCTCGACTCGAAGATACGTTTATCGAAAGAACATTAAAGAAGTTTCTTCGTGTAAACATTCATAATTATCGCCCTTCCCGTTGGGCGACAATTGCCTCGCAATAAAATATATCTGTCTCCGTGTAAATAGAACTACAAAGCGAGAATTGTATTTCGAGGCTTTGTGCCAGTAATGCCACTGCCAGTCGCTACCATGAGCGCAGTGCGCAAGGGTTTTTTTTAATTATATCTGCTCTTCTAAGACGTCTTTTTTTTTTTTTAAACAATTTTCAATAAATTAAACATGGCTTTTTATGCTTTTCATCACTGTTTAAGTAGGTATAAAAAAGTGTTTAGTAAATACTTATGAATCACTGAACTCGAATGGCAAATCTCGCACTCAAAAACGGTTCAAACCGTTTTGTACGATACTCGAATGAACTTGATAAAATGTCATACGAGATCGTGTTTATACAAGTCGAGAACTCGTAGGCAAAAATCATCTTACTATATATTTCGCTGTGTAAACAGTCGCAGTAATATATCGCCTAGCGATAAATTACTTGCGATTCTCGTATGACATAATAGTAGACGAGAATTTAGTTCTCGCGTGTATGTAAACATTACAATACGATAATCTTATGGCGATTATTGGTTGTGATAGTAGCGTAGGATTTCTCGCCAAGAAACGTTCGAGAAACTCTCCATCTAAATGGCCCTTAAGCCGTACTATGAGTCATTTGACATATGACATGTGACGTTGAAATAGACAATCACAGCTCTCTTTGCACCTCGGCCCCCCCTGACTTTTGGCGATAGTAAATTCGAACAAAATGTTCTTAATGAGGTGTCTACGGAGCTAAGTTGTCTGTGATGATATCATAGAAAATGCTAAATGCAATCTTCTTTTTTTTATTTTAGATGAGTTTGCTCTTGACTCTAGTTTTATTCTTTATTTATTATTTAGTTCTCGACAAAAAAGGCCTCAATAGTTGAACGATTTAGAAGAACATTAAAATCTGAACTATATAAAGAATTTACTTTAAAAGGCAACTTTAATTGGATAGATCATACCCTTAATGATGTTATTTATAATATCTTTACCACTCAAAAGCTATGAATTTAAAGAGTATCTTTAGCACACTTACCCATCGGGCAATTCATGAAATCCCTGCTAAGGTGGATAACATTAGTAAAATACGTATATTAGAAAACTTACGTACTTTGCGCCATGTTTGGGGATATTTAGCTCGTGGAGCAAAAATCCAAATTATGTTTTTGAATACTTCATATTTTAACTGCTACATAGCGCATAGTGAATTCAAACGTTTTTTTATAAGAAATATGCCACGTAAATATGTTAAAAAAGTGCCTACAAGAAATATTAAAAACTATTCAGACGAGACGAAGACAGTTAGCAGCAGTACAGTAGAAATCATAGAATTTACTCAAAGATTAGGATTTCAAATAAGGATTCCAAAAAGGACTATAATAAATCAACTGAGGACTTTTACGATGCAAAGAAACATTAACGCCATCAGAAGAAAAAATATTCGTGTAATGCATACAAAAATTAAGCATAGGCATAACATCTAATCTGGACAGAATTGGGAGGAGTGTCTCCATGTTTAAGAACAATTGCCTAGGATCGGAATGGGTGTCCAGTTTTTTCAAAAGAAATGCCGAATTGTCACAGAACGGCTTGCCGCTAATATGAAGCGCAGTAAAGCTGGCATTAATCGGAAAACTCTCAAACTCAAACTCAAAGCATTTATTTCAAATAAACCAATTACAGGCACTATTGAATTGTCAAAAGGTCAGTCAGTCAGAAAAATGAAGCTAGTTGCGTTACAGTTAAATTGTAGTAAAATAATATTGTGTGCTTACCCATATTTTGAAAAATTGACAAAAAGACAAAATAATTATATTCATATGCTTAAATCAGCATATGCACTTTTTAGTTAGTCATTACAGTGACAAGCTAATGTTTTTTGACACCAACATTTTTGTGGAAACTTTAAAATCGACTCTACTGTGTATCTGCCTGTTTTAGACACATAATAGCAAGACTATTAGCTTTTTACATAAACTCAGACATAAGTACGAGTAGTATGTCGAAGTCTTGTGTTATTAGCACCACAGTAGTTAGTAATAATACTAATAATAACGTGGTGAGCCTGAATAAATGTAGCTCAAATGCTATAAGTAATTATACAAATTGTACGAAGGAGGTTCCATGTCCCTCACTCACTATGAGCTCACTGCCTGGTGATAACACTGAAGTATTGGGGTTAACTCCGGATAATTATTTAAACTAGTTTGTAAGACAACAGAAGGTACCAGTAAGAATATTTCTATACTTAATAACAACAACAAGGTATTTGCTTGCTCTACAGTAAGTAATAATCGAAAAGGAGATCAGCAGAATGCCTTGAAATTATTTCATCAAAATATTCAAGGTATTTCTTCCAAATTATTAGAAATTGAAATGTTTTTAGAAAAAACAAAGTTTGGCATTGTTTGTTTTACTGAACATTGGTTAAAGGATTACCAAATGCTAATTAATTATGAGAACTATAGTATGGGCAGTTGTTTTAACCGTAAATCTATGCTGCGTGGAGGTTTAGAGAACCTCCACGCAGCATAGATTTACGGTCTGTACCTTGATAAAAAAATGTTTAAAATCTAAGCAACGTAAAGACATAGTTGGTTTATCAGTTGAACATTGCATCGAACTGTCCTGTGTTGAGCTAGGTAAGCATGTTGTAGTGTGCGTTTACAGACCCCCTAATTATCTGAACTTTTCTTTATTTGAGTCAATAATGGAAGATGTCCTATCGAAACTTGCATCCATTAACAAAGCCGCAATTATTTGTGGTGATTTTAATATTAATATTTTGTAAAGTAATTCAAATAGCAGTAGATTATTAAGCCTTTTTAAATCGTTCAATTTATGTAATGTTTTTACAGAACCAACTAGAGTAACTCCAATTTCTGCTACTTGTATTGATAATGTTTTCTGCGATTGTGATTATTTAGAGAAATCCATAGTAAATTATCTGCCGTCTGATCATAGTGGACAAACAGTATCCTTTAATTTTAAAGCACCATTGCAAAAAGTGCAAATACAATTTAGACCAATAACGACTGGCAAATTACATAGATTCAATAGTACCCTTAATAATAAGTTAAATGTTCTGGGCCATAATATGAACGATGCAAATAAATTGTATCAGGAGTTCTTTTCAGTAGTGCACAAGGAATTCGATAAAACTTTTGAAAAGAAAACAAAAAATATTTGCCCTAACTTTATATTTAGTGACTGGGCAACTAGAGGTATTAGGATAAGCTGGGAAAGACTGTTCGAGCTGTATGGCCTTAAGCCTTACATTAACACTGAAACTTTCAACAAGTATGTTGCTAAATATTCCAAAACTTTAAGGAATACCTGCAAGATAGCTAAAGCCACATTAGCAACAAGATCAAATCCGCAGAAAATAAAATAAAAACAGTTTGGAAAGTTATAAATAACGAAACTAGTAGGAAAAAAATACGAAGCACTGATTATACATTGGAGACTTCACGTGGTGCCATTAGCTCTAACTTAGAAGTAGCTCAAGAATTTGTAAACTTCTTTACCGATATACCATATAAAACGACGGAAGCTTTAAATTCCTCACCGGATGTCTCAATTAATTTATTAAGAGCGAACGTTCCAGGCTGCCTGGTTAAATTTAAATTTAAGCATATCAACCCTATGATAGTTATAAAAGATTTTCGGCAAATAAAAATCAAATTGACCGTAGATCTATGTGGAATGTCAATCAAGTTTGTACATCCATAATCGAGACTATAGCACCTTACGTAGCTTTGATATTTAATTTGTGTGTAGATCAAGGAGTCTTCCCAGATTTAATGAAATACAGTAAGGTTATACCACTTTTTAAATCTGGGGACAGCAAAAACACCAGCAATTATATACCAGTATCCGTGTTGCCGGTATTCAGCTAGGACACATAACAAACTCATTAGTTCTTTAATTTGGTTCTGAGAACCCACATATTTAATGTAAAGGGAACAAGTCTACCCTCAAGTATCTGTATGTCAGACTGTAAACGCTAACGCTATCAATTTCATATATTTTTTGCTGTCTTCTAATTTGATTTGATAGTTGTTTAATTTATTGAACCCTTAAATGCATCATGTTGTAAAATTACAACATACCATTCAAACGGCCTCAAAATCATCGGTATGCGTTTAGGGCATGCTGTTGTAGAATTATCACTAACAGGATAACATATTTTATCGAATGGCAACACATTTTATTCCTTCACGACTGTCAAATGTCAACTTGGCAGTGACAAAGCAAAGACTATTCTGAATTCTGAAGCAGGTGAAAATTGCGTGGTTGTTTTGTTGTGTAATTAATTGATTTTTGAAGGTGAGTACAAATAAAAATGGTTTTATACCGAACAATCAATCTTTTTTTCGATACAGTTATTAGTTTGGAAAATAAACATTCGGTTTTTGATAAAATCTCGTGGATATTGATGTTGTAAATCTACAACACTATGCATTTACTAGAGAATGTCGCTGTTTAGGTTCTGATCACCAATTTCTTATTTTTTCAGATGTCATCCTTGAATGAGAAGCAAATAGAACAATATTTAGCTCAAATTAATGACGGAGAGAGATCTGAAGATGATCTTGAGGAATCTGATGCAGAAGAACATGAGATTTTTTATGAAAACCGAGAAGATATACTTCGTGATCTTGAGAATCCTATTGAGGAGGAAAATGATGAAAATGATGATGATCCTATCTTGGCAGAAGACCCACCATTGACAAATGAAAACCCTGCAAATTATCAAGTGTCTCAGGTTCCATTTCCATCAACAAGTCAAGCCAGTCGCCGAGCTACCATGAAAGGACTTGTTTGGAAGGTGAAAAAGTTTGTTTTGAATTCTGACCAGACTACTTTTCTTGGCAACACCACATATCCACCAGAGCTGAGGGATCAAAGTACTACTGGTACTCCATATAGTATTTTTTCATATTTTATTACATCTGAAATAATTCAGAAAATCGTAGAAGAGTCTAATCTGTACTCAGTTCAAAAAAATGTGACAAAACCATTGAATATTTCTGAAACTGAACTAAAAAAATTCATGGCAATATTGTTATACATGTCTGTCATAAGATATCCCAATGTTAGGCTTTACTGGTCTAACACTGTAGGTTTTGAACCAATCAAAAAAATTATGACAGTCAACAGATTTGAGACTATTAGAAGATATCTTCATTTCAACAATAATGAAACACATTTACCCAGGGAACACCCACAACATGATCGGCTCCATAAGATTAGCCCTATACTTAGCCATCTGAATGAGAAATTTGCAACAGTTCCTATGGAACACAGATTATCTAATGATGAACAGATGTGTGCTACAAAAGTACGAGTAGCACACTTCATGAAACAATATCTACCCAATAAACCTCATAAATGGGGGTTTAAATTATATGTAATATGCAGTGTAAAAGGCTATGCTCATAAATTTGAGATCTACACTGGTCAAGAGACTGAACGGTTTCAAGATGAACCAGATTTTGGACCAGTGGGGAATGTTGTTATCCGGCTAGCCAGAGGTGTCCCAAGGCATATCAACCACATAATATATTTTGACAATTTTTATACTTTTTTCCACTAGTTACCCATCTTGTTACCCATCTTGTTCCACTAGTTACCCATCTTGCTAAACAAGGGATCTATAGCCTGGGTACTGTACAATCTAACAGACTTGTAAACTGCAAACTACCTGACAAAAAATCACTGATGAAGAAATCTGTTCCCCGGGGTAGTTATGAAGAGCAAATGACTAGTTTTGAAGGTGTTGATTTGACAGCTGTATGTTGGAAAGACAATAAACCTGTCACTTTCCTATCTTCATATGTTGGTGCAGAACCTGTTTCTCTAGTAGAAAGATTTGACAAAGCTAATAAGACCAGGATCAAGATTACATGCCCACGTGTAATAAAAGAGTATAATGCCCATATGGGCGGGGTGGATCTTCTGGATAGCTTCATTGGTAGGTATCGTATATCAATGAGAAGCCGTAAGTGGTATCTACGAATATTTTACCATCTGTTGGATATGACAGTAATAAATTCCTGGCTTGTTTATAAAGACTTGAAAGGTACTGAAGCAGCTTCATCAGTTCTGAATTTGTGTCAATATAGACTGGAACTAGCTGAGGTTCTAGCTAATATAAATAATGCACCTGAACTCTGTAACAAACGAGGAAGTCCCAGCACCAGTAACAGCGTTGAAATGGCAATACAAGCCAAGAAAAGTAGAGGACCAGTTCAGCATGTTCCACCTAAAGATATCAGGACAAATAATGTTGGCCACTGGCCTGACGATAGCGCCCGCAGTAGATGCAAAATGCCTGGGTGCAAGGGATATACACAAACAAAGTGTGAGAAGTGTGGAGTAACCCTTTGCCTTACTAAATCTAGGAATTGTTTTAAAAACTTTCACATGTAATTATTTCTAGTAAATGCATAGTGTTGTATTTATGCAACAGTTGTTTTTTTTAATAAAACCCTATAAAAAATGATATTTTTTTTTATTATTATTTTTCCCTGCCTAGGCATGTACATGTCTACTACATATATTTTTCCTACGTAATAAGAAAAAATCATGCATTTAAGGGTTCAACACATTATTTTCTCAGTGGAATATTTTTTGAAAAGTGTTTTTGTTGTTTCCTAAATTGGTTACATTTTTTAATTATTCTATTTAGTTTTGCATATTTTTTCATTTTCTTATGACTAACTTTGTGACTATAATTCTGTTTCAGCAAGGAATCTTCAGTCAGGTCAATCGTTATTAGAATGAGGGTTACAATTACTATTTATTAATTCATTATATAAGTGGTTAGTTTCTTTAACCTGGGTACATTCTTTTTCTTTCTCTAACTGGATAATACGGCTATTAGCATGAATTAATTCATCTTTTAGGTCCCTAACTTTGCTTAAAGCCTCCTCATACAAATTACTACAGTTGTTGAAACCATCCGTGACCACCTTCAGTTGATCGCGCTTATCAAAACCATTCAGATATTGCTGATGTAGGTCTACTAGCTCCCGTTTAAGGCTTGAGTTTTTGTCAATTATCTTCTTGACTTCTTCCTCACTCTCATCGTTCTCCTGTAACAATTGTTGACATTGGGGTTTTGATGCTTCAAGTTTTTGGAGGGCCGTTCTCAATTTAAGCTCCATATCCTGAGCAGTAGCCTTACGGGTCATCACAGGCATGGTTTCAGGATTGGTAACTGAAATTAGAATAAAGAAACGGTGAGAACAAGTAGGACAGACAAATAAAATAAAGTTGGAAATGAAACCGAAAATGTAAGAAGATAGTGTAGATTAGTGGGTAAATGAGGTTGGCTACTGAATTGGCTTGAAGAGTCATTAACAAAGCTATATTATCAAGTTCAATGTAAAAAAATTGATGATTTTATTGTCTTAGGGTTTTACTTTTCCTTATGTGGTAGGTTGCCTAGATTTTAAAGTTATTATTTGTTATTACAGTATAAGGACACTGCAAAAATAACGATAATGCACGTTTTTATTGTTGTATATTAAGTATATTAAAGATCAGATTGAGAATAACAGAATCATCGTTATGATACGTTTTCTACGATGTAGGTAAACAATGCGGTTTAGACCCAATGCAGCGTGCTTAATCGGCGAACTATTTATGCTAAGACTTAACGAGGATGTGTAACAGAATTACAGAAAAGATTGTGTGGTAATATAAAGTAAAAGTAAACAAATACTCCCCGTTTAAATCCGCAGTTTGAACGTCAGCTGTTGGTTTTAGGTTACCGGTGTGTAACCAAAACACTCGTGATTTACTTTATATATTAACAGGAAAACAATAATCCTGAGTATTTATGCAATTATAGTAGGTTTACACATGAAATTAAACATAAAATTCACTTAATTAGTAATTAAAATTAATTTTAAAATACGGAACAAAAATTTGACATGTCACTCGGGCAGTGTTGCCACTTTTTCAAATGCGACCTGTACAGGAGAACAGACATCCGGACTCTCAAAGATTATATCCAAAATTTGTTAGAGCTGGTAAAAGATGTTCCGTCAGAGAACATATGGAATTATAACGAAACGAATTTGCGTGATGACCCTGGGCAAAAAAGATTCTGACGAGAGGCACCAAATAACCCGAAGTTATAAGAGATACATCCAAAAGTTCTACATCGATCATGTTTGCTGGAAGTGCTTAAGAAGAAATACTCCCGCCATACGTCGTGTACAGATTTTAAGCAGCTATGGAATACTTGGATGAAAAATGGGCTAAAAAATACTCGCTACAATTGTAACCTGTCTGGTTGTTTCGACATGAATATATTCAATGACTGGTTTTTCTCACTTGTCCTGCCGAAATTAAAAAAACAGGAAGGCCCTGAAGTCCTCATAGGTGACAACCTGTCGTCACGCATTTCGGTGGATGTTCTTAGGGCTTGCAAAGAAAAAAAACGAGGTTCGTTTGGTCTCCTAATGCATACGAGTTTGTCAGGCAGAAGTTTGAAACATGCTTACCACATGTCCGAACTATACAAAAAATGGTATCAATCCGTCGACGCAAAACCGGTATTTACGGTCAGCATTATTGAAGGCTTTATAAATAAAAGCAAAGTCGTCTGAACATAAAATTCGTTGTCTTATCGCTATTTCGTCGAGTACTAAATTAGTACTCGACGAAATAGCGATAAGACAACGAGTTGAATGGGATGGTCATCAAATACCTGGCTATGTAGATATTGGTAACATAGAAGAAAGTGATTACTTAATTGAAGCTAAAGAAGTA